>OX276393.1:11227500-12427500 GCA_946251805.1 Cybosia mesomella | reverse complement strand
AAAAAAGATTTATTAATTTATCATCAAATAAATTGCATAAAATTATAAATTATAAAATAGGTATTATAAAATTTATTGACATTCAATAAAGAATATGTGAAGTATTTAGTCCTATGGACAGGAAAGATTTCTGAAGGCTAGCGATCAGAACTGAAGAGGCATTTAGAGAAAGAGAGAGTGAGAGAGACAGAAAGAGAGAGTTTATTTCAGTAGTGACTGATCATACAGTAGTATATTATGTTTGCAATGCATATTTGAATCCAGCATCTTTAATTAGTAAAATTTTATTTAAGTTTAAAATATAAACTGAGGGGTGCTGCGGCCGCGCTATCGCGGCTGATGCCCAACGTTAAGGGACCCAACGCCCCCACTAGGAGACTGTTCCTGGGGATCGTGCGAAGCATGGCCCTGTACGGGGCCCCAGTATGGGCGGAGACTCTGGCGGCCCGCAACGTGGCTGCATTAAACAGCCCGTTAAAAGCGATGGCCGTCAGAGTCATCAGCGGGTATCGCACGATCTCCGTCGAGGCGGCATGTCTCCTAGCCGGGACCCCTCCATGGGACCTGGAAGCGAGAACCCTTGCGCTGCTGTACCAGTGGCGCAAGGAGGCGCTGGAGCGGGGCCATAAGTCGAAACCCCGAGAAATCAGGGCTCAGCGGTCCCTGCTCCGCCAGGAACTCATGGAGACATGGAAGGTGCGACTTGAGCACCCAAGGTGGGGGGAATCCACCATTGCGGCGGTGAGACCGATCATGAAGGAGTGGTTGGAGAGGGACCATGGGGACCTCTCCTACCGGATGTGCCAGATGGTTACCGGACACGGGTGTTTCGGTAAGTATCTGTGGCGCATCCACCGGGAGACAACGCCGCAGTGCCAGCACTGCGAGGATCCTGGCGAAGACACGGCGCTCCACACGCTGGTGGAGTGCCCTGCGTGGGCGAGTCAACGCCGGGATCTCGTTGCGGTCCTGGGCGTGGACGTTCTCTCGTTGGAAACCATGGTGAGAGCTGTGGTCTCCGACGGGAGCAAGTCCTGCCCCCCGAGTTCCGCAGTCCGGGAGTACGGGACTACCGACCTCCATGATCGGGGCCTGAGGACGGCAGTTGGCCGACTCGCCGTACTTACAGAAGCAGGCCGTGGCGGAGGCGTGTCGTGTGTGCCCTACACACGCCTGCCAACTCACCGAAGCGGGATAAAACCCGACCCCACCAGGCGAGGCCGCGGTGGCGGCCAAAGTCCGCCGGCAACCCTGGGGTCATCCTTTCGAGGGCTTACCCGGGGTGCCCGGCAACAGACACTTGGGGAGGACACCGTGCGGTTTTAGTCGAGACACGACATAACCACCCCCGCTGGCCAGCGGGGGGGTAACCGAAGGGATTTCCGCACGTAAAAAAAAAAAAAAGTTTATAATGTAGTTGAAGTTCACGTCCGTGGCGCTAAGACAATATTTAAATACGTAATAGAAAATTATTTACACTTACAGTCTTGACCGTGACAGTGATCAAATTTACAGTATTTACTTTATTTGTACCAAATTTTAAGCGAATCTGATCAAGTTAATAATAATAATAATAATAACAACCTGGCAACACTACGTCAACAAGGCCATCTTTATCTTGCTCCGTATATAAATTTACTTTTTTCACGTTCTTTTAATAAAGACACTACATCAATAAAAAGACCCAAATATACCATCCTGTTTAATCAAGAAAATAAAATGTTTAAGTCTAATATTACACAAAATACCATAAAATCAAGAATATGCGTTTCTGACAGCTAGTGTCAAACTAAAATAAAATATGGAAAAATACAAACAAACCAAACAAGCAAGATAAAATTATGTTGACCAGATCCAGGGCACGAGAAGCACAGATAACACCTCCGGACTCGTCGCCCAGCTCCGCCTCTCATCCCCGTGCAGCGGCATCTCCGACAGGGGGTATTGCAGAGGCGTCGAGCTCTAGTTCAAGCGACGAGTTCTTCTGTCCACCGACGTCGCCAACACCGGAACGTCGGCCGAGGAGAGGCCGGCCACCGAATGGCTTAGGACCCCGACGCCCACCGGCTTCGAATAGGGCCCCCGCTACCGGTGGTGATGTGCACTGCATGCGATGGACTAACTCCATAAATGAAAATGTCATGCGGGCATATTTTGTGGCTACAGAGGGAGGAATTAACCTCACTGCGTACCGTGTCCGTATGTTGCCTCTGTTTCAGGAACTTGACCCATCTATCAACGTTTCGGCGCAACGCCTGTCGGATCAGGTGCGGGCCATACAACGTTGTCGCTTGTTGGATGACGCCGTACTTGAGAGACTTCGCTCAGACGTGCAGTGTAGCCTCGTCACCCCTTCTTCGTCACGACCTGTGGGTCATACTAATACTAGTGAAACACCACAGGCTACCCCTGATGATGAAGTAACGGATGACGGGACTATAACCGTAAGTACTCAGTACAATGATAAATTAAGGAGCGCTTTGGAGCTTGCGATTCACGAGTTTCGATCCACTTGTAGCAGTAACAGACCGCGGCTACCGCGTTTGCCTACGCATAGAAAAAACATAGCGCTAGTGTGTGCCCTAGACTCGATGTTACCAAAATATTTCGAGTCCAGTGTCGACCTTACTGATACACACTCAATTCTGTATTGTGCGGCGGTCGCGGTATGTCGAGTAGCTGGCGCAAAATTCTCAGGAACTACTGGACCTAAATCCACCGTGCCTGGCTGGCAATGCAGAATTGAGCGTCGTATCGCCGAGACTAGGGCACTCATTGGCAAGCTGTGCTGCTTCAGGTCTGGCAATACACGCCCGAGAGTAATGCGCTTTGTGACTCGAGCATTTTCAGGGACTAATGTTAGTCCTCGTGAATATTTGCTACGAGTCACAGAGCGCATTGACTTCCTGAAGCAGAAAGTTTATGCGTGGGCAAACCGTATACGACGTTACAAGAAGAGAGTGGATAGATACACCTTGAATTGTTCGTTCCAAAAAGATGAGAGGTGGGTTTATAGAAGATGGGAGCAACCTAATTCAGATGTGGCTAATATGTGCCGACCCAATGCTAAAGACACCAGTTCATTCTGGCGTAGCATTTGGTCGGTGCCTGTTAGTCATACAGAGGGTGAATGGATACGGGATGTCAGGCAGTCATGTGAGTCAATACAAGCAATGGAGCCAATAGTCATTAGTGAAAATGATGTCGCCAGTGCAGTCCGTTCGTTATCAAACTGGAAATCAGCGGGACCGGACGGACTGCACAATTTCTGGCTAAAATGGCTCCACAGCTCACATGCCTGTTTGGCATCACAGTTCCAGTCATCACTCGAATTAGGATCGCTCCCAGCTTTTATTACTACAGGCATAACCCACCTACTCTACAAATCAGGTAGTACCACGGACCCCAAAAATTATAGACCAATAACCTGTTTACCAACAATATATAAACTTCTTACATCCATTCTGACGGCTAAATTGTCAGCTCACATAGAGAGTAACTCTATAATGTCTATCTCTCAGAATGGATGTAGAAGTGAGGCACGTGGTACGAAGGAGCTCCTTATTTTTGACATGGCCATTAGCCAACAGGTCCGCCGTAACCGAAAGAATCTGACGACATGCTGGATTGACTACAAGAAAGCCTACGACTCCGTGCCACATACATGGCTGTTGAGGGTGCTGGAGTTGTATAAAATTGATACAACTCTATGCACCTTCTTAAAGGAATGTATGAGGCAATGGAGGACGGTTCTTCTTTCTCCAGGGTGTGGTCAGGTCCTGGGAGATGGTGTACCGATAAAGATCGAGAGGGGTATATTCCAGGGTGATAGCCTGAGTCCGTTATGGTTTTGCCTAGCACTGAATACTCTCAGTACAATACTGGAGAATTCAGGGCTAGGCTATCAGTTGCGGAGAGGAGGTCAAGTTATATCCCATCTTCTTTACATGGATGACTTGAAATTATTTGCCCCCACTGACTCCCAGTTGGTAGAATTACTTAAGGTAACTGAAACCTTTAGTAATTCTATCAGAATGGAGTTTGGTGTTGACAAATGTGCAGTCATGCATGTTAAGAAGGGTGGGGTTGTGGAATCTGAAAGAATTGAACTTTCAGATTCTACACAACTTAAATCTCTCTCGGCAACTGAAACCTATAAATATCTTGGTATGTCACAAGCGCTTGGTATTACTGAGGCTGCCATGAAACAGACGTTGCGGGATCGTTTCTTTGGGCGCCTGTAAAAAGTACTGCAGAGTCTTTTATCGGGCGGTAACAAGGTGCGAGCCTACAACGGCTGGGTCATGCCAGTCTTAGTATACTCGTTTGGCATACTAAGATGGACTCAGACCGAATTAGATGCCCTGGATAGGAAAGTCCGTACGTTGCTAACTGCAAATCGTATGCACCACCCACGCCCGTCAGTAATGAGGTTGTATATCCCACGGAAGTGTGGGGGTCGTGGTTTTTTAAACGCCAGGACTCTCCACAACCGTGAGATATGCAACCTTAGGGAATATTTCCTACACGTTGACGTGGGTGTGCACCGAGATGTAGTGGCAATAGACAACGGACTGACCCCTCTCGCTCTGGCAAAAGAGAACTGGCACAAACCGGTAATACTTAGCATAGCTGATCGCAAGGAAATATGGAAGAGCAAAGAGCTGCATGGACGTTTTTATCGGGCCTTAAATGGGCCCGACGTAGATATAAAAGCATCAGTGTTCTGGCTACGCTTCGGTGATCTCTTTGGAGAAACCGAAGGTTTTGTCTGTGCAATTACAGATGAAGTTGTCATGACGAATAATTATCGGAGGTATATCCTTAAGGACGGCACGATTGACATATGTCGGGCGTGTCACCGTCCCGGAGAATCCCTAAGACATATTATCTCTGGTTGTTCTCGTCTTGCCAACGGAGAATATTTGCATAGACACAATCAAGTGGCCAGAATCGTTCATCAACAACTTGCTCTAAAGTATGATCTTGTAGATTCGGAGGTACCGTATTACAGGTATGTGCCCGACCCAGTTCTTGAAAATGGTCGTGTCACGTTGTACTGGGATCGATCAATCATCACTGACAGGACTATTGTAGCCAATAAGCCTGATATAGTGGTGATTGAACGATCAGAGCGTCTCGCAATAATTATTGACATCACCATCCCCCATGATGACAATCTCGTGAAAGCCGAAAAAGACAAACAAATAAAATATTTGGACTTGGCTCACGAGATTGTCGACACGTGGGATGTGGATTCAGCAATTATTGTCCCGATAGTCGTATCGGTTCACGGACTGATTGCCAAGAGCCTCGATCAACATCTCCAGAGGCTCGCGTTAGGCAGTTGGGTCAAGGGCTTGATGCAGAAGGCAGTGCTCCTCGACACGGCACGTATTGTGAGGAGGTTCCTCTCACTGGAGCCCTAACTACCGGTAGCTTGGTCCCTGTACCCGATACCGGTGGGCCACTATTTTTTATATTTTTAAATATATTTGTTTTTTTTATATATAGAATGTATTTAAAAATATAATTTATATGTATTTTAAGTGTAATAAAGAGAATAATAATAATATATTTATTTATCAGACAACATTAATCCATTTTGTTAGTAACAATTTAATTCTTAACCTATGTTAGTAAAATTAAATCATAGTAATATTGCATTGAATTATTTAATTATCTGTCCCACCCAATGTCTCAATATGGGACAGTCTATTTTTGCAACAATTACCTTAAGGACACTGTTAGAGCTAGCCCGCGTCCTGTGCAACAATGAAGAGATTCTTTTACGCCGTATAGCGTAAAAGTCATCTGTGCGTTCCTGTGCAAACATCGTCGACGCGCTACAGTATCGGGGCAGCCCCAACAATGTCCTGAAGGTATTGTTGTACTGAACTCGGAGAGCATTGTAAGATTTCTGAGTATAGCTTGTAACGGTTAATTGTTTTGATAGAAGTTTTTAAATGGAGTTGCAATAAAGTTTAAGGTGACTATGCACTGTGAAAATTAATTATGTGATGGATGTAATTGAGACTACTACCGGCTAGGGCGAGCAGAGTTAAATAAAAGGTTGATTACAATGTATAGTATGAGATTATAATCGTGAATAGAATGTTACATAAATTTATATCTGGTATTTGAGTAAATGAACCTCAGGGGATGGATTCATAATAAATATTCTGCCGTGGCGTTGTTCGGTCCGCTGTGCAAGATGTTAGTATGCACTTAGCTAGTGGACACGTGGCTGGTGGTGATGCCGGCGTGCCAGGGTCTCCGCTGGTGTGCCTCGCTACCGCTAAGATGGTGCGAAGCCCGGTGCGAAGACCCTGGAAATAGGAAAGGTGCGGGTCAGTTTGTCACTAGGTAATTACGTCCAAGTGACCCGCTTAAATAGCAGGTGAAGAGAATCTCCCAGCGGCAATGCAGCGTAGCTAGAAGCTATAATAAAAAGGAATATAGATAGGCAGCACAAGGTGGTGCCACGACCTCTGACCGTAGGGGTCATCGGCCTCGTGGCACTAAATAGGTAGGCTGAAATAGCACACAGTATAAAATAAAAATATATTAAGCCATGCTTTTTAGCAGGCAATAAGCTGCACCGCTGGAAAGTCTTCACCTGTAGAAGAAGTAGGAAATGTTGATCTCAAAACTTACCCGGAGCCGACAGCAGTTGGCCACGGGGTCAAAGCGACCTTCCTTGGCGAACAATTTAGTAATAACTATCGAAACATACTAAAATATCGATTAATTTACGGATATTGTTTTAATTAGATTTATAGAGAATCCACAACGTTACAATACCCCCTCAATTAGTTCAGGGTTTTTGTTACCCAAAAACCCGATACTGGACTGCTCAATACAATGCTCGACTTACGCTTACACATACATACTTTCTTACATACCTCCTCTTTCATTTTCATCCATACTTTGCGGTTACCACTTAAATAATGTAGCACACGCTTCCTTCCGAAGAGAATTTCCAGGATAATAGGCGCTGGAGACTCAGACGTAAATCTAACAAGATGTTAAACATTGAATGTCACACAACAATTTCAATGGGAAGAAAAAGAGCAATAAATACCACTATATATTTTCGACTTTAAAAGAGAAAGTGTTATGTTTTTAGTATAGGGCTTATTTTAGATGTATACATTACCGCATCTGCAATAAGGCTTATTTCACGAGTTTGCAAACCGCTCGGAAGAAGACATAACAGAGATATGCAATAAGGCTTGTTTTTGGAACTGAGTTTGCACGACCGCTCAGCATAATAGTGGTATAAAACCATAAGAAACAATACCCAGATACTGGTTATCCCAGCTCCAAGAAAAGGTATCCGTTGGTTTAAAACGCCAACGGACCCACAAATGGTATAAAACCATAAAAACTCCTGGTGACTGGTTCAATATCCCAGCACCAAGGTAAGGTATCCGTTGGTTTAAAACGCCAACGGACCCAAAAACAACATCAGTTGGGCGCCAATGTAACGGTTAATTGTTTTGATAGAAGTTTTTAAATGGAGTTGCAATAAAGTTTAAGGTGACTATGCACTGTGAAAATTAATTAAGTGATGGATGTAATTGAGACTACTACCGGCTAGGGCGAGCAGAGTTAAATAAAAGGTTGATTACAATGTATAGTATGAGATTATAATCGTGAATAGAATGTTACATAAATTTATATCTGGTATTTGAGTAAATGAACCTCAGGGGATGGATTCATAATAAATATTCTGCCGTGGCGTTGTTCGGTCCGCTGTGCAAGATGTTAGTATGCACTTAGCTAGTGGACACGTGGCTGGTGGTGATGCCGGCGTGCCAGGGTCTCCGCTGGTGTGCCTCGCTACCGCTAAGATGGTGCGAAGCCCGGTGCGAAGACCCTGGAAATAGGAAAGGTGCGGGTCAGTTTGTCACTAGGTAATTACGTCCAAGTGACCCGCTTAAATAGCAGGTGAAGAGAATCTCCCAGCGGCAATGCAGCGTAGCTAGAAGCTATAATAAAAAGGAATATAGATAGGCAGCACAAGCTGGTGCCACGACCTCTGACCGTAGGGGTCATCGGCCTCGTGGCACTAAATAGGTAGGCTGAAATAGCACACAGTATAAAATAAAAATATATTAAGCCATGCTTTTTAGCAGGCAATAAGCTGCACCGCTGGAAAGTCTTCACCTGTAGAAGAAGTAGGAAATGTTGATCTCAAAACTTACCCGGAGCCGACAGCAGTTGGCCACGGGGTCAAAGCGACCTTCCTTGGCGAAGGTTCCAAGGAAAGGGACGATATAAGAGCCGTCAGTTCATAACTGAGCTAGTGTTGTCCAATCTCGCTTGCACACCAACAATTTAGTAATAACTATCGAAACATACTAAAATATCGATTAATTTACGGATATTGTTTTAATTAGATTTATAAAGAATCCACAACGTTACAAGCTGACCCACAGGGCGCTCGTGTAGAAGTACTGGCAAAAAGCTTTGAACAAGGTTATTTTCACTTGTTTCGTACATCGAGCAAACCTGCGGGCCAACATATTAACTCTCACTGCCAATGCCCGCCTTTCTCGTTCCATATCCGCATCATCTCTCATAGAGCTTGTGGTAATGTGGCCCAGGTATTTAAACTGATTGACTACTTTAAGAGTTTGCCCAGCTAGTGAAACAGGAGGTACATAACAAAGTTTTTTATTTCCTGGTGTAAACACCACGATCACACTTTTACTAGAATTATATACTAAACCGTGTCTTAAGGCATATGAGTCACACACAGCTATTAATTTTCTTAAGGCACCGATTGAGGGGCTCAACAGCACCATGTCGTCTGCATAACTGATGCTGCTTACACTAAACCCATCAATATAGCACCCAGCATGCATGCCACTGAGCTCCTCAATCAAGCCATTCACATATAGGCTGAAAAGGTTCGGTGAGGTCAGTCCACCCTGCCTCACTCCACATTGCAGTTGGTACGAGTCAGACAGACCGTCTCTCCACCTCACTTGATTATGTTGGTTACTGTACCAATACTTAAGAGCCTCTATTAAGTCTCAGGGTACGTTAGTGCTTTCTAGTTTTTCCCATAAGATGTCATAGGAAACCATATTAAAAGCTTTACTTAGATCAAGAAAGCAAGCGTATACGGGCGTGGATCTATCTGTGTAGTACTTGACGGTATGCTTGAGACACAAAATGGCAGACTCGGTAGATACCCCCCGTCTGAAACCAAACTGTAAATCATGCCACTTTAAATACTTTCCAAGTTGCGAATCAAGCAGCCCGTCAAACACCTTTGCTGTTATTGTAACCAGTGATATGGGCCTGTAGTTTCCCCTATCCGACATATCCCCCATTCGGTTCTTAACTATTGGTACAACAACTGTTTTCAACATATTCTGTGGAAGGTAAGTGTGCCTAATACAAAATGTGTACAGCATCGCGAGCACTCTCGCTAAGTGAACCCCAGCCGCCTGAAAATGTTCGATGCTGAGGCTGTCATGTCCGGGAGACTTGCCCCTTTTCATATTGTGTATAATACTCCATACCTCCCCCGCTGTGAATTTAGTTATCGGACAACTCTCAGCGGGGACACCACAGGCTGACTGTGAAGGACCCAGCGTTGATGTTATTCTAAAATGCTCTTTGAACACATTTGCAATTTGCTTACAATCGCTAATTCCATCTACACTTTCAGGAACACTGGGACCACCTTTCAAACTATTAGTGGCTCTCCAAAACCCACCGAAGTTGTTATTAGAGCGATGGAGTGCTAGTGTGTCCATCTTAATCTGGTCTTGGTTATTAAGACACCATTTTAGTTTGCCTTTAAAGACCTTACGGCTCTCAACCATATCTCTAAACACAGCTCTCTCAGTGGGCTTCCCTAACATTACCCACATTGAAAATTTAATTTTAGCCTCAGCATGTGCCTCCTGCACATGTTTGTTCCACCCTGTTACATAACGTCACCTCCCTCTAGCCGGCTTACTGCTACTACACACTGCAGCTACTGATAGTACATCAACAATATTCTTATACATACGATCTATTACTATCTTATGTGATGGATCACTACAGTAACGATCACAACATTCTGATAGCTCTGATGGAAAATCAATATCTCTTAACCTTTCATTACAATAATCACTATAAATTTTAGTTTGTTTATGACCTCTGATTCCCCATACAATTTTATTGTAACATATTTTACTTGTGATTGGGTTTGACCTAATTACATTTAAGTTACATACTATTTCTATAGGAAAATGGTCTGACCAATTCACATCATTGAGTATGCTTATATTGACAGTAGATGCCCAAGCAGCTTGCGTTACTAATATATGGTCTAACCAACTTCGAGTTCCATACACTTCACTGACAAATGTATAACTATCTGAAGTCAATCCTAACTTTTTAATGTCCGCACATATCAGCTGTTGTTCAGTACAAAAGTGTAAAAGTTCCTTACCGAATAGTTTATCAGGGTGTGCATTGTAGTCTCCGAGAATAAATGCCGATTGAACGTCACTACTCTCGATTATCGCACAGATTTCACCAAGACAGTAAGTAAACTCCGCTAGGTTAGCACTGTCATTAACAGGCATATAAGCACTCATAATTAATATTTGTTTGTCACCAGTTTCCGCTTTAATCGCCGCTAATCGCGCACTTTCACACTTGATTACCGACACTGACCGGAAAATACTTTTGCGATATAATATCGCAACACCACCATACGGACGACCTCGAAGAATTCCCTGTGATGTATCTACCGCTGACACTCCTGTGTACCCGAAGTCTGCGTGTATGGACCCCAATAAATGCAGATCATGGGGCAAGAGCCAGGTCTCCTGCAGCGCAACGACATCGGCGCGATTGCATAATGATACTATAAACTCTTTCGCACGTTTCATAGACTTACAGTTGAAGGATACAAACTTGACTGTTGATGTTGTATTATCCATAAAATTTATTGTTTACTTTTTATCCCATCACTTGTTTCAGTCTGCCTAAACCTTACAAAACGTCGAAACGCAATACCATCAGGCCATAAACCCGCATCCATAAAGACAGACAGCTTACTCCGTGGTATATATATTTTATATGCATCATATTCCTTTAATACTTTCATGTTAATTTTTTCGGGCACAACCGTGACATTCGTTTTTCGTAGAATATAGGCAGCGATGTCGCCTACTGTCGTACTTTTATCAACATTATTGATAAATAACGGTATTTTTACATCAGCCGCTCTAAATTTCTCGTCAAACTGTCCTTGTCCTCTTAACCCTATAAATTTACTATTCGTCTTCTTTTTTTGTACAGAAATCCACCCATCATCTGACTTTTCTTTATTCCAGTCTCCCCCCCGGCCGCAACATTTGAGAATGATTTTTCCTTTAATACTGGATGGGAGACTATGGTAGTGCATTCCGCGCGCAATGACGCGGATGGCTCGGTCGTCACCGCTACCGCTTCGCCCGCCTCCGTCGCCGTCGGTCGCTCGGTTATCCGCCTCTCGCTCGCTCGCGTTTTATCTAGCCCGCAGACAACAGCTGATTCATCTACCCGCGTGTTATTAGAACTATGCGATAAATTGATCGGGCAGCAATTAGACTGTTTATTCGACTCTTCACTATATACCTCTTGCGATAAATGCAGTAAACCAATAGGTCCACTGTCGCAATTAAAAGTTTCAACCAGGTCTGATCCTCCCCTTTTAGTACAAACAAAATTTGTAGGTTCAAACTGATTAACAATAAAAGTCATTTTCAGGTTTGTCAGATCTCTTCTCACCATTTCCAGTTCCTCCGATTTGGCGTATGTTTCTTTAATATTTCGAAGATCTTTTTGTAGCACAAGTATATCCTTTAGTAATTTTGTCACGTCTACATGATCGAAACTTACGGGGGGTAGTTTTTGTAAGTCCTTTGCTACAAAAATAGGAGTGTTTTCAGGATCTTCTCCTTTTATTAACGCTATAATATCTTCCACGTCCCTTTGCACTTTCCCATCTTTTTTACGTGTTATCTTACGTGTTTAGGTTTTCACCGAATCAAAAAACAACGATTTGGCTTTGGTTATTTCTTCTGGTGAAAATGCACTCGTAATTATTTGGATGAGGCTTTGCTCATCCATAACATCACATTTGTTTTGCACAAAAGCCAATAATTCATTAATAACAATATTACAACTATTACATTTTACCACATTTGATGCCATTATTATGATCGATAAATCACACGGCGCTCGCGCACATCCGTCGGTGTAGCCGTACGCGACGAGACTGATATAGTCTGGAGTTAAGCTGTATCTTTACCTGTTCAACCCCTATAATGGTTTTTTTAGACAACTATATCAGTTCAGTGGTTATACAGATATGTGGTAAAAAATATTCACACATTTTCTGATTTCTAATAGTAGCCAATACCCGCAGTTCCATCCGTATGATAAGTTGTTACTGATAGCGTTCCCGTAACCCATGGGACTCTATGTGCCCAAATAAAACTATAAATCATCTTCTACAAGAAATTTCTTCCAGATGCATTCATCAGTTTTGGCGTGCTTGAGTAATAAACATCCATATCCGTCTCGAACTTTCTTAGTTTAGCTAATTGGTAGTATAGTAAAATAAGATTAGTAGGATACTTAAAAATGAATTTGTATATTTTACATCAATGTAAAATAATGTCAGTGTACAGATTTACAAAAAAGCATTTTACAAAAACATAATCAGTCCAACAAGTTCTTCCACACAGCCCAGCTTCAGTGGTGATGATGATGATGAGGCACTATATGGTGTGTACTGTGCTTCACGTCCGAGTGAAAACTGTAATAGAAAAATAACTGAATTAGAGATTTAATTCGAATGATAAAGAAGTGTGTGTGTGTACTTATGTACGACGTAAAAATTTTACTTCTTTGGCATAACAAGATAAAAATCTTTCAATTTTTTTTATCCTTCGCGTTATTCTATGTTTGTAGAAATAATAATGTAAAACTTTATTTTAGTTTATGTTGCAAATAAATAATACATACCGTCAACTAACCTCAAATTCTACTATACTATTTCAGGGTGTCGGTTTTCTAGAAAACTTCATGGTGTCGGTTTTTCGGGACGGTGTGCTCACGGATAGGTAATGTATGAATTTAATATTCTTTAATAATTAGTAGGAATCGTAAAACTCATAGCTATGACTTCCAAGACTGATTGTGGTCTCCTTACCCGCTGTGATGATCGCCGTGGTAGTGCACGTGGCGCACGGAGCCGTCGGGCTCGTGCAGCGAGTAGTGTCCCTTGACGACGTCTCCGTCGCGGTGCTCGTGCTGCGACTTGTGGTCGCCGGTGTGGGCGTCCTCTACTTTGTACTCGAACTCGTACTTTGGGTGGGTCTGAAAATGGTAACATCAGTTTAATAAACGTAGATATCGTTGTACCTAGTTCTAATAGTCGAAGCATTTAATATCCATTAAATAATATTAAATATCCACTGACATAGTAGTCATGATGACCATGGCCGTGGTGAACCGGTTCGTGATGTCCGTCGTATTTGTGAATGTACTGAGAAGAGTGACCGTAACCCGCAACCACTGCTACAGTCACATACAAAACACATACTTCCTGAAAATTATATTTAATATTAATAGTGTTGTTCCATTAGTTATAAATCGAGGAAAATGAGATTAAGTGGATAAAAAAGTTATAATCCTTTCCTATTCTACTAATCCTACCAATATTATAAACGGGAAGTTAGTGAGTATGGATGTATCAATGTTTGTTACTCTTTCACGCAAAAATAAACAGGAATAGATTATAGTCTGGAATAACACATAGGCCACTTTTTATCCCTGGTATAGATTCCCATAGGAAGCGGGAACCGGAACAGTTCTACGCGGGCGAAGCCGCGGATTAAACCTAGTTTACAATCTGTTTTACTGATTAACAAAATGGTGTCAATAATTTACTTATCTATTAAGTAATCGGTTGACAACTAGAGGAGATAAAAATGAACATAGGATTAAACTTAGTGCAACAAGTTCAGGCAAAATTACATCATCGTAATAATCACCTTCGAAGATTTGGCGATGCCCTTAACTCAGCCTCATATCGCATTCTGGGTACAATGAATAATTTCTGAACTGTAGTTATCGTACATACCCATTGTGTTAAGTGACTAATTATTCCTGAAGAAAGAAAGAAAGAGGATAATACTAGCACTTGCTATAACTTTGCCAGTGCTAGTTACAAAGTGGACTTAGATACATCCATATAATTTAAATCAAAATATTTCTTGTTATTTCAGTTACACCGTGAACCGCGGTTTTATTATAGTAGTTAAGATGTAACATGAAACTTGTTGCATTTTCTCTTTATATAGATACCACCATCCATATATTGTAATAATATTATTGTGTCTGCATAAATAAAAAAAAAAAAAAAAAAACAAAAAATAATTGTTCTTTTATACGCAAAGTACCCGCAACATAAACATAATAAAATTGACTTAGTAGTTGATTCGCACTTAAAGCAGTGCGATTGTACACTTTACCAATTGAGCTATAATTTTAAACATAACATAAACATAACATAACTTCACGCCTGTATCCCCGAAGGGGTAGGCAGAGGTGTATTACACACCCACGATTCGCCAGTTATGTTTAGGTCCCAATGTAATAGGGGGCGACCCTATTGCCATCTACCGGGCACATTATTAAGCGAGCGACAATTAACATTTATTAATGCACACATAACTACGAAAAGTCAGAGGTGTGTGCCCGGGGCGACTGGGGATCCAACTCGAGACCTTGTCTCAGCAGGCCGTTACGTACGCCACTGGGCTATCGCCGCTTTTTAATCTTAATTCTTAATTTTAGTATAATTTTTTAATACCTTGAAATACATGATATTCTATTGTTACTAATGGTTGAGACCAAGTCCAGGAGTGAACTGGCAAATGACGCTTTAACTTCTTGCCTATATATAAATAGTTCAAAAATTTACACTAGGTAATATTGATTTCTCTATAATTGCTTGTTACAGTTAGATTATTCACGATATCGGTGTTACTAATCAAATTGTTTTAGAAAAACATGCAGTTGATAATTTTAAGTATATACTTTCACTAACAGGCATTTATATATAGTCGATTGAAAAATTACATTTCGGGTTGTGAAAGTCAGAGAAAGCAATTTTTTTGGAAGTTTAAAGGGGGTTATTTTAAAGTTAATTCCAGGGTTGCAAACCTTGTCTCGTGGCCGAAATCTTGAAAATGAGGTGCGAATTGTTTATACGCTCTATCGGGCAAAATATTTGTCGCAATGAAAATTTTTAAAAGCATTTAGTAGAGTGCTTACATATTTGATTAATGACCGATTAAGAAACGTCTAATGAAATTCGAAGCATTACAACGCGGCAGTCGCCATTAGAGGAAATGATTTCCTTCCGCTCATGAACTCAGTGATATCCCACGTGGAAAAAGCTGTATTTCTTTAGTCCTACACGCTGGACTCGCTATAACATACTGAACAGTACATGGTGTTGTGGAGTGCTTCTTGTTTCGACACTGGTGTGGATCTCGATTATTTTGATGGGGCCACATACACACTAGAAAAACGAACAAGCACTTTATTTTAATCCCCTCTAGACATCCAGAAAAAGGATTTGGTTCTCTGACTTTTCCACGCTAAGCCTTAAAAATTGTCAAACTTCAATGGACTATAAGAATTGAAGTATTTATGCCAGTGTGATGACGTGGCCATTTGGCTTCAAAAAGAGACAAGGAGAAATGTGCGTCCAGTTTTTGATGAATATTAGGGTAATCACGAAGACAATATATGTACCAGTGTCCTCACGTTACTAACTTATCGAACACGGTGATCCAACACACGAAATTTCGTTTCCGTTTCAGCTTACAATCCTAAATATTGTTCATTTATGGAAGGCAAACTAACTTGATAACTGTAAATATTGTCTACATTAACAATGCTACAATAATAGAACTCCGATTTTTTTAGCATAAATTACTTGACTGGACCGGGGTACTATACTCTCTTATTTTACCGATTTTTTTTACCGAATTCTCTTATCGAATGTTAGCCGCAGTATTAAAAACTACTTTTCAAATTGTTTATGAGTCTAAAGGCAAATCTTCCCTTCTTTCCATGGACCTATTTTCCACTTTCCTCTGCGCCTTTCAATTCCATTTATTTATTTTCTCTTTTACAAGAGTCATGCCAAAAGTAAGGTGAGTACCATACAAAACTTTCACACGACAGGAACAGGTATTTAAAATAAATAAAAAAAAATATGTTCACGTTATCCTGCCTTCATTTTATTTCCAAAAGGTATTACAGCGAACGTTTATTAAGCGTGGTTACCTATATAATGAGTTGCAATGGTAGGGGAAGATCGTTCGATATTTTTTAGACTGAATAATAGAAACTAACTCTAATTGATGTGGATCTGTTCTGCTGTATTGGTAGTTGCTACGAAAAATATCTTCTGGCACATCTTCTTCCACGAGTCACCTAGTCGAACTTGTTATATAACTCTAATTGATGTGGATCTGTGCTGCTGTATTGGTAGTTGCTACGAAAGATATCTTCTGGCACATCTTTTTCCACGAGTCACCTAATCGAACTTGTTATATTAATACTACCAAGGCTCTTGAAATCTATAACACCGAATAGACGGTAAGTGAAGTGCATTTTCTGTCATATTTTATTTTTAAGCAATGAGGGTTCACTAAGATTGGTCCCACATATTTCAACAAAACAAGTAAAATTATTCAAATGTATAGCCCACATGGTTGTAGGTTCTGTCGTTTAGTATAAATTCATTTTTAATCGAATTCAAAATGAAGATGATTATCAATTCGACACGTATGTATAAAAAAAAATGAAATATAAAACCTTTGCAAGCGTGAGTGTTTATTCTTAATATAAATTATAACAATTTAACTTTTACTAATAGTTGATATCACAGAATCAATGATGGTGGTGGTGTTCGGGGACAATATGTTTGGTGTGACCCTCGTATTTAACCTCCGCATTGAATCCACTTTTCTTATCAGCGTAGTACTTTACCTTCCTGACAGTGCCGTCGGGCTGGTACAGACCGTACTCACCCTTCACGACGTCACCGTCGCGGTGCTCGTGCTGGTACTTGTGGTCGTGAGTGTGTGGGTCCTTAACTTCATACGCGAACTCGTATTTTGGGTGGCCCTGTTAGACATATAATTTAGTAAGTAAATAAGTAACTAGCTAAATTACTAATGATATTTAGAAGATGATTAAAGTAGGTTCATACATAGTATACTTCGTGTTTGGTCACGTGTCCGTCATGATGTTGATGGAGGCTTTGGGAGGAGGAGGCGTGACCGTGATGTTCTTCATGATGCTCTTCATGTTGAGAGTAATGTTCCTTTTGTTCTTCCTTGTGGTGTTCCTCGTGGTGTTCCTCGTGGTGTACAGGCTCATGTTTTTGCTCATGGCTCTGGTGCAGCACAATGCTTTGCGATGAGTACGCGTGGCCTTGTCCGTGATTTTCCTGCGGCCTTGCAGTGACTATGACAGTGAGGCAAGCTGCTATTAGAAGTACCTATATATAGTAATAATTTACGAGGATTAATTTTCAGTTATCATATATGTTCATATCATATATGTTTGGAGGATGTTCTATGGATCTTAAAAGTAAAATTAAATTATGCTGATTACCTTTGAAGTCATGTTTTTTAAAGTTGTTATTATGAACAAGACCAAGACTTTAATGATATTATTTAGGTCCAGACAAGCCCTTATATATTCAAGACTTATTGAACAACTCATACACTTTTTAGTGTATTTTAAATTCGTAACGACTAACCTGTTTTATATACCAACGTAACTTTTGATTTACTTACAACTTTTAATATAATATTTGACCTCGAATTATAACAATTTCAATGCTTGACTTTCTGCAGGTATGGGAACAAAATATGTTACGCAATACTTTTCTAAATGGATCAAAATAATCTGCCTAACCTGTTGAAAAATGTTGAGGAAAAAGATAGAAGCTTGCCACTGACTTTATTTGGTTTCTGCATCAATTGGCTCTATAAACATGGTGGAGTTATTGAGGCACCTCACCCCGCGGAGCATATGAACCTGGAGTTCACCAGTCTGGTAGACGAGGAACAATATCAGCGCACCAATAACATCCAGGTGCGCATCTTTACGGACGGAAGCAAGATTGAGGGTCGTGTCGGCGCTGCGTTATTCATATGGAATAACGAAGCCGAAACCAGGACCCTCAAACTTGCTCTGTTGCCCCACTGCACCGTCTACCAGGCCGTAGGCTCCTGGCCATATGCAAAGCGACCAGTGAGGTCCTCAGGCGAGGTGCGGCCACGTTCGGCATTCTTAGCAACAGCAGAGCCGCACTCCTGACGGTTATTAACCCTCGAGCCCTCCACCCTCTGGCAGTTGAGTCCAGGCGGAACAACAGGCGGAGCTTGGCCCAGAGCAAGGAAATATGGGTCAAGGCCCACGTAGGGTTGGAGGGTTATGAGCGGGCACACCAGCTCGCTAAGGAGGCGGCTCTAAAGTCAAAAATAGTGCCACACTACAGCTTGTGTCCCGTCTCATTCGTCAAGCGAGCTCTGCGTCAGATCTCGCTCGACGAATGGAACGAATGGTACAAAACAGGTGAAACCACTTCCGGTACCAAGCTTTTCTTCCCTTGTGCGGTGGCTGCGTATAGTATCCGCAGTAGTCCGCAAGATGGAGGTCGCCAGCACCACAACCCAGTTGTTAACGGGGCATGGTGGGTTCTCCGCATACTTGACTCGTTTCAAGTGTAAGGAGGACCCATCATGCGCCTGCGAACCGGGCGTCGAGGAGATAGTCACACATCTCGTCGTGGACTGTCCCATACACCTGATTCAATTTAGAACATAAGTTAAAAATCAACATCAGCATTAATAACTTACCGGTCCTAATGTCACAAGAATACAGGCATCACTTTCTGGAATATTGGGAAAAAATTATAAAAGTCGTAAATAAAAGAAACAGCAGCTAACAATCTCGTTCGGTGGACCTGGACGGCGTAGCGACCGTCTTTGGGGGGTCCGCCGCGGACACCTCGCGCCTTGCAAGGTGCAGAGGCTGTGTCGCAGCGGACTATGAGCGCTTGGCTGTCGTGACCGTCTACTTCTCGCCAAGCCTTGACCAGTACGAGCTTGAGCTAAGGCTCGCTGAATTGGACATTGGAGACTTCAACTCTTGGTCTCAGGCCTGGGGCTCCCGGGAAACCAATGACAAGGGGCGAGTACTGGAGGACTGGGCCAACACCCGTGGTCTAGAGGTCCTCAACCGGGGGACTGTCGCCACCTGAAAACGGCGGGGGCTCAGGTCGGTCGTGGATGTCGCATTCGCGACCCCTGCTCTCGCCCGCCGCGTCCAGGGTTGGTGCGTGGTGGAGGAGGAGGAGACGGATTCCGACCATAAGTATATTCGGTTCAACGTCTCCCCTCCAACTAATCTGCCGCCGACAATCGCGAATCCCCCGGATCCACGTTGGGCGCTCAGACGCCTGGATCGGGAGGCTCTCCTGGAGGCATCAATAGTGCAGGCCTGGATTCCGTCACTGGCCAGGCCTGCCGATGTCGACGCAGAGGCGTAATGGTTCAGGAGAGCCATGTCGCATATCTGCGATGCGGCGATGCCTAGGGTTAAGCCCGGCCGGCAAAGAAGCAGGTGTACTGGTGGTCAGCGGAGATCGCACAGCTGCGAGCAGCGTGCGTGACCGCTCGCCGCCAGTACACCAGGTTTCGCCGGAGGCGTCGCCGCCCAGATGATGCGGCAGCCCGAGAGGCGGAGCTGTATGAGGCGTACAAGGGGGCCAAGAGGACCCTCCAGGATGCCATAAAGCAGGCCAAATGGCGGGCCCGCGAAGAGCTGCTGGAGTCTCTGGAGCAGAACCCATGGGGGCGTCCTTACCTTGCGGTCAGGGGCAAAATCCGCCCAAGGGCGCCCCTACTGACCCAGAGCCTCCAGCCGGAGCGGCTGGAGGGGATACTGGGCTCCTTGTTCCCAGCGAGAGCGGAGGAGCATGTCCCTCCGCGTATGGCTCCGCCTCAGGCGCCTGACGCGGAAAATAGCGAAAGCGATGTGCCCGAAGTCAGGGAGAGTGAACTGGGGGTAGCAGTGCTCCGGCTTAAAGCCCGGAAATGCACTGCCCCCGGACCCGACGGCATTCCAGGCTGAGCATGGGTCCTGGCCCTTGAGGAACTAGGGCCTCGACTGGTGGCGCTCTTTAGCGCATGCCTCGAAAGGGGCCAGTTTCCAAAGGCTTGGAAGACGGGGAAACTGGTCCTTATCCGGAAGGCGGGGTGGCTGGCGGACCAGCCATCCGGTTACCGGCCGATCGTGTTGCTCGACGAGGTGTGCAAGCTCTTTGAGCGGATTATTGCAGAGCGCCTCGTCGAGCATCTCACGAACGTGGGGCCAGATCTGGCGGACAACCAGTTCGGTTTCCGCCGGGGGCACTCCACCGTGGAAGCGATCATGCGCGTTAGGTGCCTGGCGGAGGAAGTAGTCTCGTGGGGTGGGGTGGTGGTGGCGGTGTCTCTCGACATCGCCAACGCCTTCAACACCCTACCCTGGAACTGCGTTAGGGAGGCGTTTGCGTATCACGGAGTGCCTCCTTACCTCCGCCGCATTGTCGAGGCATACCTATCCGAGAGGGCCATAGTTTACCCGAGCTGGCTAGGGCCAGGGCGGCGAAAGTGTCGTGCGGTGTTCCACAGGGGTCGGTCCTAGGGCCACTCCTGTGGAACATCGGATACGACTGGGTGCTGCGCGGTTCGTTGCTCGAGGGTGTCAGCATAATGTGTTATGCTGACGACACCCTCGTTATGGCGCGGGGAGCAACGCACCGAAGCGCGGCACTAAAGGCCACGGCAGGGGTTGCTCAAGTCGTGGGTCGAATACGGCGGCTGGGACTCGAGGTGGCTCTCCACGAATCCGAGACTATGTGTTTCCACGAGCCTCGGAGGGGGCCACCTGCGGGAACCAGCATAACTGTAGGGGGCGTAAGCATCGGCATCGAGCCCACGATGAAGTACCTTGGGCTCGTACTCGATAGCCAATGGGACTTCGGACCTCATCTCCGAAGTCTGGTCCCGAAATTGAGGGGGGCTGCGGCCGCGCTATCGCGGCTGATGCCCAACGTCAAGGGACCCAACGCCCCCACTACCAGACTGTACCTGGGGATCGTGCGAAGCATGGCCCTGTACGGGGCCCCAGTATGGGCCCCAGTATGGGCGGAGACTCTGGCGGCCCGCAACGTGGCTGTATTAAACAGCCCGTTAAAAGCGATGGCCGTCAGAGTCATCAGGGGGTATCGCACGATCTCCGTTGAGGCGGCATGTCTCCTAGCTGGGACCCCTCCATGGGACCTGGAAGCGAGAGCCCTTGCGCTGCTGTACCAGTGGCGCAAGGAGGCGCTGGAGCGGGGCCATAGGCCGGAGCCCCGAGAAATCAGGGCTCAGCGGTCCCAGCTCCACCAGGAACTCATGGAGACATGGAGGGTGCGACTTGAGCACCCAAGGTGGGGGGAATCCACCATTGCGGCGGTGAGACCGATCATGAAGGAGTGGTTGGAAAGGGACCATGGGGACCTCTCCTACCGGATGTGCCAGATGGTTACCGGACACGGGTGTTTCATTAAGTATCTGTAGCGCATCCACCGGGAGACAACGCCGCAGTGCCAGCACTGCGAGGATCCTGGCGAAGACACGGCGCTTCACACGTTGGTGGAGTGCCCTGCGTGGGCGAGTCAACGCCGGGATTTCGTTGCGGTCCTGGGCGTGGACGTTCTCTCGTTGGAGACCATGGTGAGGGCCGTGGTCTCCGACGGGAGCAAGTGGCACGCCGCCGCCTCTTTCTGCGAACCGGTAATGCGCGCGAAAGAGACGGCGGAGAGGGAGCGGGAGAGAACCCTGCCCCCCGAGTTTCGCAGTCTGCGGCGAGGACGCCGTAGACTCATCTACGCCCGGGACTACCGACATCCATGATCGGGGCCTGAGGACGGCAGTTGGCCGACTCGCCGTCCTCACAGAAGCAGGCCGTAGCGGAGGCGTGTCGTGTGTGCCCTACACACGCCTGCCAACTCACCGAAGTGGGATAAAACCCGACCCCACCAGGCCAGGCCGCGGTGGCGGCCAAAGTCCGCCGGCAACCCTGGGGTTATCCTTTCGGGGGCTTACCCGGGGTGCCCGGCAACGGACACTTGGGGAGGACACCATGCGGTTTTAGTCGAGACACGACATAACCACCCCCGCTGGCCGGCGGGGGGGTATCCGAAGGGATTTCCGCACGTTAAAAAAAAAAAAGGGCTAGTCCACCAGTTCAAAGTCGCTCAGCGAGCTATGGAAAGAGCTATGCTCTGCTATGCTGCAAAGTTTCTCTGAAGGGTAGGATTCGTAATGAATACATCCGATAGAGAAACCAAGGTTATTGACATAGCTCAAAGAATTAGCAAGCCGAAGTGGCAGTGGACCGACCATATCTCGCGAAGAACCGACAACCGCTGGGGTAAACGTGTTCTTGAGTGGAGACCGCGACCCGGCAAACGTAGTGTAGGACGCTCCCCGGCCAGGTGGCATGACGATCTGCGTAAGACTGCGGGCACATGCAGGATGCGGCAAGCTGAAGACAGGGTGCTATGGCGCTCATTAGGGGAGACCTATGTCCAGCAGTGGACTCGCATAGGTTGATGATGATGATTTACTAGATACTCTCGAAAAATCGTACCACACGTTATAGTGCATCCTGAGACAACAATTATTCTTATGATCAATCATTGCTATGCCAAGAGTCTATGTAGTTACATAGATAGTGCGTCTGTTCCAGTACTCTAACGTCTCTACCACAGCGAAAGTTCCTATGGACCCTTTCAATAAAATTAATTCCACTCTGTTCATATTTGCCTATCCAGAACAACATATCCGTTGGTATAGATTTAGATCGGAAAAAGAGAACATCTAGGACGGGACTTGAACCCGCGACCAGTCCCTTACAGGGGGAATGCTCTGACCAACTGAACTGTGTGATTTTTTTTTATACTACTACAGTGGCAGACAAGCACACGGCCCACCTGATGGGAAGCGGTCACCGAGGCCTATGGACGTGTGCAACACCAGTGGCGTCACACTCGCGCTGCTGACCCTGTAAAGGAAAGGGAATGGGAAAGGAGTTTGGGAGGGGATGGGAAAGGAGTTTGGGCTCCGGCATTCTCACTCACCAAACGGAACGCAACAGTTTAAATATTGTTACTTAGCGTCGATATTCTGTGAGAGGGTGGTGGATGAATCTAATATTGTTATTTAGTGGTATTTTAATATAAATAAACATTGGTACAAATGGTTTATGCACATATGATCATGTTAATGGTATCTACCATGTTTTTTATCATGTACCAGGTTTCCCTCGTTAAGACGCAGCACGTTAAGACGTCGGTCCTGGTCGTGCCATAGGAACATCTGTGGCATTCGTTATGGGTAGTTGGAGCCCTTAAAAGTCCGACAATCGGGTCTAACTACAGAACTTCGATATCGAGATGAGAAATAGGTCAGATGGTAGTCGCTTCATGGAAAATATAAAAGTTCGGCAGTTTCATAGTTAGACTGAAAGCGGGCCGGACCGATGCGCGACGTACAGTACAGGTAAAACTGAAACAAAATATTTAAGCGTTGGCGGTGAGAAGCAATATGCTGGCTCGCAGGTTCACTCGATGTACAGAACTAGTGAAGATAACGCTTTTTAAGGCATTCTGTCAATCTTTCTACTCGAGTGGCCTGTGGGTGAGTTATACGCAGCGATCAACAAGGTTCTCATGGGAAGCAAGAACCGGAACACAATTCCACGCGGCGAAGCCTCGGGGAACAGCCAGTTGTCTATAAAAGATGGCCAAATAATCTGATAATAATATCTCCACTACAGACGGCATCGTAATAGCTCTTTTGATTAAGATACGTACTGTTGTCATCTCGGTATTAGCTTAACACACTCTAAGTTACCCACCGACCATCTTAGCTCTAAAATTTTACTCAAAATAAACAAAATTATTGAAAAACGTTCAAATTTTACTCTGACTAGACAAAAATATTTTTTTTTTAAAAGAATATTAGTAACCGAAATTTCTAATATTCCCCCTAACCCCTTTTTTTTTTTTACGTGCGGAAATCCCTTCGGATACCCCCCCGCTGGCCAGCGGGGGTGGTTATGTCGTGTCTCGACTAAAACCGCACGGTGTCCTCCCCAAGTGTCCGTTGCCGGGCACCCCGGGTAAGCCCTCGAAAGGATAACCCCAGGGTTGCCGGCGGACTTTGGCCGCCACCGCGGCCTCGCCTGGTGGGGTCGGGTTTTATCCCGCTTCGGTGAGTTGGCAGGCGTGTGTAGGGCACACACGACACGCCTCCGCCACGGCCTGCTTCTGTAAGGACGGCGAGTCGGCCAACTGCCGTCCTCAGGCCCCGATCATGGAGGTCGGTAGTCCCGGGCGTAGATGAGTCTGCGGCGTCCTCGCCACAGACTGCGAAACTCGGGGGGCAGGGTTCTTTCCCGCTCCCTCTCCGCCGTCTCTTTCGCGCGCATTACCTGCTCGCAGAAAGAGGCGGCGGCGTGCCACTTGCTCCCGTCGGAGACCACGGCCCTCACCATGGTCTCCAACGAGAGAACGTCCACGCCCAGGACCGGAACGAGATCCCGGCGTTGACTCGCCCACGCAGGGCACTCCGCCAACGTGTGGAGCGCCGTGTCTTCGCCAGGATCCTCGCAGTGCTGGCACTGCGGCGTTGTCTCCCGGTGGATGCGCCACAGATACTTACCGAAACACCCGTGTCCGGTAACCATATGGCACATCCGTTAGGAGAGGTCCCCATGGTCCCTCGCCAACCACTCCTTCATGATCGGTCTCACCGCCGCAATGGTGGATTCCCCCCACCTTGGGTGCTCAAGTCGCACCCTCCATGTCTCCATGAGTTCCTGGCGGAGCAGGGACCGCTGAGCCCTGATTTCTCGGGGCTCCGGCCTATGGCCCCGCTCCAGCGCCTCCTTGCGCCACTGGTACAGCAGCGCAAGGGCTCTCGCTTCCAGGTCCCATGGAGGGGTCCCAGCTAGGAGACATGCCGCCTCGACGGAGATCGTGCGATACCCCCTGATGACTCCGACGGCCATCGCCTTTAACGGGCTGTTAAGAACAGACACGTTGCGGGCCGCCAGAGTCTCCGCCCATACGGTCCCCCTAACCCCTCCAGTTAAGCTAACTTGCTTGTGTTAGGAGTGGGTTCACGTCGGTGGTGTAATGGCCAGGATTCGAACCCGGGACCTCTCGATCGTAGTGTCGACTCCTTAACCACTAAGCTACCGACGCTTTTTATTAAATTATAGGTAATTATATTAATTTGTTTCAATGTAAAGATCGTTTGTAAATTTATTGTGTTCAGCAACTTGAGACACGACTATACGTATTGAAAAGTGAACCATTTTATAAATAGAAAATATTTGTCTTCGAAATACATCTCACGAATTATCTCAACAATGACAAATAAATTATAAGTATATAAGCATTTGATAAGGTTGTACAGTACATCCTATCTGTACTCCATGCTCCTATCCAATACTGCGTTGCTAGGCAAATAATATTAGCTCAAAATTTAGGTAAACTATACATACTATCCACCTACCCCATGTCAAATTGCTTCTTTTCATTTTGAATAATACAATGTTAAAATAAATAGAGAATATTTATTTTTAATATTTTATAACATAAACTCACGCCTATATCCCCGAAGGGGTAGGCAGAGGTGCTAGCACCCACATTTCGCCAGTTTATGTTTAGGTCCCAATGTAATAGGTGGCGAGCCTATTGCCACTAACCGGGCACTTATAAACCTGCGATAAATACACACATAACTTCGAAAAGCATCGAAAAGTCATTGGTGTGTGCCATGGTATAACCTGGGATCGAACCCGAGACCTCGTCTCAGCAGTCCATTACCCATACCAATAGGCTAAAATATAATAGCTTAAATTATTTTATTATTTAAACTAGTCAACAATCAGTTCTTAATTATAAATAGATCATATCATCACAGAATCAATGGTGGGAGTGATGTTTAGGAACAATGTGTTTGGCGTGACCCTCGTACTTTACATCAGCATGAAATCTGTAGAATAAAATGAAAGAAAGTTAATTAAAGTATTGATCCCAGAGTATCGTATTCAACTACAAATAGTGATGACGTTATGAAATATAAAACTAGAATGTTTATATGCGTACAGAAACCACTCAAAATTTAAGTTCTTTCAAAAAGGTTGTCTATCACAAGTTAACAGCCTACTATCAGCTCAAGAGAATATTATGAGGATATCTTACAAGGTTTTATGGTCAGCGTGGTACTTTACGATCCTGACGGTGCCATCGGGCTGATGCAGGCTGTACTCGCCTTTCACGACGTCACCGTCGCGGTGTTCGTGCTGCTGCTTGAAGTCATGAGTATGAGGGTCCTTGATTTCATAAGCAAACTCGTACTTGGGATGGGCCTGAATCATAGTTTTGAGATAATTATGTATTGAATACTCTGAATTAAATTACATCAAAATGGTATTTTTAAGTTAATTGTCGCACATAATAGTCGACGTGGTGCTCCTCTTGTTTCTTGTGGTGACTGTCTTGTGCGCTGACAACAATAATCAGGCCAGCAACGAATAGGATCTGTAATAAGAAAGTCAATATAAGATGATTTTATGAGTTGAAGGGAAATATAATAATTATATCAGTGTTTAAGCCTTACTTTAGTGAACATTTTGCGTTGAAGTTCGTTGTTGATTGTTTGAATAACGAAAAGAAACTGATAATTTAAGAATGTGTGTAATGTCCTTTCATATTCTTCACCAAAGATAATAAGAATATTTTTGCAAGATTTTGTTTTAAGGTGTAACTTGTTTGTTATGTACTGATACAGATATACGAAATGGGATTTCAACCTTGATTGATTATAAGTGAGCTTTTACTTCACAATATTCATATTTTCAATTAAGTAATAACAATGAAATTATTGTAATTTTATCATAATTATTTTATTACCAATTGTAAAAGAATTATAGCCAGCGTGAACTTAAACTTTCAAAGTTCAATTTAGGGATAAAGGCCCGACATAACCGCCCCCGCTGGCCGGCGGGGGGGGGGGGGCGTATCGCAGGGGATTTCTGCAAAAAAGGGATAAAGGCTATTGAAGCACTTCTGCTTCGGAAGCCGAGAGCCTATGAAATTTATACTATACATTTCCAGTCATTTTAGCGCGAAATATATGCAATGCAATGCAACCCTTGCATTGATTCCAAAAAAGCTGAAAATTTGCATGAATGTTAGAGGTACATTATAATGAAATTGTGAATAATCCCATCGATAGGTACCATAGGTGCAAAAATTTTTTATCAGGGTTTTAGGTCACAAGTATCCATTATTTGCATTTTTCTTATAAACGGTATTATCTTAACAATATGTAAGACAAAGTTAAGGATCATGCAATTTTATCTATAAAATTGATCTTAATTTTTTTTCCTACGATTCACGATTCGTAAGACTACAATGAAAATCAAATTGATTAATCAATTTCTTTTTGTATTTTCCTAACTTTCTCTTTCCTTGTGATCTTGATTCTTGCCAAATTTCATGATTCTAGATCAACAGACGGAGCCCCAGACGCCCGCTGTCAGCCGCTTGTCCGCCAAGCGATTCCCTACAGTTCGTTTTAAACATAAATATATTCGTGTAAAACCTCCCTAAACTCGATATAGGAAGCTTTTTTGTGCAAATAAATGCCCATATAAATATTAATTCATGTTTTTATCATTTCGTCAACACGAGGTATTGTGGCGTCAGCCCCGACGCTACAGGTGGTGGAGGAACGCCGGTTTCCACAGGAGTTGGTGGAGCGCCAGTTTCCACAGGAGTTGGAAACGCCAACATTCTGCAGTTGGCAGTGGAGTGATCGATCCCGTACCCTAAGAAGGAAGACGTCGTGCGACATTGGAGCGACGCAATTATCAGTATCGTATTCTTTTATGTGCTTTTATGTGCCCAACTAGAAAATGGCTGAGACGAAGAGGTGCAATGGCCATGATGGTGGCTTGTTCCAGAGTGTCACAAGAGATTTCTGTGTTATTTTCGCCATTAATAGGTGTATGCGGGTCAATAGGGCCAATAAGGACTATAAGTCTTAATAGAATCCATATAGTAAATAATGTGTTGTGTAATATGTATTATTAATATTATGTTTTCTCTGTTTATTCTATGTGGTGCGCTGTCGAAGATAAATAGATTTTTTTTTTGTTATATTCGTGACGTCGTAGCGTAGGGATTAGGCAATTATTTTTTCGTCTAATGTTGGGAGTAGAGATCTAAACTTTGTAAGAGAGTCAAATCGCTTTGGACATGGGTGCCTGCGATGGTTGAAAGTGGGTTTTCACCAGACTCCTCATTATGGGGTAAAGTTCTCTTTCTCTTGTAACAATGCACATTGTACTTTTAAGGATATTGGCGGAATATGTAGTCGATTCCTTAGTTGATATCGATTCATAGTCTACTAATATTATCTGTATTCTTTTATCGGCTCTGTCTATGGTTAGCTGTGGTCAACTCTATCGGCTGTGGCATATTATCTATGAACTCCCACCAAGTCGCTTCTTTCAGCCAACATTATAAATGACAGTGGAGCGGTTTTGCGAGCCCCTAATTTTCTGCATCGCTTCCACAAGTACATAGCTCTGGTACTGAGCCGTTGATCCGCCGAGCGAGCCACGCTGCGGTAGGTGCCAGCGCGACACGCCGGGCAGGGGACCTGAGCTAAGTGCAGATTCCTGGCTGCCGCGGGTCGTCTTCACATCCCTTCTTTTAACTCCTTCTTCAACTTCAATATTTTAATTGAATCTATGCGTACTCACCCTTGAGACCCCTTATAATTATAATTAATATTTGAAAGGTAAAACTATTCTCATGTTTAATTTACTATAACCTCATATCAAACCTTTAATTAACTTGTAACTTCTAATCTACCTTAAAATTTAACTATCAATGCCACACTCTTTAATGTTGATTAAAAAGTAATTTAGTAATTCGTAGGCGATGTAAGAGGTTTATAATTACATATGCATAATGTGTAAGGATAGATCACTTTATGTAATCTTTTGTTTATTCTATAGGTCTTAAAAGTACTCTGTACTTTAAGTCCCGTCCGGACAAACCTTAAAACGTATCGTCAAATGATACCAAATTAATTTATTTAGATAGGCCGATTGTGGCCAGGCTTCTTTTATTCTGGTTTTTTGCCTGGCCAAGAATGAAGCAATTTTTCTTTGTTCTGGTTTTTCAGTATTTATTATAGTTTAATTGCTATAATTTAAGATTCTACTGACGATTACTAATTATTACAAAGATTGCTTCGTTATTCCCATTGTAAGGGACAGGTCGCTTAATTTTTTTTTATGTCCCAGATTAGTTTACCTAGGGCTTTAGTTTAGCTGTCACATGACATGGCCATGGGGCGTAGCTGGATGTAGTGTTCGGACCTCGTTCGAGCACTACAGTGAGGTTACCTGGCCATAATGTGTCAGAGATTAAATAAAACTATTGTATCAGTTTAAATCTTTTGAATGAGGAACGCGATAAAACAAAGGCAGCCTGGACAGTTGGAGTCTGAACGGGTCTGGAGGAACCGTTCCGACTGAAGCTTCGCAAAGTATCCTGAGGAGAGTCTCGCTTTAAGCCCTATCCTTGGGCAGAGTCCGCGTTATACTTCCCAGTCCGCTATTTGAAGTTAAACAACCCCGCGTAAATCCCTTGCTATAAGTAGGAGTGCGCGTGGTGAAAATAAATAATATCTTTACCTTCAAAAAAGTCTTGTGATTTCATCGCCTTAAAACACACGTGGTATCCAAACCCCAAGTACCACAGTACCCCATAGGCTTAAATTCTCTAACAAGTGTTTAAAAATATTGCATAAACGGTCGTAAGTTTTGATGGCGTTCACTTAGAAGTTTGATTTTTACAACCTTAAAGCCTTGTACGGACTAATCGTTACAATTTACGCGTAGTCGGCTATGTGTACACAGGATCGATAGTTGGTATTTACAGTACGCGTATACAATTTGAGCACGCGTGTCGCTTCCCGACTGTCTATGCTGAATACTGGCTGGTCGACTCTCGACTACCCATTTATAATCCAGTAATGCATTTTGCCCTGTACGCGTATTAAAACGTGTATACGTATTCAACATACCTAGATTACGCGTATATTGAAACGCTTAGTCCGTACAAAGCTTTCAACTCGATACTTCCCCGTGTTTCTGAGAAAAGTATCTTTACAGACAAACGGACATACGAACAGACAGCCAGCGAAGTGATCTTATATGGGTTCCATATTGCCCCTTTGAGATACAAAACGCCAGAATCCATAATACCACATGAAACTATGTTAGAAACATGCTTCAAATAGGTATTGTGGAAGTGTGCGCATTTTTCATTGAACGGTCTGGGGCTTCGTAGGGAAAAATGAAGCAAAAATCCTCTTAAATCTATTTTGACTGAACTATTGGCTAGATTCCAACAAAAGCGACTTACTGAGGCCTCGAGAACCTTCTTTTTGACTGTGAAATAATGAAGAAGAAAGAAATACGTGTATTCAGGACACGCACACATAGGTAGTAAGAAAAAAAAAAGTACATATAAAAGTAGATGTGCGAGCCTCAATAGGTCGCCATCTCAGCAAAGTTACTGCCCATTACATGGTAAGATATGGTGTGCAGCACAAGTATTCTGATGGCGCCTTTGTAATGACGCGACGTCACGCACGTGTGCACAAGGATACATACAATTGTTACTCATAACACAATGACATTATAATAAAAAAAAAGAAAAATAAAATCAAAATTGGAAACTTCACATAATTAAGAGATTATGTTAAGTATCCAATTGTGATCCATAATTAAGTAATTTTCAATTTATAAATAAAAAAGTAACAATGTATACACACTTTTGCCACTGTCTAAATTATTACAAGCAAAAAAAAAATTTTTGAAATTGAAAATACAAACTGAAAAAAAAATCGAAACACATCCACAATAGACAATAGCTCGGAATTGGCTTGAACTGTGCATGCTCCCCATAGCCAAGAATGTGCTACCGCGCCGCACAAGCGACACTATAATCCATGAGCAACACCATGTCATCCAACCGAACTTTCAACTGTCAAGTCCGAGCAAAAACGTAAACAATTAATTTCATTCATAAAATATTTGTTTATACGAGTACTAATAATAGTTCAATGATTTATTCTACAATACGTGGGACACTCAGAAAGTTTTGTGAAAATAAAAAAAGTGTTCTATAGGTAAATATTTTTTTATTAAATCTTTTCAAAGTAGGAGAGTACTACTACACCAAGCCTCTATACAAAGTTTCATGCGTTTGAACCAGTTTTCAAAACACTTTTTCCAATCCGCCGCAGATACCTCGTTTACAGCCTGCTCAAACGTTGACAGCGCATCTTCCGGCGACGAAAATTGTATCCCTTTGAGCTGATTTTTTATTTTCGGGAATAAAAAGAAATCGCACGGTGCAAGGTCAGGGCTGTAAGGAGGGTGACCAAGGAGTTTAACCGGAGTGCTGTCCAGGAAGTCCCTCGTTTTAAGCGCGGTGTGTGCGGGCGCGTTGTCATGATGGAGTAGTATCCCGCCGAGCCCTGTGTTTGGTCGCTTGTAGCTCATTACAGAGAAAACTTCTGCCAAGCATTTGGTAGTGTACCATTCAGCGTTGATGCTTCTTTGATTTCGTAAAGGGATTGATAACAAGTAGCCAGACAAATTGAAAAAACTCGCGATCAAAATCTTCCATCCGCTTCTAGATCGCTTCACTTTGGTAGGTGTTGATTCGTTTTGAAACACCCAAACCGTCGACTGCCGTTTTGTTTCTGGATCATACTGATAAATCCACGACTCATCACCTGTAATGATGTCATAAACACGCCGAGACGCGCCTGCTTCAAACTTGTTTATCATATCACGACACCATTCCACCCGGGCCTGCTTCTGAGCATCGGTGAGATTGTCCGGCACCCAGCGTGAAACTATCTTTCTCACACGAAGATGCACCTGTAGAATCTCGTGAAGGCTTCCCGATCCAATCTGAAGAATGTGCTGAATCTCTTTATATGTGACTCGTCTATTATCTTGGATTAAATTTTTCACTGCTAGCACGTTTTCTTCCGTAACAGCCGTCAAAGGGCGACCACTTCTTTCTTCATCCTCCAAAGTCAGTCGACCGCGCTTGAATTCGTTATACCAACGATACACGGTCGCCTTGGAAGGGCCTTCATCCATTAATGCCATTTGAAGTCTATCGTACGATTCGTCTGGTTTCAGGCGACACTTGAAATCGTAGAAAATCATAGCGCGAAAATGTTCCCGACACAGATCCATTTTTCAATGAGACACAATAATTGAAATTCTCTTGCAAAAAAAGCAGAGAGAAATTTTGAAATTGGAATGTACTTATTTTTACTCATAAATAATCATATTTTAGAAATAGATTATAACTGACCAGTCTCTCATATATAAAAACTTTTTTTTGCAATACTTTCTGAGTGGCCTGGTATATACTTCATTCGTGGGTTCATAATTCGACCAATTGGTGGCTAGTCCGACTTTTCAAAGAAGTTAGTGATTTTTGTGGCAGGTGTACCTTTTTTTTTTTTTTTCGTGCGGAAATCCCTTCGGATACCGCCCCCGCTAGAGAGCGGGGGGTCTCCAGCGGGGGCGGTTATGTCGGGCTTGAACCGACTAAAACCGCACGCCATCTCGGGTCTTAAGACGCCGGGGTGTAAGGTTACCCATAGAGCATATCCCTCGCACCCCGACTTACCCTGGGCCATCTCCGGATTCGAGATGGCCCCCTTACTTGCTCTCCACTGTGCCATCTGCTAGTTAGAGGGACACGTGGAAAGCTTCCGAACAGCCCTCAACAGGGCCGTCCCCGCCTCGTTTGGAGTTGGCCGTAGGCGGCAGCGTCTCTGCCACCCTAGGAGAGAGGCGCTGCCGTCTCCGTTGCCCAGGGTGCACCGCGTGGAGGTCCCCAACCAAGCAGCCCAAGCTACAGTACCTATATGTTCTTTCTGCTGTTTGAAGTGTATTTACTAACAATAGGCTGACTTATTTTTTGTGCTAACACTATATGGACCACAAACTTCATACGGTCTGTAATAAAGACTGACATGCATACCTTGGCATTCTGTATACATTTTTAAGATTTATGAAGTCTGTCAAGCGCACTAGGCCTCGGAGCAAGATTCATCATCATAAACTCACGGCCATATCCCCGAAGGGGTAGGCAGAGGTGCTAGCACCCACATTTCGCCAGTTTATGTTTAGGTCCCAATGTAATAGGTGGCGAGCCTATTGCCATGAACCGGGCACTTACAAACCTGCGATAAATACACACATAACTTCGAAAAGCATCGATAAGTCATTGGTGTGTGCCATGGTAAAACCTGGGATCGAACCCGAGACCTCGTCTCAGCAGTCCATTACCCATACCACTAGGCTACCGCGGCTTTTTTATGCAAGCAAGATTATGGTCTCTAATAGCCTTTTTTTAACATGCGGAAACCCCTTGCGCTTCAACTCACCGGAGCTAACAGTGAAGTGGGTATGTCGGACATGAACCGACTAAAACCGCACGGTGTCTTTTGCGTTAGCCATGTGCTACTGGGAATTAGGTGTACCCTAGATTCCAGAGATCACCCTAATATTTAAATATAAAGTTAAAAATATAGTCTCCAATAAGTTTAATTTTAATATTAGGGACTAATATTAAAATGAAACTTATACTTCGCAGTGGGGCAGTATAATACAGTATATATACATATATACAGTCAGCGTCAAAGTTTCAAAGTTAATGATTAGTACAAAGTTACCTTGACGTCACTCAATAATACAAGATATCATAGTAGGGTGTATTATTGTGTTTTAACAACATTTAACTAATCAACAATCAACTCTTAACAGTAGTTTCATAATAGGTACTATTATCACAGAATCAATAAATTAATGATGGGAGTGATGATCGGGAACTATGTGCTTGGCGTGACCCTCGTACTTTACATCAGCGTGGAATCTGTGGAAGAGATATTTAGTAGAGAGAGATAGTTAGAGAAAATTTTGTATAAATGTATGTAATTTTGTATAATATAAAATATATAAAATAATATAAAATATATAAATAATTCACTTCAACATCTAACTTAAATATTTATCGTTAAAACCATGTCTTATACTTAATAATATTCATGAATGCGTGAGCTTCTTAATTTATCATTAAAAAGACTATTTATATTATTTAAACAACTCAACAAACTCACCCAGTCTTTTTGTCAGCGTGGTACTTCACGATCCTGACAGTGCCATCGGGTTGGTGCAGACTGTACTCGCCCTTCACGACGTCACCGTCGCGGTGCTCGCTCTGCTGCTTGAAGTCGTGAGTGTGGGGGTCCTTGATCTCATACGCGAACTCGTACTTAGGGTGGGCCTGGAATAATGTATATTGTTCCTTAGTTATATCCTCAATTTCTGCTTGTAGTTTGAAGTTTTTTGAAGAAATTTGTCTCAATTTCTGCTTAGTTATTTAATTTTCGTACATAATAATCAACGTGGTGCTCCTCGTGATGTCCTTCGTGTTTCTTGTACTGGTTGTCTTGTGCACTGATAACAGCGATCACAGCTGCGATTACAAGGACCTGTGAAAAAACAACATTCACACACATTTACACACTATTAAGGTTTGATTGAAAAATTTAAATTTATTGTTTTAACAAAAATAATATATGATTGTTTCGGAAAGTGCTTACTTTGCAAAACATTTTTTATTTTACTGTTGATTTTTGTTCGAATAATGAACATAAAATGATAATTTATAAAATTTCAGACTGTCTTTTATACACGATTCAAAACAAGTTTAATTAACATATTTAACCGGTTGTTGTCATCCATTTTATTGTGAATGAGTTTGCTGACCTTGATTATCATTCTTACTCTACATTTTATTAATACGGGTGTGACGTATGGTAACTTTCTTTATTATGAAGTATAATCTGTGGCGTAGCAGTAGTGCGTTTGACTGCTACGTCAGGCGATTCCCGCTCAGTGCAAATATTTGTATGCATGAATATGTATATTTGCATTATTCTGGGTATTTCTATGTATATTATGTATGTGTTTACATAAAAAATGTGTCTAAGTATGTTTATCCGCATTTTAGAACCCATAACACAAGCTAGTTAAGCTGTGCTTACTTTAGGTCTAGATAGCGCTGTGTAGAATTTCGTAGAATATTTATTTATTTATCATATGAGTTTCGTTCTCAATATACTCAGAAACTCTTAGCTTTAGTCAGAGCAGTCAAAACTTATTGGCATTAAATTACATTTTTTTTTAATTTCGAATATCATGTTTTATGAACTTTGCTTAGCTCATACTTGATGAATCAGTTCAAATTATTGGTTACAATCATAATCTTTCCTATATACAATTACTTGGCTGGACTTTCTGACTGAATAAGAGATGAAAGTTTGTTTGTAAGTTCATTATTTTCAAACTTAGAATCACGAAATGTTATATTCCTACTTATGGTTAAAAATAAATCAAGCGAGATCGGTGTCAAATAGGGGAGTATGGAAGTTCGTTATATGGAAAGTGCTTAACTTTTGGAGTAAAAAGCATCAAATTCAATATTAAAGCTTATTTTTGTTAACATATACAATAGCTGGTAGTGCGATCGGGTTTTAGATTCTTATGAATGTATTCCCAGGCGAAGCCGGGTCCCGGGCCGCTATTTTTATATTATACAATATTCGCTGGCTCTGATTGGAAGATGTGATACGTAGGAAAATAGTAGTAAAGGAAATTATGGTTGTGGCAGGTTGCAAAGAACTCTACGAGATTTTAGTTAGGTAATTGAAATGTTACATTTCCCATGGCCGCCATTTTGAAAAACGGGTGCGAATGGTTTTTACGCTATATTGGGCAAACTATGCATCGCACAGAAAATTTGTAAAAGAAGTTTTGTTACAAATTAAATTTTCTATAACTATGGTTATAAGTTTTAGTCGTAGAATGAATGATAAAAAGTTATTATTGGAAATAGATAAAAAATTGACAGAATTAATTTATTTCTTTTTTGTATTTTATATTATTACTTATATGTGTAATTTCTAGATTTAATGATTGATTGTCATCATTAGTCTGTCAATGTCAATAACTGACTTTGACATTAACATTATTATGATGTCAATGTTAGGCTTTATGATAGTTATAATAATGATTGGAATTTCAACTACTACTATATAATTTAGAGTGTCAATTGAGAAATGTAGAGTAAAAGTATGTACTTTTATCAGGGCCAATGAAATCTCATTGCGTATATTCCTCACGACAGTACAAGACTTACCGGTTTTATGTTAATTTAAATTATTCTTATATTAGGTACTACAATTTTGGTGATAATGTATAAAAGAACAATCCAAGTCTGCTAAGTTTATCAGTTTGGTTTGATTATCTGAACGATAAACAACAATTATACATTCAAAATGTTCACTAAAGTAAGCAACTTATAACAATAGCCTCTAAAACTGTTTTTTAATAATCTCAAATTGTTTACTGCTGTTTGTCAAATAGACAAAAAGTATTTATTTTTATATATTGCTTAATTAAAGAGCAATCAAATATATTCTATATACTAAGTCATCGAGCTTTTTCTCGAGCTATATAAATATTAATAGTTATGATATCATACATCACTAAATAAATATACCTAAAACCTACGTATTTTTCCAGATCTTTCTAGTCGTGGTTATGATCGCCGTAGTCAGCGCACAAGAGAGTCATGATAAGAAACACGAAGAACATCACGTAGACTACTATGTATGACGATTAACTATCATTATTAAAGTATTTTTAATTCAAATAACACCGGACCTAATTGTCTTAATTATGCAACAGGCCCACCCCAAGTACGAGTTCGCGTATGAGATCAAGGACCCACACACTCACGATTTCAAGCAGCAGCAAGAGCACCGCGACGGTGACGTCGTGAAGGGCGAGTACAGTCTACACCAGCCCGATGGCACCGTCAGGATTGTAAAGTACCACGCTGATAAAAAGACCGGGTAAGCTATTTTGTTACAAGCAACACAGTAATTTTTAGATACAAGATGATATTAAAATAATTATGTTGTCATATTAAAAATGATGTCTTATCAAACTGCTGTCTGACCTTCCAAGCCCAACACTTCATCCATTATTGTGCATGTGTAATCGTTGACATATGGAACGCATTAGTGATGTTCGATACTGTTGATGTAAACTATATTTTTATAACTTCATCTACAGATTCCATGCTGATGTAAAGTACGAAGGTCACGCCAAACACATCATTCCTGAATACCAGTCCCACCATTGATTTATTAATTCTGTGATAGTAATTTTATGTGCATACTGTTAAGAGCTGATTGTTGATTAGTTTAATGTACTTGGTTATAACAATATATATATTTTTAAAACCTATATCGTGGTTTGACATATACAGAACCCCAAATTAATACTAAATATATAAAACGATGGGGGAGGCCTATGTTCAGCAGTGGACTTCCTACGGCTGATATGATCTAAAACGATAATTAATACCCTTTGTCACAGAATAAATCTCCTAATAGTATCTAATCTATTACCCTGGTATTGGGAAGCACAAAGGTTTGATTCCCGGGGGTTTAGTTTGAGGTTAACCAACCAGGTGGACACCGAAGTCTTAAAATCACGCAAAAAATAATCAAAATCTTACACCCATTTTTTATCACTTTTCTCGACGTTTCACATGATTCTAAGTCTAATTACGCAAAAAAAAAATTGTGTCGGTCTGTCTGTTGGTCTGGATGTCTGTTTACGCAGTAACTCAAGAACTACTTATCCGGTTTAAAAAATTCTTTCGCCAATCATCTTGTTTGGTTAATGGGAAGAACTGATTAGATTTTGGGGTTTGTACGTTCAAAGTTTGCATACAAATTGTCCCTAAAAATAATTTAGTGATTGAATTTTGTTAGTAACTTAAAAAAGTGACCAGTTGATAGTAGTAAAATCCTACCACGGCACGCACCCTATTACGGCATATCTACGAGCCAACCAAGATCTCTAAATAGCTATTCAATTGGAGACCTAAGCTGAATAGAATACAAAATAAATATTTATGCCAAACGTGTATAGGATTGCTGCTGTTTATGTCGTGGTATCCTCATGGTGAGCTCTCTCTCTCTCTCTTCGAAGATTTACAAGCGTATTTTATAATATAGGTACCAAAAGTGTAGCACGCACACTGTTTCAGATACACCGACAAATATTTCATGGCTTATACCTACATAACGTTAAGGACTGCACTAAAGTAGTTCTTTATTCATACGATTAAGATGGCAAATAAGCTCACCGTAAGCACAATCAACACTTAAAAAAGCCTATAAACCATGAAAAAACCGGGCATATGTCTCAGCGAGTTCGAATGAAAGTTAAATGGTCTTGTGATAACCCATAGAAGGTGTAGAAGGCAGAATTAAGAACGATTCTCGACCAGTTAGAAGAAGATCTTCAGGCCCAAGGCCCAAGTCTTAGGTTTGATGCAACGAGGATTGGCATTCGAATTCAGAAGAAGAGTAATCTATGTTATTTTCTTCTCTCCTTAGCAAGGCAGTATAGTATAACATTTATTTTATGTATAGTATAGTATAGTATAACATTTATATACAATGGTTATTAATAAAAAACTGACAGGACTAAGAGACAGCTTATTCTTAAACTCTCTAGTTTCGTACTTTTGCAAATACAAACAAATCAAGTACCTAAATGAGACAAACGTATTCAAGTAGGCAGGTTAGTAGGGTTTGACGTCAAAGACATACATATCAAATTGGCTATGTCTTTATAGAAGGGTAGCTTAGAAGCACGCGAAAGATATATGACAGTTGAACCTCATATATTATGTAATGATTGAAGCAAATGGAAGGCTGCAGCCTCTGCCCACTTTTGAGGAAGAAATATATAACTATAAGAGAAGTGGAAACCATTAAATTTGCTATAATGAACTTTTGTTTATCTTTAGGAACCTTAATGTAATCACCTATGCATGTATTTTCATATCTACACTAAAATATATCACTTTTTACACTGCTAAGGACGTAGGAAGTATGTTTAGTGGTAACTAGTAAACACTTGTGACATTAGAGGTTTCATTCAATACCAGAGCTTTCGCAAAATAAGTATGGCAAACTTACTTTTAAGTTATTGTTTTTAGTATGCAATTATTGCTCAAACAATATTGAAGGTTGAGAAGATTATTGGTAAAGTACGTATGATTAATTTCTGAAATATTGCAAGTACTGCTAGAAGCAAGTGATATAAAACTTAAACGAGTTACCCCGTAATTTAAATTCGTTACGTTTTTCTAAAAGGAAACGTACTCATACAGTCAACGACAAAAGTAGCTTAACAAATTCTAATTTATTGATCACCTTAGCTCTAAAAAATATAAACAAAACATAAATTATAACTTTGTCTTCTGGGGAATATAAAATTTAGTTTAGCAATTAGTACATGTATTTCTATGTAAAAAAAGATTTGTAAATATTTTAGTGTATATCAACTTTTGTGGTTGACTGAACATAATTATATTATCCGATTTTATCATGTAATTTGATCTGTTTAGTAATATTCTAAGGAAAGAGTACGTTTATTAACACAGGGTGTTTTAAAAAACAGAAATAATGTAAAATTGCATTTATTTGCATAGAACCTAACATTATTTAACAATTATAACAATTAGTCTAATCCATTAGTGTTTGTGTTCAGGAACAATATGTTTAGCGTGTCCCTCGTACTTTACATCGGCATGAAACCTGAAAGAAGAAAGTGATAAAAATTACATAAAATCTTTTGATGAAAAACCAGTCAATTTAATATACATGAATAACCTACAATATACTCGTATTGAGAATTACTTGCACAAGGTTATTGAATAAAATTCGTTTACCCGGTCTTTTTGTCAGCGTGGTACTTTACAATCCTGACGGTGCCATCTGGCTGGTGTAGACTGTACTCGCCCTTCACGACGTCTCCGTCGCGGTGTTCGTGCTGTTGCTTGAAGTCGTGAGTGTGGGGGTCCTTGATCTCATAAGCGTACTCGTACTTGGGGTGGGTCTAAAGCAGTTTTATTACCATTAGCTTTACTTTTATTTTTATGAAAACAAGTACCGATTTTAGATTTCTTAAACATCTTACATAGTAGTCGACATCGTGCTTTTCATGATTTTTGTCATGGCTGTCTTGTGCGCTGACAATAGCGATTACAGCTGCGACTATTAAAATCTAAAAAAAATATCATGTTTAGTAAACAAGTATAATATATTACCTAACTTATACTAATATAATATGGTACAATTTCAGGATCGTTTCATTTTTGCGTTTATCCAGTAATAGAAGGTAGTCTGTAAAAAGCACCCCGTTAGCGGTACCGGGTCTGATTTTTATGCCGTACCCGTAGGATCATAATAAATAATTTATCAAATGTGGAATAAAACTATTTTTAACGGATTTCGTCGCGATTTATTTGATGTTATTTTATTATTTACAATGAACCCGATGTCTTGAGTGAACATCAAATAAAACGCGATGGAATCGCGGAAACATTCGCGTAAACTTCCGACAATATCATTATGATATTGTGGGTCTAATTTACTTATTTCTTTTGATAAATAATATTTCGGAATGGTTGTTACCTTAGCAATCATTTTTTTTTGGGTTGGTGTTTATTGTCAGGTCAATGAAGAGAAACTGATAATTCTGAATTGCCTTTACTGTCTTAAATACACATACGAAGATAAACTTTTGCGAAACTAACTGAAGTTGTTTAACTTGTTTGTTAGGTTCCAATTTTCGTGGACAAATTGAAATATTTATCAGCCTTGATACTTTTACATTTCTCTACATGCAAGTGTAAAAAAGTTATATATTGGTTTTCATAATATTAACATGGATTTATATTGTTTGATACTTATACCTCATTATTTGTATCAGACTTTCACTTGGATCAACCGCTTCATCAGAATATACGTACGAAGCCGTAGTGCTTGTTTTATGAGACAAAGATAGGTGTCCTTGTAATCCATTGTAATGCTTTCATCTATTTATTTAATATCTTCATCTATTTCTTAAATAATTCAGATATGGTAACATTGTAAAATCTAAGAAAATCGAACTCCCTCTTGAGCTTAGTTTCAGTTAGATTTTGTTCGACCTTGAGCTAAATATATATCGATCATGTCAAAAGTCAAAAATTAATAGTTAATTAGCTTATTGCAGTTCACTACTGGACATAGGCCTCTCCCAATAGCATGAGAGAGTTATAGCCTACTATTACCACGTTGGTCAGACGGGTTGGTAAAGGGTTTTATTTCGGGTTTTTCTTCTCTTAGGCCATTTGAAACTCCGCAGAATTTCAGTTAGAAACAGCACGAGGAGGTTTATAGCACACACCCCAAGCTGCTGTATCCCATGCCTAAATTTAACATTTACCAATTCAACATTGATTGAATTCAACATTGACTAATTCAACACTGACCGATTATATTCATTCATAAAGATTTAGATCGGAAAAAGAGAACATGAGGGGTTTAAGTCCCGTCCTAGATGTTCTCTTTTTCCGATCTAAATCTTTAGAAAAAAGTAAGCATACAAAATGCTTAAAATTTTTATTGAATATATTCATTCATTTTATCAAATATCGCATATCATTGGGAAACATCATGCTATACAATGATGTTCAACATTCACATTACTTACCTATTATAATGATTCTTGCTACCAAATATCGCACAACATCATTGGAACTGAAATATTAATCTGTATAAAGGTGCATACTTTTAACAACATCGCGTTAATTCTCGTATTCTGTATATCTAAAACACAAAAACAAAAACTACATGCGATAGTTTTAGTTATTATTATTAATTTAGACTTACATATATAGGTACAAGCTGATTTGAAGAATATTAGAAATGGGTAAGATATTCTGGTGTATTTCATATAGCGGCATCATACCTTTTTTTTTTTTATTGTGCGGAAATCCCTTCGGATAACCCCCCGCCGGCCAGCGGGGGCGGTTATGTCGGGCTTGAACCAACTAAAACCACACGCCGTCTCGGGTCTACAGACACCGGGGTGTAAGGTTACCCATAGAGCATATCCCTCGCACTCCGACTGACCGTGGGCCATTCCCAGTGTCCCCTCTGATAACAGCAGAGGGCCTCTGATAACAGCAGAGGGGTACCTGGAGCGACCATCCCCCCTGTGGGCCTTGCAGGCCCGCCATACCCCGACCCCCTCGTGCAATGGGTCAGCTGGCCCTGAAAAGGGCCGGTTGGTCAGACTCTTGGCCGTTGACGTTGACGCCAGCTACTCCAGAGGAGCAATCAATGATGCGTCATCGCCCACGTTGCCCAGGGTGCGCCAAACTTGGAGGGGATCCAACCAGTCGCACCCCAGCGGCATCATACCTATTAAGAATTGATTTTAAAATTTAAATGCAAAATTAAATGTGCAAATATTTATTGTATGTAACAACTGTAACTTCAGTATCATCCAAAACATAACAAATAATAACAATAAACATAATAGATTTAACTATGTGTAATTCATTTAGCGTTTGACGTCTTCAAAAGTCGTGGTGATGATCATGATGATGATCATGATGGTGATGTGGATGCTTATGTAGGTGTGGAATATGTTTTACGTCAGCGTGGAATCTGTGGGAAGAGAAATAATAACAAAAATTATCGTTAAAAAAGAGTACTATAATACATTATGCAAACTAACTTCTTAATTTTAAATTAATAATAATAAATAATAAATAAATAAATATTCTACGACATTCTACACAGCGCTTTCTAGACCCAAAGTAAGCATAGTTTAACTAGCTTGTGTTATGGGTTCCAGAATGCGGATAAACATACTTATATACTTTATTTTTTGTAAATACATACATATTATACATAGAAACACCCAGACCAATGCAAATAGACATATTCATGCATACAAATATTTGCACTGAGCGGGAATCGAACCCGCGCCCCCTGTCGTAGCAGTCGAACGCACTACCGTCAAATTATGTGATCATGTATTTCAGGATCCCCGATCCAGTTTTCCAACTGATTACTATCGTGTACCTTCATTTTGATGAGTCCCTCAACTTTCCGATTGTGGTAGCTAACAGGTTTAGCAGAAGTAAAATATTTCGATTTGACGATTCTCAAAAAAGTAAGTTACTAACTTGTTCAGACTTAACTTTTTCAGTGTGTTTAAAGATCTTGATATTATCATATGAAAGCAAGAAACCATAATAATGAAGTACTTCCATTGATATGGCTGTATCTATCGGCATAACGGGAGAACTCTTTCAATTTTGGCGTCACCCCTAAAGAATTTACTTCAGTCTTCAGAAAACTGTGGTGAAACTACATAAAGTACTTGTTTAAGATTTTGTTTCTGGTGATGATTCTCAAAGACTCTTCTCCGGAGATCTTAGAGAAGGTAGTTAGGGTAATTAACACGTGGGGACACCTCAGATATTGCAACTGTTAAAAGTATTGGTAACCGTTTATTATCAAATGAATCATGAACTTCTTTGCTGGCTTTATAATTCAACAGAAATGTGGCAAAATAACTCAATGATCGGTGAGCCAAACCTATTCGCAGCACCAGCATTTTAGTATATGTATTTTGCAGTTTTAAAACAAAGCTAAGATTATCTAATTTAAAATTAAATATTATACGTACCCGGTGTGTTTGTCAGCATGATAGTGTACGTGTCTGACAGTACCATCAGGTTCGTGAAGCGAGTAGTAACCTTTGACGACGTCTCCATCACGCTCTTCATGCTGCGTATGGTGATCGTGTGTATGCGGGTCTTTGACTTCATATTTAAAATGGTATTTGGGGTGTGCCTGCATGAATATATTAACATTATTGACACTTATCGACGATGGTTTTAGTAAATGAGTCAGACTCTCCAATTAACGTACGTAGTAGTCCACATGATGATGTCCGTGGTGATCATGTATAGTTACTTCTTGAGGATGTCCATCATAACGGTGGATGTACTGTGATGAATGTCCATATTCTCCTGATACAATCGCGACAGTCATTGCCAATATGCTGAGTACCTGTGTGCGTGTAAATTAAAAATAATTAATTATTTTATTATGAATATTCATTCAATTTTTTTGAAAAATTTACCCCTAAATACTTTTGGGAGTAGCCATGAGCCAAAATCTAGTCATGCACCTGTAAGTGATGCTGTTACTAAACTTTAGAATACATTTGGTTTTAAAGGTGAACTTCTATAAATAACTAGGTACGTATCATTTCAAACATTTTCTGAGAACACAAGCCATCGGTACACATAAGGAGACAAGACCTCTCCTCCTTCCTATCTTCCTCCTCCTCGATCGACTAAACGCGTCATTGTACTGGTATGCTAGAGTATCTATTCAGAAGTATCAAAAGCACTCAATGTGGTTTCACACACAATAAAACTGAGCAAACATTTCAAAACGACTCAACGTGATTAATTTTATTTCACCTTAGAAAACATTTTGTAATGTTGCTTTGATTGTACTAAGTCGATAGCAGACTGATACATATTATTTTAAATACAAGCCTTTTTATATTGAAAACAAAAGCCATTAAAGTGATACTGATTTGTTTCTCAATAGCTCTTGGGTGACCGTTAAGAACATTATAATCTACGTCTATTTTGATTGCGTACAATTCAAAGGTTTCGTAAAAACTTATTTATTCGCGTGATATTGTTACTAGCATTTAAACCTTTTTGAAGAACTGGGTTATCACTTAGAGACACGCATTATATTTTATAGGCGTTTCTAGTGATTCCACTATAGCTGTACTGATTATTGTAATTTTTGTCAATACCAGTCACATCATGTCAGAAGGATATTACTTAACATAAAAATTAAGGAGCATGGTTGTCCACAATATAATTAACCTTAAGCACCTATTACTTTTTAAGTTTGATCTCTAAAGTTAACTACACCTCATTGACTGAAATTCAAAGAATGAAGGTACTAAGCAATAAGGACCCGAAGCTACGCAGTTACCAGTAGATAGCGTATAAGCGCTTACGGCTCCAGAAATGTAACTCATTATTATTCACTTACTTGAATACACAAAAATGTGCAACAACACTAACAGAGTACAGTGCAATGTTGATAATATGATTAGGATCACAGTAATGAAGAAAATAACGATGAAATTTAACATTTTTATTATAATTAGTATTTACATGTCTATGGGATCCAAAGACTATTAAAGCTGCAACAACAAGGAAAAAATACAAAATCAAACAGTAGAAAACAGATATTAGTGATGATGCTCAGGGACGATATGCTTGGCGTGACCTTCAAACTTTACGTTGGCGTTGAATCTGTAAAAAATATTGGAAAAATGCAATTTCAAAAGACCAAATAGCCTAAAATTACGATATAATATAAATGCCTCTTTTGTTAGACTACTATGATACGATATAACTGGAATGATCGTGATCTTTGAACTGGTTGAAACGTCAGGCAATTTATATTGTGTTTATCTATACCATAATCTTGTTACGTTTTTAATTATTTCAAACTTATTCGTATGAACTTACCCACTCTTTTTGTCCGAGTGGTATTCTACAACTCTGACAGTACCGTCGGGCTGGTGTAGGCTGTAGACGCCCTTCACGATATCACCATCGCGATGCTCGTGCTGACTCTTGATGTCATGTGTGTGGGGGTCCTTAACTTTGTAGGCGAACTCGTACTTAGCATGGCCCTATAATAAGTCAAACTTATTTGTAAGTTATGTTTAAGTTTTCGTGACTTCTATATGGGTACTATTACTTATTAAAATATTACATCTAGCACCGATGATATTTTAAATTGAAGTACTTTTTCTAGAAGCTCTTAAATCAGTCTGTAGTGGTTATTCCATGATAAGGAACACCACTCTGACATAACTGCCAAGTGTGGTTAATCTTTTCGATGAGAAGAGTATTGCCACTCTCTGCCTGTAGTTTTAATTTTAGAAAGAAAGTATGACCTGATAATAATTGCCAATGCTACATAGTTAGAAAAAAGGTTAGTTAGTTTAATTTTGACTAGGAAAGTAAAGAAATTTCAAATTAATTGATTATTTAATTCAAATTCGCCCATGTTTTTGTTATTTGCAAAGGCATATTTGCCTTGACTATAAGTTTCTGTATAAATTATCATCATAATTTTGTACAAAAAGTGCTTGCTATTATTATCAACTTACATCAACAAGGATTTTCTCCGCATGCCCATGGTGCTGAATGAGCTTCTGCGACGAATATGCGTGTTCCTTGTCGTCGTGGTGCTCTTGTGGGCGCGCGTAGACTGTAGCAAGTACAACAGCAAGCAGAAATATCTATAAAAAGGAATCGGATGCTTAACTACTAATAAAATACTTTATACTTTTTTATACTTTTTTGAAGCAATTACAATTTTTAACATGGATTTGTCCTAGATGTTTTCTTTTTACGACCTAAATCTTTAGATAATAATTTTTAATCCTCTTAGCATCGTTCTTGGTTGCATGTCTGCCGATCCCAGGCTCCAAGGCTTTCACCTCGGAGCCTGAGATCGGCAGACATCCTCTTCGCCTTTTGGTTTGGTTTATACAGCTTTTGTAAGGCGCGAATGCCGTCTGATCTGCAAACTCCGAGAGAAAAGCCTGCGCAAGAGCTTCACCATCAATCAGCAACTGTGCCGGCTTGCCGGTCAGGCTTTACCCCATAGGTCTTGGTGAGATAATGTTAATGTTTTAAAGTCAATATGGCTTAGTTCTTCACATATACTAATAAATTAAGAAATACAAGATTTACTTTGGAGTACATTTCGATGGTTTGATAGTTGTCCCAGGTAATACAAAGAAATAACTGATAAACGTTATACAATAATTTATTTTTATATACAGTCTCAACAAAGTCTCAGACCTGTATTTTTCGTAATATGCACTGCAAAAATTAACCAGTTTATGAGATCAGTGAGTTTGCGAGGGCTGAACTTTACAACTTAAATTAACATACATGCATACATACATAAACTCACGCCTTTTTTCCTCCGGGGTAGGCAGATACAACAGCCCGCCATTTGCTTCTGTCCTTACATACTTCACGAGCTTCCTTCCCTGTCATTAAGCATTTCATGCAAGCCCACCGGTTTCGAGTGCTTTTGACCTGCCCTTTTTTCAATATCTCATTAATTTTATCAGTGTATGTCCTGCGAGGTCGATCCCGGCTTGCCTGTCCACTTACATCTGCCTTATATAATTGGTGTGTCATTCGCTCAGTACTCATTCATTCCAAGTGCCCAAACCACCTTAGCATACCCTTTTTTTTTTCTTTTTTTTTTTATCGTGCGGAAATCCCTTCGGATACCCCCCCGCCGGCCAGCGGGGGTGGTTATGTCGGGCTTGCACCGACTAAAACCGCACGCCGTCTCGGGTCTTCAGACGCCGGGGTGTAAGGTTACCCATAGAGCATATCCCTCGCACCCCGGCTGACCCTGGGCCATCTCACCACTAACAGCATCGCTCATCCTGTCTCCTCTGAAAGCAGAGGAATACGGAGAGCGATGTGTTCCCGCCACGTTGGGTATTGGCCGACGATCAATGAAGGGGAAGCCATTGACCGCCGCCCAGGGTGTACCGGCCGCTCCGATTCCGTTCCCCCCGGACTGCAGCGGGATCGGAATCGGAGCGACACTCGAGGAGGTTACCCAACACACACCCCACCTTAGCATACCCTTTTCAATTCTTGTAACAACATTCTCTTTCAGGCCACACCATCCTCGTATATCTGTATTCCTCTTCCTATCAGCCAACCTTACTCCACACATACTACGCAATGACCGCATCTTAAATTTTTTTTTATTTATTTATTTATTTATTCACCTTACTTAAAAACGACCATTACAGGTTACCCCAATTTTGTGCAGTGGCAGTCTTAAAAGGTTTAACCGAAAATATTAAGTAAGTGCATGTGTAAATAGAATCAAGTATTATTGTATTACCCACTAGCATCGCCGCGTGGCTTCACCCGCATATTTGTTTAATCCCGAAGGGATATCGTTATAAAAAGTAGCCTATTGTAACGCTCCCCCCTTTACAGTGTCCGAAAGTATTTCCCTCACTGATGAGACGATGGACCTGAATGCAGCAACTGATTACAGTGCTGAAGGCACTGAGAGTATCCGTTACTGTTATATCTTCCAAGTTTAGGAAGATACTATTAAAAGTTTGGCTTTATTGTGATCATCTAATAACCCTTTATACGTTGTGTTTAAGCATTGTAGTAACTCATAGTCCTTTATTTGGTACATTGAGACAAGACAAGAGTACATGGTATTGAGAACACTGATTTCAATCTAATTCCTATAACTATTATTCTATCTAGTAATAAAGTTAAATAATGTTCCTATACAACTACATTGAATCCCTGAACCTAATATGATTTAAGATTTTGATTTTAGAAGCTACCTAGTCTCTATAGTGATAATTAGTGATATTTATAAAATTCTGAATACTAAGTTCATTCCTAAGTGATCCTAGATATAGACATTTTAAGTTTTGTGTACCTTTAAATGCAAGCTAGTTCAATTTCACAGTATGATATATAAGCATTTAGTTTAGGTAAAGTAAAGATATAACACACACAATATGGAGTTGTCTTACCATAACTGGACCCTGCAAAGGAAATGTATATAGTTTTCTTATATACAATTTGAGTTATTTAGACAAAGATATAGTAAATATTGGTGGTCAAGTAAATAAAATGTGTGATTAAATACATATGTGGTTAATAATTAGTTACCTTGAGATAACCTACATAGTAGATTATCTCAGAGTAGCCGGAAAAATGAAATGAAGCATCTGTTGATATGTGTAGACGGCTAGGATGGGGTATTTTTATAGGTAATAAGGAATCCAATGACCGGTTCCATTGCTGGAACCGGGGAGGCCACATCCGCCAAAACCCCAGGCCCCCAACGAGCAACCAATCCTCTCCAAGCTGAAGGCATACTATATATATTGAATAAATCACTTGTACTTTTCCACAATTATTTATTTATTTGAACCTTACCGGTTTCACCTTACGGCATTATCAAAGGTCTACAATGTTTTAAACTAAAAAACTAATATATTTTATGTGTGGGTACTTTTAAAAAAGAGTATACCAGCTTCAACTTTTTTCCCCAAAATTTGGGGAAATTTAAATTTTCATAAACGTAATTGTGTTTTGCAAAAATAATTTATACATTATAAAATTAATTGTATTACAGTGAAATGTCAAATATAAAATGTCAAGGAATTATAATTAAATTAAATTAAAGTAATTGTCAAATCAATGATGTCAAATGGATTACATACTTAGATTACAATATTTAAAAATGTCAGTTACAACAATAAATCAAGATTACAACGAATTATCAACAAATAAATAGGTATGTATATGCCATTATTATTGTAATAGAGGTGAACGGCTCAGATCTAACTGTTGGTTAATTATATTGTTTCTGTCCGTGTTTGTCAGTCTGTTTATTTCCAATGCTTCTAGGGCGTTCATTTTCCTGCCTTTGTCACATAGACGCAGAGCTTTAAAACCAACTTTTGGGTCAAAAGTATGGTTTTCCAGAAGCAGGTGTTCTGCAAAATTGGACTCAGTTTTTTTGAGTCTCCAGCCTCTAACATGTTCAGCGACTCTAATTTCAAAGGATCGTCCAGTTTGGCCAACGTATTTTCTGTTGCAGGTGGAACATGTCAACTCGTATATACCACTCCTCTGTGGAATTGGGGTTGCATCCTTATTATTACAGATTAGGTTTTTTAAATTGTGAGTGGTATAAAAAGCTGCTTTGCATTCAGATAGATTTCTGGCACATTTGTACGAAGTATGACCAATATACGGTATACGAGCCCATCGTTTTTTGGGTGTTTCCACGGTCATGGATGCATCTCCCTTGTACGCCAGACCTGCGACAGTCCTGTATCTTCCGCGTGTAACTAGCTTATCTATTAGTTGGGATGGGTAACCATTATTGGTCGCTATGGCCTTAATCACTGTCAATTCATCCTCAAAATCTGAGTGCGACATCGGGATCGATAGTAGTCGGTGCACCATCGAGTGGAACGCGGCGTGTTTATGACTTATTGGGTGCCTAGAATTTACGTGTATTACATTATCGGCGAAGGTGGGCTTTCGGTAAATTTTAAATATATGTCTGTTGTCAATTATTTTAATAGTGATGTCAAGAAAATTAATTTTGTCCTGTCCTATTTCTATAGTGAATTGTATTTTGGAATTAATTGTATTAATAAATGTCAAAAAATAATTTAGGGTCTCTATATTTCCGGTCCATAAACAAATAATGTCATCCACATACCTATACCAGTAAGCAATAAATGGTTTATACATACTGTTCGTTAGAATTTGCTTTTCGATACAATTCATAAAAACATCTGCACAAAGCGGTGAGAGGGGGCTACCCATAGCGAGGCCATTAATTTGTTTATAAAATTTACCACAGAACTTAAAATAATTTTGGTCTAGGCAGACCGATATGGTGTGCTCCAAGTCTATGGCGACTTGAGGGTCTACTACAGATTCTATTAGGATGTCTTTTATTGCACTCTTACATTCATCTAAAGGAATACTAGGGAATAGATTTTTCACATCAAAGGAGATGAGCATAGCTTCGTCTGGTACATACATTTTTTCGAGCTTTTTCACAAGATCAAGGCTGTTTCTTATAGTATTGGTGGGTACAAAGTTAGTATGGTGTTTGAATAATTTATTAGACTCTGCTGCTAACTTGTATGCTGGTGCACCGGTGTATGACACCACTGGACGAATGGGAACTTCCGGTTTGTGTAGTTTATAGTAAGCATGCAGTTTTGGAGGTTGGGGGTTCATCAGCTTGAATTTATAGGTGTTCTTTCCGAATATGCTGTTTGCGGATTGTAACGTTTCTTTTACAGCTTGATTGAACTTCTTGGTGGGGTCTTTCTTCAGCTCAACGAACGACGGATCATTTAAGAAGGCCTCAACCTTGGATACGTACTCTTGATGTGTTGCCACCACTACTGTGTTGCCTTTGTCCGCTTTCGTTATGACAAGGTGATGATTCTTGATTTTAGAACGAATATTTAAAATAGTTTTAAGCTCTTGTGGTGTATTATTTTTCCTTTGTACTGGTGCTTGTTGTCTTAATACTCTGCTAAGTACATGCTTCCCGGTGAAGTTTGCTTCGGCTAATTCTAGGTCTACCGCCAAGTTATCCAAATCCTTCTGGGATAGAGGGATGTTGGGGCAGTACTTTAGCCCTTTCTCCAGTAATTCTTTTTCCCTTGTATCAAATTCAACACTGGTAAAGTTTTATAACAGTATATATATATATAACAGTATATATATACAGTATATATTATAACAGTATAAACAGTCTGAAGGCATACTACTTTTAAGTTATGCACAACCTTGGTGCTTTACAAAATAAAAATAGTACCGAATTGGGAATGAGTGCCCATAGGTTAGATGAAAATATATCCAGTCTAACGAATGTATAGCTCGAATCATTGCTGTAGTGTATTCATACACAGGCAGTAATTGGGTAACCCCTTGGGCAGTTCATCTAGAACACGGCCAATGAGTTACTAGCGCTGTTATAGGTACCAGCTGTAAACAGACATGGTAATATATATGGTAAGGTCTTCGCGAGCTTGTGGCAACTGTCCACGTTTCAGGGTCAAGTGATACCGCGACCAAACGCTTTCAAGACACAATGCGAGCTTGTGGCAACTGTCCACGTTTCAGGGTCAAGCGATTCCGCGACCAAACGCTTTCAAGACACAATGCGAGCTTGTGGCAACTGTCCACGTTTCAGGGTTAAGCGATACTGCGACCAAACGCTTTCAAGACACAATGCGAGCTTGTGGCAACTGTCCACGTTTCAGGGTCAAGCGATACCGCGACCAAACGCTTTCAAGACACAATGCGAGCTTGTGGCAACTGTCCACGTTTCAGGGTCAAGCGATACCGCGACCAAACGCTTTCAAGACACAAGTATTTTCCCCACACCGATAAAGACATATAAGTAGGTAGGTAAGTATGATAGCATGTATTGCGAGGGCTTAGCCCAGCATGACATATCACTTACAATGAAACGAGCTCACATCCGTCAAACAGGATACATAGATCGAATTGGACATCGATCCTGTAAATAATTTGTTTTAAATATCTGAATTAAATCAGGCACTCACAAGGACTGGATAAAGACAAAGGAATTGTCAAGAGTTAAATGAAACTGCTTTGTAAGACATAACAATCATTTACTCAAGTAATTACCGTACCTTTTGAGCTTCTCATCTTTACAATGAAAGTGAGGTCTGTATTTGATAGGAATAATAGTCCAGCAGATGGCTGTATGTATACACAATACAACACAAAGTGGACTGTCTGATCTTGTCCTATCACCAGTTGAGAAACCGTATGATACTACAAGATAAGCTCAGTAGGGTTGAGCTAGCTAAGGGCATCAGTTCGTCACTAAACCTCCCCTCAGACCGAACCAATATCAGCAATGAACTGAGTCAGGGTATGATTATGTTACCTTACTTGATTAAGCAAGGTTTCACAACACACATCGACAATCCATTACTAGCTATTGTTGCGTACAGTACTGTTGTCTCGGCAGACTAGGCAAGTAAAGGGACGCTACATTCCATCCCCTAGAATAAACATTTAGTTTGTCTAGCACATAGAATGCGATATCCAACGCTGAACGGGCTCTGCCCAATTGGGGTTCCCTATAATAAAACAACGGTCGAATAAAGCCATCCTCTGGACTCATCCCAGACAGACTGTTGAATTTCAGTAGAACCATCGTAAGAAATAAGATAGCTCAATTTCTCAAACCTTTACCTCATTCCAAGCAAACTTAAGAACTTGGGAGGCTCTTAAGCGTGCCTAGATACTACATATTTCGTGTACACAAGGGTATTGTGTAGTGTGCAGGATGAGTGTAATGATGAGTGTATAAAATAATATTTTATAAGTTAGTTTAACAAGTCATATGACCCATTAATCACACTTTGAATATTAAATGCCATTACAGATACAGGCTAAGAATCTACAATAGACATCCCAGGCTTATAGGAACTAGCCATCTAGATTTAGATAAGGTAGCATTAAAAGAAAATGTTAGTAGCAATTTGCTTACATATAGGTTAATGGCAATAAAAGTTTTGTAATCTATTCATGTGACCTAGATTTTAATGATTATGGAAAGAACGCACAGGACATACAATAAATTTGTAAATCATAGTACAAATAATGTCTGTCAACATTCCATAGGGACATGTGATCAGACGCAAAAGAAGAAAGCCACAACATAGATACAGTTCAAGTTAATAAGTTGTTCACTTCTCACCAACCCGCTGCTGGAGCGTCTCTTATACTCACAATTACTGCTACCACCTTCACACCAAACCACACACCATCTATATCGGGAGACACGCCCTAATCTAGCTACGAAATTACCCTTAACCCACCTACATTCAACCCAGTGGCAAGCAAATGGAATAATCTCTACAAGGTTTGCCCTAAAATTTAGGATTCTAAACTAGATTTATAGCTTAGTACATACTGCATGAACCCAGTCACCTCATCCCAGATAGAGAGCCTCGAGTACTCTAAACCCCGCATGAATCGACAGAGAACGCTATCATAGCATAGCCACAGTCTGATCCCTGACTTGACTTGGCCAAAGTCAACCCAGTTCACATACCATGACCACACCAGATATATAAATCTTAGGTTTTAAAGGAAAATTTATATTCTATTTTATTTTTCTACCTCCAACCCACAAAAGTAAATTATCATGAATACAATTTATGAAACCTAAATACAGTCAACATTTTAAGAATTAGAAGAACAGAAACTAAGATAACTCACCACGCAGGCTACAAGGCTTTCTAAAATTCGGATGAACTTTTCAGCAACTTAAGTTCTCGACGAATTCTTGAAGACTCCTCCCGATATTCTCCGGTACGCTCCTTTTATTACCTCTTACTACCCCCCGTTCCTATAATCACGCCACTACACGTCATCTCTTCTGAGTTGCCATAAAACAATATGTTTTAAAGCCACTACCAACTGTCGACTATTTGAAATTAATAACGGAAGCTATCAGCCTAAACAAATAAATTCACTTCAACTATTCCTACTCTTTAAATTGTCTTGTAACCAAATTAACATGAGATTATACCAAAATTATATTAAAAGTTAAGAGAAATCATTAAGTCTTGAATTGTCCTTTTAATTTTTATTTTACTTTTAGGCCAACAATGTATGAGCAGTGAGAAGGGTATTTTAATGTTAATCTGCAACGTCTGAAGCCGTTCTGAACAGCAAGCCCCCATCCTCAGACCGCCAATGCAATCTCGATGGTTGGACCGTCACACTATGTTACTCAGGGCTAATGTAGCATTCTAGTGGTGAAGTATTTTTTTAAATCAGTCCAGTAGTTTCGGAGCCTATTCAATACAAACAAACAAGCAAACAATCAAATCTTTCCTTTGTATACAATTAGTATAGATGGCAGTCCTAATAAATTAATAAACAGAGAGCTTATCATCATCAGCATCGCTACTATGACGCACTCATAAGCGGTCGTGCTCTGGGCCGCCATCTAGAGGGAGAGGGATGGAGCTATATAGGGAGTATAGCTCCTTCTCTCTCCCTAGGGATTTGTATTGAATTGCCCAGAAACTGAACCGTTTAATAAATCGTCACTGTAAACCTGCAGCTTACGTTCAGTACGAGTATATAATAATTATTGAAAGTAATAACTGTTGAAATAAAACTATTTTTAACGGATTCTATCGCGTTTTATTTAATGTTATTTTATTATTTACATCCCCTCCCCGTGTCTCTCCGTGACCATTTTTTTTTGTCCTATCCGCTTCATGGCCATCTGTTTCAGAACAATAAGCCACTGTGTTGTCCAGCCTCAAGCTTATTTTTAGTGTCTTAATTTTCAGAGAGCTTCCTACAGTGTGGTATAGCTCTTTTTCCCTATGTGAATCTCTCTGTGAGACTGGGGATATCATATCTTTTCAACCTTGTGTGCGCCTCAAGCGCCTGTGCCAGCTCATTTGTATGATGTGCGAGTCTTTCCTGGTATCGTACGTAGGCTATGCTGAATTATTTCTTCCTTTACCGTGCGTATGTTGAGGTCCAGGTACATATATTTGTTGCTTATACTCTGGGGGATGCCCAACATATTTCTCAGTGCTTTGCTCTGGAATCTTTCAAAGATGTTAATGTTGCTATTGCAAGCCGTTCCCCATAATTGTATGCCGTATGTCCAGATTGGTTTAATGATGGCTTTGTATACCATCATTTTGCTCTCAATACTTAGATGGGAGTGTCGTAACCAATATAGACTGCGGAGTTTTATGTCCAGTTGTTTGCGCTTGGTCCAGATGTGCTTCTGCCAAGTAAGCCTTCGATCCAAGTGTAGACCTAAATCTCTCTGGCGTGGTCTTCTTGTGGGATGGTTTCGTTATATATCTCCGTGACCATGGCTGCTGAAAAGCAACCGAAACGTCGGGTTCAATGTCAACATCCGCGTAAACTTACGACAGTAATAACTGATATAGGAGAAGCTATTTCCGGGCTTAATGTTTAATATTTAGTTACATTTCTAACATAATCAATTCAACGAGTACCTACTAAATCTATAAAACTATATCCTTATTGTTATATATATATATATATATATATATATATATATATCAGTGTTGGTAGTGGTGTTCAGGAACGCTTGGCGTGACCCTCTTGCTTGACATTGGCATTGAAACTGAAAAAATATTTTGTATGTAAATAGTAGCTGTTAGTGCCCAGTATACACGGAAGTCGACACCTAACTTGAATTTTTCATATCATCAAATGTTTTCAAGGAAGTTAATCAAATATTTTGATTATCTTTGCCAACTGCTATTATAATGAAATGTATTTTTTTTAAATCTAAGTGGAATTGAGTTTTCAGGACCACTAGTCATTGGTCAGTTTTGGTTAGTTGTATCCTCGGTTTGAAAGTTTATGGTTTTCTGAACAAACATTATTTATAGTTTTTTGTTTTATATCCATTATTACGTTTTAGCTTTTTAGAATTTCAATGTGTAATATTTGCGTAGACTTCCGACAGTATCATGTGAAATCTTACCTATCTAGGAATGCAAAAACGTTAAACATTTTAAGGCTTAATTAAAATTACACTAACCTTGACCCTTTTTTACGTGTGGAAATCCCCACGGGCTCTACCTAATCGGTGTCAACGATGAGATGGGTGTGTTGGAATCGAACCGAATGAAACCACACGGTGTCTTCCCCAAGCGTCCGATTTTTATTATTACTGAAATTTGTTTTATAGAAATTCAAGTTATATCAAGGATAAATGCATGTAATAAACATTGAAGCGTCAGAAACAATGCTGCGCTTTACATTCATTCAACTCAACTTACTTTATACTAGCCGTATTGTGACCATATAATATATATAGTCTTGTATTCATGTGCTGTAATATAAGAATAAATGTGTTATCACATTTATTGGCCGTCGTCCGGTGGAGGATAGTTCACGAAGTTTGTGAGCAAACTCGCACTTATTTACTTAGTCTTTAATAAGACTAAGTATATACTAAACTTAGTCTTATTTGCTGCGAACGGTATTAATTCTCAAAAAAAGGCTTTATATTTATAACACAATATTGTCATATTTTTATAACGTCTCGGGACTTATCGCGATAAATATGGAACTTGGCACACGGCTTGACTGGCCGGCGAGCGTCGAAAGGTGTGCGGGGAAACATTTGAAGCCAAAAAAGAATATGAAGGAATATAATTACAGAAAATCACCGTGAGAGACACACAGAGAGGTCACCGTGGTGCGTCTCCAACCACTCCTTCATTATCGGTCTCACCACCGCAATGGTGGATTCCCCCCACCTTGGATGCTCAAGTCGTACCCTCCATGTCTCCATGAGTTCCTGGCGGAGCAGGGACCGCTGAGCCCTGATTTCTCGGGGCTCTGGCCTATGGCCCCGCTCCAGCGCCTCCTTGCGCCACTGGTACAGCAGCGCAAGGGCTCTCGCTTCCAGGTCCCATGGAGGGGTCCCGGCTAGTAGACATGCCGCCTCGACGGAGATCGTGTGATACCCCCTGATGACTCAAACACAGCCCCGTTACGGGCCGCCAGAGTCTCCGCCCATACGGGCCCCGTACAGGGCCATGCTTCGCACGATCCTCGGGTACAGTCTCCTAGTGGGGGCGTTGGGTCCCTTAACGTTGGACATCAGCTGCGATAGCGCGGCCGCCGCCCACCTCAGTTTCGGGACCAGATTTCAGAGATGTGTTCTATCAAGTGTTTGCTATTTTCTTCTTTAAATTTAGACGTAATAAAAATAGTAGTAGGAATGATTAAGCTAGTAATTGTTTTCAGATAACTCTAAATAAATCTTTTATAAAAAGTCATGAAAACCAATCGTTTATTTAAGTATTATACTATACTATTTGTTTATTTAAGGCTATTTATCAAGTGCCCTTATACATAAAAGTCTCCTCCCAGTGTGAGTCGAGTTAGACCATAGTCCACCTCATTAGTTTATTAAGGATACGTAGACTGCAAGAATATTATTAAAACAACTCAGGTATACAGGTTAACTCACGACGCTTGGTTTCAAGTCCATGAACTTCGAAAAGGCAGAGGTGCATGACCGAACATCGGAATACACGCCAATGGGCAGATACGCGGAATATAAAATCAAGAGGAAGTTCCCGTAGCTGTCGCTTGTGCACCACAATGCAGTGAAGATGATCAAATTAGCTCGCAACGCGATTGGCCACTAACGATCATTTACTTAACGCTTGATCTCTGTTGAAACAACCCAATCACGTCCCTGTTTTGTGTTGTTATAAATGTAAAGGCAATAACACAATGACAATAACAGTTGTCAAGAGAATTAATTTTCAGTAAGGTTTTTTAATGTCGTTAGGTATCCTTTTTCATTGAACATTTGATGGCATTTGCACCCTTTTGGGTTTCAGCCGTCGAATGATGAGAAAATATAAACAAATGTCATCGGACATCATGTTTGTTAAATATAGGCATCTAGTAAATTTATAAAACAACATTTTGATTGTTAAATGGTTATAATAAATTTAAATTAATATTTACATTTCTATCACTTGCAACATTAAACTAGCAAACAAACTGAGTTACATTCAGAATTCACAAAACAACACTCAATAAAATATTATTAATGATGTTGATGATGTTCAGGGACGATGTGCTTGGCGTGACCTTCCAGCTTCACATTAGCGTTGAATCTGTAATTAACATATTTTTAAGCTTCTTCAAAAATTTTATTAATTCGACGGTTCTGAGTTTAATGTATTTGTTTCACGGGTTATTTTACAAGAAGTTTTAATTTTGTTGTGTCTGTCACAGATCTGTCTCGATGATCTCAGATGCGTCATAATGACAAAATATTTAAGGTAGTTTAGTTTTGTATTCATATTAAATATAACAAGCTATCAACAAAAACAGTTTTTTGAAAATCTCCTTGTGTTATAGCTCCTATTTCGTTCTTTGTGGTTGTAAATTACAATTAAAAAGTTACTATAAAAGTTACAAGTTACAATAAACTATATTACAATAAATTAAATTGCTAATACTAACCCAGTTTTCTTGTCAGAGTGGTATTCTACAACTCTGATCGTGCCATCGGGCTGATGCAGGCTGTAGACGCCCTTCACGACATCACCATCGCGGTGTTCGTGCTGACTCTTGATGTCATGAGTATGGGGGTCCTTAACTTTGTACGCGAACTCGTACTTGGCATGGCCCTGAAGCAAATAAATTAGTTAAGAAGATTGTCGAGTAAGTGAATCTTATTACTAACATAAACGCGAAAGTATCGATGGATGTTTGTTATTCATTCATCCCCGAACGCTGAACGGATCTAGATGAAATTTGGCACAGAGATAGATTATATAGTCTGAGATAGCAAGGATCAGTATTTCACACAGACAGAGCTGCAAGTAATAATTTATATTTCAGGATTAACTTACATCAACGAGAATTTTCTCTGCGTGTCCATGATGCTGTATAATTTTTTGTGATGAGTAGGCGTGTTCTTTGTGATCTTGTCCGTGACTTTCTTGTGGACGAGCGCTGATGGCAGCGACTACAACAGCAACTAGGAAGATCTGTTTGAAAATAATAATTAAAAAAACATGAAAGGTTGTCGTTCAATCAGATATTGTAGAGTTCTTCACCGTTACATATTCAAATTTGGAAAATATTACTAAATTCTATATCATATTTTTCCGCATTATAAGGTACATAATCTAAAATTCTTGAAGATTTCCTTGAACCTACTTTTCAAGTACTCTTTTAAAAACTGATGGCCATTAGTAGAATAGTCATACTCACTTTGGCGTACATTTTCATGTTTCTTTACTCAATTAACCCTGAGAAACAACTGATAATGCTTAAGTTTTTATTCCTGTATATATACCCAATTACAAAAAGCTACAGACGGGTCTTTTCGTAACTTAACCAGTTTAATATAAAAATCGAATTCACTAGTGGTCAAACAACTTACACTGACCTTAGTTTGAAAGTAAATCACAGCTGCATAATTGGTAAAATTCTGTTAAAAGTCTTTCATTAGGTGAGGTTATTTTCTGGTCATGTTGTCATTGTCATCTATAAATTCGTGCTACGTGAAATTTTTAATCTTCCGTCTAACGAACTCATTGAATAAATTCTGTGTCATTATACAGATTTTTCTGCGGCAGGCCTTGTTGTATGCTTAGATAGTAATATCTGGGTGACTGAGAGTCACTCGATATTTTTTTGTTTTCTGAAAATGAAACCTTGCTAGATTGATTTATCGTCCCCGAAACCTCATGTAGGTATATCAAATTTATAATCGTTCGTTTAAAGGTATTAGATTTAAGATAATGTATCTTTTATATAGCTGAATCCCCACGGGCTCTACCTCATCGGTGTCAACGATGAGATGGGTGTGTCGGAATCGAACCGAATGAAACCACACGGTGTCTTCCCCAAGCGTCCGATTTTTATTATTACTGAAATTTGCTTTATAGAAATTCAAGTTATATCAAGGATAAATGCATGTAATAAACATTGAAGCGTCAGAAACAATGCTGCGCTTTACATTCATTCAACTCAACATACTTTGTACTAGCCGTATTGTGACCATATGACTATATTGGTAACAAGACAAGACTTTGTATTCATGTGCTGTGATATAAGAATAAATGTGTTATCACATTTATCGGCCGTCGTCCGGTGGAGGATAGTTCACGAAGTTTGTGAGCAAACTCGCACTTATTTACTTAGTCTTAAATAAGACTAAGTAGATACTTAGTCTTATTTACTGCGAACGGTATTAATTCTCAAAGAAAGGCTTTATATTTTTAACACAATATTGTCAGCCAAAAAAAATATGAAGGAATATAATAGCCGCGGTAGCCTAGTGGTATGGGTAATGGACTGTTGAGACGAGGTCTCGGGTTCGATCCCAGGTTTTACCATGGCACACACCAATGACTTTTTGATACTTTTCGAAGTTGTGTGTATTTATCATAGGCTTATAAGTGCCCGGTTAATGGCAATAGGCTCGCCACCTATTACATTCGGACCTAAACATAAACTGGCGAAATGTGGGTGCTAGCACCTCTGCCTACCCCTTCGGGGATATAGGCGTGAGTTTATGTTATGTTATGTTATAATTACAGAAAATTAACGATTGAAGAATGTGATGTAGTCATCACATTCTTCAATCGTTAATAATAAGAAATAGGATAATTTTTTTTACGTGCGGAAATCCCTTCGGATCCCGCCGGCCAGCGGGGGCTGTAAGTTAAGTTTAAGTTTAAGTCGTGCATCGACTAAAACCGCACGGTGTCCTGCATAAGTGTCCATTGCCGGGCACCCCGGGTAAGCCCTAGAAAGGATAACCCCAGGGTTATCGGCGGACCTTGGGCACCAGCGCGGCCTCGCCTGGTGGGGTCGGCTGTTATCCCCGTCAGTGAGTAGGCAGGCGTATGTAGGACACACGACACGCCTCCGCCACGGCCTGCTTCTGTAAGGACGGCGAGTCGGCCAACTACCGTTCTCAGGTCCCGATCATGGAGGTCGGTGGTGCCAGGCGTAGACGAACTCGGGGGAACTCGGGGGGAAGGGTTCTCTCCCGCTCCCTCTCCGTTGTTGCAATTCCTTTGATGCTCCTACAAACGTAGTCCCGTTGTCACTCCACAATTTGGCACAGTGACTTCGCCGTGAGACAAATCGTCGAAAAGCGGCCAGGAATGCTTGCGAGCTCATGTTGCAGACCACTTCCAGATGAATGGCGCGAGTACACATGCACACGAAGAGATAGATGTAACCCTTGTATGCGTGATGTCCGCGTCCCTTGGTCGTTCTAATGTTAATGGGGCCAGCGTAATCGACACCACTGTGCAGAAAGGGTCTTGCGGGTGTGCATCTAACGGTGCGCAAAGATCCCATAAACTGATTCTTAATTTCGGCTCGCTGTCTGACACATGTCACACACCTGTGGATATGATGCTTTATAACATTCCTGGCACTAATTATCCAGTAGGCTGTGCGTAAATAATTTAGCATCAGCTGTGGGCCTACATGTAAGGTTCTATGGTGAGCTTCAGCTACAATGAGCTTAGTCAGGGCGGCAGCGCCCGGAAGAACTATTGGGTGTTTCGTTTCCTCATCCAATTGGGATTCTTCAAGCCTGCCCCTAACTCTCATTATCCCTCTTGCATCGAGATATGGGCATAATGATTTCAGCTTGCTTGTCTTTAACTGCAGCTCACCCTTATCTTGTAGTTGAGTGTACTCTAATGGAAATAATTCCTTTTGTGTTTTCTTGACACATACTTCTAGAACGTAATCCAACTCTTTTTTAAGTAAATAAGGTTGAGGATTTTTACCTTTATTTAAAAACCGACGACAATAAGCTACTACTCTTAGCAGTCGTTGTAAGGTTGAATATTTTTCTAGGATAGAACTATCGGGAACTATACTTACGTGCATTTTGACTAAATGAAGAGGTTAGTCCTTTGGTTTCTTATAATTAATGTCTTTCTCCTTTAGAAACGACGGTCCTGCCAACCACAATTCGTTTTCTACGAACGAGCTGGGCAGTAAGCCTCGCGATGCACAGTCTGCTGGGTTATCCTTAGTGGAAACGTGAAACCATTGAGCTGATGTCATTGTGGTTAATATTTCCGAGGTTCTATTAGCGACAAATGTTTTCCACCTACTTGGGTGACTGTTTTACCACGCCAAGATGACTGTGGAGTCAGTCCAAGCAGTCACCTTGTCAGTTGCTACTTTCAATACCTCCGCAGTTTCCTTCAATAATTTTGCCAACAGCACTGCTCCACACAGCTCCAAACGCGCGATGCTGACTTGTTCACCTTTGTCTTAGCAACCAGTAGGGAGACATGTATCTGGCCTGTGAAGTCTATGCTCCGCAGATAAATTACGGCCGAATAGGCGACCTTAGAGGCGTCACTAAACCCGTAAAGCTCAACACTGTCCCCTGATCTGGTTCCCATTCAACGCGGGATCCGTACCTGAGTGATTATTGGCAGTTCTTTCCGGTAAGTATCCCATTCCTTTAATAGTTCGCCAGGGACTTCTTCATCCCATTGTATGCCTGCGAGCCACAATTTCTGAATGATTATTTTTGCTACTATCACGCATGGAGATAGCCATCCTAATGGGTCAAATAACCTTGCTATTTCAGAAATTACGGCTCGTTTAGTAGTAGGAACTGCAGATACCAGAGGAAGACTCACTATATATTGAAATGCATCTTTGCGACGGTTCCAGGTAAGTCCTAAGATTTTTAGTATATAGTCTGTTTTTATTTCTATTTTCTTTTGTTCCTTGAATGCATCTCTTTTCTCCATTACTATTTTAATCTCTGTGTTCTGTTGCTTTTCTTTTTTACTATTGCGATCTAGTTGTGCTTTATTCATTTCAAATAAATGTATTGCTTCTAATATGTCTTGATTATTGCTATTCCATTTTTGTAATGCGAAACCACCTTTTAGTAATTTCGTCATTTGTGTATGTATTTCAGCGCCTTCTTCAACGCTGTCACAACCTGTATCTGAAGCCAGAGGATAGTTTTCTCATTCATCAATGCGATTTGATGTAAGGTCCGAACTGCTTGGTATGGTGCCGATGCAGTGCCAAACGTAATAGTTAGCAATTCATAATCCTGTATTGACATTTCTGGACTGTCTTGCCAGAGTATGCGCTGATAGATGCTATCCTCATCTGCTACTCTCACCTGTCGATACATTTTAATGACGTCTGCCACAAGGCCGATAGCATGACGACGCCACTTGAGGATCGTATGCCGGAGATCAGCTTGTAGGGTCGGGCCAGCCATTAGAGTATCATTCAGCGATACGCCTTTGTTGTTCTTTTCCGAAGCGTTAAAGACCACTCTGACTTTGGTAGTGGTCTTGTCATCTCGGATCACAGCGTGGTGTGGGAGATATACTGCTTCTTCTTTTTTTTCATCGTTTTTCTTTACAGGTCTCATGTTTCCTAGTTGTAAGTATTCATTTATTACTTTGGTATATTCTTCTTTTAATTGTGTTTTCTTTGCCAATCTTTTTTCTAATGATTTAAATCGATTTTCAGCTATTTATTTATTTATTTATTTAAAACTTTATGCACATGGTGATGTACAAAGGCGGACTTAATGCCAAAGGCATTATCTACCAGTCTACCTTGGGGTGATGCAGAGATAAATTGAAGTAGGTGCTCATATGGTTATGATGTAACATTATTACTATCATTAGCCGGTACAATAAATAACTATATGCATAATATACAACAACACACATATATAAATATATATACATGAAATATATAATATTGTGATTATAATGTGTTAACTACAATGAGTTACTGTAGAGCTGACGTACTTTATGTTTGAATGTAGCACGGTTAGTGGACATCTTGACTTCGAGATGAAGCGCATTCCAGAGAAGAATAGCCTGCACAAGGAAAGACGAATGAACTAGACTAGAACTATGACTGGGACAGAGGAGAAGAAGATTGTTAGCTGAACGTAGATTTTTGTTGTGATTAGAGCTAAGAAACTGTATCAGAGATGTTAGGTTAGTAGGAATGTTAGGGGAATTAAATATTTTCTTATCATTTGTTTGCTCTTATATTTCCCAAAACTTTTCAAGAATATCGTCTTCTTTTATCTGTGCATGGATGACACTAATGTTTGTTGTTGTTTTTAATTTGCGATTGCTTACATAACTAATCGCACCTGACAGGATCCATCCTAAGGTGGTGCTCTGAGCTATGAGAGTACCTGAAGGGCTCTTCATCATCCCTTCCTGTATAATGCGACTGTAAACATCAGCTCCCACCAGAATATCTATCTTGTTGGGTGTAATCAATTCTGGGTCAGCTAGATATAAACCTTTGGTGTCTAACCAATCAAAATTGATAAGAAATATATTACAGTCGGGTAAGAAATCTGTTATTTTATCTAATACATATGCATCCAAACGAAGCTTAAAATTTGGATCCGTGCGTGACTGGATCGACAAATGGACCATATGCAATGGTCGACCTATTAATTCCTAAACCAGTGATGACACCTTGATTAGGAATTCGTTTCAGGCGAAGTAGTTGGACTGTAGCTTCTGTGATGAAGCATGCCTGAGAGCCTTGATCGAGTAAGGCTCGGATGGTTAAATGTTGCCCAGAGTTAGACTCAGCTGTTACTAATGCTGTTGCTAGCAACACTTTTTGCGGTTTAGGTACTGTGCGAGGGATATGCTCTATGGACAACCTTACACCCGGCCGGGTCTGGTAAAGGTACTGTGCCTGTGGAGAAACATGAGACCACGGGTGCCTGGCTACTTGCATGCTTAGTTGATCAGCAGGTGGTTGTGCAGAAGTGTCGTCATCCTTAACACTGTTATCTTCACCATAGTGTAACAATGAGTGATGACGTTTGTGACATATTTTGCACGATGTTGATTTTTTGCACTCGGATGCAGAGTGATTGTTGCCTAAGCAATTGAAGCAAATCATAGCTTTAGCTGCGAATTGCCGTCTCTTTTTGATAGGTTGTTTACCAAATTGTTTACAGAAACAGAGTTTGTGCGTTTCGTGGCAAAATTCGCAGCTCAAAGATGATGAATTTGCGACCAACATAGCCTTTGGATTATGAGCATGCGATGTTTTGTTCTGGCGAGCCGACGACTTGGGTGACTCTAGGAATTCTAATACACGGTAACGATTTTCAATGAACGACTTAAACTGTTCGGAGGTAGGCAACTCGTTTACACCAGAAGGGTTACTGCTTAGTTCCCATTGTTTGCGAGTCTCAAAATCCATTAATGCTACTATTTCAATAATGATGACATCCCATGTAGTCACATCAATTTTCAAATTCTTGAGTGCATATAAACAGTCATTAGTAGTATCAAAAAGCTCTTTAAGACCAGCAGATCCTGACTCGACATGTAAACGTTTTTGGCTAAACAAACGTTTCAAAATGCAATGAGCTAGATACTTTTTATTATTGTAACGCTTTTCTAATAACTCCCAACATTTAGCATAATTAGCAGCGCTAATCAGTGTGTGCCGTATTAATTGTTCAGCTTCTCCGGTTAGATGAGTTTTTAAATAGTGCAATTTCTGACAGTCATAGAGAGACTCATTTTTATGAACTAACGAGGTAAATAAGTTATTGAATGTTGTCCATTCACTATATTTGCCAGAAAATATCGGGATAGCTATTTTATCTAAATTTACAAACATTGACTTTTTTAAGTGCTGATCATTAGTTGATTTTTCCAACTTAGACGATGAAATGTTATTATAAGTAGACTTCAAGAGTGTTTTAAAGTTAACATAAATCTCTTCTGTAGAATCATAACTGTCGAGTACGGTTTGTTCTACCTTCATCTCAGTTGCCTCATAAAGCTTATAATAATTTGTTTCAAATTTTATCCAATTACTTTCAAGGAGTTCTTGTCTAGTTTGTATATATTCTAAAGTAATTCATTCTTAACGTTAGTCTTAACGTTGTTTGCAAATGAGTTAACGAAAGTTGTAACTCATTTGCAAACAACTATAGAAAATGGATTCACTAATTCTAAAAATAGTCCGATATTTTTAGAATTAGTGAATCTATTTTCTATAGTTGTTTGCAAATGAGTTACAACTTTCGTTAACTCCGCCATGTTATGTAATGTATGTAAACAAAAATAACTCTGTAAATTTAAATGATTATGACTACTAAAGTCAGCAAAAAAGCGTATAAATTGACTAGTTTCTACAATTTGGTTTAATAAAGTTGTAAAATATAGTATGAGTGAAAAACTAAAAGCGTACTAAAATAACTTAAGTCCAGCGATAAGCGGCTATTCTAAGTGCTATACGACTCAACAAAAAAAAATACTAGTGTTTTTTCAAACTACAAAGTATGTTTCATAAAATTGTACAACTACAAAGTGTAACAACAACAAACATAAAAGCGACTAAAATACACAAGAAATTAGAAGCGAAAATTCTAAGTCCAAAGAAATTCTGCAAAATATTAGAAGTGTTTCAAAATAATTTTTACTGTCGGCGGTAGACGTACATAGTCTCCCCGTTCCCCCGTTTTCCTTAAATTATCCTAAGTGTCTAACTACCATGCACTATAACTAATATTTTACAAGTTACTACAAATGACTCTTATTTTTTCTAAGTCTGAACTACATTGAAATCTTCTACTTGAATCTTGAGAAATAATAATATATAAAGTTAAAGTTGATTGAAATTTAACGGACTTCGTAAACTTCCCAAAGTGACAATCTTGACAGGTATAAACTTCAAATTTGCATAAAAGTCTTTTGCCTTGTAAACATAAACAAATTAAATGTACTCACAGTTGCACTTCACACTCACTATTCCGAATTGGCTCGTAGGTGGCGCCCTCTGTGGTGGTTTCTTGAACTGCTGCCGGGAGTGTTCTTCAAACGGCTGCCAAAATGCGTCACTTCCTTGCGCGTTTACTCGTACCGTTGCACAGCGATCCACTGCCAGTACAAGGTGTACTAAAAAGGTCTGGGAGTATACGACTCGATAGGACCATGAATAAATATCAGCCTTTTGCAGATATTTGTGGTGGCGATGGAAGAACACTACTTGATGTGGGTGTGATGAAGGTTGGATATAATAAAACCACGAAATTTAGCCTGAGGAGTCAGCGTGCTGCTTCTGCTTCATAAATTGCTAATCGGATCAAATGTGAATGACAGTTTTACATGTACAAAAATGAAAATAAGTTTGAAAATTATTTGTTATTTCACTTTTTGTAGTTTCTAAAACCTAAAAAACTCGAATGAGATTTAAAATATGCTGATAGAAATTAATACCTATCGATTCAATATGAATCGTTTGAGTAAGACATACTTTTAAAGTCTATCAATATCTAACATCAAATTTCATGCAAATTTCGTCAAAAGTAATGAAGCTGACCTTATTACCGCTACACAATAAAATGATACGATATGTGAGTTATATTTCTTTTAGTATTTAAATACGAAAAGTTTTGCAATGAAGCCTCAACTGCACTCTAATAACGACCACAATGCGCCGTAAATGTTACAATAAATAATTTTACCATGAGGGTATTCATTTAGAAAAAGAAAATAGAAACTTAACTTTTATGGCAAAAACACCAGCAAGCAAAGTTTACGCAGTAGGCCGCGGTAGAAATCTTGAAAATTTGACCATGACGGGCGACCAATCTCGCGAGCCCTTTGACTCAAAGGTCAAATTGTCTGGATTTTTGGCGCGACCTATACCCAGCTTTTAATTTGGCATGTCTTCTTCAGGAAGAAGAGTGAGAGTCCGGCTAAGATCGGCTTACTTCGGTTTTGTAACGTGTTCTAAATATGTATGGAGCTGTGTAGTTATTTTGACCCTAGAATTTAATTTATTAATAGTCACTGCTTTTTATTATAACCTTCGTGTAACTCTACTGGTTTCTACTGGAGGCGCTTAAATAATTCTCAGATGGCACGATGTTTTTCTAGTTACTTGCACTAATACTACTACTTTAGCAGATGTACACATTTTATATATGTATAAATGAACCTCTATTTTTCCTGGTCACACTATAACTGACAACGGCTTAACTGATTTCATTAATCGTTTTCAATGTTTTCTAATACTTCGTAGAAGGTACATTAAAAATAATTAAGAAACTTAGAGAATTTAAGAAAAATTAACTATCATAGTATTGACTTTTATAATGTAACCTTATGACGTTTGACATGCCTGCAAGTCGTTTGTAATTGGCGCCATTGATATATTGAAAATCCATGTTTTGCACATGGCCAGTTGTATGTCGCCTTTTCCCGTCTCGGAATACCAATAAAACTATTTAAATACGCGCTCGAAAAAAGACTAAATTTTTGTATATCATAAATACAGAGAAAGGAATGTTTTTTATTTTATATGTATTATTATACCTAATTCAATATTCAGGTGTTTCTAGGGCCCTACCAAGATCCTTAGAGCCCAAACCAACCTCACCTGCAAGCTGATTAACGGAAGAGGCTCTGGCGCAGGCTTTCCTTTCGTGGTAGGGAGGTCAGACGGTAGTTGAACCCCTAAAAGCCGTATAAGCTAAACCAAGAGGAGGAGAAGAAGTACGCGGACTCCGGGCTCTGAAGTGTAAACCTCGGATGCAACCGGAAAACACATTAAAATTATGATGATGATGACCAAATTCAGTATTCATAGCAGGCATAGGCATAGGCAGGACAATGTCTGTCGGGTCAGCTAGTATCTTTATAAATGTAAAGCCTGTAAAGTTTCATCAACATCCTTACATTTATCCATTCTTTCTCACTCATGTCTTCAAATGGTGGGTAGTAGGACATATTAAAATTAAAAAAGGCATTAATAAAATTGTTACTTTAATAAATTAATATTTATATTTACACGCAACTTTAAACTTTCAAATAAACTGAGTTATATTCGGAAGGCACAAAAGAGCACTTAAGATTATAATTTATGAATGATGTTGATGATGTTCAGGGACGATGTGCTTGGCGTGACCTTCCAGCTTCACATTAGCGTTGAATCTGTAAGTTAAAAGTAGTTATATAAGTAACAAATAGATTAAAACAAATATACTTCATAAGTAGTCATTAGTAAATTTTACAGTTACTGGTGACAAAAATTGTTATATCTCTTTCATTTATAAGATCTGTATGAACTTTTTCTAGATATATAGTTGAATTTCTCTTCTAAATGTAAATGTAAAGGTGACGTATAGAATGAGACAGGATACCTAAAAAAGCTAGAACTCACAACAACTATTGCTTTCATTTTTATAACACTGTCAATGACTATTACTATATAAACAGCACTCACCCAGTTTTTTTGTCGGACTGATATTCTACAACCCTGATTGTACCATCGGGTTGATGCAGGCTGTAGACGCCCTTCACGACATCGCCATCACGGTGCTCGTGCTGACTCTTAATGTCATGTGTGTGGGGGTCTTCAACTTTGTACGCGAACTCGTATTTAGCATGGCCCTGTATCAGATAAGTTAGTAAGAAGACTTTTAATACTTCTAAAGCATGAAATGATAATGACCTAATAAATATTTGGTACACACATACATCAACGAGAATCTTCTCCGCGTGTCCGTGGTGCTGAATAATTTTTTGTGATGAATATGCGTGTTCCTTATGGTCATGTCCGTGACCTTCTTGGGGGTAGGCGCTGATAGTAGCTAGTGCAGCAGCAACTAGGAGAATCTATGAAACAACAGTCAAAACACATTTAAAGTGGTTGTATATTAAGCCGTATCATGAGAAGGTAATAATTTGCAGAAGTGAATTAATGAGTTAGCAATTCTTGTACTTATGGAATTTCTTTAGTTCTTTGTTGTTATGACTATTCACACTTATACTAATAATATATTTATGTGTAATACACCTCTGCCTAACCCTGCGGGGATATACGCGTGAAGTTATGTTATGTTATATGTACAAAGAGAGCGGCCAAATTTTGTTAGTTTGTATATATGTCTTGGGTAATCTTGGGAACCAATGCACTACTTATTGGAAAAATTTGATGGAAGCGCCAGTAGCTTTGTGGTTAAGGAGCCGGCCTGGCCAATACACTACCAAAGTGAAACCAAGCAATTTAGCTTAGCTTGAGGGGTTAGGGAAAATACTAGTAATTTCGGCTACTAATATTCTTAAAAAAAATCTTTCACCATTTGAAAGGCACATTATTTACGGGTTCCAAATTGTTACCTTTACTTGTGCTATAAGACTTTACTTTCTGCAAAATATCATGATTCTAGCTCAACGGGAAGGACGTTACAGGTTTTGATGCCCTTGCATTTAGTGAAATTTGTTACATCAACGACTATACCTTTTGATTGCATTATCCTAGAAGTTTACTATCAATTCTTTGAGCAAGACAATGGTCACGGGAAGCGTTGATCAGCGGCATCGCAATTTCTTTAAATAGAAAGCGCGCGCTTGGACCTCACAGACCTTGGACTCCAAACGGCTCAAATATATAATTACTGATTAAATTAGTATATTTGCGCTGTATGAAATAATATTATTCATTTTATAGTTTTTTATAATTTTCATTATGTATTATATAATATAATTATAAAATTGTAATTTAGTTATGTCTGGTGTTCAATAAAGAATTTATTAAATAAATAAATAAAATCAAATTAACACTTACTTTGGTGTACATTTTTAAAAGTTTAAACTTTATTCAGTTAAAACAGAGAGATAACTGATAATGAATGAGTTTTATTTCTGTTTATATACACAATACTCGAAAAGTAAGACGAGTCTTTTCGTAACTTAACCAGTTTATAAAATCTAATTGACTTGGCGCTTACACTAACCTTGGTTTCAAAGTAAATTTCACTGGTGGCGACTCTTCTGAAACCATTTCTACCCTCCCGGCGACGAGACTCTGCAGTTACACTTTTTTGTTTTTTTTTTTACGTGCGGAAATCCCTTCGGATACCCGCCCGCCGGCCAGCGGGGGTGGTTATGTCGTGTATCGACTAAAACCGCACAGTGTCCTCCCCAAGTGTCCGTTGCCGGGCACCCCGGGTAAGCCCTCGAAAGGATAACCCCAGGGTTGCCGGCGGACTTTGGCCGCCACCGCGGCCTCGCCTGGTGGGGTAAAGGTAATACTAAGAGGGTTGGATGGTCCGATAGAAGTCGCTTGCTTTCGGGATAATAGTGAAACAAGCCAATCAAGCAAGCCAATAAAATGGAGAGTGCTCCCCGGAATCCAAGGTGAAAGCCTCGGATGAAAACGGTAACATTACTAAAATGAGAATGAATTGTAAAGAAAATAACTATTATTCACCGTCAGTTAAGTCATCATCATCGAGGGCATTAACTACCTCGAGAAATCGAGGCCTCGAGAAATCGAGGCCGTGCAGTCCCAGCTCCGCCAGGCCATCGTGGTGGAGTGGAAGGAACGACTTGGGCAACCAAGCGCAGGGCACGTCGCAATAGCGGCGGTAAGGCCCATCATGGAGGACTGGCTGGAGAGGCGACACGGAAGCCTCTCCTACCGACTGACGCAGGTGATCTCAGGGAAGGGGTGCTTCGGGGACCACCTGCATCGGATCAGGAAGGAGCCAACGCCTGAGTGTCATCACTGCGACGCGAGCGAGGACTCAGGGCTGCACACGCTGGCGGACTGCCCGGCGTGGGAGGCGCCGAGGCGTGACCTCGTGGCAGCCATCGGGGTGGGAGTCCTCTCGCTCGGCAGCATGATTGCGGCAATGGTGCGGAGCGCGAGCGCGTGGGCCGCCGCCGCCTCCTTCTGCGAGCATGTAATGCTCGCGAAGGAGGTGGCGGAGCGCGCCCGGGAGAGACTTAGAACTCTCCCGGTCCGCCGAGCCCGCAACTTGCTCGCCGCGCGTCGCAGGCAACTCAGGCGCCGGAGGTCGCTTAACGACCTCCGTCCTCCATGAGCGCAGGCCTGGGGGTGGCGGGTGAGGCCACCTGTCACCCCAGCAGAAGCAGGCCGGGACGGTGGGGCGACTAGCGCCCCTCCCCCAAACCGGGGCAAGACGGGGACACCGTGGTTCCCAAACCCGAGGGGGCCATCTCGAAACCGGAGATGGCCCAGGGTCAGTCGGGGTGCGAGGGATATGCTCTATGGGCAACCTTACACCCCGGCGTCTGTAGACCCGAGACGGCGTGCGGTTTTAGTCGGTTCAAGCCCGACATAACCGCCCCCGCTGGCACGCGGGGGGGTATCCGAAGGGATTTCCGCACGAAAAAAAAAAAAAAAAAAAAAGGGCATTAACTAAGTTTTCTTATAGGCGATCATTTTGATTTTCTATTTTACCTGCATCCTATGTTTTGATAGTTTTCACATTTTACCTTAAACCGCGACTCAACATAATATAGTACATCTGTACATACTATGTTATCTGAGTCAGCGATTCCTACTAAGTTTATTCCTATTTAAATCTAAACGTATCAGGTACGGATTTCCCCAGAATTGTAGTATTGTGTAAGTATTGTTCTACGACACGTGAGTATGGACTCACGTGTCGTAACACAATACTCACGCAAGGAGGACATAGATTGTTTTAAGTAATTAAGACTCTTTACAATGATTTATTGAATGAAAGAGGTACACAGCAGTCTTATTATGAAAGTGATCAAACACAAACCTCATAAAATAAACCTTTTTACTAAGGAAATAATATTTATGGAGTTACAAACTAAACAATTCAGAGCAGATTTTGGCAAAGATATTAAAAGAGATCAATTAAAACCAAACTATGTTATATATTCCGCTTATTCAAATGATTTGCATAGAATAAAACAAGGGAGTCAGTTTAGTTGGATTAATTTTCACTGATGAAATCCAATTTACAATAAATTCAAAGAATGTAATTTTATAGTATCTAGACTTATTTTTTCGTCTATGCGGAAATCTGCACACTTTGATGAAAATTTATAATTCCTTCCTATTTATAAAACCTCATAAGTCATTTGAATTTTCATCAAATTACAACATCGTCTAACTGCTCTTGTCCTAATTATTTGTCTCCTCCATATATTCCTGTCAGCTGTCATCTCCTTAGTCACTCCCTTCCTTGCCATATCCTCCTTCGCGCATTCCATCCATCTTTTCTTGGGCTTAACTCTGCAGCTCTTAACGGTCTCTACATTGATTCTTTGAACTTTTTTAACAACATTACTTTAATCAAATTACAACATTAATAATTTTTATGTATCCTTTGTGTTTACATAAAGTGACAGAGTAAGTGTAGTAAAAGTGTTTGTTACTTAATCATTACCAAAGAAAATAAGAGTATCGATTGTGTGGCAATTGAAATAACTATAACTTTGATTGTTGTTTTATGTATATAAGCTCAGTGTATTTTCTGTTCAAGTATCACTCTGCCTCTAACTTCCATAAAGACAATAGTCATCTTATATTTAGACAACATGATTTTTAAGGTAATTTGTTAGACGCGAATTATTATTGTTGGATTTTTTTTTATTTCTAATATTATTCTAAATTATTTTTTTATTTTAGAATATATATTTTCGAAAACCTATTTCATCATTAGAAATAATATTCATTTATTCAATTACATTTGATATAATACTTACTTAACCTATCTTTTCAATATAAATAATATAAGTTTCAGTCAAACGTTTAGATATTGTAGGTAAATCAATTGTTCCAGTTATTGTGCGTCTTCGCGTTGGCGGTGGCAGCATCAGCTGAGCATGCTCATTCATCGCAGTTTATTCATCGTTACGATGGTCATCCACAAGAAGTTAACATTCACGATAAACATGGACATCATCTTGTAGACTATTATGTGAGTTACCCTAGCATATAAATACAATTCGAATGATACAAAACATGAATGAAACAAAATCTTAATAACGATACCCTTTCAGACTCATCCAAAGTACGACTTCAAATACGAAGTGAAGGACCCACACACACATGACTACAAATCGCAAAATGAGAAGCGTCATGGAGATGTCGTCAAGGGTTACTACTCACTACATGAGCCCGATGGTGGCGAAAGGCATGTACACTACCACTCTGACAAACAAACCGGGTTAGTACAGTCTATTGATATATTACATAAGCTAGTTGCTCTGATGCTTATACCTTTATACCTTAACCTTCCTATCACCAAAAAAAATGTATAAGAGCAATATGTGGTGTGAAACCCCTAGATTCCTGCAGGCCCTTATTTAGGAGAACTTAAATACCAACTCTGACCTGCCTCTGTATTATAGAAACTGGACTCTTTGCTTCCAACCAGAAATCTTTGAGAGAATTGGTGATAGGAGTCAATACAGAAGAGACCCAACTAAACTTGTGGCACAGAAGTGTCAGATTACACTTCACTACAAAAATAGACTATTAATGTGCACGAAAGTCTATAATAAAATATTCCCAATAGAGCTTTTGGGTCCAAGCTCAAAGCGTGGTCACAGTGCTTCTACACTAAACAAGAGTTTTTTCCTTAAAAAAAAGTTATTGATTCAGCTTTTTTCTTGTTAATTTAATTCTTAATCGCGACCATGAAGTAGGTATATACATTAAACATTTCTTAATTTTTTTTTTTTTTTTATAATGTATTTAATGTAATTTCCTCTGAATTTTGGCATGCTTCATTTGGTAAAATGCCCCAAGCTGCTTATTGTGTATATTATATCATCCAACTGTACTTCGTGTAAATAAATAATCATTAATTAATTATAATATTTAAATAATGATGCCGTTCTCCACAGTTTCCATGCTGAGGTAAAACACAGCACTCATCACATCGTACCACATCATCACCATCATCACTAAACATTGATGATTTAAAAAAAAATGGTTATAAAATATTTTTGTTGTTACATGTCAATAAACGTAATATTTATATTGTATTCTGAAATTTTCATTTGCTATCTTATTACTTTATGTGGCCTCATGGAGGCCCTGGCACAGGCTTTGCAGTAAAAGACTATACAAACAACAGCTTGGGAATAAAACGTGACCAAACTCGAGGCGACGGCAGTCGCGCAAAAGCTAAGATAAAGTACATTAGCGTAGGACCGTAAGAACACGGAGCCGCTAAAACTGCTAAAAATTGAAGGTATCATTTATCCCACAATCGGACCCGAAGACAGCATGTAACGCTTAAAACCTACCTAAAGAAATCCGAAGTAACTGCATGGTGCCTAAATGCTAAGTCTTTTGCTCATTGCTTCAGGTGTACAGTTAACGATAAAATTGTCTTAGCACTGAAATATTTACAAATTATTTTCACATTGGAATACAATACAATATAATATAATTGATGTAAGTAGTTTTATAATCCAGAGGACAAAGTTATTTCATATTTTGATATTACTTTCCAAAAGGTTAAAAAGTTGATTAATACATTAAAATTTGTTAAGCTACTTTTTTGCACCTGTATATTTCATGGTAGCTTCGCCCATTCCATAATGTATAATGCTATCAATTTAGCTGGTTTAAATTATCTTTCCTTCGTATCAGTTCATGATTTTATAATTCAAACAAATAGTGTCAACCCTAACTCCACCTGATATACGTTCTCTAAAATACAGCTAGGTTTGTGTTCTACACAAGAGATTCAATTAATCGATAAATTATAGTCGATATAATCGTGATTTACATTGTCATTCTAACATGGTTACTAACTTCAATCACATTATTTTCTACCGATCACAACCATAAATATTAACAATCAATTTATAGCGCGTGCCGTAACTATATGCATGCCTGATTCAGTGAAATTTTGTAATAGAACTTAGCTAAACTCTCTAATAACTAAGCAATATTTGATACCCTATGTAGTTTCTGACCGTTTGGGTATATATATATGGCCCCACCAAGGTCTTTTAACAACACTTGCGGGCCGGTAAACCTGCTGATTGACGGACGAGGCTTTGTCACTGACTTTCCTCTCAGGGTTAGGAGATCAGACGGCAGTCGTTCCCATAAAAGTCATATAAGCCAAACCAAAAGTAGAAGAAGGAGTGAGAAAGCCTAGGATGTAACCTGGAACAACGCTAAGGCGGTTGGTACACTGTCCCGCATCACGCAGCGCGGGAGTGCGTGTTGTTACGTTGTTTACATTATTCGTAGGTTGTTTATAAGTTACATTTAAAACATGTGTCATGAAATACACAGTAAGCGCATTCACGTGCAGTTCATTAAACCGCACTACGCTGCGTAATACAGGGCAGTGTGCCAATCACATTAGAATGATGAATTCGGGCTTGCGAGTGTTGGTTGGTTTACTTGCTACCAACAGTAAATTTATACTTATATGCTATTTTAGTCATTAATAAATACAACTGCTCATAGAAAGAGGTTATCAGAGTGACGGTAAATATCATGGATTTAGATATCAATGGAAAATCTTGGGATGAAATATAGTACTACGTTTATGGTCATAACTTATAACAACAGCATGACCATCATGACGATGGATTTGCTGCGACGAATGAGAATGCTCAGCTGACACGGCCATCGCCATAGCGAAGACGCATAATAGCCAAAATAGGTAGCTAAGTAGGGGTGGAGACGCGGCCAACAGCTAGTTAAATATAATATTTGATACAGTAAATGAAATAACTGATGAATTAAAAATTAAAAGATATTCATTTCTTATACTTGGGTACATCCTAATTAATATTATAATATGTGAAAGTTTGTAAAGATGTTTGGATGTTTGTTACAGGATCAAGCTCAAATGGCTGAACGGATCGAGTTGAAATTTGGTACAGGTATAGATTATAGTCTAAAATAACATATAAGCTATTTATCCCTGGAACAGGTAGCTATGGGTTCCGGGGACGAGATCAGGATTCCGCGTGGGCGTGGACGGCATATAAAATTGATGTTTATGATACACGTGTAACAAATTACCTTAAACATCATGATTTGTAATGATAAAATGGCTATTGTCTCAATGAAAGTTCTGAGCAGATTGATACTTTAACATAAATATACGAAACTTATATTTTATACAGAAAATAAGAACCGAAGTTATCGTTATTTCAGTTACCACATTTGGGAATTTAATATTTTATTATTTCGATACTCTGATTATCTTTTGCAACGGTTAGGTAACAAATACTTTTACAATACACTGTCACTATGTGTAAACACAAAGGATACATAAAATTTTCAAAATTAATGAAAAATTTAAATGTTAATGATTAAAATTTTCAATGTTAATGATATAAAATATTCAATATTAACAATATTTAAAAAAATGTATCTTTTGTATCAACAATTTTTTTTTATTGTTAAAGCTCATGTCTTATGTATAAGGATTTATTGGCCTTCTTTCTTCCTAATTTTACTTGAAATACTGATCCGATTCCCGCGAACCACAGGATCATGACATAACAGGTTGGTAACGACAACATGGTATTTCATACTATAATCTAGCTCTGTACTAAAATTCATCCAACTCCGTTCAGCCGTTTTAGTGTGATCGAGGTATAAACGCTCACCCATCCATATATCCAAACCACTTGTATTAGTAAGTAGTAAAATATTTATAACTTCTATCAACACTTATTTAAAATTGTTATTTAGTTGTGTTTGTAATTTGGAGATATTTGAATAAAATAGAAGCAGGCCGGGACGGTGGGGCGACTAGCGCCCCTCCCCCAAACCGGGGCAAGACGGGGACACCGTGGTTCCCAAACCCGAGGGGGCCATCTCGAAACCGGAGATGGCCCAGGGTCAGTCGGGGTGCGAGGGATATGCTCTATGGGCAACCTTACACCCCGGCGTCTGTAGACCCGAGACGGCGTGCGGTTTTAGTCGGTTCAAGCCCGACATAACCGCCCCCGCTGGCACGCGGGGGGGTATCCGAAGGGATTTCCGCACGAAAAAAAAAAAAAAAAAAAAAAAGGGCATTAACTAAGTTTTCTTATAGGCGATTATTTTGATTTTCTATTTTACCTGCATCCTATGTTTTGATAGTTTTCACATTTTACCTTAAACCGCGACTCAACATAATATAGTACATCTGTACATACTATGTTATCTGAGTCAGCGATTCCTACTAAGTTTATTCCTATTTAAATCTAAACGTATCAGGTACGGATTTCCCCAGAATTGTAGTATTGTGTAAGTATTGTTCTACGACACGTGAGTATGGACTCACGTGTCGTAACACAATACTCACGCAAGGAGGACATAGATTGTTTTAAGTAATTAAGACTCTTTACAATGATTTATTGAATGAAAGAGGTACACAGCAGTCTTATTATGAAAGTGATCAAACACAAACCTCATAAAATAAACCTTTTTACTAAGGAAATAATATTTATGGAGTTACAAACTAAACAATTCAGAGCAGATTTTGGCAAAGATATTAAAAGAGATCAATTAAAACCAAACTATGTTATATATTCCGCTTATTCAAATGATTTGCATAGAATAAAACGAGGGAGTCAGTTTAGTTGGATTAATTTTCACTGATGAAATCCAATTTACAATAAATTCAAAGAATGTAATTTTATAGTATCTAGACTTATTTTTTCGTCTATGCGGAAATCTGCACACTTTGATGAAAATTTATAATTCCTTCCTATTTATAAAACCTCATAAGTCATTTGAATTTTCATCAAATTACAACATCGTCTAACTGCTCTTGTCCTAATTATTTGTCTCCTCCATATATTCCTGTCAGCTGTCATCTCCTTAGTCACTCCCTTCCTTGCCATATCCTCCTTCGCGCATTCCATCCATCTTTTCTTGGGCTTAACTCTGCAGCTCTTAACGGTCTCTACATTGATTCTTTGAACTTTTTTAACAACATTACTTTAATCAAATTACAACATTAATAATTTTTATGTATCCTTTGTGTTTACATAAAGTGACAGAGTAAGTGTAGTAAAAGTGTTTGTTACTTAATCATTACCAAAGAAAATAAGAGTATCGATTGTGTGGCAATTGAAATAACTATAACTTTGATTGTTGTTTTATGTATATAAGCTCAGTGTATTTTCTGTTCAAGTATCACTCTGCCTCTAACTTCCATAAAGACAATAGTCATCTTATATTTAGACAACATGATTTTTAAGGTAATTTGTTAGACGCGAATTATTATTGTTGGATTTTTTTTTTTTTCTAATATTATTCTAAATTATTTTTTTATTTTAGAATATATATTTTCGAAAACCTATTTCATCATTAGAAATAATATTCATTTATTCAATTACATTTGATATAATACTTACTTAACCTATCTTTTCAATATAAATAATATAAGTTTCAGTCAAACTTTTAGATATTGTAGGTAAATCAATTGTTCCAGTTATTGTGCGTCTTCGCGTTGGCGGTGGCAGCATCAGCTGAGCATGCTCATTCATCGCAGTTTATTCATCGTTACGATGGTCATCCACAAGAAGTTACCATTCACGATAAACATGGACATCATCTTGTAGACTATTATGTGAGTTACCCTAGCATATAAATACAATTCGAATGATACAAAACATGAATGAAACAAAATCTTAATAACGATACCCTTTCAGACTCATCCAAAGTACGACTTCAAATACGAAGTGAAGGACCCACACACACATGACTACAAATCGCAAAATGAGAAGCGTCATGGAGATGTCGTCAAGGGTTACTACTCACTACATGAGCCCGATGGTGGCGAAAGGCATGTACACTACCACTCTGACAAACAAACCGGGTTAGTACAGTCTATTGATATATTACATAAGCTAGTTGCTCTGATGCTTATACCTTTATACCTTAACCTTCCTATCACCAAAAAAAATGTATAAGAGCAATATGTGGTGTGAAACCCCTAGATTCCTGCAGGCCCTTATTTAGGAGAACTTAAATACCAACTCTGACCTGCCTCTGTATTATAGAAACTGGACTCTTTGCTTCCAACCAGAAATCTTTGAGAGAATTGGTGATAGGAGTCAATACAGAAGAGACCCAACTAAACTTGTGGCACAGAAGTGTCAGATTACACTTCACTACAAAAATAGACTATTAATGTGCACGAAAGTCTATAATAAAATATTCCCAATAGAGCTTTTGGGTCCAAGCTCAAAGCGTGGTCACAGTGCTTCTACACTAAACAAGAGTTTTTTCCTTAAAAAAAAGTTATTGATTCAGCTTTTTTCTTGTTAATTTAATTCTTAATCGCGACCATGAAGTAGGTATATACATTAAACATTTCTTAATATTTTTTTTTTTTATAATGTATTTAATGTAATTTCCTCTGAATTTTGGCATGCTTCATTTGGTAAAATGCCCCAAGCTGCTTATTGTGTATATTATATCATCCAACTGTACTTCGTGTAAATAAATAATCATTAATTAATTATAATATTTAAATAATGATGCCGTTCTCCACAGTTTCCATGCTGAGGTAAAACACAGCACTCATCACATCGTACCACATCATCACCATCATCACTAAACATTGATGATTTAAAAAAAAATGGTTATAAAATATTTTTGTTGTTACATGTCAATAAACGTAATATTTATATTGTATTCTGAAATTTTCATTTGCTATCTTATTACTTTATGTGGCCTCATGGAGGCCCTGGCACAGGCTTTGCAGTAAAAGACTATACAAACAACAGCTTGGGAATAAAACGTGACCAAACTCGAGGCGACGGCAGTCGCGCAAAAGCTAAGATAAAGTACATTAGCGTAGGACCGTAAGAACACGGAGCCGCTAAAACTGCTAAAAATTGAAGGTATCATTTATCCCACAATCGGACCCGAAGACAGCATGTAACGCTTAAAACCTACCTAAAGAAATCCGAAGTAACTGCATGGTGCCTAAATGCTAAGTCTTTTGCTCATTGCTTCAGGTGTACAGTTAACGATAAAATTGTCTTAGCACTGAAATATTTACAAATTATTTTCACATTGGAATACAATACAATATAATATAATTGATGTAAGTAGTTTTATAATCCAGAGGACAAAGTTATTTCATATTTTGATATTACTTTCCAAAAGGTTAAAAAGTTGATTAATACATTAAAATTTGTTAAGCTACTTTTTTGCACCTGTATATTTCATGGTAGCTTCGCCCATTCCATAATGTATAATGCTATCAATTTAGCTGGTTTAAATTATCTTTCCTTCGTATCAGTTCATGATTTTATAATTCAAACAAATAGTGTCAACCCTAACTCCACCTGATATACGTTCTCTAAAATACAGCTAGGTTTGTGTTCTACACAAGAGATTCAATTAATCGATAAATTATAGTCGATATAATCGTGATTTACATTGTCATTCTAACATGGTTACTAACTTCAATCACATTATTTTCTACCGATCACAACCATAAATATTAACAATCAATTTATAGCGCGTGCCGTAACTATATGCATGCCTGATTCAGTGAAATTTTGTAATAGAACTTAGCTAAACTCTCTAATAACTAAGCAATATTTGATACCCTATGTAGTTTCTGACCGTTTGGGTATATATATATGGCCCCACCAAGGTCTTTTAACAACACTTGCGGGCCGGTAAACCTGCTGATTGACGGACGAGGCTTTGTCACTGACTTTCCTCTCAGGGTTAGGAGATCAGACGGCAGTCGTTCCCATAAAAGTCATATAAGCCAAACCAAAAGTAGAAGAAGGAGTGAGAAAGCCTAGGATGTAACCTGGAACAACGCTAAGGCGGTTGGTACACTGTCCCGCATCACGCAGCGCGGGAGTGCGTGTTGTTACGTTGTTTACATTATTCGTAGGTTGTTTATAAGTTACATTTAAAACATGTGTCATGAAATACACAGTAAGCGCATTCACGTGCAGTTCATTAAACCGCACTACGCTGCGTAATACAGGGCAGTGTGCCAATCACATTAGAATGATGAATTCGGGCTTGCGAGTGTTGGTTGGTTTACTTGCTACCAACAGTAAATTTATACTTATATGCTATTTTAGTCATTAATAAATACAACTGCTCATAGAAAGAGGTTATCAGAGTGACGGTAAATATCATGGATTTAGATATCAATGGAAAATCTTGGGATGAAATATAGTACTACGTTTATGGTCATAACTTATAACAACAGCATGACCATCATGACGATGGATTTGCTGCGACGAATGAGAATGCTCAGCTGACACGGCCATCGCCATAGCGAAGACGCATAATAGCCAAAATAGGTAGCTAAGTAGGGGTGGAGACGCGGCCAACAGCTAGTTAAATATAATATTTGATACAGTAAATGAAATAACTGATGAATTAAAAATTAAAAGATATTCATTTCTTATACTTGGGTACATCCTAATTAATATTATAATATGTGAAAGTTTGTAAAGATGTTTGGATGTTTGTTACAGGATCAAGCTCAAATGGCTGAACGGATCGAGTTGAAATTTGGTACAGGTATAGATTATAGTCTAAAATAACATATAAGCTATTTATCCCTGGAACAGGTAGCTATGGGTTCCGGGGACGAGATCAGGATTCCGCGTGGGCGTGGACGGCATATAAAATTGATGTTTATGATACACGTGTAACAAATTACCTTAAACATCATGATTTGTAATGATAAAATGGCTATTGTCTCAATGAAAGTTCTGAGCAGATTGATACTTTAACATAAATATACGAAACTTATATTTTATACAGAAAATAAGAACCGAAGTTATCGTTATTTCAGTTACCACATTTGGGAATTTAATATTTTATTATTTCGATACTCTGATTATCTTTTGCAACGGTTAGGTAACAAATACTTTTACAATACACTGTCACTATGTGTAAACACAAAGGATACATAAAATTTTCAAAATTAATGAAAAATTTAAATGTTAATGATTAAAATTTTCAATGTTAATGATATAAAATATTCAATATTAACAATATTTAAAAAAATGTATCTTTTGTATCAACAATTTTTTTTTATTGTTAAAGCTCATGTCTTATGTATAAGGATTTATTGGCCTTCTTTCTTCCTAATTTTACTTGAAATACTGATCCGATTCCCGCGAACCACAGGATCATGACATAACAGGTTGGTAACGACAACATGGTATTTCATACTATAATCTAGCTCTGTACTAAAATTCATCCAACTCCGTTCAGCCGTTTTAGTGTGATCGAGGTATAAACGCTCACCCATCCATATATCCAAACCACTTGTATTAGTAAGTAGTAAAATATTTATAACTTCTATCAACACTTATTTAAAATTGTTATTTAGTTGTGTTTGTAATTTGGAGATATTTGAATAAAATAGAAGCAGGCCGGGACGGTGGGGCGACTAGCGCCCCTCCCCCAAACCGGGGCAAGACGGGGACACCGTGGTTCCCAAACCCGAGGGGGCCATCTCGAAACCGGAGATGGCCCAGGGTCAGTCGGGGTGCGAGGGATATGCTCTATGGGCAACCTTACACCCCGGCGTCTGTAGACCCGAGACGGCGTGCGGTTTTAGTCGGTTCAAGCCCGACATAACCGCCCCCGCTGGCACGCGGGGGGGTATCCGAAGGGATTTCCGCACGAAAAAAAAAAAAAAAAAAAAAAAAGGGCATTAACTAAGTTTTCTTATTGGCGATTATTTTGATTTTCTATTTTACCTGCATCCTATGTTTTGATAGTTTTCACATTTTACCTTAAACCGCGACTCAACATAATATAGTACATCTGTACATACTATGTTATCTGAGTCAGCGATTCCTACTAAGTTTATTCCTATTTAAATCTAAACGTATCAGGTACGGATTTCCCCAGAATTGTAGTATTGTGTAAGTATTGTTCTACGACACGTGAGTATGGACTCACGTGTCGTAACACAATACTCACGCAAGGAGGACATAGATTGTTTTAAGTAATTAAGACTCTTTACAATGATTTATTGAATGAAAGAGGTACACAGCAGTCTTATTATGAAAGTGATCAAACACAAACCTCATAAAATAAACCTTTTTACTAAGGAAATAATATTTATGGAGTTACAAACTAAACAATTCAGAGCAGATTTTGGCAAAGATATTAAAAGAGATCAATTAAAACCAAACTATGTTATATATTCCGCTTATTCAAATGATTTGCATAGAATAAAACGAGGGAGTCAGTTTAGTTGGATTAATTTTCACTGATGAAATCCAATTTACAATAAATTCAAAGAATGTAATTTTATAGTATCTAGACTTATTTTTTCGTCTATGCGGAAATCTGCACACTTTGATGAAAATTTATAATTCCTTCCTATTTATAAAACCTCATAAGTCATTTGAATTTTCATCAAATTACAACATCGTCTAACTGCTCTTGTCCTAATTATTTGTCTCCTCCATATATTCCTGTCAGCTGTCATCTCCTTAGTCACTCCCTTCCTTGCCATATCCTCCTTCGCGCATTCCATCCATCTTTTCTTGGGCTTAACTCTGCAGCTCTTAACGGTCTCTACATTGATTCTTTGAACTTTTTTAACAACATTACTTTAATCAAATTACAACATTAATAATTTTTATGTATCCTTTGTGTTTACATAAAGTGACAGAGTAAGTGTAGTAAAAGTGTTTGTTACTTAATCATTACCAAAGAAAATAAGAGTATCGATTGTGTGGCAATTGAAATAACTATAACTTTGATTGTTGTTTTATGTATATAAGCTCAGTGTATTTTCTGTTCAAGTATCACTCTGCCTCTAACTTCCATAAAGACAATAGTCATCTTATATTTAGACAACATGATTTTTAAGGTAATTTGTTAGACGCGAATTATTATTGTTGGATTTTTTTTTTTTTCTAATATTATTCTAAATTATTTTTTTATTTTAGAATATATATTTTCGAAAACCTATTTCATCATTAGAAATAATATTCATTTATTCAATTACATTTGATATAATACTTACTTAACCTATCTTTTCAATATAAATAATATAAGTTTCAGTCAAACTTTTAGATATTGTAGGTAAATCAATTGTTCCAGTTATTGTGCGTCTTCGCGTTGGCGGTGGCAGCATCAGCTGAGCATGCTCATTCATCGCAGTTTATTCATCGTTACGATGGTCATCCACAAGAAGTTACCATTCACGATAAACATGGACATCATCTTGTAGACTATTATGTGAGTTACCCTAGCATATAAATACAATTCGAATGATACAAAACATGAATGAAACAAAATCTTAATAACGATACCCTTTCAGACTCATCCAAAGTACGACTTCAAATACGAAGTGAAGGACCCACACACACATGACTACAAATCGCAAAATGAGAAGCGTCATGGAGATGTCGTCAAGGGTTACTACTCACTACATGAGCCCGATGGTGGCGAAAGGCATGTACACTACCACTCTGACAAACAAACCGGGTTAGTACAGTCTATTGATATATTACATAAGCTAGTTGCTCTGATGCTTATACCTTTATACCTTAACCTTCCTATCACCAAAAAAAATGTATAAGAGCAATATGTGGTGTGAAACCCCTAGATTCCTGCAGGCCCTTATTTAGGAGAACTTAAATACCAACTCTGACCTGCCTCTGTATTATAGAAACTGGACTCTTTGCTTCCAACCAGAAATCTTTGAGAGAATTGGTGATAGGAGTCAATACAGAAGAGACCCAACTAAACTTGTGGCACAGAAGTGTCAGATTACACTTCAACTACAAAAATAGACTATTAATGTGCACGAAAGTCTATAATAAAATATTCCCAATAGAGCTTTTGGGTCCAAGCTCAAAGCGTGGTCACAGTGCTTCTACACTAAACAAGAGTTTTTTCCTTAAAAAAAAGTTATTGATTCAGCTTTTTTCTTGTTAATTTAATTCTTAATCGCGACCATGAAGTAGGTATATACATTAAACATTTCTTAATATTTTTTTTTTTTTTATAATGTATTTAATGTAATTTCCTCTGAATTTTGGCATGCTTCATTTGGTAAAATGCCCCAAGCTGCTTATTGTGTATATTATATCATCCAACTGTACTTCGTGTAAATAAATAATCATTAATTAATTATAATATTTAAATAATGATGCCGTTCTCCACAGTTTCCATGCTGAGGTAAAACACAGCACTCATCACATCGTACCACATCATCACCATCATCACTAAACATTGATGATTTAAAAAAAAATGGTTATAAAATATTTTTGTTGTTACATGTCAATAAACGTAATATTTATATTGTATTCTGAAATTTTCATTTGCTATCTTATTACTTTATGTGGCCTCATGGAGGCCCTGGCACAGGCTTTGCAGTAAAAGACTATACAAACAACAGCTTGGGAATAAAACGTGACCAAACTCGAGGCGACGGCAGTCGCGCAAAAGCTAAGATAAAGTACATTAGCGTAGGACCGTAAGAACACGGAGCCGCTAAAACTGCTAAAAATTGAAGGTATCATTTATCCCACAATCGGACCCGAAGACAGCATGTAACGCTTAAAACCTACCTAAAGAAATCCGAAGTAACTGCATGGTGCCTAAATGCTAAGTCTTTTGCTCATTGCTTCAGGTGTACAGTTAACGATAAAATTGTCTTAGCACTGAAATATTTACAAATTATTTTCACATTGGAATACAATACAATATAATATAATTGATGTAAGTAGTTTTATAATCCAGAGGACAAAGTTATTTCATATTTTGATATTACTTTCCAAAAGGTTAAAAAGTTGATTAATACATTAAAATTTGTTAAGCTACTTTTTTGCACCTGTATATTTCATGGTAGCTTTGCCCATTCCATAATGTATAATGCTATCAATTTAGCTGGTTTAAATTATCTTTCCTTCGTATCAGTTCATGATTTTATAATTCAAACAAATAGTGTCAACCCTAACTCCACCTGATATACGTTCTCTAAAATACAGCTAGGTTTGTGTTCTACACAAGAGATTCAATTAATCGATAAATTATAGTCGATATAATCGTGATTTACATTGTCATTCTAACATGGTTACTAACTTCAATCACATTATTTTCTACCGATCACAACCATAAATATTAACAATCAATTTATAGCGCGTGCCGTAACTATATGCATGCCTGATTCAGTGAAATTTTGTAATAGAACTTAGCTAAACTCTCTAATAACTCAGCAATATTTGATACCCTATGTAGTTTCTGACCGTTTGGGTATATATATATGGCCCCACCAAGGTCTTTTAACAACACTTGCGGGCCGGTAAACCTGCTGATTGACGGACGAGGCTTTGTCACTGACTTTCCTCTCAGGGTTAGGAGATCAGACGGCAGTCGTTCCCATAAAAGTCATATAAGCCAAACCAAAAGTAGAAGAAGGAGTGAGAAAGCCTAGGATGTAACCTGGAACAACGCTAAGGCGGTTGGTACACTGTCCCGCATCACGCAGCGCGGGAGTGCGTGTTGTTACGTTGTTTACATTATTCGTAGGTTGTTTATAAGTTACATTTAAAACATGTGTCATGAAATACACAGTAAGCGCATTCACGTGCAGTTCATTAAACCGCACTACGCTGCGTAATACAGGGCAGTGTGCCAATCACATTAGAATGATGAATTCGGGCTTGCGAGTGTTGGTTGGTTTACTTGCTACCAACAGTAAATTTATACTTATATGCTATTTTAGTCATTAATAAATACAACTGCTCATAGAAAGAGGTTATCAGAGTGACGGTAAATATCATGGATTTAGATATCAATGGAAAATCTTGGGATGAAATATAGTACTACGTTTATGGTCATAACTTATAACAACAGCATGACCATCATGACGATGGATTTGCTGCGACGAATGAGAATGCTCAGCTGACACGGCCATCGCCATAGCGAAGACGCATAATAGCCAAAATAGGTAGCTAAGTAGGGGTGGAGACGCGGCCAACAGCTAGTTAAATATAATATTTGATACAGTAAATGAAATAACTGATGAATTAAAAATTAAAAGATATTCATTTCTTATACTTGGGTACATCCTAATTAATATTATAATATGTGAAAGTTTGTAAAGATGTTTGGATGTTTGTTACAGGATCAAGCTCAAATGGCTGAACGGATCGAGTTGAAATTTGGTACAGGTATAGATTATAGTCTAAAATAACATATAAGCTATTTATCCCTGGAACAGGTAGCTATGGGTTCCGGGGACGAGATCAGGATTCCGCGTGGGCGTGGACGGCATATAAAATTGATGTTTATGATACACGTGTAACAAATTACCTTAAACATCATGATTTGTAATGATAAAATGGCTATTGTCTCAATGAAAGTTCTGAGCAGATTGATACTTTAACATAAATATACGAAACTTATATTTTATACAGAAAATAAGAACCGAAGTTATCGTTATTTCAGTTACCACATTTGGGAATTTAATATTTTATTATTTCGATACTCTGATTATCTTTTGCAACGGTTAGGTAACAAATACTTTTACAATACACTGTCACTATGTGTAAACACAAAGGATACATAAAATTTTCAAAATTAATGAAAAATTTAAATGTTAATGATTAAAATTTTCAATGTTAATGATATAAAATATTCAATATTAACAATATTTAAAAAAATTTATCTTTTGTATCAACAATTTTTTTTTATGGTTAAAGCGCATGTCTTATGTATAAGGATTTATTGGCCTTCTTTCTTCCTAATTTTACTTGAAATACTGATCCGATTCCCGCGAACCACAGGATCATGACATAACAGGTTGGTAACGACAACATGGTATTTCATACTATAATCTAGCTCTGTACTAAAATTCATCCAACTCCGTTCAGCCGTTTTAGTGTGATCGAGGTATAAACGTTCACCCATCCATATATCCAAACCACTTGTATTAGTAAGTAGTAAAATATTTATAACTTCTATCAACACTTATTTAAAATTGTTATTTAGTTGTGTTTGTAATTTGGAGATATTTGAATAAAATTCTTGGGTTATGTTAAATGAACGATTCTGTTTTTTTTTATTCTTGTCTGTTTACTGTTTGTTCGTAGTGGGCGCAAAAACTACTGCACGGATTTTGATGCGGTTTTGACTATTAGAAAGGTCTTGGTTAGATTTAAAATCTGCCGTATGTTTATTGTAATTGGTTAAGTAGAACTGGAGATATGATCAAAAAACGATCACCGACTACCGCGCGGGTGGAGTCGCGGGTATCAGCTAAAATACCCATATATAACTTATAGCAAATAGATTTGAACTGAAACGGTATGGTGTGAAAAGATTTGAAATAATAATCAATAACATTTATAAACATTTTTTATTTCAAAATATTGATAACATAATAAACTTATAATCATATAGTATGACCGTAAAGTTAATGGTGATGATGATGTGGTACAATGTGGTCAACATGCCATGAGTATTTGCTTTCACTTTTGTGTCCATCGCGGTGTTCATGCTGTATCTTGTGGTCACCGGTGTGGTCATCATCTACTTTGTATTCGAACTCGTATTTAGGGTGAGTCTGGAAATTGAAATTGATCTAAATAATATTATATCTAATGATATATTTAACATGTATTTTGTATTATTTTGCCATTTGATATGCATTGATTCTTAAAGTTGTTAAATCTGGCCCACATGTGCGCATATGGATATAGTATGATATGGTGGTCAATTAGGATAATAATGATGTGGAATCATTATTGTCCTAATTGACCACCATATCTGATACAAGTAGTCGTCAAAATTTACCGAAATCACTATTGATTTGGAAATATGCAGATTTAGTTACTGAAAATACTTAGATTATAAAGATGGGTTCCAGTTTAGAAAGAGAAGTATATCAATCTTACAATACAATACGGTGATCAAAATTTGATTACCATATTGTCAATATGTAAAGTAAAAAAAAACTATTTTTACAAAACTCCAATTATCTCGAAACTCCCTTTCATTAAGTTACCGCTTTTGCGCTTAGTGGGGCAGTATGGATATAGTATGATATGGTGGTCAATTAGGATAATAATGATGTGGAATCATTATTGTCCTAATTGACCACCATATGTGATACAAGTAGTCGTCAAAATTTACCGAAATCACTATTGATTTGGAAATATGCAGATTTAGTTACTGAAAATACTTAGATTATAAAGATGGGTTTCAGTTTTGAAAGAGAAGTATATCAATCTTACAATCCAATATGGTGATCAAAATTTGATTAAAACTCACATAATAATCGACATGGTGATGACCATGTTTGTCATGTACTGAGACTTCCTGATGATGACCATCATGTCGATGGATGTATTGAGACGAGTAACCGTGATCACCTAAAACCACCGCTACGGTTACAGTCAACATGCAAAACACCTGTAAATAATAAGTTGGATCAATGAAAATAACATAAACTCACGTCTATATCCCCGAAGGGGTAGGCAGAGGTGCTAGCACCCACATTTCGCCAGTTTATGTTTAGGTCCCAATGTAATAGGTGGCGAGCCTATTGCCATTAACCGGGCACTTATAAGCCTGCGATAAATACACACATAACTTCGAAAAGCATCGAAAGTCATTGGTGTGTGCCATGGTAAAACCTGGGATCGAACCCTGTTGTTTCTAATTACATATAATTGTTTATTTAAAAAAATATCAATTATTTTACCTTAAAGAACATTTTAAACTGTAAAAATACTTGTCCTAACGCTACAAAAAGTATTAGTTGACTGACAATTATTAAAACCAAAATGTGTCTTTTATATTCAAAGATAAAGTATCAAGGTGATTATGAAGAAAATCTGTGGCTATTAAAATTATTTAAAACATTTTGACACGATTTTTAATAACAGTTACGTGAGAGAAATAATTTCTAAGATTAAGAATAAGACAAGCTTTATCAAGGTAGTAGCAAGAAATCAGTACAAATGTAAAACTTACTAATATATTTTGTAGCAATTCTTGTTTTTGTTGCAAATCAGTTTGAGTAACAAAAGTCTTTACTGACAAACAAATTAGATATTGGCCGATGCTAATTTGCTAAACCTCTAAGCTTTTGCAACTGTTTAGTTAATTAAGTATAAATGCTAGTTTACTACCTTTTTTTCTTTTTTTTGTGCGGCAATCCCTTCGGATACCGACTAAAACCGCACGCCGTCTCGGGTCTACAGACGCCGGGGTGTAAGGTTACCCATAGAACATATCCCTCGCACTCCGACTGACCCTGGGCCCTCTTGGCCTTTGACGATGACGCCAGCTACTCCTGAGGAGCAATCAATGATGCGTCATCGCCCACGTTGCCCAGGGTGCAACAAACTTGGAGGTGATGTGAAAATGTAGTAAATCAGCTAACGGTCACGCTACTTAGTGATGGAATTAATAATGCTCTTTCAAGTCTCGTTGTCTGAATATTTGTCTTTTCAGATTACTTGCCCACTGTTTATATTTGAGAAGCTTACAATATTATTCTCATTTATCAATGGCAAAATTAATACCTTTAGGCGCAATGTGCAAGCAAGACGCTACAACTTATTAGTTCACCAATTATGAAGAATATAAGAATAAAAGGTGGAAAAAATTGATGCTATTATTTATTCATGCCTCCACTGCAGATTGATACAGAACGATTTTATGGGGGTGTTTTTGAAGAGAGCATTCTCTAAAATTGCAATATTGTACACTCACATATTTAGGACATAAGTTCGCTCTTAAATAATTTTGAAAAGAAGATTTGTTGTAAATCAAACATAAAGGCTAATAAAAAAAAGTTACGGATGTATCTACTTCATAGTAGGTAATCTGGGGTGGAACCCAACTAAATGTATTTATGTTTTACAAACTGTACAGATTATAAAATGAATACTATGGAAAAAATAGCTTCAGATCATATTTGAAAACTAGGGACTTTTGGTTAAGTGGTAACCTAGTAGGTTAACACATAGCAAAGTGAAGTAATACTAGTTAAGTCATTCTTAGAATGGGTGACCACTCTTAACAAATTGAGACCACTCTGTAGTTTGGAGAGCACGTTATACCGTCGTTCCACGTTACCAAACGAACATCTGTGGCATTTTTACGGGTATTTGGAGCCCTCACATTTGAATTCTTATAAAGTACACAAAATTAAAAATAATCTTTGACTTCTACTAGTTACTTTTTAAGAATAAAACAAGCATTATTCAATATTTCTGACTGTGAAATATTCTGTTGCTTGGATCAAGGTAACATACATATATTATATTTCATTACAGTCTTGTCTATAGTTTCAGCTGCTGCTTGCATAATATATGATCTAAAGTGTATTTTCTTGAGTGGAACCGTTTATGTCATACTTATTAGGCAGTGTGGAACCTCATAACCTTAGGAGAGATTTCGATTCCTTGTGCATTTTCTACCGCCTTTACAATTCTTCTGAACACACCCCGTGTTCAGAAGAATTGTATGATATGATGCCCACAGCCACATTCTATCATCGCACTGCTCGCCACAGACGGGCAATTCATCCTCACACGTTGCGACCAGAAACGGTGCGTACAGTTAGGTATGGAAGGCACTTTATTCCGCGCACCCTCAGGCTGTGGAATGATCTCTCTGCTGTGGTTTTGTCAAGCGACTACAATATGGCGTTCTTCAAGAAGGGCATTAGAAGGTTTTTATAGGTTCGGCAGCGCGAGTGTGACGCCCCTGGTGTTGCACACGTCCAAAAGCCACGGTAACAGCTTCCCATCAGGTGGGCCGTGAGCATGTCTGCCACCTGAGTGGTATAAAAAAAAATCAAAGAGCCGGCTACCAGGCACTCGATATTTTGCGTCCGACTCCGTACTTCTACTAATAACATAATTTCCGAACAAAAAACCAGTAACTCTATACCCAACCCTAGTAAAGAAGATGTTAGAGATTTTAGCAGAAATTGGTTTTAAAGTAACATGATGAGGGGCTAATAACATTTAGTATATGGATATAAATAAATCCATCACCCTTCGAGCCTTTTTCAACTCAGTTGGGGTCAACTTTTCAGTCTTATAACGAAGCGACCAAACTTCGATAATTTCAGTGAAGCGACGGCCATCTGATTTCTGACCTACTGAACTGAATTGAACAACTCACTGGCGATATCGAAGTTCTGTAAGTAATCATTACGTAATTGCCAAGATACGTCGTAATCTCAATGTGTTAAGGTTGGTCACCCATCCTAAGACTGACCTGGCTAGTATTGTTTAAGTTTGCAATGTATTATCCTACTCGGTTAATACTGAGCCACGAGTCTGTTGAGTAGCAGTAGAGGAATAATAGTAGTGTTTATGGAACTAAAACTCATACAGTACTATGATTAATGTGATCTGAGTTAAAGTATTTCTTACTAGCGTTTCGCGTTTAGCGTTCGTCCGCGTGAATTTAGATTCTTAATGTTCCTTTTTTGCGTGGAACCCTAACTCTTTTTCCAAAATATGTTACGCCGTATAAAATTATCTATTCGCCAGTGGAAGTTCCATACAAATCGGCCCAGCCAATTACCTAATTCAAACAGAAAGACAGACAGTTATTTAATTATTAAAAAAACAAACATCAATTTAATATATTTCATTTTTGTTAAATGTATGCATTTAATTAAAATCAGCTATTTTAATATTACAAACAGACACTTCAATTTTATTTAGTTATATAGGCAAGCTAAACACTAGGAAGGCTTTATTCTTCAGGTTTTAGTTTTTTATTATCTTTATTGAAGAAAGAGAGTTTTATCATAATGACAACGTTACCCTCATAGGTGGTATACAGAAAACTTATATATCTATTTTTAATAGCTAATATAAACATATTGATTTTGCGCTCTTTGATAGTGGGAGTGACATAGGTATTAGTCTAGGTAGGACTTGGTGTCATAATGATTATACAGTTAGAATACTAAAGTTTTTCTTCCGTTATAAATTTTAAGAACTACAAACTTCTTTTACTTGGGCAAGTATTTCATTATTGGCACGGTTATTAAAATTGTGGTAATGCTATAAAATAATCAGTCACACCTTTCTACCTCTAAGGTAGGCTGAGGCTAAAGAGCTTCCAATTTTTCAAAAATTTAATAAAATAGGGCTATAAATGTTTTATTAATATAATTAAAATAAAATTTTGTCAGATTTATTTTTTTATTTCAAAACAGTGATAACAGAAAAATTCTTAATAGAGAGTATGTACACCTAGTGGTGATGGTGATGTGGTACAATGTGGTCAACATGCCATGAGTATTTGCTCTCACTTTTGTGCCCGTCGCGGTGTTCATGCTGTATTTTGTGGTCACCGGTGTGATCATCGTCCACCTTGTACTCGAACTCATATTTAGGGTATGTCTGAAAATTAAAACAATTCTATTAAATTAAAACTGCAGCTTGATGCACTTTTTAATATCGTTTTGAATAACAGTAATATTCATGGAAAGATTTATAGCAACGTACAGGGATAGCGCTGAGTCACTGCTTTAAACAGATGATGAAAGGTTAACAAAAACTCACATAGTAATCGACGTGGTTATGCCCATGTTTATCATGTGGAGACACTTCTTGGTGATGGCCGTCATGTCGATGGATATATTGAGATGAGTAACCATGGTGAGCCGACGTCATCGCCACTGCTACAACCAACATGCATGACACCTGTAGGAGATCAGTTGGATTAGTAAAAATTAAAACTTAAATTAATTTTATTTGAAATAAGTAACAGTTTTGCACAGTACAATGTTACAATTATATTCATAATTGTATAAACTGTGATGCAGATTTAACGCTCTAAACCCTATATAACGACATGAATAGAGTTATTCCGTTTAACCACCCAAGTCCGAGAGGAGAGACGTCGCCAGAGCTATGTCCGTAAATCAGCTAGTGTACCGATTAGCAGGTGCAGTTAGCTTGGGCCCCGAGGATCGTGGTGGAGTCGCAGAGATGATTACTAACAGTTAAGTATTTTTTTTATTTTTTTTGAAATTACTTTACCTTAAATAACATTTTAAACAATCGAGATACTTGCGCTAAGGGTACAAAAAGAATTAGTGATCTGATGAATTGTAAAATAAAATCGTGTCTTTTATATTCAAAGATAAAGCTATCAAGGTAATATTAATGTCAATAAAATGCACAGCTATTAAATTTACGACAATTTAAAGTGAATTGTTCATAAAAGTTACGTAAAAAAACATTCTTACGTGCAAACCTATAATAATTGCTCAATTGACTACAATAAGTCTGAATGATTGTTACCAATGAGTTCGCCAGATTATTTAATAATTCCCACGCTACTTCGGATTTTATGTTTCGTTAGTATCTTAAATTAACATACTTTCAGGTTGTCATAAAGACTTATTTTTTATTTACAGAAGAGTTATATTGTTTTTACATCCACAACTATTTTCAAAAATTTAGAATAACAGTTAATATAGAAATTAAAAAAGAGAACTCCAGTTAAGTAACAATGCAAACAAACGGACAAACTCAAAGCACATATCACCTCCCGCACAACTAGTTGTGCATGCTAGTTGGTCAGTGAGGTTGTAGCCCCGGTATCCCTATTTACCTACTTTAAAAACTAACATAGATATAAACTGAATTAGAACTATGAAAAAAATATGATAGCAACAATGTAAAAGAAAGAAATGTAATTTTAATGAATTGAAAATTATTACCGAAACACCTTACCGCGGTACACCTAAAACCAGAACTTGTTGGGAAAAATGAATATGATTTTCCACATAATAAGATTGTGGGGTAACTGACTAACCATGGGGTCAGGACAATTTTAAATTTATTCATTTTGATGCAAATAGGCAGTATATGGGAGCACGGAAGTGCCACTGCCAAGATGAGACAAAATCTCAAGAAATAATATTAGAGTACTTATTAAATATACCAAGTTTCAAATGCATAGATAAGAAATCAGAACATTTTACCCCCCAACTTTCAAAATAAAGGTGAAAGTTTGTATGCAACTTTAGCAATTTTAACGCTAGAAACATAAAAATAGTATTTACAATATTGGTTAAATGTGCATAAAATAGAATTATAAAAAAAACCGTCAAGTGCGAGTCGGAATAACGCACTAAGGGTTCAGTACAACTAGATTAAGGGACAAACTTAAGGTTGCTTTCGGATATGGGTTTAATTTTTTCCTATTGCGGCTTCTCTGGTGTAGCGGTAGTGCATTCGACTACCACTCAAGGGGACACGGGTTCGACTGCTACGGCTTTACGTTATTACGTAGTTTAGTAAAGTGTACTTAGACTTCAGTGCGCGTACTTTAGATTATATTCATTCTTATAATAGTAATTCAAATAAATAAATAAGCTCAATGCAAATATTTGTAAACATGAATATGTATATTTGCATTGGTCTGGTGTTTCTATGTATAATATGTTGTATTGACAAGGATCTATTGGCATACTTAACGTCTAGTAAGGAAATTGAGTACCTTTTTTTTTTTTTTTCGTGCGGAAATCCCTTCGGATACCGCCCCCGCTGGAGAGCGGGGGGTCTCCAGCGGGGGCGGTTATGTCGGGCTTGAACCGACTAAAACCGCACGCCGTCTCGGGTCTCAAGACGCCGGGGTGTAAGGTTACCCATAGAGCATATCCCTCGCACCCCGACTGACCCTGGGCCATCTCCGGTTTCGAGATGGCCCCCTTACTTGCTCTCCACTGTGCCATCTGCTAATCAGAGGGACACGTGGAAAGCTTCCGAACAGCCCTCAACAGGGCCGTCCTCGCCTCGGTCGGAGTTGGCCGTAGGTGGCAGCGTCTCTCCCGCCCTAGGAGAGAGGCGCTGCCGTCTCCGTTGCCCAGGGTGCACCGCGTGGAGGTCCCCAACCAAGCACCCCAGGTAGTTGCTCTTAGGAAGCCGGGTAAGGAAGTGTACAACTCTCCCAAGTCGTACAGGCCGATTGGGCTTTTGCCTGTCCTTGGGAAGTTATACGAGAAAATGTTGGCGGCTCGTCTCAAGTTCCACCTATTACCACGGATCAGTACTCGCCAGTACGGCTTCATGCCCCGGAGGAGCACCGAGGACGCCCTCTATAACCTGCTTCAGCACATACGCGGCAAACTCTTTGAAAAGAGGATTGTCGTGTTAGTGTCGCTGGATATAGAGGGCGCCTTCGACAGCGCATGGTGGCCAGCTATAGTAGCACGACTGGCAGAGGAAAAGTGCCCCGTAAACTTGAGGCGGGCAATCAGCAGCTACCTGAGTGAAAGGACGGTCCGGGTAAGGTACGCGGGCGCCGAGTGCAGAAAAGGCACCCAAAAGGGCTGCGTCCAGGGGTCAATAACGGGCCCCTTGTTGTGGAACCTGCTGTTGGACCCTCTGCTAAGAATGCTGGAAGAGGATGGGGACTACGTTCAGGCCTTTGCGGATGACGTGGTCCTCATCTTCGACGGGGACTCTGCGCAAGAGATCGAAAGACGGGCCAATGTCTCCCTCGAACGTGTTCGGGCGTGGGGCGTCAAAAACAAGCTTAACTTCGCACCGCACAAAACCAACGCGATGGTTATTACAAAGCGGCTAAAATACGACAACCCACGCCTGAGCATGGGCGGGGTGGACATTGGCCTGTCTGACGAAGTTAAAATTCTGGGTTTAACTATAGATAGAAACATAAATTTTAACAGCCACGTAAGGAAGACGTGCGCAAAGGTTGCGAGCATTTACAAGAAGTTGGCACGGACGGCCCGGATCAGCTGGGGGCTCAATCCCGAGGTGATCAGGGTCATCTATACCGCGGTCGTTGAACCAATTATTCTTTATGCGGCCAGTGTGTGGTGTGAGGCAGTGAAAAAGCAATGCGTCAAGAAGCAGCTGAGCGCGGTTCAACGTGTGTTCGCCCAAAAATTAACGAAGGCCTACCGCACGGTCTCCCTGAACTCGGCATTGCTGCTGGCTGGGATACTCCCTCTGGACCTCCGAGTTCGGGAGGTGGCCTCATTGTATGAGGCCAAGAGAGGAGTGTCCCAGCCATGGCTAGGGGACAGGGAGATCGAGCGGTTGGCCCCCATTTTGGCGGCCCCGCACCCCGCGGAGCGCACGCGTCTGGAGTTCGACTGCGTGGTAGACGAGGAGCAACTTAATAACATTAGACCGCACGATATCCGCATCTATACTGACGGGAGCGGGATTGGGGGCCGGGTCGGGGCTGCTGTTTCTGTGTGGAACAAGCAGTCCGAGACCAAGGCCCGCAAGCTCGCTCTCGCAAGTCACTGTACCGTCTACCAGGCGGAGCTCCTGGCGCTGCGTGAAGCGGCGTGTGAGGCAGAGCGACACGACGTTGCCGCGCTTGGCATCTTCTCGGACAGCAGAGCAGCGCTCCTCAGTGTAGTCAATCCGCACTCTCATCACCCCCTATCCGTAGAGACCAGAGGCGCTCTTGGTCGCTGTAAACAGCTGGGCAGGAGCGTCTCCCTCTACTGGATTAAGGCCCACGTCGGCCTCGAGGGTAATGAGAGGGCGGATTGCCTCGCTAAGGAGGCCGCCCAAAAGCTAAAAAAGAAGCCTGATTATGACCAATGCCCCGTCTCATTCGTCAAGAGAGTCATTCGACAGGGCTCTCTTGACGAATGGAACAGGCGATACCAGAACGGTCAAACAGCCTCAACCACTAAAATGTTCTTCCCCTGCGCGACAGAGGCGTACAGGATCATCAGGAGGATTACCATCGAGAGCCAAACAACCCAATTCCTCACGGGGCATGGTGGTTTCGCCGAATACTTGACTCGCTTCAAGTGTAAGGCGGACCCATCGTGTGCCTGTGAGCCTGGGGTCTCGGAATCGGTGGCCCACCTCCTGATGGACTGCCCAATCCATGCCAAGGATAGGCTGGACTTGGAAATCGCCACAGGCGTTAAAATGGACACACAAGGCATCACACAACTCATGACACAACATACAAACGTTACAATCGAATATGCCAAGAAAATAGTGAGTATAGCTAATGATAGAAACAGGGTGTAATAAATTAAGCTAGCGCTTTATGCTGGGCATAATGTTGCCTAGCCTAAGATCATAGAATATAAAAATTGTAACATTAAATAACTCTGTAAAACAAAATAAAGTATAAAAAGAATAAAAATTGTAATAACGTGTAGATAGCTGTAAGAAAAATATGTATTAGTAAGCTAAGAAATAATTTAAGAACATATGTAAAGTTTTGTCAATAAATAATAAAGAAAAAAGGAATAAATAGAATAGTGTAGCTTAGGTACACGAATTCCCAGATGCCCCCATATCCCTGCAGAGAATGAAAGGTTGAATGAAAGTGCGAGAAGAATACAAGCGAGAACTAGTATGCCTAAGAGACTCGGAATGAAAGAGGAAAGCATAGGATTAAACTAGGAAGTCTTTAATTAAAAATGTCAAAATAGGCCCCGCTCCATAGCGGGGGTAGGTATAAAAAAAAAAAAAAAAAAAAAACCAAGCACCCCAGGAAATTGAGTACCTACATACTTTCTGTTCATAAACCCATAGGAGTGTCTATCTGCGTTACTCTTACGAAACGATGGGGCCCACACATTTTGACTAAGGTGTAGGAGTTGTAGATAACTTAAGACTAAAATCCACGCAGAAAACTATACGCTATGATGAGATTTAGAGCGTTAGGATAGGGCTTGCAGAGTTAGAAGCTTGGCTCTTCATAGAATCTGATAACTTTTTTACAGTACAAGCAAAGACTCGTCTTGGCATCATTTAACATGAACATGTTTTTGATGGGATTTGTTTATTTGTTGCGAAGTGGAAAAGGATAAGCAGGAAAGTGGATCCTGGACTCCAGTCATAGGCCTCGGATGCAATCGGGAGACAACACTGAGAGGATGACGATGATGATAAGTATAGTCAAACTGAAAGTTAATAAAAGTTTCATATAAATTTCTTCTTTTATAACTAGTATATCACATACCTATATTTTTAATGTTTTATATAATTGTTCAATATTATTAGACAATTTATTTATTTATATATCTTTATATTGTATAAAACAAAGTTGCTTGCCCCTGTCTGTTCGCTGAGATCTTCAAAACTACCCAACGGATATTCATCAATAGATAGAGTGATCAAAGAGAAAGGTTAATATCAATAGTCTGATACTGTTTTGTGTCTATTTGGTGAAATATGACGTTAATTGTTCAAAATAACGAAAGAAATCAAGCTGACTGAGAGTTTTAATCGAATATTTCCTTAATATAATAAGGAAATTCGTCTAAATAGTTTATCAAATTGAATACCTTAGTCACCTTAAGTATTTCATATTGAACGTCTTCTGAAATATTGCAATATTAAAAATGCCAAGCAACAAAATTTAAAGGTCGCTGCAATTGTGCAGGTACTAGGATTCGTTTAACGAATTTACTCCCGTACGAAGCCGGGATCCTCGTCACTTATATAATACCTATAAAACGAGAAGTTTAACGATAAGACGCGGGAGATGTATCCTCCGCGGCATCATTCTATGGATGCTATTATTTCTTTAAACATTATAAGCAACAAATTTAAATAAATTAGAATGATAAACGGGATATTTACCATGTTTAGTATCTTTTTCGAGAATCCGATATTTTGGCACTGTTACAAGTACCATTTGTAACAGTGCCGAAATATCGAAAAAGATACTAAACATGGTAAATATCCCGTTTATCATTCTAATTTTAATGTAAATGACCATGTCAATCTAAAATCATACATAAATTTAAATAACTTACATAGAAATTTAAATATCTATTATATTATAAAATTGTAAATTAGCTGTTTCTGTATATTGGAGATATTTAAAAATCTTGGGTTATGTTAAATGAACGATTCTGAGCGCAGAAATAATTTTTTTTGAATTCTTGCACGTTTGTTCGCGGTGGAAGCAAAAAGTACTAATCGGATTTTGATGCGGTTTTTTTAATAGAAAGGTCTTGGTCAAACTTAAAATCTGCCATATATTTGATTGCAATTGGTTTAGTGGAACCGGAGATATAACCAAAAAACGATAACCGATCTCGGTTCGGGTGGAGTCACGGACATCAGCTAGTTGGAAATATAATCAAATCAACTTACCGGTTTTTGTGATATTGGAAAAATTAAATTGAGACATTTTTCTTTTTTTTTGTTATAAAATTGTGTATAAGCTCATTAGTCCATTTTAATTAGTTACTAACTACTACAAAAGTCACCACTTAACCTCGGCTTAACGGTGGTATAAGCAAAGGTGAAGCCTAGATAAAATAATTAAGACCCATGATAGTTGATATGGAGTAAGTGAAGATAGCCTTTTTTGTACCTCTGAGGTGGCAGACAAGCACACGACCCATCTGGTAGTAAGCTGTTACCGCCTAATGTACCTAGGGTATATTCTATTATAGACCCCTTATCCGAACACTCATCCTTCAAGCTTTTTCCTAACTCAGTTATGGTCGCTTTTAGTATAACTACGAAACAGCCGAGCTTCAGTATTTTCCATGAAACGCGAGTTACTTATGTAGACCAGGTTGTCGGACTTTTTTTAGGGCTCCCACTACCCCTAACTGCCACAGATGTTTGTATGGCACCGGGGCCGCCGACTTAACATTTTCTCCGAGTCACGGTTAACAATGGTCACCCATCTTAAGACTGACCTGGCTAAAGATAACCAGTTACCGTGGTTTTTCAATGCTTGCAATAATCGAGGAGTGATTCAGCCGTTGCTACCTTTCTTATGAGGAAGAGGAAGACAAAATTCGAAAGTGTGTAAAAAGATCGGTAAGGACACCACAAAATAGCACATACCACTAATTGACACTCATTTTAAGTGACAGGGTAGAAGTTGCCCGGATAAAAGAAAATATTAGAGCTTTGTAATCTAAATATAGAAACATCTTTATGTATTGTTTCTGCCTCTTGGCTCTTATTCCATTGACTAATACGACTGTCGGTATATTTTACTTGTTTTTCTTTTTTCACGACTTTTCTTTAATTATTAGTATTAATTCTATCGGATATTATAAAAAGACAAAATTATTTTGATTAATTTAATAACAAATTCATAACTTGGGTTTATTAGCCTAATAACAGTGTTGAGTTAATAGTGATGTCTGTTAGGTACTAAATGATCGACATGCAATGAGTAGTCCCTTTAGTGTCGTGTCCATTGCGATGCTCTTCTTGTTAATTATGGTCAACAGTATGATCATTGTCCACCTGGTAGTCGAACTACATAATGATTATGTTTCTCATTTTGATGTTCTTTATACTCGTAGTCGTGTTCGTATTTTTGAATGTAGACTGGCTGAGGATGACTATCGTCTCGATGAAGGTATTGTGATGAATGTGCGATTTTATGGTCTTTCTGATGCTTTTCATTTCCATGATGTTCTTGTGATGTCTTATTGTAATCGTTTTGTTTCATGTCCATTCTTATGAACGTAGGCAATTTGATGGGGCCCATCGTGTTTATATATGTATTGTGATGAAAGAGCGATTTCATGATGTCCATGGTGATTCTGATGCTTCTTGTGATGATCCAAATTCTTGTCGTGGCCTTTTATTTTCTTGCCATGTTCATGTATATAAACGAGTTGATGAGGTCCGTCGTAACGATGTATGTATTGCGATGAATGCGCAATTACGTTATGTCCACTTTGTTGCTCCTTATGATGTTCCAAGTTTTCATGTTGGTTTTCTTTTTTCTTATCATGATGCTGAATTTGTTCCTGATCAAGTCCATGTGGATACTGCTTTTCTGCTTGTAAATAAACGAGTTGATGAGGCCCGTCGTGACGATGAATGTATTGAGATGAATGTGCAATTGCGTTATGACCACTTTGCTGCTTATGATGTACTAAGTTTTTATGGTGGTTTTCTTGTTTCTTGTCATGGTGCTCAATTTTTTCCTGAAGATGTTCATGTTCACGCTGCTTCTGTTCATGTATATAAACAAGTTGATGAGGCCCGTCATAACGATGAATGTGTTGTGAGGAATATGCGATTTCATGTCCACTTTGTTTCTTCTTCTGATGGTCTTGGTGTTGTTCTTGTTTCTTGTCATGATGCCTAATTTGTTTCTGCAGGTGTTCATGTTGATACTGCTCCTCTTCATGTATATAAACAAGCTGATGAGGCCCGTAGTGACGATGGATGTATTGCGTTGAATGGCCAACTTCATGTTGTTTATGATTTATTTTTGCTTTAGATTGTTCCTGTTGTTTATGATCAATATGTTCGTAGTGGTCATGAACGGGTTTATGTATATACACTAATTGAGGGTAGCCGTCATATCGATGGACGAATTGTGAAGAATGAGCGTGCTCCGATTTGACTAAAGCGATCAAGGTCTGTAGACATAATATCTGCAAAATAAAAATATTTATATTACTAATTTCATACAAAAGTAAACTAACATTTAAACATACTATTTAGTTAAATTTATATGAAATCTAAATAAAAAGTAACCTTAAAAAACATTTTGTTTTTCGTTGTTATTGTAGGTAACTCTGCTATGGTACTGATATATTTCTCACGATATGAGTTACTTATATATAAAACAACAAAGTCATTTAGTGTAATAACGATTACATTGATAACGATATGGTTATATAGCAGTTACACTGATTTACGATATTTTAATAGGATCTGTTGGTCACTAATTATTTCATAAGGACATACTTTTCACAGCTTACCAACGCTAATTTATTACGTTACAAAATAACCGTAAATATTATTAATGCGGCCTGCTGTTTTATGTCAAATCTGTTATAATTATTTGGAATAACTAATTAACAGTATAAAAAAATTTTACTTCCTTAAAATACCTATTAGGCTGGAGGTGAGAACCTCAAATGCGATCTCATCCCGATGCTCATATTAGCTCATCATAGCTATGTTTTAAGTATTTATTAGGCCAAGATTTCATAATTTAAATTAAAGTCTGTTAGTTACTATGCAGTTTTGAGTGTATGCCTCATAATCTTAGGGGTTGTTTAAAAATATAAAATTTGTTTTTAATGATATATTTTATAGTTTATTAGCTGTTGCCCGCAGTTCCACTCGTGTGATATACTGAAATAGTCGTTAGATTTGCGCTTAATTTCGTTATTTTTCAGGGTTCCGTAGCCAAATGGCAAAAAACGGAACCCTTATAGATTCGTTATGTCTGTCTATATGTCCGTCCGTATGTCACAGCCACTTTTTTCAGAAACTATAAGAACTATGCTGTTGAAACTTGGTATGTAGATGTTTTCTGTGAACCGCATTAATATTTTCACACAAAAAAATATATAATAAATTTTGGGGGTACTTAGAACTAAAATTCAAAAAATTTTTTTCATCAAACCCATACTTGTGGATAGGTCTTCAAGAATGATATTGACGAGAGTCGAGAGACACTTACAAAGTGGTAAAATGCCCCCCCCCCCACCCCTGTAACTTCTAAAACAAGAGAATGAAATAACTAAAGAAAATATATGATGTACAGTACCATGTAAAGTTCTACCGAAAATTGGTTTGAACGAGATCTAGTAAGTAGTTTTTTACTACGTCATAAATCGTAAACCGCAATTTATCTTTCATTCAATCAACTGAAATATAAAAAAATTAAAAATAACATTATTATGTTACTTGCTGCTACGGAACCAACTTCATAGGTGAGTCCGACTCACACTTGCTGTGCGAGTCGGGCTGATTTTTCTTTTTGTTAGAGTCCTCTAAAGAAAACGTGGTGTTTAAAAACTTTTTTTTTTTCTGATGATTAAATATGAAAATGTAAGGTGGCATTAGGTAATATAGTGAATGAACTTTTAATGTAGAAGGAGCATTCATTTGATGGAAAATAAAAAGAGGGTAAAGGCACTAGGTGTGGTCTAAATTAATTGTAAATGATTCCATGATTAAAAATACTTATATAGGATTAGAATACTTATAATTAGGTGCCACGAACTCTCGAAGAGCCCGTCCTTAACAATTTAATAATAAACAAGTGAGTTTAAGCAATAGAAACAAAATCTAATGAATTAATTAATTTCCATTTTTACATACAGATATAATCGGGGCATAATCACGATAACACTTTAAGGTACGAGGCGATTCAGGCACCGGAGGTCGCTTAACGACCTCCGTCCTCCATGAGCGCAGGCCTAGGGGTGGCAGGTGAGGCCGCCTGTCACACCAGCAGAAGCAGGCCGGGACGGTGGGGTGACTAGCGCCCCTCCCCCAAACCGGGGCAAGACAGAGACAACGTGATTCTCAAACCCGAGGGGGCCATCTCGAAACCGGAAATGGCCCTGGGTCAGTCGGGGTGCGAGGGATATGCTCTACGGGCAACTTTACACCGCGGCGTCTGAAGACCCGAGACAGCGCCGACCCGCTGGCCCGCGGGGGGGTATCCGAAGGGATTTCCGCACGAAAATAAAAGAAAAAAGGTACATACGATCACTTTTATTTCCATTGTTATCTTAGTGTGGTTTTCTCTAACGGGCACCAGTCATTATTATCATTTAGCCTATTGCAGTAGACAGCTGGACATAGGCGTCCCCCTATATGTGCCATAGCACCTGTTCCTCCGTTTTCTGCATTCAGTCTATCCCAACTACCTCTTTCAGGTCATTCTTCCACCTGATCCCGAGCGTAGGCCTAAGGGTTACAGGTGGGGCCGTCTGTAACCCTAGCAGAAGCAGACCGTGCCGGCGGTGGAATATACGAGGGGATTCCCGCAAGGCTAAAATCTCGATACCATAAAAAAGTATTTCAGTTTATAAATTATTTTCTTTATGTATTCAAAAAAAAGGCACTTGAACTACATTTGATATAAATAAAACAATATTTAAAGAATGGCCATAAATTACGCTGTGTTCTTATTCTCACGGATAAGATATTATTACATTACATTTTGCATTTCCTTTGTTGCTTGAGATATTAGTATAAGCTTATTCATTAACAGTATTTTTACGTAACATTCAATAATTAAACCTTTTCAATAATGTATCTTAATTACCTTTAAGATTAATATATATATAAGTTATTTTTTTACTATTGTATCAGTTTACTGAAAACCTTTACAGAGTTACCACAAGAGTTTTGCTAAATTTGATATGTTTGCAGAGGTAAAAATAAATCCTTTGTTACCAACTGATAATATAGATCTAGTGTTATTACATTTTTCTTATTAGAAACATAATTTGCTATTCTTATTTTTAGTTACAGGTATTTACTGTGTTGGCTGTGATGATAGCACTATCATTATCAGTGCCTTACGCTTATTCGTCACAGCACATATCCCGACACGTTAGCCATCCCCAAAAAATACGACATCATGGACATCATCACGTCGACTATTATGTAAGTGATGACTACCTAAAATAACCAGCTAAAGATTTTAAACTAAATTTAATATAATTTCATATTTTTTTATATTTATTGCAGGCGTATCCTAAATACGAGTTTGAATATAAGGTAGATGATGATCATACCGGGGACCATAAGCATCAAAAAGAGCATCGTGATGGTCATGACACGGAGAGCAAGTACTCGTGGCATGTAGAACATATTATGCCTAAACAAGAACAGCAAAAAAAAGAACTAAAATATCACCATGTAGAAAAGCAACAACACCCTGAACTAAAACTTTATCAGAAAGAAGAAAAACATCACAAACAGAAATCAGAACATCTCGTACTCTTTGACTATCATGTTAGTTACTTGAAATTTGAAAACGATTTATATTTATAGTTATTATTTTTGAATATATACTAATGTTATTTTTCTTTATAGGCGTATCCCAAGTATGAATTTGGATATCAGGTTAATAACCCACATACTGGTGATAAAAAAGAGCAACATGAACGTCGCGACGGACATGATACTGAAAGTGACTATTCAATACATTTAAAACATGTAGTATATGGGCTTCTTTAATTTGTTTATGTTATTAAGAGTTCTGTGTGTTGATTATTTATACACTAAAATAAAATATGTTTTTGATTCTTCGTCTTTTTAACTGACTTCGAAAAAGAAGGAGGTTCTCAATTCTGATATTTATATATTTTTTTGATGTATGTCCGGGTATAACTCTGTGTTAAATATATAGACGGATTTACAAAATTATTGTTTTGTTAGACATACATTTATTAATGAAATGGTTCCATTTAGATTTCGTAAAAATCTGAAGACAAGTTTCGGAGACAGACAACGGTACTCTTCAATAAATGCCAACAAATCAACCGCAATTGCTTCTAGCGCATATTTAGGCATTGTTTATGCAATTTCATAACATAACATAACATCACGCCTGTACGCGCTTAATGGGCTTGCAGTATGTATATGGCAGATGTATATCCGTTGTTATGCAATACATAACTTATTTATGCATTTGGTTTTGATTTAGCTTCGAGATAGTCTCATATATAAATTTTATTTGTATTGGACCTGAGACTCCAGATATCCACAAAGAAACTATTCAAAATCAAATACAAAATGTGAAATGATCGAAGTATTTGACACATACTATGGTCAAGGACGTGCTGGAATGGCCAAACCTTAGACTACGAGGGTGGACAACTTAACTTCTTAAATATGTGCAGCCTGAATGTCTAGTTCAAGTTGTTGAGGGTATTTTACCGATCCTATAAGGTAGAAGTACGTAACTATGGTAGCAGACATGCTGGATTAGACTAGACTTGGACTAAGAAGGCAGACAATTCATCTCCTATTATAGAAGCAAGCAGTAAGCAGCATTTTAACCATATGTCGTCGTATGGGCTTCTAGTTTTCAGTGTTTATAAGTTTTTTGTTGCCTACTCGTAAATGCATAAGTCTATTTTTGTGTTATTTAATACTATCTTTGGAAATAGCCTAGGCTGCATATTTTCTTCTTTGAGAGAGACGGTCCTCCCTTACTTCGCTTGTCTCATTTTAGATATTGTGGTCTCACATGACCAACGTGTTTAGTAGGTTCACCCAAACTCGCTTTTTACGATCAGTTACATTGACTAAAAAGGGAAAAATAAGAAGTTTTTATAAATAAATAAATAAACTGAATTCAAAATGGCACAAAATGTGAAAAATAATATTGAATTAGTGATTTCATTCGTGATTGAATTCAAAAGACAAAAATGCGCGCACAACTATTCTGATGAAGTCGGTACCAGGCGAAGAAGATAATAATATCAATCGAGGCGCCTGACAATAACTCCAATCCAGACGTTTTGGCCGACTGGCCTTTTCTGGTGTATGAATTCGGTAAAACCTTACTGGCGAAAATAGATGCAACTGTCATAAAATCGCTAAAATCGTGGCTTGGACTAGCGTACTCTGCTGATTCCTCTGCTCTATTTAGGGATCAAAATAATTTTGGGATGAAACTTAAGAAACCATCGGAGATCTATAAACACCTTAGAGTTACCAAAGCATCTTAGGTAACTCCCAAGATGACACAGTGAGGGCACTCCCGAAAGATAATAACGCGTCCGAGCTTGAATCTAGACTCCAATTCCATAAACGATTTATGATAGCCCAGTCGAACAGAGTGGGGTTGGGAGTACGAGAGCCAGAAAGGGACCAGGATATACTTAAGTCCTTTCTAAAACAAGACGAAAATGATAAATATCGAGTGCACGCGATGAATTTGGAAATCCAAAATGAATGGTTGACAATGAGTTCTGCATACCGATGGCCTTAAAGTGGCGCACCTTGATCTATGACTGGTCGCCGGCTCTGTTAAAATTCTATCTTAACGCCTTTTAGATGACCCTCCCAGACCAGAGTAATCTGGAAAGGTGAGGGAAGACCACAGAAAAACAATGTTATACTTGTGGTGAGGCAATAGGGACGGCTAGAAACATATTAGTAGGATGTAGGGTGCTTCTCGATAGAGGCCAATACTCACGCCACCACAATAAGGTGCTTATCATCATGCGTGAAGCAATGAATCTGGCAGTAGTTAGAGCCCAAATAGGATTGACTACTAACAGACGTCATTCCAACTTTGTGTCTGAAGGTTCGTCCATAACATCCAGGAACAAACCTTATTCAATCTTAGATACTGCACCACTGCACCTCAACGAGCCACAGAAATCGGCTATCGCTCAACATCTTTTGGAGGAGGGGACGAATCACTGGATTGAGTTACATAACCCACAGATTCTCTCGACAGAACGCCACTACATACCCAGAATGGTGAAAGAAGCAATTGAAATTAAAAATTACAAGAACTTCAACCGGGAGGATGGGTTTCAACTGTCGAGTGTCTGGCATCCAGTGATCCGTATGTTCACAAGGCCCAAACAAACTGCAATTCCAAAAACCGCACGAGCCGATACTGTGAGTGTTGTGTGTCGTGAACGTGATCGAGTGCGTAGTGAGAACGCGGACAGTGGTAGTGGTGACGCGCGTCAGAATCGAGTGAGGAAGAGGGTAGACCGATACGGTTTGCCGAGTAACAACTAGCTTGCAGAACTTTATTACATCCGTGATCATGGTACCTTGTAACAGTGCCGAAATATCGGATTCTCGATAAAAATACTAAACATGGTAAATATCCCGTTTATAATTCTAATTTTAATGTAAATGACCATGTCAATCTAAAATCATATATAATCCATGGATAGCTAAGAATATCGGTCTCTTTTATAAGTAAAACTTATAAAGACTACCAGTCCCACCCAGTAGATACGTTCTTGACGTGATCAATCTCCAAATATTAACAATTTAACTTAATTTGAAAAGTTTACAAGAATACAAGGAAGATAGACTGATAGATGCATCACACAATAGCTTTATTTCAATAAAATAAATAAGTTTCTATTATCAAAAGAATATGTAACGAAGAGGAATAGGCCGAGATTGGGCGAGATGTATAATTTGGAATAATAGGCAGCGTCAATACAGTTGTTGTTTATTCAGCGTCTTACAGCGAACTGAGCTCAAATGATTGTACATCGTGTTTTTATAACCGCGTACAATGATACCCACTCAAAAAATATATGTCTCGATACATCGTTATTCAATTTAGCACTTAATCAATTATTAATGACTAATCAGAAATTAACTTTTAAAACAATAATCTGAAATCTATATAACTTAATTAAATACTAATTATAAGGAATGCAGAATTAGACTGACGGTGATGTCACTACTTCCCCTAGTCTCTTCACGTTTGTAACAAATATTTACACAACTAGCAACAGAATTATCAAAAATCACAAAAAGAAGTTAACAATTTAACAATCTAGTGATAGTGATGAGGCAGGTGTGATGACTGCTATGCTTCAAATCCGCGTCTAAACTGTATGGAAAAACAATTATTAGTCCGTGAATTTCTAGTACAGACTTTTAGAGTGACTGATGTTCAGATAATATAATGTTCAGTGCGTGAACCAAGCGAGCGCAGTAATAAAAAAAATACATTTAACAGCTCTGCTACCAGTCTCCTTTAACCCGGAGACAACGGTGAGGAGTGCGACCACGAGCAGGTAGTATTCAAGCCGTAGCCCCACCACTCACTTTCACGCAATCACTACTTCGTTCCGAACCGTGATCTAAAGCGCGGCAGTGGAAACGCAAATAAAACTAATATCTAACTAAAATAAAGTGTCTAATGATTCGGATCTACACCAATGTGCAGTCAACAAACGGTACGAAATCATTAATCAAACACAGGAAGTCGGTGCGAATATAAAACGGTTCAAACAACAAAATACCGCAATTTTATAAAAACCGGTTAACCGACAAACCCTCAAAACGGTCAAAAGGCATTCGAGGAACCGCCCCGAACTTAGAACAAATCACACAAAAGTAATATCAAAAGTTCCCGGGAAGTTGAATTACCGTTACAGTGAATCGGTTAGTTCGGTCAGAATCGACCACCAAAAATTACCCGGAAATCCCGAGAAATATTAAAATATAAAATTACTTATTCCAAACGCTCGGATACAAACAAATCAAATTATACATTACTTTCAATTTTATAGCAAGTAAACACCGATAAATATCTATTCAGACCTCCCGGCGGGTCCAATCAAATACATGAATAAACAATAATTCAAAATTAATCAGATTTTAAGTTAAGCACGTACTTGTTGCAATAATCAAAATAAGCCGAAATTGACACCCGATCGAAATCGACCAGGAAATATTTTAATTACAATAACAATTCCAAGTTTTAAGTTGAAAATAGTCAAATTCAATTGCACCAAAAGGCAAAATAATACCGATAAATTAACACTCAAAATGGCGGACTTGAACCGCGTGTTAAGTTTCAAATGGCAAACCAAAATTATACCAATCCGTTAATTATCATCAACAATACACAAAACATATTAATTAATGGGTCACTGACCTTCAATGGACCGGGATTCAGCCGGGAAAGTAGCAAAAATTGGAAAGTGTGCCTATTTAGTGTATCTAACTATACGTGACATGAATGTACGTGTAATTGAATATACAATAAACTAATTATGCAATAAAATAAAATGTGAGATTTACTTCCCATAGAATGTGTTTTCCACCGCAGCACTGGTTCCAAGTCCAACGAACGCGATGGGCATATTCACTATATTTAACAAATAGATAACCATCTCGATAATTAATTAATAAACATTCAAAATAAACAATATCACAACAATGCTCCCCCAAAGCGCGTGGCAAGGCCAACCCGAAAAAGCGCGAGCCCAGGATCTACCAAACGAGCTCATGAGCTCGGACCCTTCACAAAGCAACGTCGCGCTCAACTCTGTTGTACCGGCGTCATAGTTCACGTACAATAATGCGCGGGTACGTAAAGAAAAAATATGATTGATGTTGGTCCTATCAATACGCGGTACCAACATCAAAACATAAATACTTAACGATTAAAACTAAACATATAATGAAACGCCATTAACGAAAATTCAAAAGAACGTAATGAATGTATGCTAATATCAATTGTGTTACTAGCAGGGTGTAAAATCTTTTAGATTTCATCAAACTATGCCTTCAGCTTAACCTAGAAGTTTTAACAATACATTGATGCAAATATCTTACAGTAGTTATTTTTATCGTATCGCGTATTAAACCAGTAAACTTAATTTCAATTTAATGTATAACATTTGCATCCATTGAGCTAATAAAATAAGTTAATATAAAAAAACCTCTTCTACAGAAAGTTTATCCAGATACCTTACTTGAAGTGCTTGTCAGCGTGATAATGCAGGTGTCTCCCATTGCCATCAGGTTCACCCAAACACCATCATGACGATATACATGCTAAGTCTTGTGGTCGTGTGTATGTTAGCGGGTCCTTTAACTCGCATTTGAACTCGTATTTAGGATAATAATAAATGTTAATAATAAATTAGGGTTAATAATAAATGAAATGCGTACATTATATAATAATAATAATAATATTGATATACTATTACACATTGAAATAAAACTATTTATTTGATGTTATTTTATATTTAGTCTCCCTGTGACCATGGCTGCTGAAAAGCAACTGAAACGTCGGGATCAATGTAAAATATAAAATAGTTTTATTTCAATGTGTGACATTCGCGTAAACTTCCGATAATATCAAGTATCTATTACAGTTTTTTTATAGGATATTAGTAACCGATATTACTAGTATTCCCCCTAATCCCTGCAACTAAGCTTTAGTGCTTGTGTTAGGATGATGATGATGATGATGACCTCCGACAGATTTCGGCCATGGCCACCACGTTTATGTGCTCCTAATTAAGTACGGCGCTCATGCGCCCGAAGATGGCTAATATTGCCAATCTTAGCGGTGAACCTACGTGAACATTGCGCGCAGGTGAGCACACCGTCCACTTAGTTATAAGGAATGGTAGCAGGTTGCCGAGCTTTCAACTCGTTACGCTTATTGTCGAGGTCCTGTTTCCGCTACTCCTCAAACTCACCCACTCGCACTTGGACGTGTCTTAGGAGTGGGTTCATGTCAATAGTGTAATGACAAGGATATGAATTCGGGACCTCTCGATTTCCTTAACCACTAAATTACCGAAGTTTGTAAACTGGGTGTCCAGAGCCCCACCAAGACCTTCGGGGCTAAGCTAACCTCTCTCCCTCTCGAGGGTGGGAGTCAGACGGCAGTTGCTCGCATAGAGGTAAGCACAAATAGGAGAAGGAGTTAGCGGCCCCGGGTTCCGAAGTGAAAGTCTCGGATACAACCGGAAATAATCCCAAACTTATAATTATCACAGTCTGTAATACTTACGTAGTAATCGTAATGGTGATGACCATGGTGGTCTTTGACAGCTACTTCAGTATGATGACTGCCGTGTTTGTAAATATACTGTGCAAAGTAAGCATGATCTGCTGACGCTACTGCTGTAATTACAGCGAAGACGTACAAAACCTGTTGAAAAATCTCATTTTTAAAAGAGTACTAGTGATTACTTTAATATTTAATAAATTACTTGTAGTCTCAATAACCCTTCCAGCTAAGCTTAATTACTAGTGCTAGGAGTGGGTTTACGTTGGTAGTGTAATGGTCAGGATAAACACTAAGCTACCGACGCTCTAAACTCCAAGCAGCGCTCCAAGAAGCTGAAGCGGTGAGCAAGAATTTACCTTGCCGAACATTTTTATGGTTTATATGATACTAAGCAAATTAATTGAGTGATGCATGTTTAAAACTATCGATTCTTTTATTAACCGACCTCAAAAAGACGTTCACTGTTTGACCTGTATATTTGTATGTATGCTTGGTCGCGATTTTCTCGTGTTTTCTACTCTCCCATAACTTATTGTTTCATCTTGGTTTTTACTGCACCGACTGCTGTCTGACCCGCCCTGTCCCGACAGGCAAGCTAATGCTAGACCCTCGTGCCCCACCATATTCTGATTTATACTGTCCTAATTAAATCCTAGAAAAACCATGAGATATGTTAAAATTACGTGTTGTCACAAACGAGGTTACAAATATTGTCTATTCTCAATGGATCCAATGGTGTAAGTAGAGCCAGTAAGTACATTTCACTTATCTTTTTTTATTTTGGGGTTTTGATCCTATTAAAATATGTCAACCTCATCGTACCTTGATTGATAGTTAATACAATACGAAGTCTTACAATTACCTACTACACTCATTATATCACATCGTTGCTGAACTATTGTGGTCAGGTGGCGCACTTTTTGGTCTACTTTTGAACTTGGACAACTCATTTATATTTATAGCGGCCAAAGTCCGCTGGTAACCCTGGGGTTATCCTTTCGAGGGCTTACCCGGGGTGCCCGACAATGGACCCTTGGGTAGGACACCGTATGGTTTTAGTCGGTCCGATTCCGACACGATGGGGCGAAGACCGTGGGGGTTTCCCCATATTAAAAAAAAACCATATCAAGTGAATTGAGTTCTTTGAACAGAGCCTCGCACTCAATCCATGCAAACCAATTTAAATGAATTTTTTTTGGATACTTGGTAAGAATAGATTGTAAAATATTTTTCACTCTACTACCCCTACCCCCTATTTTATTAATTGGGATTTTAGTATTTTTTATGAGCAAAACAATTTAACCGTCGTTCATTGACGTGAAGCACAGAGTACGGAAAAATAGACGCGAAGACATTTATTTACATAAAGTGTCACGTCACGTTTAACATGACATTCTGCAATTTTATACTTACGTTCGACTTCATTGATGATTTATATAACAGGACAATATGTCGGCTCGTAGAATTATATGAGTAATTTTTCTACCATAAATCTTTCCCACCCCATCACTAAATGTAAATTTTAAACCGTCCAATTTGAAAACAAGATTTGCACAATGGTACACCAATATGGGTAGCCTGGTAAGTCACTATCATGAGATCTCTACATTCTGGCCTCCATTGATATAACTGATGAGCAAAAAGGTTTAAAATTTCAGAATTTCAGATCAGAATGAAAGGTGTCAAGGCGTTCAAGAATTTTTACAATAATTTTAGTGTTCAATATATTCTGTCAATTGTTTGTAAGTACTAGATTAACTTCACCAAATTAATAAAATTAACAAACTTCTCGTTAATCCCGGTTTTACACTTTGGAATCCGGAGTCCGTTCTCCTACACTTTCTCTTCCTGATGTAGCTTATTTTGGTTTTAAGTTCCGATAGGAAAGCCTACGTCAGAATCTCATCCATCATTCAGCAGGTCCTATGGGCTCGCAGGTGAAATTTATTGATTTGCGTACCGAAAATCATGGTGAGGCCTCTACACCCTAGAGTGGTGTATAATATTATATATGTGTGTAAAATATTTCACTGTAGCCAATAACAATAATTTTAAACCATAGTGGAATTACTGCGTCAAGGTTCTTTTATAAATTAAACAAATAATAAACTATTTTGGTAAGCTTTTATTAAAATAACATTTAACCAACAATCACAATAATAAGTTAAACAATTTAATGATGGTGGTGATGTTCTGGAACTATGTGATGTGTGCTGTGCTTCACGTCCGCGTGGAAACTGTGGACAAATAATAGATACAGAACAACAATTGCAAAATTTAATTTAATTTATTGTTAATCAACATATAATTGGTTTAAAAAATAAAATATATGAAAAAATCAAGGCGAAAAAGAAGTAAATGAAGGAGAATCGGGTAGAATAATTAGGGGAATCAATTAACATTGATTCGATGAAATACCTATAGATAGTACTGGCTAGTAACAAAACATCGAAAAATTCTTAACACTTGGATACTATAAACCAGACGCAGAATTCTTACCCTGAGTGTTTGTCAGCGTGATAGTGTACATGTCTCTCGGTACCATCAGGATCGTGTAAAGCATAGTAGCCCTTGACAGCATCTTCATGACGCTCTTCATGCTGCGACTTGTGGTCATATGTATGCGGATCCTTTACTTCGTATTTAAAATCATATTTTGGCGGCGTCTATACAAACAGAGTAGGGAAAATTAGTCTTGGTATACAAGGTATCGTTAACTCAACAAATAACGTGGTAGATTAACGTACATAGTAGTCGTAATGATGATGTCCGTGGTGATCTTTAAATGACACTTCCGTGTGGTGACCATCATATTTATGGATGTGTTGCGACGAGTGAGCATGGTCCGATGACACAACTGCTGCCATAACCAATACACATAAAACCTGAATTAGATAAAATTTAATTTTAATTTCTTAATTATTATATAAAATAATTTCAATTATAATGGGCTCGAATTGAAATCAAGAGATAATAGAACTTGAATAATTTTTATCTCCTACCTTGATAAACATATTTTAGGTTGCTATCGTACAGATATTACTAAGCTTATGAGTCAACTGCTACATATCTAAAACGATCGAGTCTTTTATATTGAAAATAAAAATATCAAGGTAAAACTAATTTCACATTTAAAGAAAAAATTTACGATCAATTTTACATGGACAGATTGCATTTCGCAAAAATATTCATGCAAGGGAAACGCATGTGTGTACACAATAATGAGTTTACGCAGCTTATACGAAATAATAATGGGATTACTTCGATATCCGTAACACACTTACCATACACGTAATCATAATATCGAACTACACCTTCAACTCATAAGATCACTGTAGTTTCAATATATTGGTCTAAAGTCTTAAGATTTAGTAAAGTTTTGAATAATGATTTTTGTTTTCTAACTTTTAAGGTTCCGTACTAATACGTAATATTATAATTAAAAAATCATATTATTATTAAAATATTATTTTATTATTAAAATATTATATTATTATTATATTTAATTATAATAATTATAATATTATTATTAAAATGGTCATCTATTTAGATATTCGTAAGGGAATCACAATCTATAGGGCATCCAATATATTCGAGCTACCTTTTTTAGGTCGTCAGTTCATCTGACTGGGTTGTATCCTATCCCATCTTTTCTACAGGTACCGATTCGAGGTCTTTACTCTCCATCGGCAGATGTGGCCAGCCCAGTTTGTAGACTAGCTTTTTTACGGAACCGTCAATACGCGAGTCTGACTCACACTTGACTGGTTCTTTTTTGTTATGCTTAAATGTTAAAATATAAGTTTTGGATCTGAAACACTAACTTACCAAATTTTAATATCAACGGATTTCTTAGAGACCAATTAAAATGAGATCCACTTCATCGGTTACCGCACACCGCTGCGATGCCGTATATAAACCGCCTAACTTACCACATTTCAACATTCTAGGACCACTCTAAGCAACTCTAAGTATTTTCATGATTTGATCTAGATAGCACTTTATAGTATTTTCTAGAATGTTTATTAATTTATTCTCAACTAGCGACTGGCCCCGGCTTCGCACGGGTGCAATAGATGTTTTATACATATAAACCTTCCTCTTCAATAACTCTATCTATTAAAAAAAATCGCATCAAAATCCGTTGCGTAATTTTAAAGATTTAAGCATACATAGGGATATAGAGACAGGGAAAGCGACTTCGTTTTATACTATGTAGTGATTTATGAAAAGCAAGAAAACGCAGGGCATTTTTATTATTTTAAAATGTAGTCACTCTCTCAGTTTTATTATAATGCATCTACTAAATCTGTCAATTAGCTTTTTATTTTGATCATATAAAAGATTAAGTATTCATTTAATTATCAGCATTACATTAAATCTATCGGTGATTTTCACGGTGACATCACCTTGCTTGATGGTAACCTAAAGGAAAAACTCAGGAATGAGGATCACCATTACAGACATCGATAATACTACAATGGTGGCCCTCAGCTTGACTGACACATAAGATGCTTTTGCACGGCATGCTTAAAGGACCCGGTACTGTAGGAAGAAGGAAACACGTGTGCTGGTAAAATATTCCAAGTTTTGATGGCGTGGCAAAGAAAAGAGGTATCGAATCGCTTGGTTCTTGATATAATTGTTTGCACTGAGTGAGGGTGAGAGCCTTTTTTCAAACTTCAGCAGCGGTATGAGGAGTAGATAATAAGCAGTAGTCAGAGGTAGCTAAGTCTGGACTGTATGGTGGGTGGCCAATGGTTTCGACACCATCAATATAACCAAGCACATAGGTGACCCATCTAATGTATCACAATTGAAAGATTTTTGTATTTGTCAGGTTAGCCCATATCCCATAATCAAGTTTCTGTTAGCTAAAGCAAACAGTCTGTTATAATACATATAGAGTGTCCAGCCGATAAGTTTGTCACTTTTAAAAATAATGCAAAACTTTACTGCATCACTTAAGGCCCTGTCTGGACGTAAGCTACCATAATTATGCTTATTTTTTGTTTCTAAGATTATTTCTCTCTCTCTATAAGATTACTGATGCTAGACAGTTGATTTTTTTATATATACTGTAACGGTGAAAGTTTTATGGAGGGTTTTAAAAGAAGTTTACATAAAGTTAAGGTGACTTATGCACTGTAAGATTTAATTAAGTAATTGATGTAATTGAGACTAACAACTGGCTAAGGCGAGCAGAGATAAATAAAAGGTTGATTACAATATATTACGACATTATAATCGGTGTAAGAGAACGTTACATAAATTTATATTAGGTATTGGAGTAAATGAACCTCAGGGAATGGATTCGTAATAAATATTCTGCCGTGGCGTTGTTCGGTCCGTTGTGCAAAGATGGTAGTATGCACTTAGCTAGTGGACACGGGCTAGATGTTGCCGGCGTGCCAGGGTCTCCGCTGGTGTGCCTCGCTACCGCTATGATGATGCGAAGCCCGGTGCGAAGACCCTGGAAATAGAAAAAGTGCGGGTCACTTTGTCACTAGGCAATTACGTCCAAGTGACCCGCTAAAATAGCAGGTGAAGAGATTCTCCCAGCGGCAATGCAGCATAGCTAGAAGCTATAACTAAAAATAATATAAATAGGCAGCACAAGCTGGTGCTGCGACCTCTGACCGTAGGGGTCATCGGCCTCGTGGTACTAATTAGGTAGACTGAAATAGCACACAATAAAATAAAATATATTAAGCCATGCATTTTAGCAGGCAATAAGCTGCACCGCTGGAAAGTCTTCACCTGTAGAAGAAGTAGGAAATGTTGATCTCAAAACTTACCCGGAGCCGACAGCAGTTGGCCACGGGGTCAAAGTGACCTTCCTCGGCGAAGGTTCCAAGGAAAGGAACGATTTAAGAGCCGTCAGTTGATAACTGGGCTAGTGTTGTCCAATCTTGCTCGCACAACCATAGATAATTAGTAATAAGTTATCGAAACATACTAAAATATCGATTAATTAATGGATATAATTTTAATTTGATTTCTAAAGAATCCACAACGTTACAATACAGCTAATTATCTACTGTTCACGCACATTCAAAAACATTTTGGATAAATAGAGCAGTTTCTTGTTAAAAAAATAGCAAAGAAACACTCTTTGAAATAAATTTTTCGTTTCAATAAAGAAAATTTAATCAGCTAGTGGAATATCTACAAATTAACATCCTCAATCCGTCATATTTTTTAAATGATTTATTTATCTGTTTGATTTGTTTGATTTGTTTGGCGGCAAACGGATAAATAAATCATTTAAAAAATATGACGGATTTGAGGATGTTAATTTGTAGATATTCCACTTGTTGATTAAATTTTCTTTATATTTGTAACAAAAAATATATATGTCATCGCTAAAAATATTGAGATAATTGAAACGAAAAATTTATTTCAAACAGTGTTTCTTTGCAATTTTTTTAACAAGAAACTGCTTTATTTATCCAAAATGTTTTGAATGTGCGTGAACAGTAGATAATTAACTGTATATATATAAAAAAACAACTGTCTAGCATCAGTAATCTTAGAGAGAGAGAGAAATAATCTTAGAAACAAAAAATAAGCATAATTATGGTAGCTTACGTCCAGACAGGGCCTTAATCTTTAAAATGACATTAAAATGTGTTCACAATTTGTACTTTTGCAGTTCCCATATATTTACTATCGCACGGTTTAATGACTAGTCTAATAAGTAGAAACGTTAAAAAAATGAAACTAAATTAAATATTAAAAAAAATATTAAAAAAAAATTCAAGTGTTTACAAATTATACTATGCGTTTTGAAAGATCTTTAAAAATGACGAAATAATCGGCTGGAAACTCGTAACGTTTCCACCCAGTACTCGTCTAAGATAAAATTGATTGGCAATATTTGTATAAAATATTAATCAATTTTGACAACATTTCTTTTATCTTCAGGTAGTTATTTAATTTATGTTATAAATTTGTGTGTAGTTCTGGTACCGTCCCCGTAACCCATGGGAATCTATTCTAGGAATATAAAGTAGCCTATAAGTAATTCCAAACTATATTTTATGTTTGTACCAAATTTCAGCCAGATTCGTTTTGCCATTGAGCGTGAGTGCGCGCACAACAACGGCATAACAAACATACAAACATCGTCGAAAACTTTCACTTTATAATATCAGTAGGATAGAATAGTAGGATGGGATAGTAAGATTGTATTCTAGTAGCTTTTCGATACAAACACGTTTCTTTTTAATAAAGGTTAAGGTTAAAATGAAATTGTTAAACAAAGATATTATATTATTGAAATTTTATTTGGAACAAAATAATAAGATAAGTAACATCAAAATTATAACTGCATATCAGTCGGTTTAAATAATAACTTAATGGTGATGGTATTTTGGTACGATGTGGTGGGTGCTGTGTTTTACATCAGCGTGAAATCTGTAAGGAAATTTAAACAAAGTGATGTAAGTAAAGTGATTTGTTAACTCGTAGGTAGTAAATATATATTTCTATACTACTAAAGTTGATCAACATTCGAGCGCCTTTGGAGCCCAGGATACGGTTTTATACACCTCCTGAATAGTTCATCCTGGCACTTACGGAAACGACTGCCATCTGATCCCCTAACTCCGGTAGGAAAGGCGGCGCCAGAGTCTCGTCTGTCAATTAGCTGTGTACACTTACAGATGGGGATGACTTGCAGGTGAGATTGGCTTGGACTCCGAAGATCTTGGTGAGGTAATACACATGAACATAACTAACTAACTCTAACATGAAAACTGCAATAGCAACTGAGGGAGTCCCAGTGAATAAACTACCTTGAAATAATTTATTCAAATTTAAAAATCTATAAACCAAAGTACAAGAGGTAGTTAAGTCATTGCCATAATTCTATGAGGCTCCACTTCCAAGATTTCTGGAGAACCAACATAACACACGGTTATTATGACTCAGATGCATACCCAGAGTGTTTGTCAGCATGGTAATGTACGTGTCTCTCAGTGCCATCGGGATCGTGTAGCGAGTAGTGTCCCTTGACGTCATCATCATGCCGATGCTCGTGCTGAGTCTTGTGATCGTATGTATGCGGGTCCTTTACTTCATATTTAAACTCGTATTTAGGAGGAGTCTGTAAAACATTTATTTCATTAGAACAAGATATATCTATGACTTCAAGACTTGTAAGATGGCTAAAAGTTATTTCAGATTAAAGTAACGATTTAGGCGAAAAAACTTAAAATATTAAGTTCCTTAACTAATATGGTTTATTTAAATTTTATTTAGGCACTAACTAACCAATCTAAACTAAACTAACTAACTAAACTAATCGTAAGAAAGTAGAAGAGCAATGAGCAGATCACATATTCCAGAGAACCGGGTAACGTATAAAAAAGAAAGGTTACAAAATTCTGATAACTGAAAAACGCAGTGTAGAGAGAGCCTCTCACTAAATAGAATCATAATATGATCAACCTCAAAAGCAAACTAATAAATTATCATAAAACCGTGAATCTACTCGTTATCGAAGTCTTATTTATTATATTGATAATGATTACAAAAAACAAGAAAGGCAACCTCAACCGTCTCTAATACTAACATAGTAGTCATAGTGGTGATGGCCGTGATGATCTTCGACAGTAACTTCAGTGTGATGTCCGTCATGTTTGTGGATATATTGTGCTGAATGAGCATGGTCCGCTATAACTATCGCTGCTGTCGCTGCTAACAAACATATCACCTGCAACAAAGATATGGCCCATATTTCATTAATTAATGTCCAGCAAGTTATCAGTGAATATATTATTATCACTGCTCTAGTGAGCAATTGATGCTAAGATGAATAACCTTTAATTCATTTATGTGAACAAATTAGAATAAACTAACTCCAGGCGCGTGAAATTCTGTTTACAGGATCCTATTCCCTGGATAAAAATGTGCTATCCCAGAAGGCTATATTGGCAGGTAGCTGGGATAGACTGAATGCGCAATGTGGAGGATCGAGTGCTACGGCGTACATTTGAAGAGGCGTATGTCCAGCAGTGGACAGCAATAGACTAATTGATTGATTATACTAGAATACATATATTTTTTCATCAAAATACGTTCAGCCGTTCTGGCGTGGTTGAGTTACAAATGCTCACTATCGCATTTACAATAGTTGTATAATAATATAATATATTGATGAATTCTATGTATTTTACCTTACTAAGCATTTTTTAAGTTTAACTATTGTGCGAATACCACTACGCCTATTAATTGACTGATACATATCTAAAAAAATCAAGGCTTTTATATTGAAAAGTAAAATAATCAAGGTAATACTGATTTCTCTTGTGTATAGTGGAAATTTTACGATTTTTATCACATGTACGTACATTAAATTTGTACCGATTTCGTAAATACACATTTTCGTGAACACTTACGGTCATTGCATAGATGCTGACAAACATGCAAATTGCGTGTATGCAAAAACGTGTACGGCATAATTGAAACTTATTTATAAAATATTCAAATTAAAATAAAATGTGTAATCCTACTTATTTTTATTTCATTAATTACCTTTTTGTTTTCTAGTTGAACAACCTTCAGGCACCTACACACATGACTAATAATTGGATATACTTACAAAGGTTCGATAGATCAATATTTTGTATTAGCCTTACGGTTTTTGGCTTATGTTCTACCGAGACAAGCGTAACCTCGTTTTGGTTTACTGGGTTTCTCCATATAACTCTCTAATTAGCTAAGGGCCAAGTGAAGAGACAACTAGTTGTCATTCCACAAGGTTAGTTTATTATCTTTATTATCTCCAACGGAGACGCCGGTGACCTGGCAGGTGATCAACCCTTCCTTAGTGGGTCATTTCACACTTTTCCCCTGATCCTCCCTTTTGGGAAGGATGTGGTTTCAAGCAATCAGGTTTGGTTATAGTTTAGTTAGATCATAAATAAAAAAACGGTATAGAGTTTATTTTATGATATTTATTGTAATCTCAATAATGACTTAAAATAATTTAACAAAAACAGTACTTAATTAATAACTAAGAGGTATCCAAAGCATTAAATTCAATAATGATGTTCAGGAACAACGTGTTTGGCATGTCCTTCGTATTTCACATCGGCGTGGAACCTTTAAAAAAGAATAATTTAATTAAAGCATAGTACAAATATAGACTGGATGCGCAAGGCATCGGGTGCTAAGGCGTAAAATGGCAGAGGCCCATGTCCAGCAGTGGACTGCAATAGGCTAATTGATTGATTGGTTGATAGTATAAATAAATATGGAGTTTTAAGTTCAACCAGGTTGTGCCAATTAGGGCTAGACATCGCCCTAGCAGAACCGTGCCAGGGTGGCGGCGCGCCTCTATAGGGAAGGGGAAATTTTGATCCCCAACAACACGTGAAGGTCGCCAATGTTGGTATCTAAGTGCGGCCGGGATTTCTAGTATATCCTTTCTTGGCTACACCAGATTTCCCGGCTACATAGACCGATGTAATGAAACGCTGTGCAGTTTCAGTCGGTTTGAGTGCGACGTACCTACCACCATAAAATTAGCTCCAGCGAGGAGAAGACTGTGGATTTCCACACGCAAAAAACAAGAAAAATGATAGATCACTTAGGTGTTCCGTTCCGCGGTTATTTTTTTGTACCTGTAGTAACTAACGGCTCCACGGTTACTTTGTATTGTACCCATAATTTACCTAGGTGTTCGGCGGGACGGCTTTATACCCGTAGTTATATATATTTTTGGAATATATCACATTGTACTCACAGTCGAACTCGATAGCAATAGGGCTTTTCTAAAGAAAATCCCTAAACAATAGAAAATAAGATTAAATAAATTTAAATTAAGAATAGTGTTAAAAATTTCAATAAATATAAATTAATAATAGCGTAAATAAAAAAATGGATTTTATTTTTTTTAAAGCGTGGGGTCTTAAAAAGCTTTAAGATTTTATCAAAATGATAATCACTCTACTCATGTCTGTCAATAAAATATTTATACCAATTGACCCGTGCACCCCACGCTTTTTTTCCAATGAAAAACATTTTTTTTATTTACACTATTATTAATTTATATTTATTGAAATTTTTAACACTCCTCTTAATTTAAATTTCTTAAAACTTATTTTCTATTTTTTTAGTTCGGTTTTCTATTAAAAGCGTGTTTTTTATTTTTTTTTAACTATTATTTTTCTATTACTTTGTAAATACTAACTCGACTAACAAAAACTTGAATGAACTGGGATATTGATATATACTACAATATTAATAGTATCTTATTATATGAATAGATTATTATTAATTGATTGATTGATTAAGCGCCAGTTCAATATTAGTTCGCTGGCCGGCGGCGGGGGGGTATCCGAAGGGATTTCCACAAGAAAAAAAAAAAAAAGCTACTCTCCCCTACATAGAAAAACCCAAGACCAATGCAAATATATATATTCACGCAACGAAACATTTGCACTGTGTTTATTTATTTATTTGCATCTGTATTGTAACAATGAATAGAATCTAAAGTACGTACACCGAAGTCTAAGTACACTTTACTAAACTGCGTAATAACGTAAATCTGTTTAATTAAGAACAAGTGCAAAGACAGCACCTTTTACAAAAACTTGTTTTTATAAAATTATTCAATTTATTTCAATATCTCAAACTTGTTGTATTGGTAAAAGTATATAAACCTTCTACTTATTCTTACGAATATCATTAAACAGTCGATTCTGTTTGAGTGACAAGAAAATAAACGAAATGTTCTCAAAGGTATCTAAATCAATATTTTAATTTGTATGTATTTTTATTCGGCAAATAGAAAACCACTCATAAAATCACAAACAATTTTACATTATATAAAAGAAAATCACCCGCTGTATTCAGTGCTACTCCCCGTCAAATAGCTTCGCCAGCCTTTCTTATATTTTATTCTTGCTCAGGTGCTAAGGGTCGTAGCGTGATGCTAAATTAATAGCCTATAACCATCCCCAAGACCTGAGTTATCAAATACAAAAAACAATCAAAACATACACGTAGTTACGAAGATTAGCGCGATCAAACAACTCTTAGTATATATTTTTTTTTTATTTCATCAGATTATTCTCGTTGCCGTCGTAGTTGCAGCAGTTGCTGCCCAGAACGAATACCATCACAATGAACACCACAGCCACGCCTCTTCATCCCAAAGCCTTCATCAGCATCACGACGGACACGTGACCAAACATGTCGATTATTATGTATGGAATATTATCCTTTATTTGATTTATATGTATCTGATTTGTTTAATTTCTCCATTGGATAGTAACAAATGTATAAAACTTATTAGTCCTAATTGCGTCTCAAACTTATACTTTGGAGCCAGGGGTTTCGCTATCCCACTCTTTCTTATGATTTGTTTCATCTTGACTTTTGCGGGATTGATTGCCATATGATCCTCAACCCCGAGAAGAAAGCCTGCGTCAAAATGATATCCGTTAGTTAACAGGTGAGGTTAGCTTGGGCCCGAGAATGTTGGTGTGACACTCTCTTGGATGGTAACAATAAAATATTATTATATATTGCAGAGTCACCCTAAATACGAGTTTGCGTATGAAGTTAAGGACACTCACACCCATGATCACAAATACCAGCATGAGAGCCGCGACGGTGATGCTGTTAAGGGCGTGTACAGCCTGGATCAGCCTGATGGTACCGTCAGGGTAGTGAAGTACTATGCAGACAAAAAGACTGGGTAAGTAATGCTACTGTATAAAGTTATGATATACGAATGGTAATCCCGGTTGCATCAACAGCTTGCACATTAGAGCCCGAAGTCCGCTCTCATATCATTCATCATTTATCTAGGCTTCTGACAGCGACCCTCTGACCTTCCAATCCTAGTGGAGACCCTGCGCCAGAGCCTCATCTGTTAATTACCAGATGAGGTTAGCTTGGGCTTCGAAGATCTTGAAGATTATTATAATTTATAATAGGTACACCACTATAACTACCCATTTCTAGCAATCTAGTCCATCTAAAGGTTGTCTGGAAGAGATCGCAAATTGCGATAAGACCGCCCATTGTACAAGTTTATTTTTAAGTATCTTAGTCATTTGTATCCTTTAGTTGGTGTACAATAAAGAGTATCTATCTATCTATCTTGGTAGGACCCCATAAACCCATTTCTGTATTAGTAGTATTTTGGTTAAATTTAAATGTGTAACATGTTTTACACCTCTGCCTACCCCTTCGGGGATACAGGTGTGAAGTTATGTTATATTATGTTATTTAGACACATCTAATGTTTTAACAGGTTCCACGCCGATGTGAAATATGACGGCCATGCTAAACACATTGTTCCAGAAAAACAACGTCATCACTAAACTACGTCATCACTAACTCTTTAATCATTGGATTATTTACTATTGTTGACCACCAAACACTGTTGAAATATTTTTAATTTGTTATCTATTTAAATATTTTTACTTTAATAAAATCTTACCAAGTAATCTGATTCTCTTTCTGTTGCCGGAAAAGCTACCCCGCACTGGTGCGTTACTAAATTTTAAAGGGAAAAAAATGTATTATGAATGTATCCCTAGCTCCGCTATGAAGAGTGAACCGTAATAATAAAACAGGAGTGCTTGTGTAATTGAGAATTATTATAATTGATTATATATAAATAGGAATCGAATATTATGTAAGAAATAGTATATATTCATGTAACACACAAAAGGGGTAGAGGTTACCTACATCCCTGAGGCCCCAGCCAACCTCACCTGTAGGTTGTTGCACGGGTTTTTTATTTTTATTTTTTTATATATATAGTCCAGTGGCGTACGTAACGGACTGCTGCGACGAGGTCTCGACTTGGATCCCCAGTCGCTCCGGGCACACACCTCTGACTTTTCGGAGTTATGTGTGCATTAGTAAATGTTAATTATCGCTCACTTAATAATGTGCCCGGTAGATGGCAATAGGCTCGCTCTCTATTACATTGGGACCTTAACATAACTGGCGAATCGTTAGTGTGTTATACACCACTGCCAACCCCTTCGGGGATACAGGCGTGAAGTTATGTTATGTATTTATTTGAGAAAAATATTATTAATTACATTATTAATGTTATGTTATGTTATATTTTAACACAGAATATTTAAAAACTATCATGCGTTGTTCCTACTCAGCTTGAAGTTTACATATAACAAATTAACTTATAATACTAAATATTTAAATTATCTAAACTTTGCGATACACAATTTTTGAATTTGCCTGAAGACATTGCCAACAAGTCTATATCTTAAAAAATATTGATTATAATTTTAGTTAGCCGACGCAGTGGCGCTCTCAAACCTACGAGTGGGTTGAACAACGGACGAGGCTCTGTCGTAGGTTTTCTTCTCAAGGTTGAGAGGTCAGACGGCAGTCGTTTCCATAAAAGCTGCAAAAGTAGCTTCACGGTGATAGCCTCGAATGCAACTGGGAAACACGCTAAGATGATAATAAATCAATATAAATTATTGACAAGCTATTCTTCAATATATTTCTAGCTAGCTAACACACTTGACACTTTTAGGTAGATTTCGATGAAATCGATCTAATACCTTTTTTTTTTTTTTTTTTTTTTTTTTTTTATCGTGCGGAAATCCCTTCGGATACCCCCCCGCCGGCCAGCGGGGGCGGTTATGTCGGGCTTGCACCGACTAAAACCGCACGCCGTCTCGGGTCTTCAGACGCCGGGGTGTAAGGTTACCCATAGAGCATATCCCTCGCACCCCGACTGACCCTGGGCCATCTCACCACTAACAGCATCGCTCATCCTGTCTCCTCTGAAAGCAGAGGAGTACGGAGAGCGATGTGTTCCCGCCACGTTGGGTATTGGCCGACGATCAATGCCAAAAAAAAAAAAAAATCGAAATCGATCTACCTATTGGTTTCTTGACTACTGTCGAATTTAAAAAAAAATTTTTCATAGGACGTCTAGTTATGACCCCCTGAGTCCGAAATGACCACTGGTCAAAAAGTTTATATATATATACTGGGTGCTTCAAAAAAATGTATACACACTTTGAACTTCCATAGAAAATTTATTTACCGTTCTACAAAGTTAAATTTCAGGAAAATAGAAAGCTGAAAGTCCAATGTAAATGAAACATAAATAACAAATGTTAATACTGTTCAAATTGGTGACCTGCAGCATCAATACAATTCTGAGTACGAGTCACCACAGATTCTGTACATCGTATCAAAACGTCCAATGAGATTTCTCTACACACTGCTTGAATCTCATTCCAAAGAATGTCTAGGTTACGTGGTTTACGTTTGTACACCTCATCTTTTACTGTGCCCCACAAGAAGAAATCCAGTGGTGTAAGGTCTGGAGAGCGTGCTGGAAACTCGATTGGCCCCCTGCGTCCTATCCACTGGCCCGACAAATTTTGATCCAGGTAAGCTCGTACGTCTCGCTTTCTATTTTCCTGAAATTTAACTTTGTAGAACGGTAAATAAATTTTCTATGGAAGTTCAAAGTGTGTATACATTTTTTTGAAGCACCCAGTATATATATAATGTGTATGTATGGTTCCACTTCCCAAAATTTGCGGCACTCTCACGGTCGCATTTTTGCCCCGATCGCTTTCAAACTGCGGTCAAAAATTGCTTGGGTGTAAACTTAGTTTAAGTTCGTGAACGGGTGGAATCCGGCCTAAGGGGACGGTAGGGCCTCACTTTTTGTGAAATCAGTTTTTCCTCAAAATTTCACGTTCCATGAAAGATATTCGAACCGTTCTAATTTTATCCCATAGTATACATGAATACCAACAACTTTTAATTAAAAACCTATAAGATTAAAACTTTAACTAAAAGTGGAGGGGGGAAAAACCTTTTTCGGGAAAAAAATCATAACTTCTAACCGGTGAACATTCTTGAAGTCGGAAACATTTTTAATCGATAGGCCATTTTTAAGTCTAAAATAAATGTCTGAAAAGTTTTTCGCTAAAAGTTACCGTTTTCGAGAAAAAAAAATTTTACTGTTTAAAGGCCGTAGTTCTCTATATAAAATAATATTAATTGCTTCACGAAATCTACCTGTGCGTCCCCCCTGCGGGAACGGTTTTTTTTTCCTAATTTCATACCTACATATATATATAAAATATATATAAATATAATATAAATATACGTATTCATCATCATATTTGAGTGGGAATCGAATCGAACATTTGACTCAGTCTTCAGAGTTCAACGCTCTACCGCCACGCCATTTAAGTCATCAAAATGAAAGAGAAAAGAAACAATGTTTGCTGAACGGGATTCATTGAATTCTTTTAAACTGTTATTTAAAATCTGGTTACCAAAACCTACTACTGATTACAGCTGAACGGTGATTTAATAAAGCTTGAAAACCTTGTAAAAAAACGAGAGCACATTTTACGTCACGGTCTCTTTTTGGAACATCCACATATTTTTTGCATACTCAGGTCTGTATAATCTTCATTATACCCCGATTTTGTCGCTTATATTTTTAATCCCATGTTAAAGGAGGCGTAATAATCATAAAAAGTCACGTCTCTTTCGGGGTGGTATCCGAAGGGATTTCCGCCCTAAAAAAAAAAAAAATTTTTTTGTTTGAAAAAAAAAGTCATTAAAAAATATGTGACACTCGATGAAATAAAACACCATTATAATGTTTGTTATAGTTACAAGCGGTAATCTACAAAGACTCATGAATGGTATTAGACTAATATTTAGCTGAATATGGCTAAAGTTCTATTTGTTTCATAAATATGCTTTTTTACTTGCTCTTTTTAGTTTTTTCCGAAGCAATGTTTATAAATTAATTTTTAAGTTTAAGTTTAATTATATTTTAACAATTTAGGGAGAAGAATAAAAACAGTTAATACTTAGGGCCAATAAAAACTAACGTTTTTGTATATCTCGGGTCCACTGTGACAAATCCACTGCACGAGACCTTTTCAAGAAACGTTCTGATATTTTTTAAAGGTTCCTCCTCCGTCACCTCCAGCTGGCACCTTACCGAGGCAAAACAAATCGAAACAACAAACCACACGTAAGTACCCACTAGCCCCCGGTAGGTCTTGCTTGCCCCACCTTTTCAGGGAATAACATATCATAGTAGTGAACTTCTACAACGTCGTTTACAGCACGGCATTTTGTGGTATTTCTTGAAGAGATATATGTTTTATTAGGTTTAAATTGGATTTATATGACTTCTATGCTACGTATACGCAATTTTAAATCTATCGTGCAAGTTTACTCAGGAGTAAGTGGGTTAAAAAGAATGAGATCTTAACAAAATTAAAGCTTTTTCTTACATGGGTAAAATAGAAACAAAGAGGTCTAAGTAAAAGTTTTGTATTTACAACATGTCATTTAAACCATATTTAACATTCTTAGAGTTAGGGCGACTTTCAATAGACTAGAAACGGAGATCAATGGTGGTGCTCGGGAACATAGTGTTTGGCGTGACCTTCATATTTGACTTCAGCGTTGAATCTGTAAAAAAGAAATTATTATAATTTAGTGATTTTACTTTTAATAAGTTTGATTGACGACGATGCTATAGCGCCGATTTTCCACTCAAGATTGGGCGGTCAGATGGCAGTTACTCTCATAAAAACCGTATTAGTCAAGTTAAAAGGAGAAGTAAGCGGATCCCGGGCTCCAAGATGACAGCCTCGGGTACAACTGGGACCAACGCTAAGGTGATGTTGACTTGTAATAAGTAAATCAATAAATAATCTTAACGCTAATTTTTAGCAGCATTAGTTGATTGATTTTGATGACTAACAAATATATTGTTTGATAGCCGCGTGTGAAACTGTGACTTCTGGAGCGCAAATCCTATGCCTTGTCTTCTAAGCTACCTCTGCTTCGAAATGAACTGATTCGAATTTAGTTGAAGTAATTTATTACTTTGAAATATCTGGAGACCGACCTTTGCTCGGTATTTCATCTTGACGTTTTCTAAAAATGAAACCAGCTAGATCGATTTATCTCCCCCGAAACTCTCTGCATACTAAATTTCATGAAAATCGTTGGAGCCGTTTCCGAGATTTAGATTATATATATATATATATATATATATAACCATACACATATAAATATATATATCTACAAGAATTGCTCGTTCAAAGGTATTCAATTCATAAAATATTAGCTAAATTAGTTCTTACTAGCATGAGTAAGAACTATCAGTGATTTACTCAAGTTTCTGTGAAGGAAGTTCACGTATAATTACAGTAATAGTTTATACGTACCCAGTCTTTTTATCAGCGTGGTACTTCACAATTCTGATAGTACCGTCGGGCTGATGCAAAGCATACTCGCCCTTCACGACATCACCATCGCGGTGCTCCTGCTGGTGCTTGAAGTCATGAGTGTGGGGGTCCTTGACTTCATACGCAAACTCGTACTTAGGGTGAGCCTAAAATACAGAATGATAAAGTTATCGTAAGTATTCACATCTTCATGGCCACAGATCAGCATGGGTGTATATTTCGACGCATTTGGAATTGGCACTTTGATAGAGACAGAGCAGACTAAAAATATTTTTTTGAATGGACGTGAAATACATACATAATAGTCGACATGCTGTTCATGATGACCTTCGTTTTCTTTTACTTGAACTTCGTCGTACTTCTGTTGTTCTTCGTGTTTCTGATTTTGGTGTTCGTAATGAGGTTCGTGTTTAGTGTCATGGGATTTGTGTAATACTATGCTCTGCGATGAAAATGCATGGCCATGCCCGTGGTCATGGCCCTCTTGTGGCCTTGCTGACACCACGGCGACGAGTGCAGTAATTAGGACAATCTGTAAACCAGATATGGTTATTAAAATTACAGTTTTTGGAATTCGTACTTCATGTCATTATCAATTAGATTTGTTTTCCTACCTTAAACATTTTTGTATTTGTGGAGCAGCTTTATTTCTGGAGTGCTCAGTTGCAACTGATAATTTCGCCGTAAAAAACTTTTCATTTATACGATCCAAAGGTTCAGTGATTTACGTAATATATCTCAAAATGGCCAACCAGTTCTGAATACATGACAAATTTTGGTAAATTAATCTGACCTTGAGGCCTTACTTTAATTACATTTCTTTAAGACGACGCATTGAATATTTTAGCGTTAAGGATTTTACTTTTTTCTCAGCAAATACAAACTTTTGGAACTGATAATTTTTCATTGTTTTTTTATTATTATTACTTCATTTTGGTAATTGGTTTACACGATTAGTCAACTTTTATAGCAGAAAAAAATTCTCAAAGTCGGCTCTGTAAAAACAGAGTTTTTCATTTTACACACAAACGACACCGATTTAAACGTCAAAATGTTCTGTACCACTATGTCTCATTACCCTCTTCAAAATGGAGGTTGGATTTTACATGATTAGCAATAGTTTTTGTTTTAAACGAGAAATACTGTTTTGACTCATTTCAAGTTAGCTCTCGCGCCCGTTTGTATGCAGACGTTCCCCGCGCAGCCCGCTCAGTCCGCTTCTAACTATTATCAGCGTCGGACTATTGCCAGTCGAACTCCCGCGCAGTAGGTAGATATCGATAGCAGTATCATCAATAGTATCTCACGAGGTAAGACCAAACACGTTGTACACAGAGCCAGGCACTCCAATATAGGGGTGCGACTGGTTGGATCACCTCCAAGTTTGGTGCACCCTGGGCAACGTGGGCGATGACGCATCATTGATTGCTCCTCTGGAGTAGCTGGCATCAACGTCAACGGCCAAGAGTCTGACCAACCGGCCCTTTTCAGGGCCAGCTGACCCCATTGCATGAGGGGGTCGGGGTATGGCGGGAATGCAAGGCCCACGGGGCTGGTCGCTCCAGGTACCCCTCTGCTGTTATCAGAGGGGACACTGCGAATGGCACAGGGTCAGTCGGAGTGCGAGGGATATGCTCTATGGGTAACCTTACACACCGGTGTCTGTAGACCCGAGACGGCATGCGGTTTTAGTCGGTTCGAGCCCGACATAACCGCCCCCGCTGGCCGGCGGGGCGTATCCGAAGGGATTTCCGCACAAAAAAAAGACACTCCAATATAATTTCTAAATAAGCTTAGCCCATGCACAGCTCGCTTTCCGTGCCCCGCAAGTGAAATGTTTACGACCGATGTAAAATAGAATTTTGCATTTCTTAGAATATTGAACACAATGGAGTAGAGTTTTTTTTTACAAATATATTATAATTTATTTATGTATTATATTTGTAAATTGACTAAAAGTTTTACGCCAGATTCAGGAACATAAGTAGATAGAATAGGGACAATTTTAGGACAAAAATTGGGCTTCAGTTGAAAACCAGCGTTGCAGATGTACTTCATCTGTAGCATTAGCTGATCTGCGGCCTTTTAAACACACAATCCACACTGACTATTATGAGGTTAACAGTATAGTTGCAAGTAAGGAAACCAAGAATTTGGTTGGGTACCCTCTTTTCCTATCTTACTTGTCGTGTTGGTAATTTGTAATTTGTGTAGTTGCTTATGTTTACAATTTGTTAAGTGTTTGTGTTTAATAAATGTATTTTCTTTCTTTCTTTCTTCTTTCTATTTGAGTTAAGAAAATTGAATAGATTTTAACACCGGAATAGTGAACATAGAAGGAATAGAATTTTATTTGGGTACTTAGAAATATCCTGCATTTCATTAATGGTAGTTCGTTAAAATTTATAATTATATTATTTTGCGTTACAATAACGAACGTAGATGACATAGAGATATTTTGACTTATAATATAAATAAATATTGATTGAATATGCATTATGATTTTTTGTTACAATTCACTAATTTGTTCGTTAGAATAGCTACGATAGAATAAGATAAAATAAATAATAAGATAAAATAGAGAAATTTGTTGAAAAATAAGTCAATATCACATATTTTTTATTTAAAATGAAGATCAGCGACGTTTGTAGTTTAGCATACCGATTTAAAACAATGAACAAAAAAACAATAAAAACTGTAAAAAAGTATTAAATCGAATCAAAAATTACACAGATATGGCGAGTTTTACACCTAATTACCTACTTTTTTTAATTGGTTAAGTCACAAGTCCTGAAAATTACTTTAAGACTGATGGTCGTTCAACTAGTACTTTCCTTAAGTTGAGATTATAATAATTTTCTAGTTAACTAGAAGGTTAAATTAGGTCCACGATAAAAATGTTCGATCGTACTGTACCCTTTCTGTCTGTGTAGTCTGTTCCGCGTAAAATAACGTAATATTAAAAAAAAATAGTTTTCTCGTTATTTATATTGATTTATACCTTATGAATAGCGTTGCAGAGACATAGACTGAGACACAGCTTTAAAAAAACCTAGATCAGGTAGGTGGCCATAAATTTGTTAAGTGGATACATTTTTCCATTTTATTTGCACCTGGTAACTACTTTTATGTAGGTGTTTATATGCTTAATTTACTTACTTATATTTTGCCATAATTGTAAAATTATTAATAATATATTGTACAGCCTTTTTGGATAAATAAATACATTTATTATTTAAAAAAAGGGTGTCGGGCGGAAATAACTGAACAGTGTTAGTATCTTTTTAATTAAGGAGTTTATGTTAAAGCGCAAGAAGTATGTATGTTCCTCACCCTTTGCAGATTATATGTAACCGCCCCCGCTGGCCGGCGGAGGGGTATCCGAAGGGATTTCCGCACGATAAAAAAAAAAAAAAAGGTACTATTTTTTTTTTTTTTGGTGTTGTAGTTTTAATGTTAAGAGGTAATGTAATAATTCGAGCCCAGCCCCTAAGAACGGTTAATTCCTCCTATGAAACTGAGTTTTATTAATAAATTAAGTTGTACATGTGCAACCATAAGTAATTTTAAATTACAACTACGCAGACACTATTTAACTGTACAAAAAACTGCACTCTGACAATTCGGGAATTTCCAGTTTTATTTGTTTTAATCACAAACTATTTAAGAAATTTATTTAATTTTTATTATATTGTCATATGTACCTTTCATACTAATACAATTCAATACTCACCCCTTTTCACTTATCTCTGTTATTGCTTTTTGATAAAAATAGGCAATTTGGCTTGTTTTGGGTTCATGGCGGCGTGAGCTGTGTGTCCCTTTTTTCTCATTGTGTGTCACTGTGTCCTATCTACCTTTTTTTTTTTTTTATCGTGCGGAAATCCCTTCGGATACCCCCCCGCGTGCCAGCGGGGGCGGTTATGTCGGGCTTGAACCGACTAAAACCGCACGCCGTCTCGGGTCTACAGACGCCGGGGTATAAGGTTGCCCATAGAGCATATCCCTCGCACCCCGACTGACCCTGGGCCATCTCCGGTTTCGAGATGGCCCCCTCTGTGTCCTATCTACCTATTCGCAACACTTTTCTATGGCAAGTTTTTGTTTTTGTTTACCTTGTGACAATTTTATATATATTGTAATAGAATAATGTAATTGCGTAAGTTACATAACTCTGGCTGTGGTTTCCAGATATATATATTAGTCTATGGGCTGTGGTAAGCCGAACCACCACAGACTACTAAGAGATACTACGTATGCGAACCACAGACCACATAAAAGAGCCGAACTGTCATCCCCGGCCGCATCGGGCCACAGACTCCCCAACAAGGCCATAGACTATAAAAAGTTAAGTTCTTGGTTTCTGCCTGCGTATTTCGGAGTGACGGCGGTGAACGGCTGGGGTTGACGGTTTGTTTTGTTTTTGATGTTAGATTTTTTGTTTTGCTTTTTATTTTTATTTTGTTTTTATTGCTGTTTTTGTGTTTCTTTTTCTTTTTTTGTTTTTGTATTAATTTTTTAAGAGCTTATAATATATGTTTGTCGGCATAGGAGTCAGTTGAAAACCAGCGCCAGGTACTTGTAACTGGCATTACGCTGAACTGGCTCCTTTTTTGGTGCAATGTGGAGTTTATGTTTTTAAACTTTAAATGTGTAAATTGTATTGCACCAAAATAAAGAGATTTTTCTTTCTTTCTTTCTTTCTTTTCTTTCATATTTTAGGGAGGGCTGAAAACATCAGGCTGGCAGGTACGTATGCTTGTGTTAAGGAGTACGATAGATTGATCCAAATCTTGCTATCAAATTGCATGGGGCTGGGCCAGACTGATAGACAATACACTTTTCACACGTGTCATCTTCTTTGACGTCAAGTCATCGCTTTTTGATTTACATATGTACGTTTCCCCTAACGGCGGTAACCCCCCTCTCGTACCGACTGACGCAGGTGGTCTCCGGGAAGGGGTGCTTCGGGGACCACCTGCATCGGATCAGGAAGGAGCCAACGCCTGAGTGTCATCACTGCGACGCGAGCGAGGACTCAGGGCTGCACACGCTGGCAGACTGCCCGGCGTGGGAGGCACCAAGGCGTGACCTCGTGGCAGCCATCGGGGTGGAAGTCCTCTTGCTCGGCAGCATGATTGCGGCAATGGTGCGAAGTGCAAGCGCGTGAGCCGCCGCCACCTCCTTCTGCGAGCATGTAATGCTCGCGAAGGAGATGGCGGAGCGCGCCCGGGAGAGGTTCAGAACTCTCCCGGCCCGCCGAGCCCGCAACATGCTCGCCGCACGTCGCAGGCGACTCAGGCGCCGGAGGTCGTTTAACAACCTCCGTCCTCCATGAGCGCAGGCCTGGGGGTGGCAGGTGAGGCCGCCTGTCACCCCAGCAGAAGCAGGCCGGGACGGTGGGGCGGCTAGCGCCCCTCCCCCAAACCGGGGCACCGTGGTTTCCAAACCCGAGGGGGCCATCTCGAAACCGGAGATGGCCCAGGGTCAGTCGGGGTGCGAGGGATATGCTCTATGGGCAACCTTACACCCCGGCGTCTGAAGACCCGAGACGGCGTGCGGTTTTAGTCGGTTCAAGCCCGACATAACCGCTCCCGCTGTCCGGCGGGGGGGTATCCGAAGGGATTTCCGCACGAAAAAAAAAAAGGAAAGAAAAGTACGTTTCCCCATCGAATGCATAGGGACATATTTTAGGTCAAATACTAAATTGAACGTGGCTCCCGCCCCCCACATTGGAAGTATTTAAAAAAAATGGATTATGTTAAAGGAGCGCTCCTAAACATAAAACATTTTTTTTGAATTCTTGTCTGTTTGTCTTTTTGGTTTGCGATGGACGCAAAATCTACTGAACAGATTTTAATGCAAGTTCTTCTATTAGAAAGATCTTGGTCACTTAAAATCTGTCGTATGTTTGATTGCAATTGGTTACGTGGAACCGGCGATATGATCAGGAAACGATAACCAACCTGCAAATGGGCGGAGCCGCGGGCATCAGCTGCTACAAGTCAATAAAATCAAAGCGGCTCCATAGTTCCTATGCTCGAAAAATTCTATGTTACTAAACTTACTACTACTATTATTTTATTTATTTTATTCATTCAATTAAACAATGCTTGTATAATAACAATACAGTAGAATTAATAAATCACTGAGGTTTGTGATAAATACTAAAGTCTACACTCAAAATAAAAGTAAATCTATCAATATTCTGATATAAAATCGTTTAGAAAAAGTAGGTATACACTTATATATTGGAACTTGGCAGAAGCATTCTCCAGTGACTTGGAAAGTTGGAATATTTATTAAATAAATAAATATTCTACGACATTCTACATAACGCTCTCAAGTAAGCATAGTTTAACTAGCTTGTGTTATGGGTTCAGAATGCGGATAAACATACATTTATGCTTTTTTTTATTTATACATACATATTACACATAGGAACAACCAGACCAATGCAAATAGACATATTCATGCTTACAAATATTTGCACTGAGCGGGAATCGAACCCGCGCCTCCTGTCGTAGCAGTCGAATGCACTACCGCTACGCTTTGAGGGCCAAAAGGGCCTCTATAAAGAGCATCAGCTATTTCCAAAACAAAGTCATGTCAAAACAGTCAGCTAATGCTCTTCCTCTTCTAACTTATCTTTTGACTCACTCAGTAAGTCTAACTGTTCTGTACTGTACTCATTATCATCATTAATTACCGCATGCCATGACTGACTAATTTCATCGTTTTCGAATATTCGAGGTGTCTAAAACAATATGTTTACATTATATACATATAATAAAATCGTAACGAGGTGAAAACTGTACATTGAATATTTTATTCAAATAAAGTTCCTAGAACTAATAGCAATTATTAGCTCTAGGAACGATACCGATGCCAAAAATGTGATTTTTAGATTTTTTGTCTGTTTGTCTGCTTTTATTATCGATGTCCGAGCATCGCTTGAAGACCTCTGAACAGATTCCTGATGCACATTGAACATTTTTCGAGTGTATGGTCATAAACAGCGCTATATATCATCACGCCATTATAAGTTTGATAGGAGCAGCAGGATAAAATCGTTCAAATCTATTGTTTATCATTGTTTTATCATCAAAGAAGATCATCACGAAATTCTGCAGTTCGATAGAACTCAGACATGGTCAAAATTCGGAATATAAATCATCACGCTATAGCTAATAGGTTATGAGTAGTAAAATATGCAATCATGAAATTACAGAGTTTTTTTATATATTTAGGACACGTCAATTTGACTTCACCTTGCCTGATGGCAAGCTGAAGGTAAAGTCTCTCGAAAGAGGGTCACCATTGCATACACGTTTTTTTTTTTTTTTATACTACTAAGGTGGCAGACAAGCACGCGGCCCACCTGATGGAAAGCGGTTACCGCGGCCTATGGACGTGGGCAACACCAGTGGCGTCACACTCGCGCTGCCGACCCTGTAAAGGAAAGAGGATGGGAAAGGAGTTTGGGAGGGGGTGGGAAAGGAGTTTGGGAGTGGATGGGAAAGGAGTTTGGGCTCCGGCACTCTCACTCACCGAACGGGACGCAACAGTTCAAATACTGTTACTTGGCATCGATATTCTGTTATTCTGTTATTCTGTTAACCATGTAAAATTTTAATTGTTAAATGGTGGCACTCAGCTTGACGGCCTCATCAAAAGAGGATTGTCGCCGCAGCACCGCGTGACACCGTCCCACCGGTCCCACTAGTGCTGCGACAGTTACTTTCTTGTAAAAGTCTCTAACTCAACCCTTGATAATAAACATCATCACGCTTTCGTAATAGGAAACCAGGTAGAATTAATTTCGATGTCAAATATAAAACTCTATTTCATATTCAATAATTGAAAATTTAACTATGAAATAGGTAACCTAATATATTTTCGAAACTCCAGTAGTAAACATTCCGAAGTTGGTGCACGTGTTGAACAACGGACGAGGCTCTGACGCAGCTTTTCTTCTCATGGAGGTCAGACGGCAGTCGTTCCTGGTAAAGCTGATCAAACACAATAAGCGGACCTCGGGCTCCAAAGTGCAAACTTTTTACGCAAATGAGAAATCGCTATGAGGATGATAAAGCAGTAATTAGTATAAAATATAATATTGTCGGAAGTTTACGCGAATGTCACACATTAAAATAAAATTAATTTCTAATCAAATTAATTTATAAATATTTTATACTATTGAAATAAAACTGTTTTTTAACGGATTCTATCGCGATTTATTTGATGTTATTTTATATTTTATATTGAACCCGACGTTTCGGTTGCTTTTCAGCAGCCATGGTCACGGGAAGTCTCCCCGTGACCATGGCAAAAGCAGTAAAATATTAAATAACATCAAATAAATCGCGATAGAATCTGTTAAAAAACAGTTTTATTTCAATAGTATAAAATATTTATAAATTAATTTGATTAGAAATATTTTATTCTGATTACTGCTGTAAAACATGTACACTTACGATTCTAACGCAGGCTTTCTTCATGGGGTTGGGAGGACAGACGGCAGTCGAGCAAGTTGCGGGCTCGGCGGGCCTGGGGAGTTCTAAATCTCTCCCTGGCGCGCTCCGCCATCTCCTTCGCGAGCATTACATGCTCGCAGAAGGAGGTGGCGGCTGCCCACGCGCTCGCGCTCCGCGCCATTGCCGCAATCATGCTCCTAAATACATACCTAAATATCATACACAGAAATACCCAAACCAGTGTAAATATCCGTATTCATGCATTGAACTATTTACACTGAGCGGGAAGCGAATCGAACCTTTGACTCAGTCTTCACAGTCCAACGCTCTACCGCCACGCCACATAAGTCTTCAAAATGAAAGAGAAAAGAAACGAGTTTAGCAGAACGAGATTCATTGAATTCTTTTAAACTGTCATTTAAAACCTGTTTACCAAAACCTACTACTGATTACAGCTGAACGGTGTTTTAATAAAGCTCGATAACCTTGTAAAAAAACGAGAACACCTTTTACGCCACGGTCTCTTTTTGGAACAGCTGTAACTAATTCCACATATTTTTAGCATGCCCAGGTCTGTATAATCTCAAAGGGGTAGCCAGGGGTGTATTGTACCCGCATTTTGTCGGTTATGTTTTTGGTCCCACGTTAAAGAAGGCGAGTATATATTCTAGTATAATGTTTTGATATTGATAACTTAACAACAGAAAAATCCACTTTTCTCGACTCGGTAATTGTACACTGGACGTTCACGGGTTATGGACAAGGTATCATACTATGAATGACACTGAAAAAAGAGACTTCACAATTTTTGCGATGTATTTTACTCTAAAGATCGGTGTACTTGAGCAACTTCAGCATAATCAAGTACATGAAGTAATTATAAAAAGTCACGTCTCTTTAGGTATCTTTATTGTTTGAAGCACACACTATCATTTTGCTTTTCATGAAAATATGTGACACTCAATGAAATAAAACACTATAATTGAGCTGAGTGAGACGAAGTCGAGCGAAAGCTCCTCATACCAGACTTCAGGATTTTCTTTGTCACAGGTCTCCTCCTAAACTACTAATCCAATCAGAACCAAATTTGGCAAGATTAAAGAGGTCAATCAGAGGAAGGTTTATGGATATATTTTGAAAAAATTAATGCTACCACAGAGGAATGAACACCGTTAAAAAAATTCCAGATGGAATTACATAATAACGCAGCGATTCGCCTTGCAGACCTAGTAATATTTGTGATAGTTACAAGCGGCAATCTACAACGATTGGTGAATTGTATAAGACTATTATTTAGCCGAATATGGCTAAACTTGTATTTGTTTCATAATTAATTATGTTTTTACTTGCTTGTTTTAGTTATGATGCGATTTCAAATTTGCGTACAAAGTTTGCACTTTGGAGCCCGAGGTCCGCTTATTGTGTTTGATCAGCTTTTCCAGGAACGACTGCCGAACTGCCAACGTGGACGAAGGGGTCTGACCTCCAAACCATGAGAAGAAAAGCTGCGTCAGAGCCTCGTCCGTTGTTCAACACGTGCACCAACTTCGGAATAGATCAAGGTATGTTTACTTCTTCAGTTTCGAACATATATTCACCTCTTCCTATTGCATCTTTATATTTTCAATGATTAAATATGAAGAAATAGAGGTTTATATTTGACATCGAATTTAATTCTACCCGGTTTCCTAATACAATAGCGTGATGATATTTATTATCAAGGGTTGAGTTGGAGACTTTTACAAGTAAGTAACTCTGTAGTTTCGTTATTTCATATTTTACTACTCATAACCTTTTAGCTATAGCGTGATGATTTATATTCCGAACGTTGACAATGTCTGAGTTCTATCGAACTGCAGAATTTCGTGATGATCATCTCTGTGATAATAAAACAATGATAAATATTAGATTTGATCGATTTTATCCTGCTGCTTCTATCACACTTATATTAGCGTGATGATATGTATGTGTATGATTTTTTTTTAATATTTAGGACACGTCAATTTGACTTTACCTCGCCTGATATTAAGCTGAAGGTAAAGTCACAGGAAAGAGGGTCACCATTACATACACGTACCATGTTAACAATGGTGGCACTCAGCTTGACGGCCTCATCAGAAGAGGATTGTTGTCGCAGCACCGCGTGACACCCACCGGCCCCACTAGTGCTGCGACCACAATCCCCCTGCCCGGCTATGCACTTGCTGACCCCTGAACGCAATCAATATATTATATTAGCGTGATGATATATAGCGCAGTTTATGACCATACACTAGAAAAATGTTCATGCAAAATTTCAGCTGAATCTGTTCAGCGGTTTTCATAATAAAAGCAGACAAACAGACACAAATTCTAAGAATCACATTTTTGGCTTCGGTATCGTTACTAGGACTAATAGCAATTATTTATTTTAAAAAATATGCAACGTACAGTTTTCACCTCGTAACGATTTTATTATGTGTATATATTTATAGATATTGTTTTAGACACATCGAATACTCGGAAACGATGAAATTAGTCAGTCATGGCATGCGGTAATTCATGATGACAATGAGAACAGTTACACTTACTGAGTGAGTCAACATCTGAAACTTAGGGCCAACCAAAACTAATGTTTCTATATATCTCGATAAAACCACGGTACGAGACCTTTTCAAGAAACGTTCTGATACTTTTTTAAGGTTCCTCCTCCAGCACCTTACCGACGCAAAATGAATCGAACTTAAAAAAGGACACGGTATCTCCGACATAATAACCATTTCCAAGCGGTAAATATCCACTAGCCCCCGGTAGGTCTTGAGCATCATTACTTGCCCCACCTATTTAAAGCTGAATAAGCACCTCTCTCACATCTCAATACGGTAGAACATCATAGTACTGGATTCTTCTATAGTGTCGTTTACAACACAGCATTTTCTGATTCCCATGAAGTGTTTTTTTTAATTAGATTTATATTGGATTTATATGACTTCTATGCAACGTATCCGCAATTTTAAATCTATCTTGCAAGTTTACTCAGGAGTAAGTGGGTTAAAAAGAATGAGACCTTAACAAAATTAAATCATTTTTTACGAGTACATGGGTAAAATAGAAACAAAGAGGTCTAAATAAAAGATTTGTATTTACAACGTGTCATTTAAACCATATTTAACATTCTTAGAGTTAGGGTGACTTTCAATAGACTAGAAACGGAGATCAATGGTGGTGCTCGGGAACAATGTGCTTGGCGTGACCTTCATATTTGACTTCGGCGTTAAATCTGTAAAAATGAAATAATAATACTTTAGTGATTTTACTTTTAATAAGTTTGCTTGACGACGATGCTATAGCGCAAGGTTTTCCTCTCAGGGTTGAGTGGTCATATGGCAGTTGCTCTCATAAAAACTGTATAAGTCAAGTCAAAAGGAGAAGTAAGCGGATCCCGGACTCCAAGATGACAGCCTCGGGTACAACCAGGACCAACGCTAAGGTGATGTTGACTTGTAATAAGTAAATCAATAAATAATTTTAACGCTAATTTTTTAGCAGCATTAGTTGATTGATTTTGATAACTAACAAACAAGCATTCTAAAAAAACGAAATGGGTGGTACTCATGAGTGAGGTTTCAACAATTTGTATTGTTTTTAACTTAAGTTAAATTGCTTGTTCGAATCGAAATTACGTCAATAGTTTAATAGCCGCATGTGAAACCGTGACTTCTGGAGCGCAAATCTTATGCCTTGTCTTCTAAGCTACCTCTGCTTCGAAATGAACTGATTCGAATTTAGTTGAAGTAATTTATTACTTTGAAATATCTGGAGACCGACCTTTGCTCGGTATTTCATCTTGACGTTTTCTAAAAATGAAACCAGCTAGATCGATTTATCTCCCCCGAAACTCTCTGCATACTAAATTTCATGAAAATCGTTGGAGCCGTTTCCGAGATTTAGATTATATATATATATATATATAACCATACACATATAAATATATATATCTACAAGAATTGCTCGTTCAAAGGTATTCAATTCATAAAATATTAGCTAAATTCGTTCTTACTAGCATGAGTAAGAACTATCAGTGATTTACTCAAGTTTCTGTGAAGGAAGTTCACGTATAACTACAGTAATAGTTTATACGTACCCAGTCTTTTTATCAGCGTGGTACTTCACAATTCTGATAGTACCGTCGGGCTGATGCAAAGCATACTCGCCCTTCACGACATCACCATCGCGGTGCTCCTGCTGGTGCTTGAAGTCATGAGTGTGGGGGTCCTTGACTTCATACGCAAACTCGTACTTAGGGTGAGCCTAAAATACAGAATGATAAAGTTATCGTAAGTATTCACATCTTCATGGCCACAGATCAGCATGGGTGTATATTTCGATGCATTTGGAATTGGCACTTTGATAGAGACAGAGCAGACTAAAAATATTTTTTTGAATGGACGTGAAATACATACATAATAGTCGACATGCTGTTCATGATGACCTTCGTTTTCTTTTACTTGAACTTCGTCGTACTTCTGTTGTTCTTCGTGTTTCTGATTTTGGTGTTCGTAATGAGGTTCGTGGTTAGTGTCATGGGATTGGTGTAATACTATGCTCTGCGATGAAAATGCATGGCCATGCCCGTGGTCATGGCCCTCTTGTGGCCTTGCTGACACCACGGCGATGAGTGCAGTAATTAGGACAATCTGTAAACCAGATATGGTTATTAAAATTACAGTTTTTGGAATTCGTACTTCATGTCATTATCAATTAGATTTGTTTTCCTACCTTAAACATTTTTGTATTTGTGGAGCAGCTTTATTTCTGGAGTGCTCAGTTGCAACTGATAATTTCGCCGTAAAAAACTTTTCATTTATACGATCCAAAGGTTCAGTGATTTACGTAATATATCTCAAAATGGCCAACCAGTTCTGAATACATGACAAATTTTGGTAAGTTAATCTGACCTTCAGGCCTTACTTTAATTACATTTCTTTAAGACGACGCATTGAATATTTTAGCGTTAAGGATTTTACTTTTTTCTCAGCAAATACAAACTTTTGGAACTGATAATTTTTCATTGTTTTTTTATTATTATTACTTCATTTTGGTAATTGGTTTACACGATTAGTCAACTTTTATAGCAAAAAAAAATTCTCAAAGTCGGCTCTGTAAAAACAGAGTTTTTCATTTTACACACAAACGACACCGATTTAAACGTCAAAATTTTCTGTACCACTATGTCTCATTACCCTCTTCAAAATGGAGGTTGAATTTTACATGATTAGCAATAGTTTTTGTTTTAAACGAGAAATACTGTTTTGACTCATTTCAAGCTAGCTCTCGCGCCCGTTTGTATGCAGACGTTCCCCGCGCAGCCCGCTCAGTCCGCTTCTAACTATTATCAGCGTCGGACTATTGCCAGTCGAACTCCCGCGCAGTAGGTAGATATCGATAGCAGTACCATCAATAGTATCTCACGAGGTAAGACCAAACACGTTGTACACAGAGCCAGGCACTCCAATATAGGGGTGCGACTGGTTGGATCACCTCCAAGTTTGGTGCACCCTGGGCAACGTGGGCGATGACGCATCATTGATTGCTCCTCTGGAGTAGCTGGCATCAACGTCAACGGCCAAGAGTCTGACCAACCGGCCCTTTTCAGGGCCAGCTGACCCCATTGCATGAGGGGGTCGGGGTATGGCGGGAATGCAAGGCCCTCGGGGCTGGTCGCTCCAGGTACCCCTCTGCTGTTATCAGAGGGGACACTGCGAATGGCACAGGGTCAGTCGGAGTGCGAGGGATATGCTCTATGGGTAGCCTTACACACCGGTGTCTGTAGACCCGAGATGGCATGCGGTTTTAGTCGGTTCGAGCCCGACATAACCGCCCCCGCTGGCCGGCGGGGCGTATCCGAAGGGATTTCCGCACAAAAAAAAAGACACTCCAATATAATTTCTAAATAAGCTTAGCCCATGCACAGCTCGCTTTCCGTGCCCCGCAAGTGAAATGTTTACGACCGATGTAAAATAGAATTTTGCATTTCTTAGAATATTGAACACAATGGAGTAGAGTTTTTTTTTTACAAATATATTATAATTTATTTATGTATTATATTTGTAAATTGACTAAAAGTTTTACGCCAGATTCAGGAACATAAGTAGATAGAATAGGGACAATTTTAGGACAAAAATTGGGCTTCAGTTGAAAACCAGCGTTGCAGATGTACTTCATCTGTAGCATTAGCTGATCTGCGGCCTTTTAAACACACAATCCACACTGACTATTATGAGGTTAACAGTATAGTTGCAAGTAAGGAAACCAAGAATTTTGTTGGGTACCCTCTTTTCCTATCTTACTTGTCGTGTTGGTAATTTGTAATGTGTGTAGTTGCTTATGTTTACAATTTGTTAAGTGTTTGTGTTTAATAAATGTATTTTCTTTCTTTCTTTCTTCTTTCTATTTGAGTTAAGAAAATTTAATAGATTTTAACACCGGAATAGTGAACATAGATGGAATAGAATTTTATTTGGGTACTTAGAAATACCCTGCATTTCATTAATGGTAGTTCGTTAAAATTTATAATTATATTATTTTGCGTTACAATAACGAACGTAGATGACATAGAGATATTTTGACTTATAATATAAATAAATATTGGTTGAATATGCATTATGATTTTTTGTTACAATTCACTAATTTGTTCGTTAGAATAGCTACGATAGAATAAGATAAAATAAATAATAAGATAAAATAGAGAAATTTGTTGAAAAATAAGTCAATATCACATATTTTTTATTTAAAATGAAGATCAGCGACGTTTGTAGTTTAGCATACCGATTTAAAACAATGAACAAAAAAACAATAAAAACTGTAAAAAAGTATTAAATCGAATCAAAAATTACACAGATATGGCGAGTTTTACACCTAATTACCTACTTTTTTTAATTGGTTAAGTCACAAGTCCTGAAAATTACTTTAAGACTGATGGTCGTTCAACTAGTACTTTCCTTAAGTTGAGATTATAATAATTTTCTAGTTAACTAGAAGGTTAAATTAGGTCCACGATAAAAATGTTCGATCGTACTGTACCCTTTCTGTCTGTGTAGTCTGTTCCGCGTAAAATAACGTAATATTAAAAAAAAATAGTTTTCTCGTTATTTATATTGATTTATACCTTATGAATAGCGTTGCAGAGACATAGACTGAGACACAGCTTTAAAAAAACCTAGATCAGGTAGGTGGCCATAAATTTGTTAAGTGGATACATTTTTCCATTTTATTTGCACCTGGTAACTACTTTTATGTAGGTGTTTATATGCTTAATTTACTTACTTATATTTTGCCATAATTGTAAAATTATTAATAATATATTGTACAGCCTTTTTGGATAAATAAATACATTTATTATTTAAAAAAAGGGTGTCGGGCGGAAATAACTGAACAGTGTTAGTATCTTTTTAATTAAGGAGTTTATGTTAAAGCGCAAGAAGTATGTATGTTCCTCACCCTTTGCAGATTATATGTAGGTACTAATATTTTTTTTTTTTGGTGTTGTAGTTTTAATGTTAAGAGGTAATGTAATAATTCGAGCCCAGCCCCTAAGAACGGTTAATTCCTCCTATGAAACTGAGTTTTATTAATAAATTAAGTTGTACATGTGCAACCATAAGTAATTTTAAATTACAACTACGCAGACACTATTTAACTGTACAAAAAACTGTACTCTGACAATTCGGGAATTTCCAGTTTTATTTGTTTTAATCACAAACTATTTAAGACACATAACATAACATAAACTCACGCCTATATCCCCGAAGGGGTAGGCAGAGGTGCTAGCACCCACGTTTCGCCAGTTTATGTTTTAGGTCCCAATGTAATAGGTGGCGAGCCTATTGCCATTAACCGGGCACTTATAAACCTGCGATAAATACACACATAACTTCGAAAAGCATCGAAAAGTCATTGGTGTGTGCCTTGGTAATACCTGGGATCGAACCCGAGACCTCGTCTCAGCAGTCCTTTACCCATACCACTAGGCTACCGCGGTTTCATTTAAGAAATTTATTTAATTTTTATTATATTATCATATGTACCTTTCATACTAATACAATTCAATACTCACCCCTTTTTACTTATCTCTGTTATTGCTTTTTGATAAAAATAGGCAATTTGGCTTGTTTTGGGTTCATGGCGGCGTGAGCTGTGTGTCCCTTTTTTCTCATTGTGTGTCACTGTGTCCTATCTACCTTTTTTTTTTTTTTATCGTGCGGAAATCCCTTCGGATACCCCCCCGCGTGCCAGCGGGGGCGGTTATGTCGGGCTTGAACCGACTAAAACCGCACGCCGTCTCGGGTCTACAGACGCCGGGGTGTAAGGTTGCCCATAGAGCATATCCCTCGCACCCCGACTGACCCTGGGCCATCTCCGGTTTCGAGATGGCCCCCTCTGTGTCCTATCTACCTATTCGCAACACTTTTCTATGGCAAGTTTTTGTTTTTGTTTACCTTGTGACAATTTTATATATATTGTAATAGAATAATGTAATTGCGTAAGTTACATAATTCTGGCTGTGGTTTCCAGATATATATATTAGTCTATGGGCTGTGGTAAGCCGAACCACCACAGACTACTAAGAGATACTACGTATGCGAACCACAGACCACATAAAAGAGCCGAACTGTCATCCCCGGCCGCATCGGGCCACAGACTCCCCAACAAGGCCATAGACTATAAAAAGTTAAGTTCTTGGTTTCTGCCTGCGTATTTCGGAGTGACGGCGGTGAACGGCTGGGGTTGACGGTTTGTTTTGTTTTTGATGTTAGATTTTTTGTTTTGCTTTTTATTTTTATTTTGTTTTTATTGCTGTTTTTGTGTTTCTTTTTCTTTTTTTGTTTTTGTATTAATTTTTTAAGAGCTTATAATATATGTTTGTCGGATGTCCTCCACATAGGAGTCAGTTGAAAACCAGCGCCAGGTACTTGTAACTGGCATTACGCTGAACCAAAAAAGGAGCCACCTTTTTTGGTGCAATGTGGAGTATATGTTTTTAAACTTTAAATGTGTAAATTGTATTGCACCAAAATAAAGAGATTTTTCTTTCTTTCTTTCTTTCTTTTCTTTCATAATTTAGGGAGGGCTGAAAACATCAGGCTGGCAGGTACGTATGCTTGTGTTAAGGAGTACGATAGATTGATCCAAATCTCGCTATCAAATTGCATGGGGCTGGGCCAGACTGATAGACAATACACTTTTCACACGTGTCATCTTCTTAGACGTGCTCGTCTACGTGACGTAATGCTCGCGAAGGAGATGGCGGAGCGCGCCCGGGAGAGGTTCAGAACTCTCCCGGCCCGCCGAGCCCGCAACATGCTCGCCGCACGTCGCAGGCGACTCAGGCGCCGGAGGTCGCTTAACAACCTCCGTCCTCCATGAGCGCAGGCCTGGGGGTGGCAGGTGAGGCCGCCTGTCACCCCAGCAGAAGCAGGCCGGGACGGTGGGGCGGCTAGCGCCCCTACCCCAAACCGGGGCACCGTGGTTTCCAAACCCGAGGGGGCCATCTCGAAACCGGAGATGGCCCAGGGTCAGTCGGGGTGCGAGAGATATGCTCTATGGGCAACCTTACACCCCGGCGTCTGAAGACCCGAGAAGGCGTGCGGTTTTAGTCGGTTCAAGCCCGACATAACCGCCCCCGCTGGCCGGCGGGGGGGTATCTGAAGGGATTTCCGCACGAAAAAAAAAAAGGAAAAGAAAAGTACGTTTCCCCATCGAATGCATAGGGACATATTTTAGGTCAAATACTAAATTGAACGTGGCTCCCGCCCCCCACATTGGAAGTATTTAAAAAAATGGATTATGTTAAAGGAGCGCTCCTAAACATAAAACATTTTTTTTCGAATTCTTGTCTGTTTGTCTTTTTGGTTTGCGATGCACGCAAAATCTACTGAACAGATTTTAATGCAATTTCTTCTATTAGAAAGATCTTGGTCACTTAAAATCTGTCGTATGTTTGATTGCAATTGGTTACGTGGAACCGGCGATATGATCAGGAAACGATAACCAACCTGCAAATGGGCGGAGCCGCGGGCATCAGCTGCTACAAGTCAATAAAATCAAAGCGGCTCCATAGTTCCTATGCTCGAAAAATTCTATGTTACTAAACTTACTACTACTATTATTTTATTTATTTTATTCATTCAATTAAACAATGCTTGTATAATAACAATACAGTAGAATTAATAAATCACTGAGGTTTGTGATAAATACTAAAGTCTACACTCAAAATAAAAGTAAATCTATCAATATTCTGATATAAAATCGTTTAGAAAAAGTAGGTATACACTTATATATTGGAACTTGGCAGAAGCATTCTCCAGTGACTTGGAAAGTTGGAATATTTATTAAATAAATAAATATTCTACGACATTCTACATAACGCTCTCAAGTAAGCATAGTTTAACTAGCTTGTGTTATGGGTTCAGAATGCGGATAAACATACATTTATGCTTTTTTTTATTTATACATACATATTACACATAGGAACAACCAGACCAATGCAAATAGACATATTCATGCTTACAAATATTTGCACTGAGCGGGAATCGAACCCGCGCCTCCTGTCGTAGCAGTCGAATGCACTACCGCTACGCTTTGAGGGCCAAAAGGGCCTCTATAAAGAGCATCAGCTATTTCCAAAACAAAGTCATGTCAAAACAGTCACTTCCTCTTCTAACTTATCTTTTGACTCACTCAGTAAGTCTAACTGTTCTGTACTGTACTCATTATCATCATGAATTACCGCATGCCATGACTGACTAATTTCATCGTATTCGAATATTCGAGGTGTCTAAAACAATATGTTTACATATATACATATAATAAAATCGTAACGAGGTGAAAACTGTACATTGAATATTTTATTCAAATAAAGTTCCTAGAACTAATAGCAATTATTAGCTCTAGGAACGATACCGATGCCACAAATGTGATTTTTAGATTTTTTGTCTGTTTGTCTGCTTTTATTATCGATGTCCGAGCATCGCTTGAAAACCTCTAAACAGATTCCTGGTGCACATTGAACATTTTTCGAGTGTATGGTTATAAACAGCGCTATATATCATCACGCTATTATAAGTTTGATAGGAGCAGCAGGATAAAATCGTTCAAATCTATTGTTTTTCATTGTTTTACCATCAAAGAAGATCATCACGAAATTCTGCAGTTCGATAGAACTCAGACATGGTCAAAATTCGGAATATAAATCATCACGCTATAGCTAATAGGTTATGAGTAGTAAAATATGCAATCATGAAATTACAGAGTTTTTTTTATATATTTAGGACACGTCAATTTGACTTCACCTCCCCTGATGGTAAGCTGAAGGTAAAGTCTCTCGAAAGAGGGTCACCATTGCATACACGTTTTTTTTTTTTTTTATACCACTAAGGTGGCAGACAAGCACGCGGCCCACCTGATGGAAAGCGGTTACCGCGGCCTATGGACGTGTGCAACACCAGTGGCGTCACACTCGCGCTGCCGACCCTGTAAAGGAAAGAGGATGGGAAAGGAGTTTGGGAGGGGGTGGGAAAGGAGTTTGGGAGTGGATGGGAAAGGAGTTTGGGCTCCGGCACTCTCACTCACCGAACGGAACGCAACAGTTCAAATACTGTTACTTGGCGTCGATATTCTGTTATTCTGTTATTCTGTTAACCATGTTAAATTTTAATTGTTAAATGGTGGCACTCAGCTTGACGGCCTCATCAAAAGAGGATTGTCACCGCAGCACCGCGTGACACCGTCCCACCGGTCCCACTAGTGCTGCGACAGTTACTTTCTTGTAAAAGTCTCTAACTCAACCCTTGATAATAAACATCATCGCGCTTTCGTAATAGGAAACCGGGTAGAATTAATTTCGATGTCAAATATAAAACTCTATTTCATATTCAATAATTGAAAATTTAACTATGAAATAGGTAACCTAATATATTTTCGAAACTCCAGTAGTAAACATTCCGAAGTTGGTGCACGTGTTGAACAACGGACGAGGCTCTGACGCAGCTTTTCTTCTCATGGAGGTCAGACGGCAGTCGTTCCTGGTAAAGCTGATCAAACACAATAAGCGGACCTCGGGCTCCAAAGTGCAAACTTTGTACGCAAATGAGAAATCGCTATGAGGATGATAAAGCAGTAATTAGTATAAAATATAATATTGTCGGAAGTTTACGCGAATGTCACATATTAAAATAAAATTAATTTCTAATCAAATTAATTTATAAATATTTTATACTATTGAAATAAAACTGTTTTTTAACGGATTCTATCGCGATTTATTTGATGTTATTTTATATTTTATATTGAACCCGACGTTTCCGTTGCTTTTCAGCAGCCATGGTCACGGGGAGTCTCCCCGTGACCATGGCAAAAGCAGTAAAATATAAAATAACATCAAATAAATCGCGATAGAATCCGTTAAAAAACAGTTTTATTTCAATAGTATAAAATATTTATAAATTAATTTGATTAGAAATATTTTATTCTGATTACTGCTGTAAAACATGTACACTTACGATTCTAACGCAGGCTTTCTTCATGGGGTTGGGAGGACAGACGGCAGTCGAGCAAGTTGCGGGCTCGGCGGGCCTGGGGAGTTCTAAATCTCTCCCTGGCGCGCTCCGCCATCTCCTTCGCGAGCATTACATGCTCGCAGAAGGAGGTGGCGGCTGCCCACGCGCTCGCGCTCCGCGCCATTGCCGCAATCATGCTCCTAAATACATACCTAAATATCATACACAGAAATACCCAAACCAGTGTAAATATCCGTATTCATGCATTGAACTATTTACACTGAGCGGGAAGCGAATCGAACCTTTGACTCAGTCTTCACAGTCCAACGCTCTACCGCCACGCCACATAAGTCTTCAAAATGAAAGAGAAAAGAAACGAGTTTAGCAGAACGAGATTCATTGAATTCTTTTAAACTGTCATTTAAAACCTGTTTACCAAAACCTACTACTGATTACAGCTGAACGGTGATTTAATAAAGCTCGATAACCTTGTAAAAAAACGAGAACACCTTTTACGCCACGGTCTCTTTTTGGAACATCTGTAACTAATTCCACATATTTTTGGCATGCCCAGGTCTGTATAATCTCAAAGGGGTAGCCAGGGGTGTATTGTACCCGCATTTTGTCGGTTATGTTTTTGGTCCCACATTAAAGAAGGCGAGTATATTCTAGTATAACGTTTTGATATTGATAACTTAACAACAGAAAAATCCACTTTTCTCGACTCGGTAATTGTACACTGGACGTTCACGGGTTATGGACAAGGTATCATACTATGAATGACACTGAAAAAAGAGACTTCACAATTTTTGCGATGTATTTTACTCTAAAGATCGGTGTACTTGAGCAACTTCAGCATAATCAAGTACATGACGTAATTATAAAAAGTCACGTCTCTTTAGGTATCTTTATTGTTTGAAGCACACACTATCATTTTGCTTTTCATGAAAATATGTGACACTCAATGAAATAAAACACCATAATTGAGCTGAGTGAGACGAAGTCGAGCGAAAGCTCCTCATACCAGACTTCAGGATTTTCTTTGTCACAGGTCTCCTCCTAAACTACTAATCCAATCAGAACCAAATTTGGCATGATTAAAGAGGTCAATCAGAGGAAGGTTTATGGATATATTTTGCTTATATATGCTATTAATGCTACCACAGGGGAATGAACACCGTTAAAAAAATTCCAGATGGAATTACATAATAACCGCTCGAGACACTGTGACCAAACTTTGCACGCTCAGAAAGCATGTCCAGAGTTTCAAAAAGAATTTTCAAAATCAGACTTGCCACGGATTAATGATCACTGTTCAAAATTTTCAAAATCTGATTCACGATGTCTCACTCAGCTCAACATTGCAAGCAGCGATTCGCCTTGCAGACCTAGTAATATTTGTGATAGTTACAAGCGGCAATCTACAACGATTGATGAATTGTATAAGACTATTATTTAGCCGAATATGGCTAAACTTGTATTTGTTTCATAATTAATTATGTTTTTACTTGCTTGTTTTAGTTATGATGCGGTTTCAAATTTGCGTACAAAGTTTGCACTTTGGAGCCCGAGGTCCGCTTATTGTGTTTGATCAGCTTTTCCAGGAACGACTGCCCAACTGCCAACGTGGACGAAGGGGTCTGACCTCCAAACCATGAGAAGAAAAGTTGCGTCAGAGCCTCGTCCGTTGTTCGACACGTGCACCAACTTCGGAATAGATCAAGGTATGTTTACTTCTTCAGTTTCGTACATATATTCACCTCTTCCTATTACATCTTTATATTTTCAATGATTGAATATGAAGAAATAGAGGTTTATATTTGACATCGAATTTAATTCTACCCGGTTTCCTAATACAATAGCGTGATGATATTTATTATCAAGGGTTGAGTTGGAGACTTTTACAAGTAAGTAACTCTGTAGTTTCGTTATTTCATATTTTACTACTCATAACCTTTTAGCTATAGCGTGATGATTTATATTCTATCTAAGTCTGAGTTCTATCGAACTGCAGAATTTCGTGATGATCATCTCTGTGATAATAAAACAATGATAAATATTAGATTTGATCGATTTTATCCTGCTGCTTCTATTACACTTATATTAGCGTGATGATATGTATGTGTATGATTTTTTTTTTTTTATATTTAGGACACGTCAATTTGACTTTACCTCGCCTGATGTTAAGCTGAAGGTAAAGTCACAGGAAAGAGGGTCACCATTACATACACGTACCATGTTAACAATGGTGGCACTCAGCTTGACGGCCTCATCAGAAGAGGATTGTTGTCGCAGCACCGCGTGACACCCACCGGCCCCACTAGTGCTGCGACCACAATCCCCCTGCCCGGCTATGCACTTGCTGACCCCTGAACGCAATCAATATATAATATTAGCGTGATGATATATAGCGCAGTTTATGACCATACACTAGAAAAATGTTCATGCAAAGTTTCAGCTGAATCTGTTCAGCGGTTTTCATAATAAAAGCAGACAAACAGACACAAATTCTAAGAATCACATTTTTGGCTTCGGTATCGTTCCTAGGACTAATAGCAATTATTTATTTTAAAAAATATGCAATATACAGTTTTCACCTCGTAACGATTTTATTATTTGTATATATTTATAGATATTGTTTTAGACACATCGAATACTCGGAAACGATGAAATTAGTCAGTCATGGCATGCGGTAATTCATGATGACAATGAGAACAGTTACACTTACTGAGTGAGTCAACAGCTGAAACTTAGGGCCAACCGAAACTAATGTTTCTATATATCTCGATAAAACCACGGTACGAGACCTTTTCAAGAAACGTTCTGATACTTTTTTAAGGTTCCTCCTCCAGCACCTTACCGACGCAAAATGAATCGAACTTACAAAAGGACACGGTATCTCCGACATAATAACCATTTCCAAGCGGTAAATATCCACTAGCCCCCGGTAGGTCTTGAGCATCATTACTTGCCCCACCTATTTAAAGCTGAATAAGCACCTCTCTCACATCTCAATACGGTAGAACATCATAGTACTGGATTCTTCTATAGTGTCGTTTACAACACAGCATTTTCTGATTCCCATGAAGTGTTTTTTTTTAATTAGATTTAAATTGGATTTATATGACTTCTATGCAACGTATCCGCAATTTTAAATCTATCTTGCAAGTTTACTCAGGAGTAAGTGGGTTATAAAGAATGAGACCTTAACAAAATTAAATCATTTTTTACGAGTACATGGGTAAAATAGAAACAAAGAGGTCTAAATAAAAGATTTGTATTTACAACGTGTCATTTAAACCATATTTAACATTCTTAGAGTTAGGGTGACTTTCAATAGACTAGAAACGGAGATCAATGGTGGTGCTCGGGAACAATGTGCTTGGCGTGACCTTCATATTTGACTTCGGCGTTAAATCTGTAAAAATGAAATAATAATACTTTAGTGATTTTACTTTTAATAAGTTTGCTTGACGACGATGCTATAGCGCAAGGTTTTCCTCTCAGGGTTGAGTGGTCATATGGCAGTTGCTCTCATAAAAACCGTATAAGTCAAGTCAAAAGGAGAAGTAAGCGGATCCCGGACTCCAAGATGACAGCCTCGGGTACAACCAGGACCAACGCTAAGGTGATGTTGACTTGTAATAAGTAAATCAATAAATAATTTTAACGCTAATTTTTTAGCAGCATTAGTTGATTGATTTTGATAACTAACAAACAAGCATTCTATAAAAACGAAATGGGTGGTACTCATGAGTGAGGTTTCAACAATTTGTATTGTTTTTAACTTAAGTTAAATTGCTTGTTCGAATCGAAATTACGTCAATAGTTTAATAGCCGCATGTGAAACCGTGACTTCTGGAGCGCAAATCTTATGCCTTGTCTTCTAAGCTACCTCTGCTTCGAAATGAACTGATTCGAATTTAGTTGAAGTAATTTATTAATTTGAAATATCTGGAGACCGACCTTTGCTCGGTATTTCATCTTCACGTTTTCTAAAAATGAAACCAGCTAGATCGATTTATCTCCCCCGAAACTCTCTGCATACTAAATTTCATGAAAATCGTTGGAGCCGTTTCCGAGATTTAGATTATATATATATATATATATATAACCATACACATATAAATATATATATCTACAAGAATTGCTCGTTCAAAGGTATTCAATTCATAAAATATTAGCTAAATTAGTTCTTACTAGCATGAGTAAGAACTATCAGTGATTTACTCAAGTTTCTGTGAAGGAAGTTCACGTATAACTACAGTAATAGTTTTTACGTACCCAGTCTTTTTATCAGCGTGGTACTTCACAATTCTGATAGTACCGTCGGGCTGATGCAAAGCATACTCGCCCTTCACGACATCACCATCGCGGTGCTCCTGCTGGTGCTTGAAGTCATGAGTGTGGGGGTCCTTGACTTCATACGCAAACTCGTACTTAGGGTGAGCCTAAAATACAGAATGATAAAGTTATCGTAAGTATTCACATCTTCATGGCCACAGATCAGCATGGGTGTATATTTCGATGCATTTGGAATTGGCACTTTGATAGAGACAGAGCAGACTAAAAATATTTTTTTGAATGGACGTGAAATACATACATAATAGTCGACATGCTGTTCATGATGACCTTCGTTTTCTTTTACTTGAACTTCGTCGTACTTCTGTTGTTCTTCGTGTTTCTGATTTTGGTGTTCGTAATGAGGTTCGTGTTTAGTGTCATGGGATTGGTGTAATACTATGCTCTGCGATGAAAATGCATGGCCATGCCCGTGGTCATGGCCCTCTTGTGGCCTTGCTGACACCACGGCGACGAGTGCAGTAATTAGGACAATCTGTAAACCAGATATGGTTATTAAAATTACAGTTTTTGGAATTCGTACTTCATGTCATTATCAATTAGATTTGTTTTCCTACCTTAAACATTTTTGTATTTGTGGAGCAGCTTTATTTCTGGAGTGCTCAGTTGCAACTGATAATTTCGCCGTAAAAAACTTTTCATTTATACGATCCAAAGGTTCAGTGATTTACGTAATATATCTCAAAATGGCCAACCAGTTCTGAATACATGACAAATTTTGGTAAATTAATCTGACCTTGAGGCCTTACTTTAATTACATTTCTTTAAGACGACGCATTGAATATTTTAGCGTTAAGGATTTTACTTTTTTCTTAGCAAATACAAACTTTTGGAACTGATAATTTTTCATTGTTTTTTTATTATTATTACTTCATTTTGGTAATTGGTTTACACGATTAGTCAACTTTTATAGCAGAAAAAAATTCTCAAAGTCGGCTCTGTAAAAACCGAGTTTTTCATTTTACACACAAACGACACCGATTTAAACGTCAAAATTTTCTGTACCACTATGTCTCATTACCCTTTCAAAATGGAGGTTGGATTTTACATGATTAGCAATAGTTTTTGTTTTAAACGAGAAATACTGTTTTGACTCATTTCAAGTTAGCTCTCGCGCCCGTTTGTATGCAGACGTTCCCCGCGCAGCCCGCTCAGTCCGCTTCTAACTATTATCAGCGTCGGACTATTGCCAGTCGAACTCCCGCGCAGTAGGTAGATATCGATAGCAGTATCATCAATAGTATCTCACGAGGTAAGACCAAACACGTTGTACACAGAGCCAGGCACTCCAATATAGGGGTGCGACTGGTTGGATCACCTCCAAGTTTGGTGCACCCTGGGCAACGTGGGCGATGACGCATCATTGATTGCTCCTCTGGAGTAGCTGGCATCAACGTCAACGGCCAAGAGTCTGACCAACCGGCCCTTTTCAGGGCCAGCTGACCCCATTGCATGAGGGGGTCGGGGTATGGCGGGAATGCAAGGCCCTCGGGGCTGGTCGCTCCAGGTACCCCTCTGCTGTTATCAGAGGGGACACTGCGAATGGCACAGGGTCAGTCGGAGTGCGAGGGATATGCTCTATGGGTAACCTTACACACCGGTGTCTGTAGACCCGAGACGGCATGCGGTTTTAGTCGGCTTGAGCCCGACATAATCCGCTGGCCGGCGGGGCGTATCCGAAGGGATTTCCGCACAAAAAAAAAGACACTCCAATATAATTTCTAAATAAGCTTAGCCCATGCACAGCTCGCTTTCCGTGCCCCGCAAGTGAAATGTTTACGACCGATGTAAAATAGAATTTTGCATTTCTTAGAATATTGAACACAATGGAGTAGAGTTTTTTTTTTACAAATATATTATAATTTATTTATGTATTATATTTGTAAATTGACTAAAAGTTTTACGCCAGATTCAGGAACATAAGTAGATAGAATAGGGACAATTTTAGGACAAAAATTGGGCTTCAGTTGAAAACCAGCGTTGCAGATGTACTTCATCTGTAGCATTAGCTGATCTGCGGCCTTTTAAACACACAATCCACACTGACTATTATGAGGTTAACAGTATAGTTGCAAGTAAGGAAACCAAGAATTTTGTTGGGTACCCTCTTTTCCTATCTTACTTGTCGTGTTGGTAATTTGTAATGTGTGTAGTTGCTTATGTTTACAATTTGTTAAGTGTTTGTGTTTAATAAATGTATTTTCTTTCTTTCTTTCTTCTTTCTATTTGAGTTAAGAAAATTTAATAGATTTTAACACCGGAATAGTGAACATAGATGGAATAGAATTTTATTTGGGTACTTAGAAATACCCTGCATTTCATTAATGGTAGTTCGTTAAAATTTATAATTATATTATTTTGCGTTACAATAACGAACGTAGATGACATAGAGATATTTTGACTTATAATATAAATAAATATTGATTGAATATGCATTATGATTTTTTGTTACAATTCACTAATTTGTTCGTTAGAATAGCTACGATAGAATAAGATAAAATAAATAATAAGATAAAATAGAGAAATTTGTTGAAAAATAAGTCAATATCACATATTTTTTATTTAAAATGAAGATCAGCGACGTTTGTAGTTCAGCATACCGATTTAAAACAATGAACAAAAAAACAATAAAAACTGTAAAAAAGTATTTAAATCGAATCAAAAATTACACAGATATGGCGAGTTTTACACCTAATTACCTACTTTTTTTAATTGGTTAAGTCACAAGTCCTGAAAATTACTTTAAGACTGATGGTCGTTCAACTAGTACTTTCCTTAAGTTAAGATTATAATAATTTTCTAGTTAACTAGAAGGTTAAATTAGGTCCACGATAAAGATGTTCGATCGTACTGTACCCTTTTTTCAATTCAGACTGTTCCGCGTAAAATAACGTAATATTAAAAAAAATAGTTTTCTCGTTATTTATATTGATTTATACCTTATGAATAGCGTTGCAGAGACATAGCCTGAGACACAGCTTTAAAAAAACCTAGATCAGGTAGGTGGCCATAAATTTGTTAAGTGGATACATTTTTCCATTTTATTTGCACCTGGTAACTACTTTTATGTAGGTGTTTATATGCTTAATTTACTTACTTATATTTTGCCATAATTGTAAAATTATTAATAATATATTGTACAGCCTTTTTGGATAAATAAATACATTTATTATTTAAAAAAAGGGTGTCGGGCGGAAATAACTGAACAGTGTTAGTATCTTTTTAATTAAGGAGTTTATGTTAAAGCGCAAGAAGTATGTATGTTCCTCACCCTTTGCAGATTATATGTAGGTACTAATATTTTTTTTTTTTGGTGTTGTAGTTTTAATGTTAAGAGGTAATGTAATAATTCGAGCCCAGCCCCTAAGAACGGTTAATTCCTCCTATGAAACTGAGTTTTATTAATAAATTAAGTTGTACATGTGCAACCATAAGTAATTTTAAATTACAACTACGCAGACACTATTTAACTGTACAAAAAACTGTACTCTGACAATTCGGGAATTTCCAGTTTTATTTGTTTTAATCACAAACTATTTAAGAAATTTATTTAATTTTTATTATATTATCATATGTACCTTTCATACTAATACAATTCAATACTCACCCCTTTTCACTTATCTCTGTTATTGCTTTTTGATAAAAATAGGCAATTTGGCTTGTTTTGGGTTCATGGCGGCGTGAGCTGTGTGTCCCTTTTTTCTCATTGTGTGTCACTGTGTCCTATCTACCTTTTTTTTTTTTTTATCGTGCGCAAATCCCTTCGGATATCCCCCCGCGTGCCAGCGGGGGCGGTTATGTCGGGCTTGAACCGACTAAAACCGCACGCCGTCTCGGGTCTACAGACGCCGGGGTGTAAGGTTGCCCATAGAGCATATCCCTCGCACCCCGACTGACCCTGGACCATCTCCGGTTTCGAGATGGCCCCCTCTGTGTCCTATCTACCTTTTTTTTTTTTTTATAAAATACCCCCCCGCCGGCCAGCGGGGGCGGTTATGTCGGGCTTGCACCGACTAAAACCGCACGCCGTCTCGGGTCTTCAGACGCCGGGGTGTAAGATTACCCATAGAGCATATCCCTCGCACCCCGGCTGACCCTGGGCCATCTCACCACTAACAGCATCGCTCATCCTGTCTCCTCTGAAAGCAGAGGAGTACGGAGAGCGATGTGTTCCCGCCACGTTGGGTATTGGCCGACGATCAATGCCAACCCTATGAAGGGGTGAAGGGGAAGCCATTGACCGCCGCCCAGGGTGTACCGGCCGCTCCGATTCCGTTTCCCCCGGACTGCAGCGGGATCGGAATCGGAGCGACACTCGAGGAGGTTAGCCAACACACACCCCCGTGTCCTATCTACCTATTCGCAACACTTTTCTATGGCAAGTTTTTGTTTTGTGTACCTTGTGACAATTTTATATATATTGTAATAGAATAATGTAATTGCGTAAGTTACATAACTCTGGCTGTGGTTTCCAGATATATATATTAGTCTATGGGCTGTGGTAAGCCGAACCACCACAGACTACTAAGAGATACTACGTATGCGAACCACAGACCACATAAAAGAGCCGAACTGTCATCCCCGGCCGCATCGAGCCACAGACTCCCCAACAAGGCCATAGACTATAAAAAGTTAAGTTCTTGGTTTCTGCCTGCGTATTTCGGAGTGACGGCGGTGAACGGCTGGGGTTGACGGTTTGTTTTGTTTTTGATGTTAGATTTTTTGTTTTGCTTTTTATTTTTATTTTGTTTTGCTTTTTATTTTTATTTTGTTTTTATTGCTGTTTTTGTGTTTCTTTTTCTTTTTTTGTTTTTGTATTAATTTTTTAAGAGCTTATAATATATGTTTGTCGGATGTCCTCCACATAGGAGTCAGTTGAAAACCAGCGCCAGGTACTTGTAACTGGCGAAAACTGGCTGTAAGCAAAAGAAAAGTACGTTTCCCCATCGAATGCATAGGGACATATTTTAGGTCAAATACTAAATTGAACGTGGCTCCCGCCCCCCACATTGGAAGTATTTAAAAAAAATGGATTATGTTAAAGGAGCGCTCCTAAACATAAAACATTTTTTTTCGAATTCTTGTCTGTTTGTCTTTTTGGTTTGCGATGGACGCAAAATCTACTGAACAGATTTTAATGCAAGTTCTTCTATTAGAAAGATCTTGGTCACTTAAAATCTGTCGTATGTTTGATTGCAATTGGTTACGTGGAACCGGCGATATGATCAGGAAACGATAACCAACCTGCAAATGGGCGGAGCCGCGGGCATCAGCTGCTACAAGTCAATAAAATCAAAGCGGCTCCATAGTTCCTATGCTCGAAAAATTCTATGTTACTAAACTTACTACTACTATTATTTTATTTATTTTATTCATTCAATTAAACAATGCTTGTATAATAACAATACAGTAGAATTAATAAACCACTGAGGTTTGTGATAAATACTAAAGTCTACACTCAAAATAAAAGTAAATCTATCAATATTCTGATATAAAATCGTTTAGAAAAAGTAGGTATACACTTATATATTGGAACTTGGCAGAAGCATTCTCCAGTGACTTGGAAAGTTGGAATATTTATTAAATAAATAAATATTCTACGACATTCTACATAACGCTCTCAAGTAAGCATAGTTTAACTAGCTTGTGTTATGGGTTCAGAATGCGGATAAACATACATTTATGCTTTTTTTTATTTATACATACATATTACACATAGGAACAACCAGACCAATGCAAATAGACATATTCATGCTTACAAATATTTGCACTGAGCGGGAATCGAACCCGCGCCTCCTGTCGTAGCAGTCGAATGCACTACCGCTACGCTTTGAGGGCCAAAAGGGCCTCTATAAAGAGCATCAGCTATTTCCAAAACAAAGTCATGTCAAAACAGTCAGCTAATGCTCTTCCTCTTCTAACTTATCTTTTGACTCACTCAGTAAGTCTAACTGTTCTGTACTGTATTCATTATCATCATTAATTACCGCATGCCATGACTGACTAATTTCATCGTTTTCGAATATTCGAGGTGTCTAAAACAATATGTTTACATTATATACATATAATAAAATCGTAACGAAGTGAAAACTGTACATTGAATATTTTATTCAAATAAAGTTCCTAGAACTAATAGCAATTATTAGCTCTAGGAACGATACCGATGCCAAAAATGTGATTTTTAGAATTTTTGTCTGTTTGTCTGCTTTTATTATCGATGTCCGAGCATTGCTTGAAAACCTCTAAACAGATTTCTGGTGCACATTGAACATTTTTCGAGTGTATGGTCATAAACAGCGCTATATATCATCACGCTATTATAAGTTTGATAGGAGCAGCAGGATAAAATCGTTCAAATCTATTGTTTATCATTGTTTTATCATCAAAGAAGATCATCACGAAATTCTGCAGTTCGATAGAACTCAGACATGGTCAAAATTCGGAATATAAATCATCACGCTATAGCTAATAGGTTATGAGTAGTAAAATATGCAATCATGAAATTACAGAGTTTTTTTTATATATTTAGGACACGTCAATTTGACTTCACCTCGCCTGATGGTAAGCTGAAGGTAAAGTCTCTCGAAAGAGGGTCACCATTGCATACACGTACCATGTTAACAATGGTGGCACTCAGCTTGACGGCCTCATCAAAAGAGGATTGTCACCGCAGCACCGCGTGACACCGTCCCACCGATCCCACTAGTGCTGCGACAGTTACTTTCTTGTAAAAGTCTCTAACTCAACCCTTGATAATAAACATCATCACGCTTTCGTAATAGGAAACCGGGTAGAATTAATTTCGATGTCAAATATAAAACTCTATTTCTTCATATTCAATAATTGAAAATTTAACTATGAAATAGCTAACCTAATATATTTTCAAAACTTCAGAAGTAAACATACCTTGATCTATTCCGAAGTTGGTGCACGTGTTGAACAACGGACGAGGCTCTGACGCAGCTTTTCTTCTCATGGAGGTCAGACGGCAGTCGTTCCTGGTAAAGCTGATCAAACACAATAAGCGGACCTCGGGCTCCAAAGTGCAAACTTTGTACGCAAATGAGAAATCGCTATGAGGATGATAAAGCAGTAATTAGTATAAAATATAATATTGTCGGAAGTTTACGCGAATGTCACATATTAAAATAAAATTAATTTCTAATCAAATTAATTTATAAATATTTTATACTATTGAAATAAAACTGTTTTTTAACGGATTCTATCGCGATTTATTTGATGTTATTTTATATTTTATATTGAACCCGACGTTTCCGTTGCTTTTCAGCAGCCATGGTCACGGGGAGTCTCCCCGTGACCATGGCAAAAGCAGTAAAATATAAAATAACATCAAATAAATCGCGATAGAATCCGTTAAAAAACAGTTTTATTTCAATAGTATAAAATATTTATAAATTAATTTGATTAGAAATATTTTATTCTGATTACTGCTGTAAAACATGTACACTTACGATTCTAACGCAGGCTTTCTTCATGGGGTTGGGAGGACAGACGGCAGTCGAGCAAGTTGCGGGCTCGGCGGGCCTGGGGAGTTCTAAATCTCTCCCTGGCGCGCTCCGCCATCTCCTTCGCGAGCATTACATGCTCGCAGAAGGAGGTGGCGGCTGCCCACGCGCTCGCGCTCCGCGCCATTGCCGCAATCATGCTCCTAAATACATACCTAAATATCATACACAGAAATACCCAAACCAGTGTAAATATCCGTATTCATGCATTGAACTATTTACACTGAGCGGGAAGCGAATCGAACCTTTGACTCAGTCTTCACAGTCCAACGCTCTACCGCCACGCCACATAAGTCTTCAAAATGAAAGAGAAAAGAAACGAGTTTAGCAGAACGAGATTCATTGAATTCTTTTAAACTGTCATTTAAAACCTGTTTACCAAAACCTACTACTGATTACAGCTGAACGGTGATTTAATAAAGCTCGATAACCTTGTAAAAAAACGAGAACACCTTTTACGCCACGGTCTCTTTTTGGAACATCTGTAACTAATTCCACATATTTTTGGCATGCCCAGGTCTGTATAATCTCAAAGGGGTAGCCAGGGGTGTATTGTACCCGCATTTTGTCGGTTATGTTTTTGGTCCCACATTAAAGAAGGCGAGTATATTCTAGTATAACGTTTTGATATTGATAACTTAACAACAGAAAAATCCACTTTTCTCGACTCGGTAATTGTACACTGGACGTTCACGGGTTATGGACAAGGTATCATACTATGAATGACACTGAAAAAAGAGACTTCACAATTTTTGCGATGTATTTTACTCTAAAGATCGGTGTACTTGAGCAATTTCAGCATAATCAAGTACATGACGTAATTATAAAAAGTCACGTCTCTTTAGGTATCTTTATTGTTTGAAGCACACACTATCATTTTGCTTTTCATGAAAATATGTGACACTCAATGAAATAAAACACCATAATTGAGCTGAGTGAGACGAAGTCGAGCAAAAGCTCCTCATACCAGACTTCAGGATTTTCTTTGTCACAGGTCTCCTCCTAAACTACTAATCCAATCAGAACCAAATTTGGCATGATTAAAGAGGTCAATCAGAGGAAGGTTTATGGATATATTTTGAAAAAATTAATGCTACCTCAGAGGAATGAACACCGTTAAAAAATTCCAGATGGAATTACATAATAACGCAGCGATTCGCCTTGCAGACCTAGTAATATTTGTGATAGTTACAAGCGGCAATCTACAACGATTGATGAATTGTATAAGACTATTATTTAGCCGAATATGGCTAAACTTGTATTTGTTTCATAATTAATTATGTTTTTACTTGCTTGTTTTAGTTATGATGCGATTTCTCATTTGCGTACAAAGTTTGCACTTTGGAGCCCGAGGTCCGCTTATTGTGTTTGATCAGCTTTTCCAGGAACGACTGCCGAACTGCCAACGTGGACGAAGGGGTCTGACCTCCAAACCATGAGAAGAAAAGCTGCGTCAGAGCCTCGTCCGTTGTTCAACACGTGCACCAACTTCGGAATAGATCAAGGTATGTTTACTTCTTCAGTTTCGAACATATATTCACCTCTTCCTATTGCATCTTTATATTTTCAATGATTGACTATGAAGAAATAGAGGTTTATATTTGACATCGAATTTAATTCTACCCGGTTTCCTTATACAATAGCGTGATAATATTTATTATCAAGGGTTGAGTTGGAGACTTTTACAAGTAATTAACTCTGTAGTTTCGTTATTTCATATTTTACTACTATATATATACCTTATCAAACGCTTGGCTGATATCCAAAAAGACTGCAGAGCAATATAATTTGTTTTCAAGGCATCTGTTAATGGTGTCAACTATACGGTGTACCTGTTCAATTGTCCCGTGTTTTTCCCGGAATCCAAATTGGTGGTTCGGTAATACTGTACTTAGATGTTCTTTCATCCTGTTAAGCAATATCCTCTCAAACAGTTTGCCAATAACTGGTAGCAGGCTGATAGGTCTGTATGAAGTAACTTCGTGTGGGGGTTTACCGGGTTTCGGTACCATAACCACATGTGCAATTTTCCATTGCCCAGGGAAATGTTCGAGTCTTAAGCTGGCATAAAAGATGTTAACTAATTTCATTACACCTTTAAGAGGCAGGTTTTTAAGTAATGTGACATCAATAAGGTCATAGCCGGGTGCTTTACCTTCCTTGAGGTTCCTTATTTCTTTCATAATTTCTTTTGGGCTGGTACTTTTAAGTGGAAGACACATTTGATTCGCTGATTCAAGGTATTCCTTGATTTTCATAGTTTATTCGGGATTGTTTTCAGGGAGTGGTTGGAAAACTGTTTTCAGGTGTTCCGCAAAGATTGTTGCCTTTTCTTTATCTGATCTAGCTCATCCTCCTTTTTCATCATTGATAGGTGATATGTGGATTTTCGGGCGCTTTAGATTCTTGGTAGCCTGCCACAGCGAGTAGTTTGTGTCTCCAGTTGTATCTAGATTTGTGAGATATTGTTGAATATTAACATTTTCTAGGGTGCAGATAAGGGCTTTGAGTTCATTTGAGAAACTATTAAATGCAGTTTTATCACTTGGATATCCTGTTGTATGCCAGATTTTTCTCAAACGACGGCGCTCTTGTATTTCTAAAGATTTAGATCGGAAAAAGAGAACATCTAGGACGGGACTTGAACCCGCGACCAGTCCCTTACAGGGGGAATGCTCTGACCAACTGAGCCACCTAGACACGTCCCAGATATTCGAAATTCTCCGATATATCATATACGTCTTAAGGCGACGTTGGAGACATCTACCGTAATTCTTGCGAACTACGGAAACAATGAATAACTTTACAGTCATTTTTAAACATTGTTTTTTGATGACTCCGCCTAATTATATAATTATCTGGGACGTGTCTAGGTGGCTCAGTTGGTCAGAGCATTCCCCCTGTAAGGGACTGGTCACGGGTTCAAGTCCCGTCCTAGATGTTCTCTTTTTCCGATCTAAATCTTTAGAATAAAGTAAGCATACAAAATGCTTAAAAAATTTAATTGAACCTCTCTTACATCTCAATACGGTAGAACATCATAGTACTGGATTATTTTATAGTGTCGTTTACAACACGGCATTTTCTGATTCCCATGAAGGTTTTTTTTATTAGATTTATATTGGATTTATATGACTTCTATGCAACGTATCCGCAATTTTAAATCTATCTTGCAAGTTTAGTCAGGAGTAAGTGGGTTAAAAAGAATGAGACCTTAACAAAATTAAAGCTTTTTTTACGAGTACATGGGTAAAATAGAAACAAAGAGGTCTAAGTAAAAGATTTGTATTTACAACATGTCATTTAAACCATATTTAACATTCTTAGAGTTAGGGTGTCTTTCAATAGACTAGAAACGGAGATCAATGGTGGTGCTCGGGAACAATGTGCTTGGCGTGACCTTCATATTTGACTTCGGCGTTAAATCTGTAAAAATGAAATAATAATACTGTAGTGATTTTACTTTTTATAAGTTTACTTGACGACGATGCTATAGCGCAAGGTTTTCCTCTCAGGGTTGAGTGGTCATATGGCAGTTGCTCTCATAAAAACCGTATTTGTCAAGTCAAAAGGAGAAGTAAGCGGATCCCGGGCTCCAAGATGACAGCCTCGGGTACAACCGGGACCAACGCGAAGGTGATGTTGACTTGTAATAAGTAAATCAATAAATAATTTTGGAATAACCAAATGGGTGATAATCATGAGTGTGGTTTCAACAATTTGTGGTTCAATTAACTTTGAATATCATGCCTATTTTTTTTAACTCAAGTTAAATTGCTTGTTCCAATCGAAAATAAGTCGATAGTTTGATAGCCGCGTGTGAAACCATGATTTCTGGAGCGCAAATCCTATGCTTTGTCTTCTAAGCTACCTCTGCTTCGAAATGAACTGATTTGAATTTAGTTGAAGTTATTCTTATACTTTAAAATATCGGGGTGATCGAGCTTTGCTCGGTATTTTATTTTGACGTTTTATAAAAATGATACTAGCTAGATCGATTTAACGCCCCCGAAACTCTCTGCATACAAAATTTCATAAAAATAGTTGCTTAGCTTATATTATATATAAGCCTCGTAAACCGGATCCAACTATTTACAATATATATACAAGAATTGCTCGTTCCAACGTATTAAATTCATAAAATAGGACCTAAAATAGTACTTACTAGCATGAGTAAGAACCATTAGTGATTTACTCAAGTCTCTGTGAAAGAAGTTCACGTATTACGGTAATAGTTTATACGTACCCAGTCTTTTTATCAGCGTAGTACTTCACAATTCTGATGGTACCATCGGGCTGATGCAAAGCATACTCGCCCTTCACGACATCACCATCGCGGTGCTCCTTCTGGTGCTTGAAGTCATGAGTGTGGGGGTCCTTGACTTCATACGCAAACTCGTACTTAGGGTGAGCCTAAAATATAGAATGATAAAGTTATCGTAAGTATTCACATCTTCATGGCCACAGATCAGCATGGGTGTATAATTCGATGCATTTGGAATTGGCACTTTGATAGAGACAGAGCAGACTAAAAAATATATTTTGTATGGTCGTGAAATACATACATAATAGTCGACATGGTGTTCATGATGACCTTCGTTTTCTTTTACTTGAACTTCGTCGTACTTCTGTTGTTCTTCGTGTTTCTGAATTTGGTGTTCGTAATGAGGTTCGTGTTTAGTGTCATGGGATTGGTGTAATACTATGCTCTGCGATGAAAATGCATGTCCATGCCCGTGGTCATGGCCCTCTTGTGGCCTTGCTGATACCACGGCGACGAGTGCAGTGATTAGGACAATCTGTAAACCAGACATGGTTATTAAAATTACAGTTTTTGGAATTCGTACTTCATGTCATTATCAATTAGATTTGTTTTCCTACCTTGTACATTTTTTTATTTGTTCTTTATACCTGGAGTGCTCAGTTGTAACTGATAATTTCTACGTTAATAATTTTTCTTTTATACGATCTAAAGATTCAGTGATTTACGTAATATATCTCAAAATGACCAACCAGTTCTCAATACATGATAAATTTTGGTAAGTTAATCTGACCTTGAGGCCTTTCTTTAATTATATTTCTTTGAGGACTAACTTTATGTTCGTTCAGGTAACACAACCTGTAACCTTTTTCAGGAATACTAGTAATTGGGTTCAGTCAATCGTAGTGGAAATTTATCAGTAGATTAGTAGTTAGATTTTGTCAATACATACATATGAATTATCAATATAATTTTCCCCCATTTTTTAAAACGGACCCACTTAACCAAAGAAATATAATAATTATATCAACTGGGCCAGCGGACCAAGTTCTAGTGGACCCAGTTGACTAACGAGCTTATTAAATGAACTTAAACCTTAAGTTTTATGCACATTTCGATGACCACCTATCGCAGATTTATATCTACTAGTTAAAGTTTATATTTCTTTCTATAATGTTTGGTAAATAGTTTGTCTTCAGTTACCTACTTACTGATAATTAACAAGGGTACCGCTTTTGAATCCTATACCTTCATTACCTTTTTCCTTTGGAAGAATATCATCTCTAATGACGTATAGTAACTTTCATACTCTTACTGCCTTAAATAAAAATACTAAAATATTGAAATCCATCATAAACGCAATCCTTGAATGAGATAATCTACTCTATTTGTCATGACATTTAACTTATAATTAGGCCAGTGTTATGAATGAAAAATACACTTCACGCTAAGTGATTACAAGGCACCAATCAAAATTTATGACCGAGTTATACTTATACGGCCTTGAGTTTGGTCAACAACCTCTTTATTGGACGTGAATGAGAGTGGTTTTATTTGCGATTTAAGTATGTATAGTTAATCGTGTGATTATAAGACCATTAGTGATATACTTATCTAACTAATACTGACAATAAGTTGTATTTAGAGGAGAATTGGAAGAAGTAATATTATTTTTAAGTTTTCTATTTATATTTTACGGTTATAACTAGGGATAGGATTACGTTCATCATAATCGTTTCTCACGTTGTATTTGCTTATTAGCAAGTCTACCGAAGATGTAGTACACTACAGAAAATAAAACTTTTGTCGCCTCAGTATTACGGGAGATTATTATCTATAAAATTTTAAAGCGATGGGCGTGGTATACTACGGAGCTCTAAGGGCTAACCACGACGTGCTTATAGCAATTCAGTTCATTCAGCGATGGAGCACTGCGCTGAGGGACAGAGATGGAGCATGTGTATAACTCCATCTCACTGCTTCGGCTCCGCCACCCAAAATTGTTTTGTTATTAGCGCGTTGTAGTTAGCCCGTTATCCTACCAAGCAGGAATGCCAACGAGAAGGAGCGGTGATTCGTTCTGACTTCAAAACAACTTCTTTAAAAAATACACAGCTAAATTTTGATGACTATAGCTAACTATAGTTTTGAGCTGGGCAGCTTGTAATCTAATTAACAGGCCAAAGGGGCCAGTATAGATTCCGATAACAAACTTAAGTAACAAGAGATGTAAAATATCAATATTCACTAATGAATTGTATTCCGACTTATCAATAATTAGTTGCAAAAGTAAGCGAAGGAATAAGTGGAACAACAGTAAGGCGATGATAAAATGAGAGAATATTGCATTCTTATTGTATAAACTATGCGCTAAATATAATAATTTCAGGACGTTATATATAATATACCTAAATACTTATGCAAAATGAAAGTATAAGTAAATGCATTTTATGTATTCACGTAACGGTCTGAAATAGAGTTCTAGACTTTTAACTTTTTTAGACAACGCGGATGGCTGATTACTATACACTGACTCTGACTTGAATTCTAATCATGATACTGACTTTACTTTAGTACAGTAATTTTCACTACATACAATCAGTAATGACTAAATTACACAATTATTTTTAGTATTCAAATTCGATACACCAAAAGACTGGTTTTATTGAGCAATTCGTTTATTTTGTAGAAAATATCAAAAAAACAGATATAACATTCGATCACAGATAATACTTAAAATGTTTCAACTCAATAGTGGTGTGGGGCGTGGTGGGGTACAATATGGTGAGTGCTATGCTTCACATCGGCGTGGAACCTGTAAAACATTTACATTTATTAGCCTTATTTACATTCAAGTACCGATTTTTTCTTGCGGAAATCACCTCGGATACCAGCCAGCCAAGTACCTAGTTGGGTTTTAACGAAGCAACAAGTACATTACAATTTTACCTCCGACGTCTTGTATAGTTCCCGAATATTTTATTTTATCATTATTATTAGTTACTATTAGGAGGTAAAATAAATTTTACATATTATTCTTATTCTGTCGCGTGGTTACTCCTACAATTAGGTATTTATTAGAAAACCCTAATTTAAACTTTTTTCTAAAGATTTAGATCGGAAAAAGAGAAGTGTTTTTAGTGTTTGAATCAATCTAATAACATTTTATACCATCTCTCTGCCTTATGTCTTGTATTATGCATCGGATATGCCCTTCAGATACCCTGTCTCTGATTACAATATTTTTATTTCGTTGGGGTTTATAAGAATACTATAATTTAGGTTTGTATGTTTTTGCCCTTTATCCCACTATTTCTTATTTTTCATAGTGACTATATTAGTCCTACTTCACGATTCAGGCTGTGAGTTCCCTTAGTAATGACAGAAGGGGATCAAAGCTAATGATAAGACAAAATGGAAGTTACGTACCCAGAGTGCTTGTCACCATGATAGTCCACATGTCTGACTGAACCATCGGGCTGATGCAGAGCGTAATATCCCTTCACGTGATCACCATCGCGGTGTTCATGTTGCGACTTGATGTCACCGGTGTGAGGGTCTTCTACTTTGTAGCCGAATTCATAGCTGGGATGAGCCTATAGATAAACAATTAGCAAATCTCATAAATAAATTTGTATATCAAGACAATAATTTCAAAATTATTTTGTCCTGAACAACGTGAGACGTTTTACACGCAGAGCAGCGGTGTCTGCTGCACAAGACACAAATCCGTTCTGTAGTGAAATACTGCTCTCATCTCTGAGATGGCTCTGCAAAGTACCTACTAGATGCTCTCGACAGGTTGCAGCTACGTCCGGTCCACATTATTGGTAGTTCTGAGGTCACCAACACCCTCGAGCTTTTTATTTTATTTTATTTTTAAAAAGCATCTGATGAGGCCGTCAACCTGGGGGACATCATTGTAGCATTATCAGTGTCTGACCCTATGACCCTTATTCCTGAGATATTTCCTTTAGATTACGATCAGGCAAGGTGAAGTCATATTGACACGACCACTATAAGAAAAATTATACAAATATTTGCACTGTGCGTGGAATCGAACCCGCGACCTCTCACGTGGCAGTCAATCGCGTTACTGCCACAGGTCTTGGTTACCTATATTATTGCAGTCGATATCACTTGTTATTATTTTCTAAATATATAACTTACATAATAGTCAATGGCATGGTCGAGTTCATGACCATGCCCATGACCGTATCCGTCATGTCCATGACCATATCCATCATGTCCATGACCACCATGAACAGGCACTACATGAGCTGGTCCATCATGGCGATGGATATACTGTGAGGAAAATCCATGTCCGTGTCCTAAGACAGTCTCCAGAGAAGCCATGGTGGCTACGAGGAGTAGTACCTAAGGAAAGAAGGTTTTTAGTTAATATTTTGTGCAACGTTGATTCGTTAAGCTGCTTAGAGTAGATCGAAGTATTTATTGGTTACATTGTGTTGAGAAGAGAAATAATTGAATATAGTTGTTAATTTATTCTGCATTCGTATTTTGACTTGATTTCTTTTTGAGGTCGATTTCTCTTAAAAAATGTATTTAATAAACAATTATTTTTAGTTTTAATGAAAACTCAATTTCTATTTCATGCAGTAGAAATAGTCTAACGTGCTAAAGTAACATACTTTAGCTCTTTTTTTATTACGTGTGAAAACCCTCTTAGGTTTCACCTCACCGGAGCTAACGATGAGGTGGGTATGTTGGGCTCAATCTGAATGAAACTGCACGATGACTCTCGCAATAGCCATATTTTCAGGGAACCAGGTGTATCCTAGAAAGGAAATCCCTGACTGGCTTTGACTATATACTTTGGCGATATTTGGGGATCAAGTCCTACTCCCTCATAGCTCCTATGCTAACTATGCTCCGGTACCCTGGGCATGCTTCTGCTAGTGCGATGGTTAGCAACTCTAGCATATCCTGACTTACAGGATCCATAGAAGCAGGAATATGATTGAGGAACAATTATTAAATCTAAACTTGAATTTTAATAAACTAAACAATTACTGAGCACTGCACAAAACACTTTAGAACGCTTTATTACCGTTGAGAACATTTTGAATTACTGGAATATTTAAGTTAGCTGATTGTAGTAAGAAGTCTAAAACCAATAGAGAACTGATACATTATGATAATGTTCAACGTCTTTTATATCAATAATAAAGGTAGTCAAGGTAATGTTGATTTCACTCTAATTCAGCTCAAATGTTCACGAAGTAAGTATGCTGCATACTTTGCAACAATTTCATAAAAACTTTTGTTCGGAATGCCTACGTCCACTTTACAGTATGACATTGCCAGAGCTTGTTATAGGTACATTGCGAAAGATGTCGTAGTAATATTGACACAAATTTAAATTAACAAAAAAACATTAGATAAGTAAGTTTGCTACGGCTTCGTTAGTGGTGAAAAAAAATGATAGCTGTAATGTTCTCGAACCTCTTGGTAATGTTATAGTAATAGTTTACTTTGCAAAGAGAACAAGCGAGGCTAGAGTCAACACGACCGATAGCGGCTGAAATATTTTTTTCGTCTTATTGCCATTAGTCGGTTCAAGTCCGACATAACCGCCACCGCTAGTCAGCGGGGGGGGGGGTATCCGAATCGATTTCCGCACGAAAATAAAAAAATAAAAAATAAAAGGGTATTGTGTATCTTTCGGGGTGCGAGGGATATGCTCTATGGGCAACCTTACACCCCGGCGTCTGAAGACCCGAGACGGCGTTCGGTTTTAGTCATTTCAAGCCCGACATAACCCGCCGCCGGGGGGTATCCGAAGGGATTTCCGCACGAAACTAAAAAAAAAAGTATTATGTATCTTTTCTGAAGTTATTATTGCGTCCCCATTAAAATCTGAATATTTTTGCTACAATGCTTAACTTTACTCTTGCGAATATGAAAAATTATAGTGCTAGAAGTAAAATTGTTTTGACAGTTACAAGAGGTCGCAATTATTAATTACAACTTAATAAGGGAAGGGTTTTTTTTTTCTTTTCAAGTATGGAACCTTAAAAATCTAGCTTTCTTGCTATGAATAAGCTGGGGGATCCGAATACATATCAAAATGCTTTTCATTTTATTTACAGATATTTTCGATAGTACATTTCGTTTATCTTTTTTTTCTTTTATTGTTCAGTTATAAAGAAAAAAAACATCGACTTCTTAAATGTAAATACGTCAATAAATTACGTCGTTAAAGTAAATTGTACAATAATACAATTGAGAAACAAGTAAATAGCTAACTCATAACAAACAGAACTAAAATCGTTAATATTCAGAGATTTGTTTCAAATTCTACTTCTAAATTATGTTGAACAAATACTAGAAATTCATATAAACAGTGATCTAGTTGTTAGTATAATAAGTAAATCAAATTATCATAACACGAACATTACACAATAATATAAGTCTTAAACATTATATTATTATTATACGTGAGTGGCCAAATTGTGTAATTCTCTAACGAGCCTTATATTTCGTTAAGTAATTGTAAACGGTGATTAGACGTAGCGCTGAAATAACCATTTAGTCCCCTTGGATTCCCCTTACATTATTTTAAAAGCTTTTCAGTGAAATAACTTCCCTATTGTCAATTATTAATAATAATTATCATAGATTTGAATTGATTGTTGATAGATTTATCACTGTGATAAATGTTAGTAATATAAAGGACAATTTTATTGGTCTTAGCATGTTATAAAGAGCAGCTGGAAAATGTTCTAAAGAACTTATGACAGAATACAAAGCAAAGGATTATCTGAGAATAACTATTGACTAAGGTTTATACTCAGAATTATCATCATTTTCTGAACTTTTCCCAACTCAGTTGGGGTTGGCTTTCAGTCTAACTACGAAGCGGCCGAATTTCGTTATTGTCGATCGGCCTCCACAACCCATTGGCGATATCAAAGTTCTGTAGTTAGACCAGCTGTCGGACTTTTTAGCGTTCCAACTACCCGTGACGACTGTCATAGATATTCGTATGGCAACCGGGACCGATGGCATAACGTGCTCTCCGAGGCACCAATATGTATATATGTATAAATAATATGTTAACAGGTTCCCTGTACTCATACAATAGTGACTTTTTCATGCAAATCATCTATTTATTTTTTGCAGTTATTGTTCCGGCCACAGCGTCCACTCAAAAAAGCATTTGAAATCACCAACAAATTTTGCTCAAATATGATGCATGGACGTGGTAAAATTGGTAAAAAAATTGCATCATGTTGAAAAAAATTGCACATATTATAGGACACCCTATTATAGGAAACCTGGAAATAGGTTCAACCATCCTAAGACTGACCTGGTTTTGCTTAACTTTGCCATTTTTTAACCTACGCAGTTACTAATTAGTCACGAGCCCCTCCTCAAGGTTTATATTAAGAATCTTTTTACTAACTACTCCTCAATATCATGTCAAAATACACATATTACACAGCGCCATCTGGACCCAAACCAAGCAGAGCTTGTCATATGGGTTCTAGAATGCGGATTAACATACATAGATACTTTTTTTTTGTAAATAATTACATATTATACATAGAAACACCCAGACCAATGCAAATATACATATTTACAATGAGCGGGAATCGAACCCGCGGCCTCTGACTTAGCAGTCAAATGCTCTACCGCTACGCCACAGAGGTCGTCAAATGCTTGATATGGGTTTAAGGGTCAAGGCGAAGAAAACCAAGGAACCTTATGGAGAGGAGTAGGCCAAATAGGAGAACTGATCCCTGGCGTCAAAGTGCAAGCTTCGGTTGCAACCGGAATAACGCTTGACTGATGATGGAGTTAAATGCGAAATGAAATCGTTGTTCCCGATTGCATCCGAGACATTCAACTCGGATCCCGGGGTTTACTTTTTCCTTATCTTTCTTTCGATTTGGCTTATAAGGCTTTTATGAGAGCAACGTGATACGGCATGACCACCCAACATCAAGCAGGAAGTCTGCGTCAGAGCCTCGTCCGTCAATCAACAGGTGTCCCTGCTTGCAGCTGAGGTTGGCGTGGTACTGAAGGTCTTAGTGAAGCCCCATAATAGAATTCAAGGCTTTAAATTTCATATCGCAACTGTCATTGCATCAAAAGTTGTGGAATTTGATTCGCGTATAGGATAAGATTTTATGATCACAAAAGATAAGCAATTATACTCTGGCAGTACTTTATGGCCCTTACCAGCATAATACTGAATTTGTCATAAAACTCATTTTCGATCATGATCGAACCTAAATAATTCCATACTGTAGGCAAGTTATTCGCAAGATGACCCAAAAAGCCACCATACAATTAATGCATTTAAAATGTATATCATATTTTAATACCGAACAAATAATATAATTATTATTTAATAGACATCATGTATTTTAATAAAACACAATAAAATATTTTATCATTCCAATTGATTAATTTATTTTCAATATACTACTAATAAAGTGCAACGTAACAACATACATTGATTTCTAAACAGTGAAAAGTAATTCTATTTCCTTACCATTATGCAGTATACCCACTTAGTATCAGCTGGTGTTTTATAACCTCAAAAGGCTTTTTTTATAGGCCCCAGGTGAAACACCCTATTGCTTGAAAATGGCAAACATACAAGGTCATTATAGCCATTGGATCCCCCAGTAAAACAGGTGGGACTTGATGATGGTAAAGAAGAACTTTCGGTTCAAGTTCAGTCCTAGTTCGTAGTTCTTTAGGCTACCTTTAATGCAACGGCTAGTGTTACCAAACTCAGTATAGCCAAGTTGTGGTAGAGGTAGCTAAGAGGAGGTAGGATGACTAAAGAAGATTGACTTTAGTCAACACAGCCGCTTCACACTTGGGTTCCGGAGTGAAAAAAAAAAGTAAAAAGAATTAAAATAAATAATATTGATTCTATTTATTTTACAAGCAAAACCCGGTTCGGGACTTCAATGCGTGATCACACACCTGGGGTTCCCGGCTTACGAGCGCTATGAGTAGGGCATTGAAATACTGGGCAGACAGCCCAGCCTAGTTGTTCTAAATCGGGGAGCCGTACCCACGTTCGTGACTTCGAGGTGCTGAGGCCTGAGCGACGGAATTGGGCCGTGACTTGCTGGAGACGCTGGAGTGAGATCCGTGGTACCTTATGGTTAGAGGCAAGCTGTTGGCTAGGGCCCCATTGTTGACCCGGTGTCTCCAGCCGGAGCTACTTGAGAGGGTTGTCGGCTCCCTCTTACGCCAGCGACGGCGGTGGAACATGTTCGACCGCAGATGGCTCCGCCTCCGTTGTCTTTCCCGGACAACGAAGGGAGCTTGTTCCCGAAATTGGGGAAACTGATCCTCATCCGAAAGGGTGGGGCGCCCGGCGAACTCGCTGTCTGTGTACCGGCCCATAGTGTTGCTCGAAGAGGTGTGTAAACTCTTTGAAAGAGTTATGGCGAAGCGCCTTGTTGAGTACCTCTCTAGACTGGTGCCAGACCTGATGGATGGCCAATAGGACTTCCACCAGCGGCACTCCGCCATACATGCGGGAAGCATTTACCCGGGGCGAAGTAATGTTGGTAGTATTCCTAGACATCGCCAATGCTTTCAACACTCTGCCCTGGATATTCCAGGGCAGAGTGAACAGTGACAAGTGACAGGGAGAGAGAGAACAGTGTAGACATAATATTTTATGTCTACACTGTTCTCTATTTATCTATCTTATTTGCTACGTAAATACTTTTTTTAAATTTCGTATAAGGTATATTGAACAAAACAAGATCATAAAGGCTTATGGACAACTTTTGACGAAGGTTCAGTGTGGAAATGCACATGAAGCTTTCAAAAACTCGTTTAAATCACCGAATCCTTTGTTCATTATGAGTGATCTACTTTTGAAAAAATGTAGTCTTCACTAAAACTTATCATACGGTGATAATATTATCAAAAACCATATCTGTAAACTACATTAAAATGCGCACATCCATATAATTCAGGCACAAAAATTATAGCAAACCTGTTTTGGTGACGAATATTTTTGAGTATAAAACAGTGAAATTTTTCTGGTATCCGGCAGATATGTGTGAGCTTTCGTGAAACCAACACCACACATAATGGTTTTAAAGGTATGCAACTTTGAAATATTTGACTAGTAAAAGTATATGATTATGTGAAGTAGTTTGAACACCGAATAATTCAGAGGATAGGAATAATTCTTTGCTTTGTGTTGTCACTTAAATTTGAACTTTTTGAAATACATCTCATCAATACTTTAGAAATTCTACTGTTATATTTATACGACTTGGTAAACTTTACATCATATTCAGAACTAGTCAAATAGGCCAAAGAAATAACTAAAGAGGGTTTTTACTTTCTACAATTTGGAATATTTTCGCTTTGTTTGCAGATAATCGGTGTATTGGTTCTTATGGTAGCTGCATACTGCCAAGACCATCATGGCCATACTTTTTCACTCCAGACCTTAGTGACACATGAAGTACCACAAAAAGTAGAACATTATTACCATCAAGAAAGTGAACAAATAAATACACCCTTTCACAAACATGTGGTACAGACTCTTGCAGCTCCTAAACTTCACGGCCATGCCGTATCTTCTCATAGTGTAAAGCACCTTGGCTCACATGATAATGAGGATATAATTCCTCAAACACTTCTCGAAAAGCGTCTCTTTACGCCACAAGAGCCTGCTCCTGTTTACGAGTCCGTTGAACCCATACGCGCTCCTGTGGAATTAAAAATTGTGAAACAATCGGCGCCTTACGCCTCAACCCAACATCGTGTACTGCAGTTAGTTCAGCAAATCCCATTCAAACCACAAATTATTCGTGTGGCTCCAATTGCTCCAATTTCTCACCAAGCTGCTATTACTCCAATAATTCACCAAGCTGCTATTGCTCCGGTTCAAGTATCTCCTATCCAGCATCACGCTGTTCAAGTATCCCCTGTTCAGCATCATGCTGTTCAAGATTCTCATTTCACACCTATTGAGCATAAAATTGTTCAAGTAGCTCACCAAAAACCAATTCAGCACAGTGTCATTGAATTAGCTCATACGCCAGTATATTATAAAGAAGCGACTCATACGGATCCGAGTCATAAAGAATCTGACCATGAGGAGTCTCATGATGTACATCATGAACAGCATGTTGATTATTACGTACGTAAAACTTAAAAACATTGCTTTTGTTGTAACCTGAACGTTGTAGTTTTTATTTAATTGTATTACAAATATCTTCTTTAAATTTACAGGCATATCCTAAGTACGAGTTTTCGTATGAAGTTAAGGACCCGCACACACATGATGAAAAATATCAACATGAGTCCCGTGACGGTGATGTTGTAAAAGGCGTTTACAGCTTACATGAACCCGATGGCTCTGTCAGAACCGTAAAATATAGTTCAAATGAGAAAACTGGGTAAGTATTCCAAGCTTTTTACAACTGAGAGAAAGTCATATTTCTTAAGTAGAGGTCACTTGTCCATTTCTTAATTATTATTTTTTTATATCTTTCTTATGAAGTTTATATTTTTATTATTTTTTGCGTAATTCGACATACTTACCTCAGTTACAGTATTAAGAGTATAAAGTTTTAAATGCATCCATTTTTGTTTAAAACATCTGTATTACAATCATTTTATTAGCAGTGATGTTGATTCTGATTTCATTGTTATCATTATATCTTTATGTTCTCAGTTTCAACGCAGAAGTTTCACACAAAGGACACACGGAACACATCATACCCCAGTACCATCATTAGTTTTAATAAGATATTTATTGCTATTATTAATTAGTATATCATAAATTAAAGTAACCTATTTCTCTAGAGATTGATTTGTGTATTATGTCTTAAACAATAAGTTAACAAAGTAGTTAAGAAAATAAAACACCTAAATTAGTTACAACATGGACTAGTTTTTAGTTAGTTGAACTATGTATGCTCCTGAGCCACAGATTAAAGATTAAAAAATCCGCATTGGGACCGTAAAAAAGAGGCTTACTTACATCATAGAAAGTTATTCGCTTCACTGTTACTTAAACCTACATTTGAAAACGTGCGTTGTAAGGCAATAAGGAAGGTATTAAACTTCCTAAACCAAACTAATACCAATAAGACGATCACCAAATGCTAATAGAACAAATTTGTTATATCCCGCCATATCTATTTATTATTTAAAGTTAAACAGAGACAAGTTATGAAATAACTCCAATACTTATTTTAATGTGGTTCATGGTTATACAACGGAGTGATTAAATGCGTAAGTAGTTTGAGTCGCTTAATCCTTATACAAAAAGAATGACAATGATACCAATTCAACAACCAATGTCAACAGAGACAAGATCAATAAAAAATATTTATTGGTTTTACTATAAATTGAGCTCGAATGCTTATTGTTAAACAATAAGTTATATCGTAGTCTGTTAAATTCGTTACATCGTGGAACAGGTTTTTTTTTTATATACCACTCAGGTGGCAGACAAGCTCACGGCCCACCTGATGGGAAGTTGGCCGTTACCGCGGCCTATGGACGTGTGCAACACCAGGGGCGTCACACTCGCGCTGCCGACCCTAAAAGTTACAGTTGTTATTGAATAATATTCATACATTCTACTTCAAGATTGGGAATATACAGTCAACAACAAAAGTGGCTGAACACTAAAATATTTACAACCCTTTTTTATATTAAAATACATGAGCCAATAACTGATCTATAGGTAGTTTTATAATCTCCAGCGGTTATCTATCTATATATAATCTCCAAAGTTATTATTTTTGATGTTCAGTTTATTATTTAATGAAAGGTTTAATAGCTAAGGGGATCCAAAAAATTAGAATTTGTTAAGCTACATTTGTCGTTGACTGTACATTACTTGCTGATACACAAGGTCATGTCTAGGTTCTAGACATGGCCTAGGTTAATAATTAATTATTGACTCTTTTCCTCACCACCCACGAGGAAGATTCTGGAAGATTTTTTACGTGGTATCCCCAATAGGCATAATCCACGGTGATTCCCCTACACATCAAAAGAATAAAATTGCGTCCTCTAAAAAACGCAAGGCTAAGCCTAAAAAATGTAACATTTCAATGAACTATAAAGGATATCTATGATTGACCATTTTATACCTGACCATGCTAATATAAACTCAGTTGCCGCAATATTACTTTACGATGTATGTATATATGTCACTAGGGCATTTTAACCTCAAAATAAACTTTTATTATTCATTTTGTTATGTAAATACTCGTTGACATACTATGAATATAAGGGTTTCTAATAATTTTACTACGATACTTAATGAAATGCATATACTTTCATTTCATTATCGTGAAATTAAATAATGTCCTTTAAAAGTCCATAGTCTTTCAAACATTTTTTACGATTACTCGATAACATATTGCGGCTAGTACCCCTCCACCCTTTCAGGGGTAAGATGGGGACACCGTGGTTTGCAAACCCGTAGATGGCCCTGGGTCAGTCGGGGTGCGAGGGAAATGCCTTACGGGCCACCTTACACCCATCTGAAGACCCGAGAAGTGCGGTTTTAGTCTTTCCAAGTTCGAAATAACCACTCCCCCGCTGGCCGGCGGTGGGGGGGTTATACGAGGGGATTTCAGCATGAAATAAAAGAGCTTCGTATACTAATTTACGAGTTGATAACTAAGTAGTTTTGAAGTAAATTAGCAATACTTATTACTTAAACTTTAGTAAAATTGATCTTTAGGAAGAAGCAGTTATACAAAGGAAGCTAAAGTACCTACTGTACTAGACTACTAATTGTAGTAAATTCTTTGTATCCCAGCACAGCTACCTTTTTGTGACTTTACTGAGCAAGTTTTATATCAAACACCAGTGTCTGTTTATAAGTTATTATAAGTACTGTTATTCTGTTCATGCGTCACGATCTAATTTAAAATATTGAAAACCTTCACATTGGTTACGTAAGTTACGTCATAGATTCGCGTACGCTGCGGGTTACAAACATAATGCCCCGGTCGGTAGCAAATTGATTCTATACTCTCGTAACGTCTCCAGTATATATTGAGCTAATGACTATGTTAATTCATCAGTTCTACTACGGAAGCCTTACAAGAAAGAGCAAAATGTTGGCTAAAGTGGGTGTTTGCTATCAAAACGTGTGTAAACAATACTTTTAGTGTGTGTCAATATAATAATTGGATGATTTCACATTCTAGGTTTTAGTGCTAGCTTCTGTTGCTTTTGCATCCTGCGAGCATCCTGCATATGCCTCTAAGGCAGTTCATTTTCAACCCACCAACCAATACAGACATAATTACGGATTTGTTCCCGTGAGACAACAGGAACCTATTCAAGAAACTCACTATAGTAACGGCCCTAAGAATTATGGATATACATATACATCACAAAGTATCAATCATGAGACAGCACATACACCATATCATACACCACATCAGGGATCCCAGGAAGCTGATGATGAGCGTATGGCTCCCGTATACCAATATGTGCAAGAGGAAGAAGCGCCAGTTCAACCAACGATACCAGCAAATCACTATCAGAACGTTCAATATGCCGCACCTCCCCCTGTTCACTATGCTTCTCAGCTTCATGCAGTTTCCCACGTTTTTAGGCCCTATGTTGCAGTAAACAAGCCTGCTGCTCAACCTCATTACGACCACGGTCACGAAGAACAGAGTTATGAACACGCCGTCCAGGTACATGAAGCTCCCGTATACCAAACTCACACTGCTGAGGAACAGACGCATGTATCCCATGATGAACCCGTAGACTTTCATGTAAGTTGCTGACATTCGATTTCTTTTTTCCGTATTTAACTTTTTAAAAGTAACTTTTTATTCATTTATGCTAGTCACAATTTTGAACCGCTTGTTTCACGGTATATCTGCACGCGCATATAGCTTATGCTAAACACTGTTGTTTTTCTAGGCTCATCCTAAATATCAGTATGAGTACAAAGTGGAGGATCCTCACAGCGGTGATAACAAGTATCATCATGAATACCGTGATGGTGATGTCGTAAAAGGAGTATATACTGTACAAGAACCCGATGGCTCAGTGAGAATTGTTGAATACAGTGCTGATAAACATAATGGGTAAGAAAAAGTTATAAAATTGTTGATTTCATTTTGTAACATTTTTGCTCGCTGTAATGGATAATATTCTTCTTTTACTTAAAGAAAAAACTGGCATAGGACTTAACAAACATCATTTAATTTTTTCTTGATTTCAAATTATAATTGTTTATATATCATGTTTTGTCGTATTACAGATTCAATGCTATCGTCAAGCATACTGCTCCCGGCCAACAAGTCAAATTTGAGAGTCATCACGACAGCTAAATCGTAAGACTGAACTGAAAACTCCAACTATACCTATTATTTTAATTTTTACTATAACCTAATTGTTACTAGATGTGTACTTGCCTATTGTATACTTTAATAAACTTATTTAATGTAATTTTGTAAATTTTGGTTTAACTTTTATCTTTACCATCCTAAAAAAATTGAAGGAATGCTAATACTGATCTCGATTTTCTTACTCATATATATTTTGTATGGTCTTTCTCAAAATATGTAAGGCCGGTTTTTTGAAGAACGTGAAGTTATATTGTCGGAAGTTTACGCGATGTTACACATTGAAATAAAAATATTTTTAACGAATTCTATCGCGGTTTCAGTTTCTCCATCTCCCCGTGACCATGGCTGCTGAAAAGCAACCGAAACGTCGGAATAAATGAAAAATATAAAATAACATCAAATAAACCGCGATAGAATCCGTTAAAAATAGTTTTATTTCAAGAATGTGAAGTTAGCTTAAAACACTCATGTTGAAAAAATAAATAAAATTTTACATTATTCTTATATTCTACTAATGCAGTACACAAGCATATGCATACGGCTCACTATATACTAAATGGTTACTGTGGCTCCTCTCGTTACCATTAGTATGGCGAAAGGGGATGAGAAAGAGAAGAATGCGATAAAGAAAAGGCAGGAGGACAAATCATCCAAAATACAAATTTGTAGGGAGTGGATTCACTTCAGTGGCAGATTGGGTGGGGTTCGTTTGGACGACCATCTACATTATCAGCATCACACATCGTGCGTGGAATGGAATAGGTAAGAGGGTAGTTATTTATTTTACACTTTATTATATATCAGGTAAACCAATTAAACCAAGTTAAAATCTATGGGTAGTATTCTACCATTTCAATTTAAAATAAAAAAATTAATAAACTTATTTAACAGTTTGATAAGTCCAAGCATGTTTATACATGCTTTATACATTAATAGTTGTAGTAACATAGATGAACATGACACATTGTAACTTTCTCATTCAAGGAAGTACATAATTCTGATGTCAATGGCTGCTACGGTTCTAATAGTAAACAGTGACCACGTGATTTGATTTGTCAATGGAGATAATATAAACTATTTATAAGTATAGAAAGCGACAGTGAGTTTCGAAAGTGTGTCAAATAAGTACATAACGAAGCAGATGAGAGCCTCAATACATAAATGTATTAGGATATATCACTGTTGAACTCAAGAGATATCGTTATTTTTAACTTAATTAAATTGAACCCCCGGTAAACCGGCCCTTGTCTAATCCAGCACTCCCTGTAATCCGACATGTCTATCACTGTGGAATGTAGGTACACAAACATTATTTTGATTTCAGGATCTTGTAGGATTACAAGGTACTCTTTAGACATATAGTCTTAGACATAGTCTTAGACAGTGCTCTATAATCCGACAAATTCGAGTCCGACACTACCCTGTAAAACTTTTGTCGGATTACCGGAGGTCCACTGTATCATATTTGAACTGACGCATCAACGCGACGTGGAACCATTGAGAAACGTGCAATTTAGCTTAGCGGGAAGAATTAACGGCAATTCATTAGGTTAGTCATTACAGTTATTTAACCCAAGTACATAAGCTCTTCTACTTATTCCGCTCTTTCTCCTACTATTTACTAAAACATCTTATTTCTGCGTATCATCATCATCATCATCAACATTTCAGCCAAACGACGCCCACTGCTGGGCATAGGCCTCCCCCAAGGATCTCCACAACGATCGGTCCTGCGTATAGTAAAAAGTTATTAAATGGCATAAAAATATACATGCTTTTTAAGAAAGTATTCTTTAAAAACATGTACTCGTATTTTTTCTATGCCATTTACATTTTAAGCATTTAAAAGAATTCAGTTCAATTCAGCTTCGGTGAGGAAGAGAGACGGAGTATTTTTTGTTTATTTATTTATTATTATTTTTATGTGGAAAACCCACCGGTGCCAGCGATGAGGTGGGTACGTTGGTGTAGAACCGACTAAAACCACACGGTGTCCTTCCCAAGCGTCCATTGCCGGGCACCCCGGGTACGCCCTCGAAAGGATAACCCCAGGGTTCCCCGCGGGCTTCGGCCATCACGGCCTCGCCTTTGGGGTCGGGTTTGATCCCGCGTCGGTGAGTTGGCAGGAGTGGGTAGAACACTCACACGACACGCCTCTATCTTGGCCTGCTTCTGTAAGGACGGCGAGTCGGCCGACTGCCATCCTCAGGCCCCGATCATGGAGGTCGGCAGTAGTAAGCATGGAGAAGTCTGCGACGAGGACGCCGTATATATGTTATAATATATATGCAAGTATAGTACAGTATGATATGGTATACCTACATGTATATATGTGTGGTTGACTGTCTGTAGATGAAATAATTGAATCGCTATTACTTACCTACTAGTCAAAATGTTCAATCAGTTAACACAATTAAAATTTAATTTTGATTTCAAAATGCAGTTATTAATGTCGCAACAATGATTGATGATATTAGTAACAAGCTGAACTCCAGGGTATTGACCCCTTCTTCCCTTTATTACTATGTAATTAAACACTATTCAATTATAACATAAATGATACTCAGAATGGACTATTAGTTCTTTAACTTCTTCATTTTTTCGTACGTACTTGTATAAAGAGTATATCATTTATATACGAGAATTCGTTGAATATTGTTGAAAATATATAGTCATTTGTTCTTAAATGTTGTTATGTATTTATTTCTCCACATTACTATTTTTATATCCTACTGCATCTGGGAACATTTTGAAAGACTTATTGCTAGCAGTTGAGATAATAATCGATCGATTTCTAGACTTCAAAGCAGATGGTGCTCACTACTATACAAGTTCCATAGTTAGATGTCTTTTGTTTTATTTTAAAACAAATCCCAGATTTTACTTTCTTTAGGAACTCAAGAAACCATTTTCATACGAGTAGCTCTGGGTTTTATCATTATAATCCCAACAAATAAATGTAAAGAGAGGGTTAATAAAACACAATTTCACAATAAGACTACTATGTTTAACGTGGATAAAAAATACAAGGATAACTTGGTCAATATGACAGAATGATGCTCATCTAGTGTTGGTAATATGTATGGCCATGCTTGGTTTTAGTTTTCACAACTGCATTGAAGCTGAAAAAATAATATGATGAATTTTATTTGCATACTTAGTATATAATTATATAAATGTTAAGATAGTTCGTGTAAGCTTCGAAAAATCAAAAACTTCTGCAGTGATTGAGCTCAAAGTTTTTGTGTGTAACCCACTGCAAAGTTGGTTTTTTCTATAATTTTGTTTCGCGTCAGTAGATACCGCTGCAATTGGTTGGAGGATTTTTTTACAAATTTATTCCCGGATGAGCCAGGACCAACATGACTAGTTACTACATAGTTTAAAACAAAGTCGCTTTCTCTGTCCCTATATCCCTATGTATGCTTAAATCTTTAAAACTACGCAACGGATTTTGATGCGGTTTTTCTAATAGATAGAGTGATTGAAGAGGAAGGTTTATATGTATAATAACATCCATTGCACCCGTGCAAAGCCAGTGCGGGTCGCTAGTATTATATAAGTGCGTTAAACACTCAAATCACACAACAATAAATTAAATGTGTTCTCGCACAAATTAATATTTGCCTGAATAAAATATTTTTATGTGTGGGTAGTCATCGCGCTAGTAGAACTAAAGGAGCAAAAATACTTGGTATATATATATATTTTTTTTAATATTTAGGATACGTCAATTTGACTTCACCTCGCCTGATGGTAAGCTGAAGGTAAAGTCTCAGGAAAGAGGGTCACCATTACATACACGTACCATGTTAACAATGGTGGCCCTCAGCTTGACGGCCTCATCAGAAGAGGATTGTCGTCGCAGCACCGCGTTACACCCACCGGTCCCACTAGTGCTGCGACCACAATCCCCCTGCCCGGCTATGCACTTGCTGACCTCTGAACGCAATCAAACCGAAATTGGATTACTATGGAGGGTTTTTCGCAAACGTGCACGGTGGTGGCACCCACCCGGCCGAATTTTGTGACAAATTTGTTTCATTAAATTTCTACCACCAGTGAACTTCCGAAAGGGTGGGTAGATATAAATATATTACACATCTATATTTTGCTAGCCATATTTTTGGTCTTGATCACTTTGCAGAGGGCGAGCATTAGGCATTTTGGACTTAAAAAATATAAAAATTGAATTACGTTGAAAGAGAAATGTAACAATGAGATATTTTGTAACTTCAACTGATGAATTTAAGAGTGTAGAAGCAATAAATAGCTCCTAAAGTCATGGAACTCTCTGGACGTCTCTATAACCGGTAAAAGCCATTCTCGGTAATGTAACAGTAGATGAAGTCCCCCCTTCAATTATTTCATTATCAAGTGAGGGCATTTTATATTGATTATTATTCAATTTGGTAATAAATTCAAATGTAACTTACCCATTATGTTTATCAGCAGAGTACTCAACAGTACGGACAGAACCATCAACATCATGAAGACTGTACACTCCCTTGACAGCGTCACCATTACGGGTTTCATGTTGATACTTGTTGTCTCCGGTGTGGGGGTCTTCAATTTTGTATTCGTATTCATATTTAGGAAGAGCCTGAATAAAAAATTTAAGAATCATTCTAATAAACTTGAATATATTGTGTAAGTAGTATTGAACTCGTTTCTATTTGTATTGAAAAACTAGCCGTTGTCCGTGGCTTTGCCCTCGTGGAATTTTGATTCCGTTACCACTACCCATCTAAACCTATTCCAGGGATACAGCCAATTCTGACAATAATCTATCCCTGTACCAAATTTCAGCTAGATCCGTTTAGCCGTTAGAGCGTGATTGAGTAACAAATATCCAAACATACAAACATCTACACAAACTTTCCTATATAATATTACTATTATTTCCATTCGCTATGTCACGCCCCCTCTAGAGATATAGATAAGATAGCTCCGGCGAGGTGACCGACAGTTGGCCGGGGTGTTAGGGCAATTGGCAGAGGAACCTTCGGACTATTCGGGTAGACCGCTTTCTGAATCTGGCCGTCACCGACTACCCACAAATCTCAAGCCTCTCAAGATGGACTGAGAGGCTCTTCGGGATCAACTCATTGGCTGCTATGACAACTTTGACTATTTCTGCAGACCCCACCCTCCACATGTCTACCTCAAGCGCCAGGTCTGGATTTTAGATTTTCTAATCTACTTCGGCGCGAACGAGGTTCTCGTCAAAGGGGTTGTGATGCCCACAAGAAATACCCGTGACTGTGACCAGTCCATCAGCACGATATCAGTGATTATGGATTAGTCCCAGTAGAGCTTGGCGCGATCGGTTTCAAGTATGGCTTCCGGTGTACTTGTAGTATCTCTCTGCTCGATGAGACCGTATTTAAGGGCTAGTTCTTGATGAAGTATCCTGGCTACTTCGTTGTATCTATGCAGATACTCAGTGTAACTAACTTGCTTTACTTGCTTGCAAGTTCGCGGGATGTACAAGCTCAAAACCGTATACTTTGGCTGGAATATTGGATGTCATAGTCGCGCAGACTCTTTTGTCTAGGGTGGCCACTTCGTTCTGGTACCACTTGACTATGCCGCAGGTGTACAACAAGACGGGCATCACCCAACCATCAACGCCAGTATTTTATTCACGCCAGAAGGCTTTTACACATACTTCCAGGCTGACATCCGCCACATTCTTTCAGAATCTATTCGAATCAATGGTTTTCAAATCCGAATAGTGAATTTGTTCTTATAAGTCAAACTATACTGATTGTCTTCATGTACTAGGCTTACTGCGCTTACAAGCGTAGCGTAGGAAGGCCTCCCGCAAGGTGGACGGATGACCTGGTAAAGAGCGCAGGGACTCGGTGTATGCAGGCCGCTACAGACCGGTCAAAATGGAAGTCAATGGGGGAGGCCTATGATGTTCAGCAGTGAATTTCCTACGGCTGATATGATGACTAGGCTTACTTCTAATAAACTCAAAAAAGGCTAATGATTTTAGTGTATGATCTTCACCTAAGCGATGATCCCACTTATATCCGAGACTTTCACTTCAGAGGCAAGGGTCCATTTTCCATTTTATGTTTGTTTTATATCGGCTATTACGGGAGTGAAGGCCGTCTGATCTCTCAACCTCGAGAAGAAAGCCTGCGCTAGAGGTTAAAAACTCTAGTAAGTGTGAATACACCAAATAATTCAATTGTATCTTATGATAAATTTAAAAATGACGAGACATAAATTTAATGTGTGCAAACTTACATAATAGTCAACATGATGTTCTTCACTGTTATATTGTTGATGACCATTCTGTTTCTGATGACCATGATATTCTTGATGAACATTTTGTTGCTGTTGTTCTGGATAACCATTTTGTTCTTGGTTGCCGTAATGATTTATTTTCTGGTAACCATAAAATTCTCGACGATTTTGTTCCTGGTGACCATAATGCTCGTTGAAATCAAGGTGTTTTTCATGACTGTGATGGTCCTGAGAGCCATAATATTGTTTATGACCTGAGTCAGCATGATGTAGAGTAACGGTAGGGGCTTCGTGATGTAGAGTCAGGGCTGGAGCATCGTGATGAATAGCATGGACGTAGTGGGCTGGTTGAAAAAGTACAGGCTTCGCAACGTCGTGGTAGCCACCATGAGATGGCTCATGACGTCCCTGGCCAATATCAAGGTGTCCATGAGCAGCACCATGATAATCTAGATCAATTTCTTTATGACCATGAACAGATGATTCCTGATGTCCGTGCGAAATTTGAAAAGATTGAGAGGAGTATGCATGACCAGGGCTATGTTTATTTTGTGCGTATGCTGCTGACATAACGACACCAATCATAATCTGAGAAGTAAATAAAATAAACATTGTATTATATAGTTTTACTAAAAAATTTAATCGGAAAAGTTAACTTTCAGCCCTGCGCTTGAATCGATTTCAATTTTAAACTTAAGTAAAATATTGAATAATAAAATGAAAAAAAAAGAACTTACTATAGAGAACATCTTATTTGTGTATGTTCTTTAAACTGCAATGATATAATTGCAGATGCTTTAGTGCTTTTATACTCATAAGAACTCAGTTTATTGTTTCGCAATCGTACTGAAAACTGGTTATATTATCCTTTATCACCACCTTGTTCTTCAACCACATTGGATTTCATAATTTTAATTTGAAAGCAAAATAACAAGATGATACTCAAATTATTCGAAACTAAATAATATGATTTTTTTGTCAACAAGGTTACATTATTCTGGTTTAGTCATGATTGGAATTTTGATCATGAAGTTCACCAAAGGTTTATTACAATAATAAATTAATTTTTCAATATGTTGCGTCAAATATGTTTTTAAACAAATATTCACAAAATTAAGAGCTGATAGTGTGTATGATATTTGCACGGTTACACGGTTATGTTGCCATCCATTACAACTTTAATGGAATAGACTAGGCAAGGCGGAGGACCGGGTGCTATTACTATGATTTGTTTTGATATGATTGATTTATATGGAGAGAGGTCAATGTCCAACAGTGAACCGCATATTGATTGATAAATTTTCAATTTTGGATCTATCAATGTTTCTTTTTAAAATGTATCAATTCTTGTTATACGGCAATATACTTTCTTATCTATACATAGGATAATACATTTTTAGTATCAGTAACTATCCCTAAAACTTCTTTAACATTTACTTTTTACTTCATAAGCAGTAGCCACATATTGACCGCTTTGCTTTCTGTATATTATTTTACTTTAAATCGTCTTTTTAGGAAATCTGTGACTAGTCAGGATTTGACATCTAAGGCGGTTGTAGATAAAATAAAATAAATCATATGATAAAATATTATATTACTTTACATTATCATCAGTCACAAAAACCAAAGTTCTTGCACAACACACCGCAAGCAATTCGCCTAACGTTTCACAAAATGTATCGGAGCTTGAAAATAAAACATGAAAATCTTACATACTATAAGAAAATATAATACAAAAGTGCTAATGCGCTTTAAAATAGATGATGGATGAAAAATTCTAAACTAATTTGGGCCTTAGTCCCATATGATACATGTTACGAAACGCTTAGCCCCTAAGTATACAGTTCTGGAATCCTGCTGCTCTTTCGTTGTCGCATTCCGTCCGTGCTTAAGCTAAATATGATAATAAATAGGTGTCGTCGGAGTGGATCTATACTGCGGTGGGTGGTCTAGCCGAGGAGGTGTCCATGCCCATAGGCTGGTGCGGCGATGACAGCGGCATGGGCCGCAGGATGTGCAGCGTGACCCTGTTTGCTAACTACCGCATTGAAACTGTAACGACAAGAATTACAATTTTAACAAATATTTACGTAGATAAGCGTCATAGAGAAGCATATGAACTAGTTGCTAAGAAAATACAGCAATTAAAAACTGCTGAATTACGCCACCATTCACAATTTTTTTTACACGGAGTAAAATCTAAAATTAGTTACTAGTGCATACAATTCTTAGGTCAACGGCCAGCCCTTATAATGTCCAGGTTAAAGGTAATTTTCAACACTTCCTATAAGGTTGTTCATAAGGAAATATTTATCTCTTTTTACTCGATGAATAATTAAAAAAATATATAATTAAAATGTTATTAATAATTTAATTAAATAATTAAAGAAAAAAGTATTTATATATATTACTAACATAATCTAAGCTATTCTACTAACAAAAATCAATATTTTTTTTACCAACTATTGTAAAATCAGGAAATAAAAAGGCTTATTATTATTATTATTACTCCATCAATAATGATTAAAGAAACGTGTCTTTACGAAACCTTTACAATTCCGAAACTATATCCACATTTCGCGTATATAATTTTATTATAAATATAGTATCATATTTTACTTATTATCTTTATCATCATTACTTACCCATTATGATCATCAGCAGAGTAGTTGACAGTACGGACGGTGCCATCGGGTTCCACGAGGGAATACTGTCCTTTCACTACATCACCATCGCGTGCTTCCCATTGACTCTTCTGGTCACCTGTGTGACCGTCTGTGACACCGTAGTTAAATTGATAACGGGGATGGGCCTGCAATTTAGAATATAATTTACATCATTATCGTTCGAATACTCTGCTTTCATTTCATTTGGAAAGAATGCAATGCTTTTTTCTATTCCATTCACCCTGCTTGAACGTTTCGTCTTGTAATCCACTCTCTATTCCTTCATACGGTCATTCCTTCTAAATGTGCAGTACTAATTAAGAAAAACCCGGCAAAGTGTGAGTCGGACTCGCACACCGAGGGTTCCGTACAAACCTGTAGGTATATAAGAAAAGTTCACGAAATTTTCAAAAATATTTTTTATTATATGATGTAACTAAAAATGTACGGTTTTCGCAATTTTTCCTTTATCTGTACTATAAGACGTAACTTCGTACCAAATTTCAAGATTCTAATTTCACGGGAAGTACCCTGTAGGTTTTGATTCCCGTGCGAGTTTCGAAAATTTGCGGAAATTTGCGGCCTAAACGGCTGTATCTTTTGATTGCTTTGGCTTAGAAGTTTGATTTTTACACAGCTCTAAGGGACAGTAGACTTGAGTATTAGATATAAATTTCAGTTTGATACCTCTTGACAGACGGACGGACAACGAAGTGATCCTATAAGGGTTCCGTTTTTTCCTTTTGAGTTACGAAACCCTAAAAAACGAAGTTAACATAGATTGGTTATGTGAATATATGCTGTAATTGACCTTCCGAGCTCTTTAAGCAAGAGACAGCACTGTAGTTTCCTGGAGCCAACATACATTTCTCGCTAAGGATCCATTTGCTTTTTTATGTCATGTACTTTTGTACATAATTGTTCTAGCTCGTACTCATCTCTAGAAAACTGTATCGTTTCGATAAGTTGCAAATTTATGAGAATGCAACGTATTTAGTTAAATTATTTTACATACTTTGTTAAATAATTTTACATAAGATTTACCAAATACACACACAACCTAGTAAACTAAGCCTCCGTTCTTTCGATAACGCTTAGGTAATATGGCTTATTCTCATTATATCTACTCCTATTCAAAAAAAAATTGCACTAAGTGGGAATCGAACCCAAGACTTCTGACTAAGCAGTTTAACGCTCTATCACTCTGCCATAGAGGTCGATCATGATCGAATCAAATATACATGTACTTTTACATTTATGAACGTCAAGATTATTGATTGATTATTCTACATTTATATTTACAATAGGCAAAGCCTGTGAGAAAAGAACCTGGACATAAAGACTCACAGTCACTAGAAAAGACCCGACAATATTTTTTTTTATATGAAACATAACATAACATAACTTCACGCCTGTATCCCCGAAGGGGTAGGCAGAGGTGCATTACACACCCACGATTCGCCAGGTATGTTTAGGTCCCAATGTAATAGGGGGCGAGCCTATTGCCATCTACCGGGCACATTACTAAGCGAGCGATAATTAACATTTTTAATACACACATAACTACGAAAAGTCAGAGGTGTGAGCCCGCGGCGACTGAGAATCGAACTCGAGACCTTGTCTCGGCAGTTCGTTACGTACACCACTGGGCTATCGCCGCTTCTTATAGTATTAAAGTTGAATAGTTACACAAGGGTTGAAAGTCAGCCATTTCACCCGAGATGTTTCTGGCGCCAGAACGAAGTGAGAGCGCCAATAGTTCGAGGGTGAAAGGGATGACATTCACCCGAGTTAAACACTCTACTTTTCATTTCGACTATGTGAGGAAATTAAAATATTTCCACATTTAATGAAACAGGTATATCAATAATCAGTTAAAATTTAAAGTAAAATTGGAAAAATTGGAAACAGATTATTAACAACAGCTTTTGTCTGTTCTTTAATCTCAATGACTTTCCGAAACCATTTTCAACCATAATTAACACAAGGTATTTATTTATATTGAATCTCGTTTTCCCGCTAATTATTTAGCAAACTTAAATTGTTATTTTTAATTCTGAAAAAAAAGTTATAAGTCTCGTACATACTTCCAACGAAAAGTTTTGAAAATCGAATCTATTGGTTACATTGTAATCGAGTATCTAGGCGGCCATATAAAAAAAGCGTCATGATATCAAGGCATTATGACGTAACCTAATTATCATGGACTCCATGGCAAACCCTAAAATTAAAAAAAATATACTTTCCGCCCTAGGGATGAAATAAGCTACTTTCCACCCGGCTATCTACCCATGAAAATTAAACTTTCCGAACAGGAGAGATGAAAAGTAACTTACGTATACTTCAATAGGGGCTGCGGCGTGACCGTATGCAGCATAGGGCGCGCGTAACACCGGCGCGTGAGCAACCACGGCGCTGTGACCTGCAAGCGACCCGACGTCAATAAACATGTCATGTACAAATATATAGAAGTGTTTTCGAAGTATTTTTCTTTTCTTTTTTTTTAAAAAGAATGTTAGTAACCGAAATTACTAGTATTCCCCTTAACCCCTCCAGCTAATTTAAATAGCTTGTGTTAGGAGTGTGTTCACGTCAGTACTGTAATGACCAGGATTCGACCACGGGATCTCTCGATCGTAAGGCCGACTCCTTAACCACTTAGCTACCTACACTTCATCGCAACAAACTAATGACGAATTGCTCCTCCATGCTGAAATTTTTCAGACTTGTACTTGCTACAAAAAAAAGAAGAAATTGCGTATATGAAACGTACCTAATATGACATATATTTTTATAAAATACTTGTACTATGTACCAATTTCACTTTGTATGGCTTTCATACCTAAACCAAACCCGTATGCTGGAGCAGCCGCAGCATACCCATGCGCAAGGGCAGGAGCGCCCAACACAATGCTTTGAGATGATAGCGCGCCGTGTGGTGCGATTAACCCTGCGCGGGCTACGCTCAATAATCCGCAAGCGAACAACACCTGCAAGTAATACGGTAAGATACATAGATGATACAAATGTGTATGGGACCCCATCAAGACTTTTGGGGCCAAGCTAAGCTCACAGGGAGCAAGTGGTACGCCGCCGCCTCATTATGAGAGAACCCTGCCCCCCGAGTTCCGCAGTGCGAGGACGCGAGGACGCCGCAGACTTGTCTACGCCCAGGACAACCGGCCTCCATGATCGGGTCCTGAGGACGGTAGTCGGCCGACTCGTTGTCCTTACAGAAGCAGGCGACGACGTAAGCGTTCATGTGTGTCCTACATACTGCCTGCCAACTCACCGACGGCGGATCAAACCCGACCCCATAGGCGAGGCTGCGATGGCGGCCAAAGTCCGCCGGTATCCTCACATACTCGCTGTTTCATGGATGAGGCTTTCCTCTCGGGGTTGGAAGGTCAGACGGCAGTCGCTTCTATAAAAATGCACGACCAAAAGGAGAAGAAAAGAAAAGAAGTGGATTGCTTTTTTTCCGTACCCCCTCGGACAGTCCGACATAAGCCCCGCCAACCAGCGGACTCGAACCTAATAAAATGGCACGCCGTTTCGGTTTTTCAGATAAGGGCTGTAAAGGGGGCCTATAAGGCAATTCCCTCGCATCTCAACTAATCCGAGAGGGTTATCTCGAAACCGGAGATGGTCCTCTCGGGTTTGGAAATCAGTGTCCCCATCTCACCTCCGGAAAGAGGGGGGCACAGTCAACTCGGCCTGCTTCAGAGTAAGCTGACCCCGGGCTCCAAGGTGAAAGACTCGGATACAACCGGGAATAACATAATAGAAATAAATAGATATATAAATTCATTGGCACCGTAAACACAACATTCCTAATAAATAAATTGGAAAAGGTCTACATCCAGGACAGGATTTAAACCCGTGACCGGTCCCTTTTTAGCGGAAATACTTCAACCATCTGAGCTACCTCATCTGTCCTGGATAACCTAAACTTTCATCGACATAAGTCTATTTCATATTCAATTCATTTAATATAATTTTCAATGTTGTATCTCAGCTAATCATTACTATTACAAGAGCTCCTTAGAAAAAGGGGTAGCGAATACAACCCTTTGATTTAAATTCTTATACATTACTTTAAAATATTTGAAATAAGACCACAAGCACACAAAAATCACCAGAAGTGGACACTTGACACACCTTATCACTTAACCACTTTACCTTGGCAAACATTTTCTTAATTTGTCTAAGTCTAAAATGTACGTTACTATAAGCTCCAGGGCTTGTTGTGTGCCAAATTCTAAGATAACTGGCGCTTATATAGAACCTGAACATGTTAGGGTCCCGCTCAGGCGTGTCGTAGGAAACTATATGTAGCTACACGTATGTGGCTGTGGGCGTTGTCCGCAAACTAGAACATTGGCATATGGTAGATATGACAGTCCCTTTAGGTTGGGACTTTAAATATCAATATTCTGAAAATGTAAATTGCTACCGCGGGACAAATATAATCCACATCTATACCGACTTGCAACATGTCCAAAAACCTTGCAGCTTTGTCACTTGATAATATTCAGTTTTCAACTTAATCTTTGTAGATAAAATTTGTACTTAGACTACATGAATCTTATATTGTCGTATGTCCCGTCATTATACCTTTTTTTTTTATCGTGCGGAAATCCCTTCGGATACCCCCCCGCGTAACCAAATCCAAAGTTAAAATAAAGATATCCAAAAATCTATATACGTTTTTTACATGCGTTATTACAAACTACGTTTTTTTGTTAAAAAAATATTGTATGAATCACAAAAAATAATTATTAAAAGTAATTAGCTAAATATTAATTAATTGCATTACGTGTTTAATAAATTTATTAGTACAATCAACAGCAGGCAGAAATTGTTACATAAAATAATGAGACTTTGTTATAAATAAATTAACTAAATAACAAGATGCAGTTATATCCATACAACTCTTAACTCTGTAATTTAAGTAGTACTTGGTTAGGAATTGGTATCAGAATACTGTATCAATACATTTATAGGTCCACATAGTTTCACCGTTCATTCTGTACTCAGACATGGCGTATACTTGATTGAAATTTTGCACCAGATGGTATTGTAAGAGTTTTCATTTTATTAGTCTAATAACTATAATATATAAAATTTGTACTAAGAAAAATCTTAGCTGAATTTAATAAACAAACAAAAAAACTTTTTCTCTTTACAAAGATAAATTCTTAATTCTTTTTATCAAATATTGCACTTTGTAACCCGGGGTCTACTCTTCTATGTTTTCTCCTCCAAATGTTGCTAATCCGTCGCCACTAGCTGCTGTGGCCGTTTAATCCCGCAACCTCGAGAGGTATTGTCCGTTAGTCAAAATTCGTCCATCCGCACCCAACCATATGGTACTACTATTATACTTTGATGGGAGTAACATACATTCATAAAGAAGTATATTCCAAGTGAAAATAGTATAAAAAGGCATGGAGTAAATATTTACTATTATTTACTCCATGCCATTTTATACCTATGTTACGTACTTATATACCAGTTTATATTGCAGCATATTCGTGACTAACCGAAAACACATACAGCTCCTAAAGTGGATGTATTCGCTGCCAAACCATAGTTGAATATATTATTATTCTAAGCCCATAACGGATTATTGAACCAGATTGACAATCTGACAATGTTGATACCAAAAGATTTTTTTCATGGGTATCACCCTCATTTCTATTATATAATCATATGGCCCCACATGTATAACCAAGACATTATAATAAGTTTCCATAAATACTTACCTATATACCTGTTTTCTTATATTTTTCTTGTATAAGTGGCAAGCCAGCATACTGCTTGCCTGACCGGAAATTCTTGCGTGTTTTGATATTTTAACATTGGAAAGTAATTGTTTAGCAAACTCCTTTATATCAATTGTGCGCCCGGTACGGTAGGAGTTCTAAATTGAAACTTATTTCAAGACCTTTATTTTGCGAGCGATAACCCCCTTGTCACTTCACCGCTAACCTTCAGCTAACGCTGAAGTGGTATCAGACTCACACCGACGAAAACTGGAAAGCACCAAATCGTGACTTTAGCTAAAAGTATCATGTTATACGTTAAGAATAAAAATACCAGTGCAATATAAATGCGATATAAATGAAAATAAAGAAAGGATAAATAAATTTATTACAAAAAACATCAAAGATACCACACGGAAAAATGTTATAGGTACTACACGGAAGTAGTACTTATAGTAAATTAAATGAATGACTCCGAAATTTGTCTAGTCTTGGCACTGAATAAAATTAGATCGACGTAAACCACTTTGCATCTAATAAAGGTGCGGTCTTGTTACTGTGCATAAAACATTGAAATATATTTGATGACATCTTTATTCAAAATTAGAACAAACACTGATCACTTTAATGAGCTATTGAAAAAAGGGCAGGCCAATAGCACTGGAAACTTTGCTGGAAACCTCGATACTTGCAGGAAGGGTTTAATGAGAGTAGAGGAAGCTCGAGAAGTATGTACTAATATGGACAGAAGCAGATGGTGGGCTGTTATCTCATTTTATGGTTCCTTATCCAAAGAGTAAAACAGGACCCTATTACTAAGACTCCTCGGTTCGTCCGTCTGTCTCTGTCTGTCCGTCTGTCACCATTCTGTATCTCATGAACCGTGATAGTTAGACAGAAATTTTCACAGTTGATGAATTGATATATCTATAACTACAAATACTAAAGAATTTAATAAAATAAATATTTATAATAAAATAAATATTAAAGGGGGCTCAACCCTGGGGTTTTCCTTTCGAGGGCTTACCCGGGGTGCCCGGCAACGGACACTTGGGGAGGACACCGTGCGGTTTTAGTCGATACACGATATAACCACCCCCGCTGGCCGGCGGGGGAGGGGGGGGTGGTATGGTATGGTATCTCGGGCTTATATCCGCAACTCCACGTCAATGCGCGGTTTTTGCGTGAGAGTGGGCATTCTATTCGATCCACCCCAACTCATTGAAGAACGCCAGCATGCTATTCACGCTGCTGGCGATCTCCCGGAGCGTACCTGTGTTTTCGAAGTACTTAACCCTGTATGTGGCGGTTACAGGGTAGTGTAGGAGCACGTGTGCCGCTGTTTCTTCCTCTCTCATGCAGGCTCTGCAGAGAGGACTGTCGGTGATTCCTAAAATAAAAAGGTGTTTATTGAAGGAGCCGTGCCCCGTGATGGCAGCTGTGGCCGTGCGCAGTTGCCGTTTGGTCAGTTATCGAAGACGCCTGGTCAGACTATTTTCCAGCACAGGGAGTGCTTCCCTCACCTGTCTGCAAACTTCCAGATTTATCCAATAGCTGTTGTGTTGATCTCTCGTTCGTTTGTTTACTATGGTTCGTAGGTATGCAAAGGGGATCGGTATTATGGGCTCAGGTCCCATTACCACCATGACAGATCCTCTCCTGGCAAGCTCATCTGCTGCATCATTGCCGCGCGAGCCATTTTGGCCCTTAATCCATTGCAAGGTTATGTTGTTGAAGTGGCCTATTTGGTTCAATTTAAGATGGCACTCCAGTATTAGTCCCTAGTTTATAGTGTGGCTGTTTAAAGCTTGCAGCACGGCCATGCTGTCGGAGAGTATGCATATTGAGTGGTCTTCCACTCTCCTGGCCATTACCGCTGAAGCTGCTAGGGTAATCCCCATGCATTCAGCTTGAAATACTGTGTTATGGGTCCCCAGCGGTGTTGAAATGGATATATTAAGGTCCTCCGAGAAGAAACCAGCCCCGGTGCCTGTACCAGTTTTTGATCCATCTGTGAAGATTCGTAATTCCGTTAGGCATAAAGCCTCACAGCGGTGATCCTCATGAAGTTGGATTGGTATTTTTTATCGAATAAATGTTGTTTGGGTATACGATCGTTTATTGCTCCTATCATAGGTATCTCTTTAGTGAGATCTGTGGGCAGTGAGGTGTGTCGTGTGTTTCTCTCGCTCCATAGGTTGAGTGCCCTTAGGCGTATAGCCGCAGCTGTTGCTTCTTGGCGGATGAACAGATCCAAGGTTGGGAGTCCGAGAATGGCTTCCATTGCCGCGGTGGGGGTAGATTTCATGCATCCAGTGGTTGCCATGCAGGCTAGTCTTTGGGTCCGTTGTAGTTTAGCCGCTATTGTGCTGTTTTCGGTCCTTGGCCACCAGACGATAGCGCCATACGCTATCATGGGGCGGATTACTGTTTCGTAAGCCACAGGATGATTTTCGGTGATAGCCCCCATTTTTTACCAATCATTCTTCTGCTCTGCCAGAAGGTAATCCCGGCCTTTTGTAATTTATTGTCTAGGTGGCTACTCCATTTTAACTTGCTGTCAAGAATAACGCCAAGGTATTTTACCTCTTTTGACAGTTGGAGTTCCGTGTCAAACAGTTTGGGTAATCGGTATTCGGGGGGGGGGGGTATCCGAAGGGATATTGGCACGTAAAAAAAAAGGGGGCTCCCATACAACAAACTTTAAGTTACATTACAAACAACGGACATGATATTTTTTGCCGTTTTTCTAAATAACGTTACGGAAACTTTCCTACCCGAGTCCAACTTGCACTTGTTTATATCCGTCCTCCATGAGTGCGGGCCTGGGGGTGATGGTCGGGGCAAGTCGTCACCCTAGCAGAAGCAGACGACTTGGCCCAGCATGTTTCCGCGCACTACTCTCTTTAGGGGAGGATTAGATCCCCAACAACGCTTCGGAGTCGCCAACGCTGGCGACCGAAGCCAGTAGGAAAAAAAAGGTGCAATATGGTATATAATGTAGGTTTATTATGTACCCTGTAAGTGTCGTAAATATATGTTTGGTTAAACTCTTTTAAAATAATATAATTGGTAACTTTCATGTGGACACGAAATACATGATGATGATATAGCAAATAAAATGCAGGAGAGTCGCCTTCGTGTGGCCACGTTCTGCGGCGACCCAGAAAGTGCTGGTTTGGCGTCATCGTAGAGGATAACGTGCATGCCATCATCTCACTACCATGGAGCTCATAACCGTACTAGGTGGAGAAGTAAAACCGGAAAATGGACCCCGGAGTCTGAGGTGAAAACTTTGGATGCGACCGGGATTAACCGCAAAGATGATGATGATAATCTAATTGGTAACCTTTTTTAAAGCAACTAAACATCAAAGCATCATCTGCCTGCCCTTTTCCCACTTATTTGAGGTTATCACAATACGTAATTTTCTTGCTTACTTTCTTATCATCATCATCATCATCATCAACCTATTCTAGTCCACTGCTGGACATAGGTCTCCCCTAATGAGCCCCTTTCTTATCAGATGTCATTTAATTTTTCCCTTGCCATGTTCTTTTTCACGCTATCAATCTATCTTTCTTCGGCGTACCTCTGCTTACCTACCCTCTAAATTCATATTTGGAACCTTGAAAACAATATAATTTTTATCTGTTTTTATAATATATCATGACATATCATGATAACCATTCGCTTTTCATTCATAGGCGCAACTTTTAAACTTCTTTTTGCCTAACATGAAGCATTTTTAAAGACTACTAGTAACCGAAATTACCAGTATTATCGTTAACACCTACAGTTAAGTCAAATTGCTTGTGTTAGGAGTAGGTTCCCATCGGTAGTGTAATGGCCAGGATTCAAATCCGGCCGTAATTGATAAGACCGACTTCTTAACCAGTAAGCGTCGATAGCATTAACAGTTTATAACTTAAACGAAATAAATATACCTTAACGGGTAATATTGTTAGTGGAAATCACCTTTAAATGAATATGTTCACGTCTACTATATAGTCTCGGATTACAAAGTTGCAGTGACTCATCTATCAAATGTCATTAACCCCGCATGGCCAGTTTTATCATTCACTTTATTTGACTATCTGGGACCGGTTTTGTGAGCTAATATTATATAATTTGCCTTATTTTAAAATATCTAGGTTATACACTAATATTATATAATATGAATTTAATATTATATAATCACATGAATACTGACCAGGATTAGGTCAAATAATAAATACATAGGATGCATTACAAACCTGTATGATTTGCAGATACCTTTGCAAGTTTGATTTTAAAATTTTGATGTATTTCTTTATGGGGGACTAACCAAGTGTATTATATCTACATTTTCTTGAGAAACAAAGGGGACCACAAGAATTTTGAGGGTATTTGAAAGTTCTGTTACTTATGATGAATGAAGCAGTAATATAACAGTCTAGATACTATATAGACATCTACTTTGAATCTCTCAAATATTTATCCTTATTTAAATCGATCTCATTTGAAATATAATTATATTTTAACGGAGCTAGATATTTCATTTCAATGGAATTACATACAGCTACAACATAATATTCGACAAGGTACTAATTAGATTGCACAAGCTATTCATCAAATAGGGATACCAAATAACACCTACGTCAACATGTAACTAGATTCCATGGAGGATAATATCGTTGTAATGTTATAGAATATTATTGTAGAATGTGTACCTAACTTATATTGTAGAATTTATGTAAGAGCTTTCAAATAAATACTTGTTCGTTCCAAATACATTTAAAGGGATAATTATGAATTTTACATAGATATTAAAGTTAGAAGACTGCTTCTACTGGAAAGTCGGTGTTTCTAAAATTGAACCCGATTTTTTCATACACTCTTCCCTGGTTAGGATTATTATTTCCAGAGCGGACACCGACGATAAGATGAATGAACTACCTGCGGCGTATATGGAGCACTTCATCTTGTTTGTACAAAATCTGACGATCTGTTCCCTACAAACTTTATAATCTCCCATTTTGACAGTAAATGCATAGGGAAGGTACTCAGTGGATGGAAGCTAGTATTTTGACCAGCTGTATTTTTAACTCCCACGTTATAGTCAGATTGCAGTGAAATCATTGGTACGCAAGTCATCTTCTACGATGTCAAGCCAGCACTTTTGTATTATATAAAAAATTATAAGATTCTGTTTTTATTATATAGAAGTGCAATCTAGTATTTTTGAAGCTACTGTGAAGACAATGCCTTAAGGCGAGGGTATTCGACGACTTTAGGTATTGTTGGCATAGTAAAGTTGCCACATCGAGGCGCTGGCGGTCCGCGTGTAGTGTTTCGCGTCAATATACAGAAAAACAATGAAGGTTAACTTAAGGTGGTGTTGTAGTATCAACACAAATAATGACGCAACTAACGCAATTATTTGTATAGAAAATCTTCTAGTTGCATTTTAGATAAAGGGTTACGGGGTACAATATTGTAAAATAGCTATCAGAAAGTTGCTCACCTAAAAGCTTATATGAACCAAACTATGAAAAAGAGCAATAGAAGAGTGGACTCCAGGCGCAACCGGGCCGTACACTCATGGGCCCCTTTACACATATAGGGCCCGTACACCCATGGGGCCCCATACATATATGTAACCCATGGGGCCCATACACCCGTAGGGCCCCATTCATCCTATGGAGTAGGTAGTAGTAGTATTTGGTATTATTGAAGGATCATGTCAGTTTAAATGATGTCGCTGGTAGGTATCCAATATTTAGTACCACCATTCGATATACGTCTATTAGTACCAATGTCAATTATTATAAGTTCTTGTATTGAATCGACTAATGTCATAAGACATTTTATACTATTATAATCCCGAACAAAAAACAGTGTACTAATACTAGCATTGTAATCGCAAAAGTTCGAGTCTCAACTTTTTATTATTGGATTTGTACATCTGGCACATTCTCTACGATGTGACTTTCTCGCTAAGTACCTTCACTTAAAAATTATACGACTTCACTGTGCATCTGCTGCAAACTGACACACGTCCTGCCTCTAACACATTCCGCTCGTTACTGATTGATTCTCCGAACAGGTCATATAGGTAGAAAACCTAGGAATTTTGAATTTTCATTGTATAATTGAGAATTTATGTAAATTTTGATAACCGTTTTTCATTTTCCTATCAATACTATTCGTATAATTTTAATTTTTTAGCCTAAACACAACTCAAATAAAAATGGAATGTGTTTTGGGTAAGACCGATCTTTGAAAGCAAATTCTATCGAGGAAAGTAGAAGTCATCGTGTATCGGCTAACCGAAAATACTAGTTTAAATAGTCTAGAATGACATATATGATTTCAGAATACAGGGACTTCTCATTTTTGAAAAATCCTAATCTAAAAACACCCTTCCTCAGGGACCCTCGTGTTAAAAACTATTCTTTTTTTTTTCTTTTTTTTTTACGTGCGGAAATCCCTTCGGATACGTAGTTACACGAAAGAAAATAGGATCTATTTGAATGTAGTAGTATTTAGTGCTGAATATTAGTCCGTTTACTATTTATTACAAAAACATTCACATTTATCAATTCAACCTAAATAGATATAGGAAAAAGTGGCTCACATAATAGTGGCCGGCAGTACTAGTACAAACCACAAATCAAGTCAGGTTGTCAAACCTTTTTTGCTTTATTTAAACACCAATTTAATGTAGGTACTTGTAGCAATGAACCGGTGTAATAAAAGTAGGTTCTATTATGTTAACCACAAAAATGAAGCAAATAATCTATTGAAGGCATAAATGTAGTTCATGTAATTTAGGCGGTGAGTAGAGTTAGAAATTTTTGCTGTTTCTTTCATAAACACTTAAGATATGTTGTATAATAAGCTAAACGTTATATGATAAGAAGTATAATAAGTCTGCGTCGTTTAGAATAACCGTAGCCCAAGTCAAATTAAAATTTACATTGGAACTAATAACATTAATGAAAATGACCTTTTTTTTTTTTTTTTTTTTTTCGTGCGGAAATCCCTTCGGATACCCCCCCGCGTGCCAGTGGGGGCGGTTATGTCGGGCTTGAACCGACTAAAACCGCACGCCGTCTCGGGTCTACAGACGCCGGGGTGTAAGGTTGCCCATAGAGCATATCCCTCGCACCCCGACTGACCCTGGGCCATCTCCGGTTTCGAGATGGCCCCCTCGGGTTTGGGAACCACGGTGTCCCCGTCTTGCCCCGGTTTGGGGGAGGGGCGCTAGTCGCCCCACCGTCCCGGCCTGCTTCTGCTGGGGTGACAGGTGGCCTCACCCGCCACCCCCAGGCCTGCGCTCATGGAGGACGGAGGTCGTTAAGCGACCTCCGGCGCCTGAGTTGCCTGCGACGCGCGGCGAGCAAGTTGCGGGCTCGGCGGACCGGGAGAGTTCTAAGTCTCTCCCGGGCGCGCTCCGCCACCTCCTTCGCGAGCATTACATGCTCGCAGAAGGAGGCGGCGGCGGCCCACGCGCTCGCGCTTCGCACCATTGCCGCAATCATGCTGCCGAGCGAGAGGACTCCCACCCCGATGGCTGCCACGAGGTCACGCCTCGGCGCCTCCCACGCCGGAATGAAAATGACCTCATTTTCCTAAGTGACATATATTTGCAACTAATGATATGCTTGTAATGACTAAAATACTGTCAAAGCGTAGTCGCATCGTTAAATCAAGAAACTAAGTACTTTGCCAACAGCGGCTTCTTATCGAGGCACACAAAGTTTTCGGAAAAGTTCTTGCCTCATAACCTAAAAAAAAAAACTATACGTAGACATCATCATCTTCCAAGTTTTTGCTTTTTCTTCTCCGCTTTCCACGATCTTCAGTATCCTTAATACTGAGACCTTAGTATCACTTACAAAATTTTATAATAAATACAATAATTAAATCTACAAATACTTATTGCATGCTACGTTCCATTTTACTAACTATATAATATGTCAAATATAGGAGCTCAATATTTTTCTCACGGTTGCTTAAGAGAACTCTTGTAAACTGGAGCAGATATCTGATTTTCTCTGAGTTTTATAGTGTGCTTGGCATCCAATTGATAACTTGTTAAGTTAATGTGGTACAAGTACAAGTATCCAAATGGTCACTTGGGTCACCAGTAGTCCGGAATTCTGAGAGAGAAATTCGGTCACAATACGTATTATAGCATGGAGTTAAGTAAAATATACATTTTTATTAGCATTAACAATTTTCGCTTGTATGTGCTATGTTGTATTATTTTTCATAAATTTTCTTTCACTCTACTTTTCTCCACGTTATTACATTTTTCCATAAAAGAGCATTGAAGAGAATGACAACACAAAAATAAATAGAAAACCTTTCTCAAAATTTTGATTAGGAACATGAAAAACATGCCATGGCGCGTGGCACCGCGTAGGCATATTGCGACAATGCCGACGGTGTCATGGTCGCACCTAGTGGTGAATGTCCATACAATGCGCAACTAAAAGGTATACGCATATATCATGGTATATAAATGTCACACTTTAATAACATTCTCTTACTTTGAATTTCAGAGGACCACGCCGCTCCTTGTATTCTATTGATTGCCAATAAAATACAAGGAGTGGCATGGTCCTCTGAAATTCAAGAATTATCCGCCAACTTTTCAAGGGATTTTTTAATACGCTTTTATTATCTTCACCTATAACTATATATCTAAACTAATATTGGAAAGTAAATTTAACTAGCTTGTTACTGTCGTACAGTTTTGTAACTTCATAAGTATGTGGGGTTTATTCCACCTCATACGCCTGGATGATAGCACCTGGGTGAAAAAAGGAGAATCTAAAGTCTCCTTATTTCACCACCGAACCATTTCAAGAATTTCGGAGCCTAAGGCAGCCTCATCTGCAAATCAGAACACCAAATGATTGATGGAAGTGGCGTAAGCCAGCAGGCTTACCTCTAGAGTTAGGTGGTCAAACGTCAAATACCCCTGTTAACATCCAACATTAACCAATCCATAAAGAAAATAGGAGCAGGATAGTGGACTCTGGGCTTTAAAGTGTATGCTTTAGACGGATGGAACAAAAATTATTGTTATTCACAAATAGTTGTTCTGTCCCAAAATAAACTTTTGATCCTTTAAATCACTAACGGATACCAACATGCAGAATCGTTCTCAGACCCCGAACCGACGTCCATGATCGGGGCCTGAGGACGGCAGTCGGCCGACTAGCCGTCCTTACAGAAGCAAGCCAAGACGGAGGCGTTTCGTGTGTATCCTACACACACCTGCCAACTCACTGACGCGCGGGATCAAACCCGACCACAAAGGGGAGGCTGCGACGGTGGCCGAAGTCCGTCGGAGACCCTTGGGTTATCCTTCCGATTCCGTCGGTTCGATTCCGACATACCCACCACATCGCTGCCACCGGTGGGGTGAAGCCCGTGGAGGTTTCCACACGTAGAAAAAGGGATGTATGTAAGGATTTTTGAGACGTACTTTTTTATCACTCAAGCGCGGCTAAACAGATTATCATGATCTTGAATTATTATATTTGTCTCCATCTCGAATAGCATATTGTAGCATATTTAAACATAAGATAAATGCACGAAATAAATTAGAATAAATATTATAAAGAAAATTCAATTATAATTCAAAAAATTTGACAATTGCGTAGTCCATATTTTTAGGTCTCTTTGGTAGTTAGGGGAGGGGGGACAGGCGGTGGCACGCCTATCAACCAATCATAGATTATATTTAGACGTCAAATCCGTTCAAAGGACTCGCGTTATTGGTTGAGCTGTAAACTGAGAATTTATATTGACACGACACTAAAATTACAATTATCAGAGAGACGCAATGTTTGTTCGCCCAAATAATATTGGTGGTAAGAGTAAGCAGGATTTAAGAGGGTAATTGGAATTTCTGTCACCAATTTTCAATCCAGAGTTACAAACATTTAAACATTCCATGTATATTCGTTCTCATAGCAATTAATTAGTCTATTGCAGTTAATTTCTGTACATAGACCTCTCCGAACGTGCACCATTCAACTCAATTCTTAACCTTCCGTATCTAAAATGTAGCTGAGACAGACTGTCTCAGCTACATTTTTCGGACCGTTAGTCCATCTGGCGGGGGATGTCCAATATACCTATATATTATATATTTATATTTATGGAAATTGCATATTATATTATGTATACAAGCCCATCAATTTTAGATATCGTATATAGTAAAACCGCATTACTTTGGTCCTAGAGGATTATTTTGGCCAATATCGAAAGAAACAGTGAAATCGCCGCCCTGGAGCAGGAGCACAATGTCATGTTGTAGTTCCTGTTTAAATTGATTGGTAGTACATGTGAATAGATAAAGTGTTTATATTCTGTATTCTGTAGTTAGTATTGTGTTCCCTTCAGAATAATTTTTGATTGATTGACATGGTAATAGCTCGTAATAGTTATTAAAAAATGGCGGTTAATTATTCGTCGTTGAAAAACTAGTGCAAACTTTTTCTCGGTACTGCATTTTATTATTACATTATTTTGTAATACTATGGAAATCGAAGAAAATTTTGAATTTAATTATGAAAATGTCTATTTTTAATAGAATATCGATAGAACTCTGTTCGATACGTTACAGAGATAAGTTTTTGTATTAAAACCAATATTAAGCTAATATCATCTGCGTTCTTAAATCAACATTGATCTAAACTTTATAACACAAATAAATACCATATACCATAATTATCTGGTCCCCGAGAAATCAGGGCTTAGCGGTCCCTGCTCCGCCAGGAACTCATGGAGACATCGAAGGTGCGACTTGAGCATCCAAGGTGGGGGGAATCCACCATTGCGGCGGTGAGACCGATCATGAAGGAGTGGTTGGAGAGGGACCATGGGGACCTCTCCTACCGGATGAGCCAGATATTTACCGGACACGGGTGTTTCGGTAAGTATCTATGGCGCATCCACCGGGAGACAACGCCACAGTGCCAGCACTGCGAGGATCCTGACGAAGACACGGCGCTCCACACGTTGGTGGAGTGCCCTGCGTGGGCGAGTCAACGCCGGGATCTCGTTGCGGTCCTGGGCGTGGATGTTCTCTCGTTGGAGACCATGGTGAGGGCCGTGGTCTCCGACGGGAGCAAGTGGCACGCCGCCGCCTCTTTCTGCGAGCAGGTAATGCGCGCGAAAGAGACGGCGGAGAGGGAGCGGGAGAGAACCCTGCCCCCCGAGTTTCGCAGTCTGCGGCGAGGACGCCGCAGACTCATCTACGCCCGAGACTACCGACCTCCATGATCGGGGCCAGAGGACGGCAGTTGGCCGACTCGCCGTCCTTACAGAAGCAGGCCGTGGCGGAGGCGTGTCGTGTGTGCCCTACACACGCCTGCCAACTCACTGAAGCGGGATAAAACCCGACCCCACCAGGCGAGGCCGCGGTGGCGGCCAAAGTCCGCCGGCAACCCTGGGGTTATCCTTTCGAGGGCTTACCCGGGGTGCCCGGCAACGAACACTTGGGGAGGACACCGTGCGGTTTTAGTCGAGACACGACATAACCACCCCCGCTGGCCGGCGGGGGGTAGCCGAAGGGATTTCCGCACGTAAAAAAAAAAAAAATACCATATCTGGTCAGGATAGAAATGAATTTAAATAAAACTTTGCTTTTCTTAACCCGGTAGTGAGTTAGGTTATCGGGTCAGGTTAGGAATAAACCGAATATTTCAGATACGATTTTAACATACCTCTATTAGTAATATCCCTCTTATATCAAAAAATAATTAAAAATGAATAAATTTAATAAAAAGAATAGAAACTGCCAAACGGGCCAAAGTACAAACCACTAAAGGTAACCACCAAACATATAACATTTACTCTATTTCTAATACTTTACTTAAGTAATTGCTGCTATATGGAATTCAATTCCCCGCCAATTCGCTGCTGTTCTTTCGGTTAATAGACGTGATACCCTCAATGAATAGAAACCAGACGTCATCATTTATGTCACCACGAGGATTTTCAAGACTTCCCTCTCCCTACCCCTAAGTATTTTATTTCCTCTAACACTCAAGCCCGATGTTTGTAACATGATTTTCAGGTTTTTCTATATATTATTATAATATGACAAGGCAACTCATTAACATGATAATTATTAAGGTCTGTAAGTCAGAAATAATAACCGAAATATTTAACTGTATCAATTTCAGGAATTTTAATTTTAATAAGTACTGCAACTTTTAAACCATTTTTAAACGTCCTTGTGAGGTAATGTGATACAAACACTCCCACTTGCTCCAGTTTCCGAGGCTTTGCACTTTCACTATCATTGTGAGACCGTTTTACGCAACCGGTTTACCGCGTGCGTAACGTATATGGTTTAAAATTAAAATGACAATATTATTTTTACTACTATCAAGGATTGCTTTATCGACAAGTGGTAATTTATATTCAGTCCGTCAATTGACTGCACCCCGCTGGATGGTGAGAACTTGGGGTGAAGTCCAGGAGATATGGGTCACTATCCCAGATGCTGATGATTCTAAAATGGTGGTCCCTACCTTGATGGCCTCGATAAATGCTTTTTTGCACCGCTGATTGCTGAAGCCGGAATTGTAAGAAGGAAAGACTTGTGCGGGTAGAGCATTCCAAACATATTGATAAAACCTTGGAGTGCCTTTTTCGTCCTGTTAATATACCCTATGTGCAATGTAACGTACCAATGTTTAAATTATGTGAAGGTAATACAATCAGTAATCTTACTGATTACACTATCTTTTTATATAATTTATAATTCACGGCGCAACGTGTACAAAAATGAAGAAGGAAAACATGAATAATTGAAATACTTTTAACAAATCCACTTATATTTTACATAAATGAAATATTTATATAAATTAACACCCACAGGTTTGAAATTTCATATCACTAACAGTGTAAAAAATATTTTTACAGATAATTATATTCCTAAGTTTGTTAACCTAATCAAATTCAGCTAATCTATTTAAACAATACTTAACGTGTAATGAAATAATCTAATTTGTATTCGAGCTCAATAACCTAAATATCAAACATGTCTAAAAGATTTACAACTGGTTTTCGTTTTTTTACAATTTTTCGAATTATCTCTTTTTGCCCTGATTCTTTAACAGATCCGTGATACCTATCATCATGTGGCCCGTCATCATAACCGCTTGTATAATAAGGGTGCTCATATTCATCTTCAGCTTCTCTGTATTCATAGGTCTCGACAGTTGGTGGTTTTCTTAGCTTCTTTTTAGGGACTAAAACGTATTCATCTAGGTTTTCACCTATGGTTGGATATCGATGTTCTGGTTCTCGGGCTTTATAAGGCCTTTTACTCTTAGGCCTGTAAAGAAAATTTTCTAAGTGATATTTTTCTGGATGTTGTACATCAGGTATTGCAGGGTATGTATATTTCGTTGATGCCGAAGGATAAAAATGGTGTTCCTCGTATTTATGTGCTTTATACCGCCCACTATCAGATTGTTTCATATATGTGTTGTAGTCATAACTGGGTTCTGCGTATTTATCGTAATTATCTCTATAGGAATCTACAGGATATTGTGGATATTTCTTATTCGGTTCTAGATCTATGTTTGAATACAAATTGTCTTTATTACGATAACTTTCTTTTCTGGTTTTTGTTTTACAATTCGGGTCAAAACTGTATCCGACGTGACTTAGAGGTTCAATATCCGAGGAATCATCATGTGGATGTTTTATTGTAATACTGTGGGTGTAGTCGCTTGGTTCTGAGTCTAATGATTGGTCTGAATACGAGGGATATTTTGACCTTTTCTTATTTGAATACTGATTAAATATTGCATTATAAGGCTTCTTTGGCCTTTTTTGTTCTCTTTCATAATAGTCAGGCGAATTTTCCGTAAAATCATAATACCTATCATGGTTTGATAACGATTTATCTTCTATATAACTTCGTCCAGTTTCGTCACTATCATGTGCTTCATTCTCAGTATTTACAATCGCTTGGAAGCCTGTATTGGGTCCTGCTGCGTATTCTACATGTCTTGTAGAGCCATCCGGTTCAACTACACTATAGTGACCTGCAATATGAAAAAAATCTTGAAGTATAAAATTGTTGTTCTAGAAATTATTTAGTCTAAGACGGTTTATCATTTGAATGTATGGATTTCCATGCTAATATTCCCATGCAAGCCTAATAGCTTAATTACCCTTAATTTGGAAGCCAATTGACTGGGGAAGTACTTCTATACTATAAATTACTCGCAGTATGTAATGCATTATGTATACTAGAGCTGCTTAGGGAGGAAGATATCTCTGGTGTTTTGGTGGGCAAAGACGAAACTTTCATTTTTCATGATTTCATAAATTTTTATTCATAGAATAACTATTTGAACGTTGCAGAAACAGTGGCTTCGTCAAAGATGTAGTCATGAGATCCCTACAATGCAGTGATAATATGTGACTGATGGCTGATGGCTGACTGATGGATCAAAGGATATAAAAACAAACTTGTGGTTTGTAATAGTCGACTCCACAAGATTAGTAATTCCTTTCAGGGTAACTGTATACGCTTCTACAACTAGCTTCCTAGTGAAATGAAGAATTTACCTCTTCATAAATTTAAAAGCCAAATTAAAAGTAAACTCTGCCAAAAAGGCTATAATAAAATTTAAGACTATTTAGACGACAAACAAGCTTGGATATGAACTGTTTGCTCTCTCTATAAGCTACTCAAACGAAATATTGTACTTAGGTTAAGTCAATATGTTTGTAAATAGACCAAAAAAAAAACAGCCCGCTGAGTTTCTTGCCGGAGTCTTCTCAGGACAGGGCCGCGTTTCGAACCGGTGGTCTATTTGCCAAACATTAGATTCGTTTTTTTTGACGTTTTGTAAGTGCCGTATTCATGGTCTATACAGAATAAATGGTTTTAGACTTTGACTTTGATTATTTAGACATATTGAGCGATGCTCAATACTCATCTGTCACTGTGACTATTTGCCAAAGGGTCATATTTGTTCTAATTCAAATTCAACCCTATGGTAAAATTTTGAGTCGATTTTTTTTTTCTAAGTTAATTTAATTTTTTGAGTCAATAATACTCAAAAATACAATAGTTACACCAAGCACAGACAGTTATAAATTATTATAATATATTTTCCTAGGATAACCTGTATCAAAAGAAGCGATTGTTTCAAATTTATAATTTGGTTTACTAATAAATTAATATTTATTACGAAATATGTTATTCAAGTTTTAAAATACCTTTCACAGTGTCACCATCTCTGGATTCCCATACGGTTTTTACGTCTCCAGTGCGCCCATCAGATACTCCATAACTGAATGAATAACTTGATTTTCCCTGATCAGAAAAAAAAACAGTGGTTAAAGCATCGAACAATGTTTTACTCGGTAGATAATTACGTCGTGAATCATTAAAAAACATTTGAGGAATAAGTGAAGTGATAGCGTGCGTGGCGTCAGGTATTTCACTCATAGCGACAATCAATTGCATATTTTTTTGCAAATTGGGTTGAATATTCTGAATAATCAATGTCGGTAACTGTTTCCATAATGTAGGTATGCAGTAATTATAATCAGGCAGAATGAGCGTTTTAATACAACTTTGTCCGTCAAATTGTTAGTCGTAGCGCGTGCGGTGTAAATCACTCTCGATCACGACTGCATATTGCGACATTTGAAACTGGCTATATTCTAGCCGACGCGAACCTATTAAATGGTAGACAATAGCTCCAATATGAATACATTTTTTTTACTATAGAAGGAAATATAGTGAAGCCTTTGGACCTTTAGACTACAACTATAAAACGAGGAAAAAAATCGGTCAAATTTTTAATTTACTGGGGAAATAAATATATCAAATACAAGATAATAAAATTGTTACATATGTAGTTATTATGTTTACATTTTTTGGTATTTCCTATTTACGCGTTTATAATTAAAATAATACAATATCTAATAATATAAATCTTACGTCAATTATTATGTTATAGTGTACTTTATTTTTAGCCATAGATATAATACCTACAAGAATAAGTAAAAGTATTTATACCTATATTAAAATAATATTATGTGCAAGCGTGTTACGTAAGTAAACTTATGTAATATAAAAATCTTAAATAAATAAATAAGATAAATGTGACTTGTTGACGACCTCTCGTCAAGTTCAAGATGAGCCATTCACGTGCGCCGGCACATCGAGTACAGTTGCTCAATGTCAATGACCGAAGATACACTTTCGTTTATGGCTGCTCCGATTCGCACTGTTAATTTCGCTTTTTATTGTTAATCAATATCGCCCACAGTAAAAATATTTCTTTCAACACGGAAGATATCATGCGATAATACCTACAACGTAATATTAATGAACCATAAAGTGTCCGGAACTGTTAATATACATTAATTCAGTATCAGTAATATCCACTATTATCAAAATAATTGAAGCAAACAATTGCATAGAAAAAATAGGTATTGATTTTTTTGCTTTCTAAGAAATGTATTAATGAGGTACTAATAACTCGCCGTGTAAATTAATCGCTGGTGCAATTAAGATTTGCATAATTTTGTTCAAAAAAAAAGGTGTCAGGTAGAGCAGTATTACAGACCAACTAGTCGCGTTACTTTCAGAGAAGTGGGTGAACAAGATAACGTTGGCCGCATTCGTTTCGACATTTAACGACTACTTTCAATAGGTATTTGTGTGTATTGACATGTTGCAAACCTCGTCAGTGATAAGCGCCTTTAGTTAGCAACTCGATTTGTAGTATATAAAATCTTAACTAAGAATTTCATCGGTGTTTGAATGTTAATTAAGAAACATATCTGGACTGTGAAGTAATACATAATGTTCACTGCTATAAATACCCGAAAAGCTATGCAGTTACTCGTATTTACACCTAAATTTCGCTATTACGTTTATAGGTGCAATGTAATAGGGGGTGACCGTCAGGGTGGCTAGACCAAACGAGATATGTACATGAGAACATATGCACTGTTTAGTACCCATTGGGTACTATTACTGAAGTCAACTTGACGTCAGAATGGCTGGCTACTGTATTCCTTTGATAGCTTTCTTAACGTAAAGGTACCAAATAGTTATAGGTACTGACTGAGCTGATAAGAAATCTATCAGAGAAATACAGTGGCCAGCCATTCTGACGTCGGGTTGACTGAACACTTCCAAGTTTTCATAGTTTTTATTAAAAATATAATATATGTTGAGGTGCCTAGCAGGTACTTAATCCTTGTACTAACAACGCGGTTGATATAACGCTAAAACTATGAGAGCTTGTAAGTGGTCAGTCAACCTGACGTCATAATCACTGGCCACTTCATTTCTTAGATAGATTTCTTAACGCAAAGATACCAAACACTTCATTATAGGTACTAAATAGTACTCAATAGGCAGTAAACAGTGCATACGGTGTCATGTACATATCTCGTTTGGTCCAGCCATTCTGACGGTCACTAACACAGAACACAGGGCGAGTCTATTGCCGTTAAATGGGCACATTTTCATAGGCTGTTTGTTTTCTATCAAATGTAGAACAGTCCCTTAATTATTTGTGCGACACCTAAAAGAACAAATGGAGTGGCACTTCTGTTATATAACTTTCGGAATCACACTCTTATGATAAAATCCCGTTGAGTAAGCCGGCAATTGATGATGATGATAATTCGGACACAGCTCATCATCCTTTTAAAATTGTTCCTGGTTGCATCCTAGGCCTTAACCTTGAGCCCGGGTTCCGCTTAATCCTTCTCCTTAATTTGGTATAATTTTTACGGTTTTTATGATAGTGATTGTAGTCAGACCTCCCAACCCTGAGAGGAAAATTACTTTTTTTTATGTTCGTTCCGTCAATTGACTGCACCCCGCTGGATGGTGAGAAACTAGGGTGAAGTCCAGAAGATATGGGCCACCATCCCAGATGCTGATGATCCTAAAAATGGTAGCCCCTACCTTGACGGCCTCAAGAGATGCTTTTTCACGCCCCGCTTGAAGAACTCGCGATTGTAAGAAGAAGGAAACAGCGCAGCAGCGTGGGCAGAGCATTCCAGCTCTTTATCGTGCGACAAGGAAGGGAAGCACCGAACAATATAAAATTAAAAATAATAAATAAAAATGCTAATATAGACACAGTTAAGTAGTCAAAATGGAAATATGATTGACTACTTCGATGTCACAAGGTAATCTTCTTACAAGAGATACGAGCGATAAAAAAAGAAATGGATTCACGTCATGAAATAAATTGAGATAATAGATTTGATTCAACCTAAATTGCTAAATCTATGACAGTGATCTTACAAATTTAAACAATTATTGTATGACCAACAAACAAACAATAAAATGTTTATTGATATTATGCCTGTAAATATTTTAATTCTATAAAACTTATAGCCTATTATTAAACTGTCATGAAATGTTGACTTAAAATTGAACGCATAACTACTCGTATGTACCTTTTTTTTTTTTTTTTTTTTATCGTGCGGAAATCCCTTCGGATACCCCCCCGCGTGCCAGCGGGGGCGGTTATGTCGGGCTTGAACCGACTAAAACCGCACGCCGTCTCGGGTCTACAGACGCCGGGGTGTAAGGTTGCCCATAGAGCATATCCCTCGCACCCCGACTGACCCTGGGCCATCTCCGGTTTCGAGATGGCCCCCTCGGGTTTGGGAACCACGGTGTCCGCGTCTTGCCCCGGTTTGGGGGAGGGGCGCTAGTCGCCCCACCGTCCCGGCCTGCTTCTGCTGGGGTGACAGGTGGCCTCACCCGCCACCCCCAGGCCTGCGCTCATGGAGGACGGAGGTCGTTAAGCGACCTCCGGCGCCTGAGTTGCCTGCGACGCGCGGCGAGCAAGTTGCGGGCTCGGCGGACCGGGAGAGTTCTAAGTCTCTCCCGGGCGCGCTCCGCCACCTCCTTCGCGAGCATTACATGCTCGCAGAAGGAGGCGGCGGCGGCCCACGCGCTCGCGCTCCGCACCATTGCCGCAATCATACTGCCGATCGAGAGGACTCCCACCCCGACGGCTGCCACGAGGTCACGCCTCGGCGCCTCCCACGCCGGGCAGTCCGCCAGCGTGTGCAGAGTCCTCGCTCGCGTCGCAGTGATGACACTCAGGCGTTGGCTCCTTCCTGATCCGATGCAGGTGGTCCCCGAAGCACCCCTTCCCGGAGATCACCTGCGTCAGTCGGTACGAGAGGCTTCCGTGTCGCCTCTCCAGCCAATCCTCCATGATGGGCCTTACCGCCGCTATTGCGGCGTGCCCTTACTCGTATGTACCTATTAAATATAATTGGTGAATTTATCTGATTCATATTTGTACTACATGATAGGTATTAGATATGCCGTGAGCGCGTGGGCCACCGCCACCTCATTCTGCGAGCATGTAATGTAATATGTAAAGTAAATATGTAATGCTCGCGAAGTAGACGGCGGAGCGCGCCTGGGAGAGATTTAGAACTCTCCCGGCCCGCCGAGCCCGCAACATGCTCGCCGCGCGTCGCAGGCGACACAGGCGCCGGAGGTCGCTTAGCGACCTCCGCCTTTCATGAGCGCAGGCCTGGGGGTGGCAGGTGAGGCCACCTGTCACCCCAGCAGAAGCAGACCGGGACGGTGGGGCGAGTAGCGCCCCTCCCCCCAAACCTGGGCAAGACGGGGACACCGTGGTTCCCAAACCCGAGGGGGCCATCTCGAAATCGGAGATGGCCCAGGGTCAGTCGGGGTGCGGTGGATATGCTCTATGGGTAACCTTACACCCCGGCTGTAGACCCGAGACGGCGTGCGGTTTTATAGTCGGTTCAAGCCCGACATAACCACCCCCGCTAGCCGACGGGGGGGGGGGGTATCCGAAGGGATTTCCGCACGAAAAAAAAGCAAAGGTATTAGATATGCTAGAAAGTGCACAGCGTGTAATTAGAATCTATGTATTAATGTACTAATCGAAAACTTTGGGCAACCTTTTCTTGTCTTTTTAACCGACTGTAAAATAGAAAAAAGTTCCCAATTCGACTATTTTTTTTTGTTTATTACCGTTCAATTTATGAACCTATTTGATTCCCACTCAGTGCAAATATTTGTATGCATGAATATATCTATTTGCACTGGTTTGGGTATTTCTATGTATAATAATATATGTATTTATCTGCATTCTAGAACACATGCTAGGTAAACTATGTTTCCTTTGGGTCTAAAAAGCACACTGTAGAATGTCTTAATATTTATTATTACCGGCTTGACTTGGCACTTCTACGACTTCTAACAAATCAATAGATAGCAAAAATATAAATAAAAAGTGTTACAGGCACTTTTATCTTTTGTATTTAATCCACTAATTTAGTTATTTTCACTTTTCAGTGCCTCTTTTAGTTGCTTGAAGTCGGTTTATTTTTTTATTAAAATTTTATTTATCGTCAAACGATTTTTTTGTTTCATAACTATTAACGTAGATTTTATGTCAATAAAAAAAAATTAGTTATTTTATTACCCCTTAAAAAAAAATTTACTTATTTTCTTCATCCATCAATCTTGGACGCATCCAAAGTTAGGAATCCACATCCACATGCATCCCGGAATCCTCACTCCTATCCTCCTTTTCATGATTTGGTTTGGTTTTGGGAGACTGACTGTTGTCTAGCCCCTCCAATGCTGAGAGGTTGGAGTAGTTTTATTGTCATTGGCTGAGATGAAAGCCTCGTCCATCAATCAGTGGGTATACCAGTTTGCAGGTGAAAGACCAAAGGTCTTGGCCCCATACATCCATTATTTTTTTCATAGAAATTTGCAATACTTATTTTGATCGGAATCGATCAGATCTATTCTAAACTCTGGTCTACTGGAGTTTCTGATCTACCGGGGTTTCTTTGAATTTCCTACCTAATTTATACCTGGCTTGAACGTTGTATTAAAGTTGGTTCAATGCCAACATAAACACTTCGCTATGCATTTGGTGAGATTCCGCGAGGTAAAATAACTCTATGAAAAGTCGAAGGTCTTGGCCCATACACCCATTAAATTTTTCATTATTTTGATCTAAATCGATAAGATTTTTTCGAAAAGCATCTCGGGTCTACTCGGGTTTCAGGTCTTTTTTTATATTTAGGACACGTCAGTTTGACTTCACCTCGCCTGATGGTAAGCTGAAGGTAAAGTCTCAGGAAAGAGGGTCACCATTACATACACGTACCATGTTAACAATGGTGGCACTCAGCTTGACGGCCTCATCAGAATAGGATTGTCGTCGCAGCACTGCGTGACACCCACCGGTCCCACTAGTGCTGCGACCACAATCCCTCTACCGTCTACCGGGGTTTCTGTGAATTTCCTACCTAATTTATACCAGACTTGAACATACTATAATAGTTGGTTCAATGCCAACATAGTCACTTCGCTGTGCATTTGGTGAGATTCCACAAGTCAAAATAACTCCATGAAAGTCTAGCTGTTTATGCTATCTAAACTATCCATTGATAGAGAGATACGGCTCACGGTATTACTCGTGCTAAGTATTTAGATCATTAAGACGCACGTATGTGAAGATAGCATCCGGTTTTAATGAAAAGTGAATTACGGATATTAATTACATTATCTAATACCTTTAAACGAGCAATTTTTGAATATATAAGTATAATATATATAATATGAATCTCGGAAACGGCTCCAACAATTTTCAATGCAGGCAATAAATCGATCTAAGGTTTAATTTTTTGAAAACGTTGCAAAATAGAAAAGCCAGTCAATCGGTCACCCAGAAATTATAACAGCGACGTGCGTGTAGGCGTATAATACCAGTAAATACCAGTGAAAAATTGCATATGTCTAATAAATATGATATTTTATTACACATGTTTGATATTTTTAGCTCAGCTCTTCTACGTTTTCGTCTCTTAATGTAGCTTATGCAGTTTTTATGGGAGCGACTGCCGTGTGACCTCCTAACCTCGAGCGGAAAGCTGGTACTGCACCAGAGCGTCGTCCATCAATTATGGATTGCACTGGCTTACAGGTGAAATTGGCTTGGCCCCCGAAGATCTTGGTGGGGCCCTATGCACCCTATACATTAACTCCCGTATTATAGGATGTTATTATAAATTTAAAAAAAGGTGTGTAAAAAAAGTGTATGTTGCGCACTGAATTACTAGCATGCTGATCATTGGCTTGTCACTACATATTGTGAAACATAGTGCTCCGCCGCGTCTGTCTGTCCGTCTGTCTGTCTATCTCTCTATCTGTTCGCGATAAACTCAAAAACTGCACCGATTTTCATGCTATTTTCACCAATTAATAGAGTGTTTCTCGAGGAAGGATTTAGTATATAATTTGTCAATCTTTTTCTAAATTTTTGCAAAAAAATAAGCCGTCAACGAAAAGGCTGCCCAAACCCTTTGTGATATTAAAAATTATGTATAGTGGAATTGTGTAGGTTATATAGGTTGTAGTGATGGAATAGGGTCCCTTGGGTAGCGGGAACGCGATGAGAATTCCATGCGAGTGAAGCCGCGGGCAACAGCTAGTTAAGAATAAAATTACAATATAAAAACTTACATTATCTGACGTTTCTTTCAGTTTTCCATCAATGAATTCCCCTTCTTGACAATTGGTTGCCAACAAATTAGCCAAGAGGATCTAAAACAATAATAATATGTATGTACAATTAAACATTAAACGATTACTTGAAAACATGTTATGGCTTGAAGCAATATTCCTAAAACTGATATATTTGTATATTTGCACGAATGTGTTACTCTTTCTTTAAAACAAATATTTTTAATTATAATTATTTTCTAAATTCGACACTCAATTGTTCCCGAAAAATAAATTATTCTTTGAGCTCTAAGTTTTTATTCTTATTTAAAGACTTAAAAAAAAAATGAAGTATCTATTTATTTTAGTTTCAGGATACTAAATTTGGGCACAAATGGCATCCATTAACAGCGTTGCTAATATGTGTTACTAGTATAATTATGTGTTTTCATTTGTAGCGAGAGAAGTACTAACAGAGAAATATCGACTATTCCAACGTTTTACATTTCATTCACGTTTATTTTACGATATTAATTAAAATTCGCCAGTCATGTGGCGAATCGTGGGTGTGTAATACACCTCTACCTACCCCTTCGGGGATACAGGCGTGAAGTTATGTTATGTTATGTAATTAAAATTCAATTGATGAATTCCAATTTTATGTGAAACATGATGAAAGCAAAGAATATAAGCGTTAAAATATCCAATATCATTTTATTTATAATTATTATATTATATTTTATACTTCTATTTGAGGACACATTATCTAAATTTGCCTAATATTCTACGAATTTATAGGATGAGACATAAAATAATTATATTTCGATATCTTTGTTACATACCACTATCACAAAAGCTTTAGGCATGTTTCTTGTCCTATCACCACATATAAGTACGTCACTAAACCCAAACCAAATCACAAAAACAAAATATATTACGCAAAAACAACAGCGAGCCAATCCATCTCAAGGTTGAGGCTGAAAGACGAGTAGCGGTAACCACCACTTACCTATTTATAAACGCACACAGGAATACCCCCGGAGTGTCATCTTTATTGTTCGTTTGTACACACACTAACATAAATAACTAATAGTGGAGTATAGGATGCTAGGTAGTAGGGATTTCCGCACGAAAAAAAAAAAGGTATATTATTTAATTGCAGATCTGCCACCGGTAACAATATGATAATTGGAACTTGGAAGTTGTGAATACTTCTACATAAAGATTATTTTATTGTCTCTTTAAACACATTTTTTTTTAAAGTTGATGGAGACTTTACGTAGTAAGTTCATGTTTTTTGTGTGAAGTGGAAATATATTTGTAGTGACAATGCATTTCTATAAGCACCTACGCTTCAAAATTTGAATTAGCCCATATTTGTTGTGTGAAATAATCTCTGTATCGTGCACGTGATTTTGTTGTGACTAGTGTCGTGTTTTTGTTATATTAGATTGATTTAGCTAAGATCAATCCTAAAATAAACGAAATATTGTAATCGTAAAATGTACTCTTGTGTAATTATAAATAGTGATATTTCGGAAAGGTTGACTGAAATGTGATAAATTAAAGCCTTGAATAAAAGAAATAGGTCGCGTGAGGCAGGTCATATACTTTCCAACTCGAAGGCTCAAGTTTACTCAAATCTAACACAGTTCTCATGCATAATTTACGTGCAAGTACTATCTCATACCTTATTTAAATTGTTCTGTAAAAAGTTAAATTTTGTACATTTGTAATTACAGGGATATTTACCATGTTTATTTTTATTACGAATTTCTGATACTTCAGCTCTATTATCACTTATGGTGCCACAAAGCAGTGAAGTAGTTCAAAGCGTTCGTATGCAATCGGCTACTAATTACAATTTACTTACTCTGTTTCAAAAATTATAACCAATTGCGTCAGTGTTTTTGTAAGACATGACTCACGTGATCAATCATAATATGTGCGTTATCAACAATATTTGTGTCAAAAATTATACATCGCAATTATAAGGCCCACAACGGACTTGCGGCTAGCGGCATCCGGCTGGCCGAACGGCTATTTTTACAAGCCTTCATTTAACTTGCTATGTGAGTTTAATAAATTCATAGTTTGTTAGTTGGTATGGGTCAAATTTTAGATGCCCAATTAGAACCACTTCCTGATGTTAGATTGAGCTCAAATTTGGTATACTTGCATATCTTCAGGGACAATATATTACTACGAGAGTACCACTCCATCATCAGACAGCTGTCTGATGATGGAGTGGGTAGGTGTCTATAGGAACTCTTGAACTAAACAAGATAAACCAATCGAGTTTGGGCTCATTTGTTTACTTGACAAATACTTTGAAGCTATATGATATCCAGGGTCTGAATATGGAGACGGTAGGTTATCATAGTAATTTTGAACTAAAAAAAACCTTATGTTTGGGCTCATTCGATTTGTCTTGTTATGCACTTACTAGAAAGTTTGTTTAAAAAAATGATTTTAAATTCATAATTTATTATATGATACAGCCGCTTGCTACGCGATTTTATATAAAAATAGTCATGCGACCAGCCGAATTGCGGCTAGCCGCGAGTACGTTGTGCCTCTAAGCATCAATACATCGATGGTCATGTCACTTGTAACAGTGCCGGAAACCGGAAACTCGATGATAGTAATGAACATAAATATCCATTACATAATAATTTTAACAGACTTAATAATCTATTCAGAACGATTAAAATGTTGCAAAAAAGCCTATGAAACCACTGTGACATTTATTTCCATTACTACATTTATCTGGAATTCCATACTATCTTGACGTTAATTTGAATGATAAAACAGATTTAGAGGCGAGGATGTATGGAAATCCCGCTAAGGGTTGACGTAGACGTACATAATATGTACAACCAGATCGGATGTCAGATCGAGGTTGTTTTAAAGACAGGCTATTTCAAGAGCAACCTTAACCGATGAGCTAATATGAAAACTATTATGAAAGTAGAAGGAACAAAAGGTGTATGCCAGAATCGTACCATGTGGAAACATGTGGTCTCTATCTACTTCAATGAGAACTGATTGTAAGTATTAATTCGGGTCGCTGGGCTAGCTATCTTAAAATTTAAGTACTTGAAGTGCGTGCACGTTCCTAATGTATCCAATACTGCTTATAACGATATAGCTAGCAATAAAATCCAATGATATAACGTTCTAACTTAACATGCAAATTGATGAAAGCGTACACTTTCAGGTGTAATAGCACGCCAGTCATCGTGAATATTTTTTATATAATTAGCAATGATAATTTTACCATAGTTATGGGCAGTAAATTTTGTAATTACATTACAACTTTTAACGGTTAGTTGTATTGCAAACCTTGACTCCAATCTGTTAATGAAAGTACGTACTTTTACGACATGTCTCTTAGAACGGCAAGTAAAGCAATGTGTTTTAGGGTTCAACGAAATATATTTTTTATACAATATGCCTACAGAACAATACTCACATATTTTTTGAAATGCATAATACTAACAATATGTGGGCTTGATAATAAGATATTACAAAAGAACTTTACTATTTAATATTATTACTGGTATCAAATATAACTCATTTAGATCCTATCTGTGATACCTTCCTGTTTCATCTTCTTTGTAGGTCGTTTACCAATTTTTTATGCGTATTTTATATTCATCTAATATGCGAAATTCACGAAAGTCATCTTCACTGGTGGGCCCACGTCTGTGGTAAACCCGTTGTGGGTAACAAATGTCTGGCTATGCTTTTTTCATCAGGACCCATTAAGAGGAGAAAACTCAAGAAATACTGGTTTGATATCAATGGTCTCCCTGCCAGGGATGCCAAAATCCGTGGAAAGTAGAGAAATATAAGCTAGAAAGTGCACCCCGGGCTCTAAAAGGTAGAACTTGGATGCAACCGAGACTCAACACCAAAATGACTATGAATATTTATCAAATTCGTTTTTTTTTACTTTTTACGAAAAAAAAGTAATGTAAAGAAAATAAAATCGCATGTAAAACATCAATTACACTAATATCATAAGGACAATAAAACTGCTACGATTTCCTTAATACATCTTTCCGGAATACACCCGGAATAATAAAAAGATTATGCAGCCGACAATCAGCCTTACAAAAGAACAATCTAATGTGAAGATTAATAACCTCAGCCAACAGTAAAAGTGTGAAGCGCTAATTAAACCGGCGTATATCGTTGTGATACCTACAATAGGATATAAGTAAAAGAAAATAAATTATTGACAGATATTTGGTGTCCAAATATCTTTCAATAGTTTATTTTCTATCACTTATATATTTAGTGATAATGTAGTCATTGTTATTTTTTTTTCCTTCAATCAGTATCACTATCAGTATATCTTCTTTCTTCTTCTTCTTCTTCTTCTTTCTTATATATAAAAATGAATTGCTGTTCGTTAGTCTCGCTAAAACTCGAGAACGGCTGGGCCGATTTAGCTAATTTTGGTCTTGAATTATTTGTGGAGGTCCAGAGAAGGTTTAAAAGGTTTGTCATCGATTGAGGCAGTACGAAGTCTGCCGGGTCAGCTAGTCTTTATTTATAAAAATGAATTGCTTTTCGTTAGTCTCGCTAAAACTCGAGAACGGCTGGACCGATTTGGCTTATTTTGGTCTTGAATTATTTGTGGAGGTCCAGAGAAGGTTTAAAAGGTGAATAAATATGGAAGTTGTTATCGATTGAGGAAGTACCACAGAATAAATAATAGTAGCAGTACGAAGTCTGCCGGGTCAGCTAGTTATATTATAAAACAAAGTCCTCCGCCGCTTCTGTCTGATTTTCTATTCGCAATAATCTCAAGTACTGCACCGATTTTCATGCTATTTTCAACAATGGATAGAGTGGTTCTTGAGGAAGGTTTTAGAATATAATATGTTTAGTGTTCTTGTATATATTGGCTAAAATATAATGATATTTTTGGAGGTGTCGGATAAAAATAAAATGTCTGGGAGCTTTCAACCAAAACGCTGCCTAAACCCTTTAAGATAAAACAAAATGAGGTCTGGTGAAATTTTGTATCTTATATAGGTTGTGGTCGTGGAATAGAGTCCCATGGGGTAGTGGGAACGGGATCAAAATTCCACGCGGATATAATTATTAGGAAATTAGATTGATATGTTTATCGGAGCCCGACTAAGAGAAAGGACCTTCGTGGCCGGTACACCTGCTGATTAGTGCCGAGTGCCGAGGCACTGGCACAGACTTTCCTCTCAGGGTTGGGGGGTCAGTCCCGTATAAGGTAATATAAACCAAATCCAAAGAGAAAGAGTAGGAGCAATTGATTTAAATCTGAAAAACTTTAACTTAACACTTAATGTTATACCTAATATGAAAATGAATACCTGTTTCCTTTGGTCACGTCATAATTTGAAAACGACTACACCCACCTACGACTATATTTTGTAGAAGGTTTTTACGGGAAGAAAAATTAAAAATATTATACAATAACTTGGAAATTTTCAGATTACTTAACAACTGTTCTAGTATTCCACGCAGGCGGAGCTGTAGACAACAACTAGGTAATAACAAACAATCTTTTAATTCATCACTAGATTAAAACATGTAAAATCCAATCGATTATCATATTTATAACAATTGTTTTATTAAACGTGTTACCCTATAAAGTGATAGCAGCAATATCAACTGCTGACATCTATGATTTATACACATTTTTTCTTCACACATTGGTATAGTGTGAAGTCCGTAACATTTATTAATAACCGGTGAACAATGTTTCATGCATGAACTCCTTCTATAACGATGATAAATGTATGAAGTAAAAGTGACTTCATTCAACACTTTCTTTTCTATTAGTAATAAAAGTTGTGTGAAATTACCCTAATATTTCAATAGTAAGCTATGATTGATGGTATGGAGTGTTCATACCACCATCACAATAACACCATCACAAAACAACATGCCCCACGTAAAAAAATCTTCTCGAGGTTAAGAGATCAGACGGTTATTGCTCGCATAAAAGATAAGCCTAATCTAGAAAAATCAATAAATTATATAGGTATACAAAGCAGAAGCTTTGGATGCAAGTGCAAGCTGTGATGATGATGATTAAAGAAAAAATAATATTTTTTAATTTCTTTAATATAAAATTCGCAGTATCAAAAACTAATTTTATAATTTAAATACTACGAGTATTACATTACTTTAGCTTCGTGGTAACTGTAACTTAAAATAGGTCAAAGTTAATATCACAGTCTGACACTGGTTTACGATATTACATAAAAAAATACATAAACATATGGCGGTTTCTGAATTGAGATACAACAAATTGTAGGCTATCTTTACATTATTTTTTTTTCTGAATTTTTTTTTTAAGAATAATATATATTTTTCAGATCTTTGACAGTTATGTCAGCTATTTATTAAAAATATAAAAAATATAATGGAACCAACTTGGAAATAAACCTAACCCAACGCAAAAATATTTTTTAAATCTATGGACACACATAAAAGAAATAAACCAATAGTGACCAGAAACCGGCCAATAGTGCCATCTATCGGTTACGGGGAAATCTATTTAACAACGCCATCTAGTAGTGTGAGTTATAACCACCAAAGCCGTGAGGATCTTGGTGTACTTGCGGGTGATGTGCCTTGCCGATGCGTTTTACTACGGGATGGAAGCCGTTTTTGTCAGCAGTGTATTCAACAAGACGAGTGGTACCATCAGCCTCGAGGAGAGAATATGCACCTGGGAAATTTGCACGCAGTAAAATGTATTATAATATAATATATCTATACTATTTTAAAATTGTAAATTAGTTGTGTCTGTACATTGGAGATATTTAAAAAATGAATAAATAAAACAACGAATCTGAATACAAAATTATTATTTTTGGTATTCTTGTCTTTTTGTCTTTTTGTCTGTTTATTCGTGATGGACGTAAAAACTACTGAATGGAATTTTCTATTAGAAATGTCTTGGTCAGACTTAAAAGCTGTCGTATGTTTCATTGCAATTGGTTAAGTAATTGGATAATACCAAAAACAGATAACCGATCTCCACGCCGGCGGAGTCGCGGGTATCAGCTATGATATTTATGTTATTATAGATGAATCACCATTCTCATAGCGATTTCCCAGTTGTGTCCAACGTTTCCACTTTCGAGCCAAGGGGTCGCTCATTAGGTATGTCGTTTTTAGGTAGATTTCGATGAAATCGATCTACCTATTGGTTTCTTGACTACTGTCGAATTTAAAAAAAAAATCTTCATAGGAGGTCTAGTTATGACCCCCTGAGTCCGAAATGACCACTGATCAAAAAGTTTATAAATATATATGTATGTATGTATGGTTCCACTTCCCAAAATTTGCGGCACTCTCACGGTCGCATTTTTGCCCCGATCGCTTTCAAACTGCGGTCTAAAATTGCTTGGGTGTAAACTTAGTTTAAGTTCGTGAACGGGTGGAATCCGGCCTAAGGGGACGGTAGGGCCTCACTTTTTGTGAAATCAGTTTTTCCTCAAAATTTCACGTTCCATGAAAGATATTCGAACCGTTCTAATTTTATCCCATAGTATACATGAATACCAACAACTTTTAATTACAAACCTATAAGATTAAAACTTTAACTAAAAGCGGAGGGGGGAAAAACCAAAATTTAGCGGGAAAAAAATCATAACTTCTAACCGGTGAACATTCTTGCAGTCGGAAACATTTTTAATCGATAGGCCATTTTTAAGTCTAAAATAAATGTCTGTTAAGTTTTTCGCTAAAAGTTACCGTTTTCGAGAAAAAAAAATTAAACATGTTAAAAATGTTACTGTGTTTACTTGTGTGTGTAAGTCCGTAGTTCTCTATATAAAATAATATTAATTGCTTCACGAAATCTACCTGTGCGTTCCCCCTGCGGGAACGGATTTTTTTATTAGAGCGACAGCCGTTCTGAAATCTAAACCCCGAAATAGTCTTTATGAGGATTGTTTGCCTATAAATTATTATTATTTTTTGCGGTCGTCTATTCTGCGTCCATGTATGTAACTGCATGTAACTGAGTTGTAACTTTATAAGCTTGTTGTTGATATAGTACAAATGGTAAATCTATTATTTACCACTTGTTGTTGATATAGTACAAATGGTAAATAATAGGTAGCGCTTTTGCAATAAATATGAAAGTTGCACCTTTAGCAAATTAGGTAGGTGTCAAAGAATTTACATATTTAACTTTGTTAACATGGAAGTGGCATTTTATTATGTGTATCGAATGTTTTTATCATTAGCATCTAAAACTCAATGAATTGTATTGTGAGTTTTATAATATCTTAGCATTATAAACTGAGGAGCACCCAGTAAGATGACGTCATGAATATTTTTTTCTATCTAATTAGCCACTGATAATATAATAGCTATAACTAATAGCTTCGTTTATTAAATAAAATAAAACTTAAAAAGCAAATGATAAAGTCACCTTTAACAACATCTCCCTCTCTGGTCTCCCATTGCCATTTATGGTCACCGGTTTGAGGATCATCGACGGAGTAATCGAACGCGTATTTTGCAGGGGACTGAAATATATTGAAAAATAATGTAATTATTACAAATGTTGTTGAATGTTAATTTATTACGGGATCTAATTACCCTTGGCATATTTCAAAATAAAGTTAACTGAGTATAATATTGTATTTTTGAATGTCTTCAATTATTTACCATAGAAAAGACATCAACGAGTTCAGTATATTTTAAATCCACCAGTATTTTGAAATATTTCTGATTTATTTTTGTGTTTGCTGAACAAATCTGAATCAATCTGTAAATTGGTATGTGTTGAGCTACTTTTATCAGAGACAGTACAATTGCATTTAAAAATATTGTTTTTATTTATTTCACAATAACATTATCTTTTTTACAAACTTTACTTCTAACTTTATTTGAGCCAAAATAAAATATTTTTAATATTTTGAAAACATAAATATTCACAGATAATTTTAAAATAAAATGAACATACATACATGATAACCATAGCCTTTATTATAACCCTGGTCGTACCCACCATGTACCTGAAAATTAAATATAAAATATAGGAAAAATATACATGTAAATTTTATATAAATACCAACTCCGGTCAATACACTACTTCTTTATCTAAGCGCCAATCCTAATTGGATCCAAGACTGCACTATGGAACCCGGCGCTGACTCCACTATAAGTTATCATCATCACAGAGCGTTAGTCCCAGTTGCATCCAAAGCTTGTAATTTGGAGCCATTGGTCCTATCTCGTACTCTTTCGCGGGAGCGACTACTATCTAACCTCCTAAGCCCGAGATGAAAGGCTGCACTAGAGCCTCATCGCTTAGTCGGCAGGTGTACAGGCTAGCAGGTAAAATTGACTTGTATCTTGATGACCTTGGTATACATACATACATAACATAACTTCATGCCTGTGTCCCCAGAGGGGTAGGTAGAGGTGTATTACATACCCAGGATTCGCTAGTTATGTTTTAGGTCTCAATGTAATAGGGGGCGAGCCTATTGTCATCAACTGGGCACGTTACAAATTAACAATTTTAATACATACATAACTACGAAAAGTCAGACGTGTGTTCCCAGGGCGACCGGGGACCGAAATTGAGACCATGTCTCGGTAGTCCGTTACGTACGCCATTGGCCCCCATACACCCCATAAAATACAACATGTAATAGTGTATTTATAATTTCGTAAGTATAATTTTCAGTATTCTGTTTAAACTGTGTAATGAGACGAATCATAACCGAATGCCTTCCTACCTTCGGATTCACAATAACAAATGACAGTGATGCAAACACCGTAAGTATGGGACGTCATGGTGTCTAACCGTTACGGTCTTTAATCGAACAGCTTTAAACAAATAAAGACTTTATTGCTTTCCAGATAAGTTTAAAAATTGGTGTTTAGGATTGAATTTATACTGACTGCTTTATATAACATCTGGTGTGGTAAATAGTGTGTAATATTACTAGCTTAAATATAGTAACCGACAGCACTTTGGAGTAGCACCTCATCAGACATCTGGTGTACCGACTTGCAGGCGAAAATGCCCACGGCGTGCTCTTTTTATTACTAAATTATGGTTGCACTTTGTCCAAGCAATAGCTCATGTTGCCTGGTACGGGGGCTAAATACAACCTAAGGATAGTAATATTTTGCCAACCCCGCGCTGTCGTCTCCACAGTGCCTAGTTATCTTATTTAGAATGAATGGTTTTAGAAACAATTCTTCAGTTTAGATTTAGATCGGAAAAAGAGAACATCTAAGACGGGACTTAAACCTGCGACAATTCCCTTACAGGGAGAATACTCTGAACAACTGAGCTACCTAGACACGTCCCAGATATTGAAATTCTCCGACATATTAAATACGTCTCGGCGCTACCCTAGAGCCATCTACCGTATTCCTTACGAACTACGGGAACATTGAATGACGTTATAATAATATTTAGAAATTGTTTTTGATTACTCCGCCACATTAATTTAAGGTCTCCCCTTTTTTTAAAAACATTTGTTCATCAATGGATATTATTGAGAATGCCAAAAAAGTAATTCTTAGTAAAAAAGGAAACATTGGTATTTTATCCGAGTCTATCGGATTTAATACAATTTAACTCAATCGATTTAATAACTCACAACTGCTGTTGTTTTTATTACGTATTTGTTCTGATTTTTCTTGTATTTTTAGTACTATCATGTACTAACTTACACCCTTTTCTCAAGCCACAGAAACTTAATCCTACAAAAAGCTATCTTTGTGCCAAATTTTATCCATATCTATTCAGTCAGGCATGATTGAGTAACAAACATCCATTCATGCATCGAAACATTCGCATTTATAAAATAGTAATATAAGGTAAGGCTAAATATCATTTTAACACTTGCGAAACCAATGTCTGTAAATATGCTAATGTTGATACAATATTTTATTTTTAACCGACTTCTATGTTCGTCGTATCTATTTTTTTTTCCACGGCCCTATTTAATTTGTAATGCTTTATAACGTTATGTTTTGTTTCCGGCTTGGCACCGACTTCTAACAAAAAGTCTTACGATTTTATCATTATTAAAATAGTTCTTATTCAAATGTTTTCGAATATCGTTTCATATTAAAATAATATTGAAATACTTACAGGATAACCATGTCCCTCATTATAGTTCGAGACGTAGTCTACTTCATGTCCAATATAACCACCACCATAGCGGCTAATACCGTAGCGGCTAACACCATAGCCGCCACCACCGTATCCGCCACCACCATAGCCGCCACCACCATAGCCGCCACCACCATAGCCGCTAGCACCATAGCCGCTAGCACCATAGCCGCTGGCACCATATTCGCTAACACTGTAGCCAGCACTGTACCCGGCGCTGGCGACTGCGCAAATTGCGACGAATGCAACTACCTGGAAAATGTAAAAATATGCGGATGATATTATTTCTGCAGTTATAGGGGTGTATAGGAGCTTCACCTAGGTTTAAGAGATGCAAGCTAACCTAAGCTGTCAGTACACCTGTTGGTTGATTAATGTACGAAACTCTGGTATAAGCTTTCCTATCGCTTTAATACCGAGATAAAAAGCGGCCAAGTGCGAGACGGACTCGCCCTTGAAGGGTTCCGTTGCAGCACGTAACATTATAATGTTTTTTTTTTAATTTTTATATTTGAGTTCATTGAAAGAAAGGTAAATTGCGGTTAACGATTTATGCAATATTAAAAAAAACTACTTACTAGATCTCGTTCAAATCAATTTTCGGTGGAAATATGCATGTTTTTTCTAGTTTTGTCATTCTTTTACTTTAGAAGTTACAGGGGGGGGGGGGGCACATATTACCCCTTTGGAAGTGTCTCTCGCGCAAACTATTCAGTTTAGAAAATAAATGATATTAGAACCCTCAATATCATTTTTGAAGAACTATCCACAGATAACCCCACACGTATGGGTTTGATGAAAGATATTTTTTGAGTTTCAGTTCTAGGTATAGGGAACCCCCAAAACTTACTGTTTTTTTTTCTATTTTTGTGTAAAACCTCTACTTACCAAGTTTCAACAGTATAGTTCTTATAGTTTGGGAAAAAAGTGGTTGTGACATACGGACGGACAGACAGACAGACATGACGAATCTATAAGGGTTCTGGTTTTTGCCATTTGGCTACGGAACCCTTAAAAGTAGCTCAGGGATATTAGAGTTTTTGAAATCGATCTAGTAGTTTAAGAGTTTATCGATTACAAAAAAAAATCCTTTTTATAATATTAATATAGATTTAACGGATAAAAAATAGAGAGAAATTCATAGAAGAAATAGTTTTTTTTTTTCAATAAAATAATAATTGACTTATTCATAAAACATATATATTTTTCTTTTTAACAACGTCTAGAACCTATGTCTTAATCACGTATAATTTGTATTCTCAATAACCTCTGCAGCTTTTTTTTTTTTTTTTTACGTGCGGAAATCCCTTCGGATACCCCCCCGCTGGCCAGCGGGGGTGGTTATGTCGTGTCTCGACTAAAACCGCACGGTGTCCTCCCCAAGTGTCCGTTGCCGGGCACCCCGGGTAAGCCCTCGAAAGGATAACCCCAGGGTTGCCGGCGGACTTTGGCCGCCACCGCGGCCTCGCCTGGTGGGGTCGGGTTTTGTCCCGCTTCGGTGAGTTGGCAGGCGTGTGTAGGGCACACACGACACGCCTCCGCCACGGCCTGCTTCTGTAAGGACGGCGAGTCGGTCAACTGCCGTCCTCAGGCCCCGATCATGGAGGTCGGTAGTCCCGGGCGTAGATGAGTCTGCGGCGTCCTCGCCGCAGACTGCGAAACTCGGGGGGCAGGGTTCTCTCCCGCTCCCTCTCCGCCGTCTCTTTCCCGAGCATTACCTGCTCGCAGAAAGAGGCGGCGGCGTGCCACTTGCTCCCGTCGGAGACCACGGCCCTCACCATGGTTTCCAACGAGAGACCGTCCACGCCCAGGACCGCAACGAGATCCCGGCGTTGACTCGCCCACGCAGGGCACTCCATCAACGTGTGGAGCGCCGTGTCTTCGCCAGGATCCTCGCAGTGCTGGCACTGCGGCGTTGTCTCCCGGTGGATGCGCCACAGATACTTACCGAAACACCCGTGTCCGGTAACCATCTGGCACATCCGGTAGGAGAGGTCCCCATGGTCCCTCTCCAACCACTCCTTCATGATCGGTCTCACCGCCGCAATGGTGGATTCCCCCCACCTTGGGTGCTCAAGTCACACCCTCCATGTCTCCATGAGTTCCTGGCGGAGCAGGGACCGCTGAGCCCTGATTTCTCGGGGCTCCGGCCTATGGCCCCGCTCCAGCGCCTCCTTGCGCCACTGGTACAGCAGCGCAAGGGCTCTCGCTTCCAGGTCCCATACAGGGGTCCCGGCTAGGAGACATGCCGCCTCGACGGAGATCGTGCGATACCCCCTGATGACTCTGACGGCCATCGCTTTTAACGGGCTGTTTAATACAGCCACGTTGCGGGCCGCCAGAGTCTCCGCCCATACTGGGGCCCCGTACAGGGCCATGCTTCGCACGATCCCCAGGTACAGTCTCCTAGTGGGGGCGTTGGGTCCCTTAACGTTGGGCATCAGCCGCGATAGCGCGGCCGCAGCTCCCCTCAGTTTCGGGACCAGACTTCGGAGATGAGGTCCGAAGTCCCATCGGCTATCGAATACGAGCCCAAGGTACTTCATCGTGGGCTCGATGCCGATGCTTACGCCCCCTACGGTTATGCTGGTTCCCACAGGTGGCCCCCTCCGAGGCCCGTGGAAACACATAGCCTCGGATTTGTGGAGAGCCACCTCGAGTCCCAGCCGCCGTATTCGACCCACGACTTGAGCAACCCCTGCCGTGGCCTTCAGTGCCGCGCTTCGGTACGTTGCTCCCCGCGCCATAACGAGGGTGTCGTCAGCATAGCACACTATGCTGACACCCTCGAGCAACGTACCGCGCAGCACCCAGTCGTATCCGATGTTCCACAGGAGTGGCCCTAGGACCGACCCCTGCGGAACACCGCACGACACTTCTCGCCGCCCTGGCCCTAGACAGCTCGGGTAAACTATGGCCCTCTCGGATAGGTATGCCTCGACAATGCGGCGGAGGTAAGGAGGCACTCCGTGATACGCGAGCGCCTCCCTAACGCAGCTCCAGGGTAGGGTGTTGAAGGCGTTGGCGATGTCGAGAGACACCGCCACCACCACCCCCCCCCCGCGAGACTACTTCCTCCGCCAGGCGCCTAACACGCATGATCGCTTCCACGGTGGAGCGCCCCCGGCGGAAACCGAACTGGTTGTCCGCCAGATCTGGCCCTACGTTCGTGAGATGCTCGACGAGGCGCTCTGCAATAATGCGCTCAAAGAGCTTGCACACCTCGTCGAGCAACACGATCGGCCGGTATCCGGATGGCTGGTCCGCCGGCCACCCCGCCTTCCGGATAAGGACCAGTTTCCCCGTCTTCCAAGCCTTTGGAAACTGGCCCCTTTCGAGGCATGCGCTAAAGAGCGCCACCAGTCGAGGCCCTAGTTCCTCCAGGGCCAGGACCCATGCTCGGCCTGGAATGCCGTCGGGTCCGGGGGCAGTGCATTTCCGGGCTTTAAGCCGGAGCACTGCTACCCCCAGTTCACACTCCCTGACTTCGGGCACATCGCTCTCGCTATTATCAGCGTCAGGCGCCTGAGGCGGAGCCATACGCGGAGGGACGTGCTCCTCCGCTCTCGCTGGGAACAAGGAGCCCAGTATCCCCTCCAGCTACTCCGGCTGGAGGCTCTGGGTCAGTAGGGGCGCCCTTGGGCGGATTTTGCCCCTGACTGCAAGGTAAGGACGCCCCCATGGGTTCTGCTCCAGAGACTCCAGCAGCTCTTCGCGGGCCCGCCGTTTGGCCTGCTTTACGGCTTTCTGGAGGGTCCTCTTGGCCCCCTTGTACGCCTTATACAGCTCCGCCTCTCGGGCTGCCGCATCGTCTGGGTGGCGACGCCTCCGGCGAAACCTGGTGTACTGGCGGCGAGCGGTCACGCACGCTGCTCGCAGCTGTGCGATCTCCGCTGACCACCAGTACACCTGTTTCTTTGCCGGGCCGGGCTTAACCCTAGGCATCACCGCATCACAGATATGCGACATGGCTCTCCTGAACCATTCCGCCTCAGCGTCGACATCGGCAGGCCTGGCCAGTGACGGAATCCAGGCCTGCACTATTGATGCCTCCAGGAGAGCCTCCCGATCCAGGCGTCTGAGCGCCCAACGTGGATCCGGGGGATTCGCGATTGTCGGCGGCAGGTTAGTTGGAGGGGAGACGTTGAACCGAATATACTTATGGTCGGAATCCGTCTCCTCCTCCTCCACCACGCGCCAACCCTGGACGCGGCGGGCGAGAGCAGGGGTCGCGAATGCGACATCCACGACCGAACTGAGCCCCCGCCGCTCCCAGGTGGCGACACTCCCCCGGTTGAGGACCTCTAGACCACGGGTGTTGGCCCAGTCCTCCAGTACTCGCCCCTTGTCATTGGTTTCCCGGGAGCCCCAGGCCTGAGACCAGGAGTTGAAGTCTCCCAGGACCAAGACAGGACGAGGACGGCACGCAGCGAGAACAATGTCCAGTTCAGCGAGCCTTAGCTCAAGCTCGTACTGGTCAAGGCTTGGCGAGAAGTAGACGGCCACGACAGCCAAGCCCTCATAGTCCGCCGCGACGCAGCCTCTGCACCTTGCAATGAGTGCAAGGCGCGAGGTGTCCGCGGCGGAACCCCCGAAGATGGTCGCTACGCCGTCCAGGTCCACCGGGCTTCCGGGGTGGACCCAGTACGGCTCAGCGACCACGACCACATTGATAGACCACTCCACGATGCTCTGGTACAGAAGATCCTGAGCACCGGTGCAGTGGTTTAGGTTCGCCTGCAAGATGCGGATTGGTGTGTCCATTAATGGACGTCCATCTCCGCATCCCGCCTCGAATGTGGCCGCTCTTGAGCGGCACCCCCGCTACCCGTTGCGGACGAACGGGGCTTTGGCCTCGAGGCGGCGCAGGTTCTGCTGTCCGCCCGGTGCTCCACCGCTTTGCCCTCCGCTACGCATTTGTAGCAGCGCGGCGGAGCATCACAAGCACTGGCCTTGTGCCCGGGCTGACTGCAGCGGAAGCACCGATCCCCCACAGTGTCTCCCGCTGTGCACTGCACTCCCACATGCCCCACAGCCAGGCACCTGAAACACCTGGTCTCGCGGGGCTGCAGGAGTTGCACCCGCGCCTTTAGGAAGCCCCCAACGAGGAGGCTCCGTTCTTCCGCAATTTTTTGCGCCGCTGCGACGGGGCAGTTGACGACTGCTGTGCCGTGACCGGCGGAGCTGAAGCGGATTTCTCCAGCTCTCACCTGATCACGGGGGCAGCCGCCTGCCTCCACGACGGCGGAGATGACTTCCTCCGTCGTGGCCGCGTCATCCAGACCCGAAATGCGCAAACCTGCGCATTTGTTGGGTCTGGTGACGCGGACGGCTTCGGTATCCAGCGACTCCCTCAGCTTGGCCGCTAGGGCGTCGGCTTTGGGGCCGCTGGTGGCGCCGGAGACCTCGAGGAGGCGAGCTCCGGTGCGAGTTGTTTTGCATCGGAGCCCCCCCTCAATTTCGAAGGCCTTGAGGTCCACTGAGGCTTTAACCTGCCTCAGGACCTGGGCGTACCCCACGCCCTTCTCCACACCCTCCGTCGTCACCGTCAAGATGACGGCAGTGGAGCGTGGGGCGCCGCCTTCTTAGCCGCCTTTTTGGCGGCTTTTTTCGCCTTTTTGGCGGCTCCCGCTACCACCCATTCCTCCCCTCTGGAGGAAGACCTCTGCAGCTAAATTAAAATTTTACGATAATATTTAATTACTTAATGATAACCTATAATAGGAGTATGTTCACATATTCGGTGGTGCATTGTGTGGGATTCGAACCTACTAGATATGTTATGTTGGTAATTCTCTTCCTACGTTATTTAATTAAAATTAAGCTTATTAGCAGACTTCATTTTGCATTTGTAACTATTTTGCAATATACCGTCAAAAATAAAAATGATTGTCCATGTCATAAGGTAGGTTTTCAGTAGGTTTTTAAAAACGAACACAAGCGGGTTAGTGTCATACTATAGAAAAATAAAGTGAAGCTATGTCTATTGGACGATACGTTTAGTTTCGTAGAACATCTAACAAATAAAATTATTAATTTAAAAATACACTTTTAAAAACAATCTATCTAGAATATGCATAACCAGACAAATCAAACGAGCACGAGAATTATTTAGTTTAGTTCAGGACTTTTTACTGACTCCATCATCAGACCAGCTTCATAGTACCATATTATCGCATTGTCACCTAAGATACACAAGTATACCAAATTTGAGTTCAATCGAATGTCAAGAAGTGGTTCTAATTGTGCCTCCAAGATTTAACCCATACCAACTAACTAACAGAGCAAGTTAAATAAAAGCTTGTAATAAAAGGAAGAAAGCAGAGCAGAGCCTCATCCGTCAATCAGCAGGATGCAATAAAATGTTAAGATATATTCAAATGTTATGAAGAGATAGGCCGATAGGCCGAAGTTTGTGAGTTTGTTTATTTCTCTGGAGTAATCTTCGGAACCAGTACACTTATTGGAAAAATTCTTTCACCATTTGAAAAGTACATTATACCCGATGGATATAGGCTACATATATTATGTGTGAATTACGACAGCTTAAGTTAAAAACACTCATATAAGCCGAACGTAGCGAGAGGCGGTTGCTAGTAAAGATTATAGAGAACCATAATTTCATGCTCAATGCACCCAGATAAAGTTTTTAAATAATCAAATTTAGAACCACTTAACTCACAGATGGTACCAATATATTAACCTTCATTTATTCACCTTGTAAGGAATTAATACACATATGACATGAATAAATCTGTTATCCTAACAATACCGATCCGTTTGTTCTACATTACAATAGAATGTTGGCAAAATTCTCACCAATTATGATGGTGATAGGTATAGTGAAGGTCAGTGTTCCACGGGTCAACATAATAATTGGATTCCAAATCCTGTCCATGGCAGCTGTATTTACATGCTATATGGTCTCCATTTTACTGTCCGAACTGATACTTTAAGTAACTATTTAGGTATACATCGATGACCTCTGACCTCTGTGGCGTAACGGGAGAACAGCCTGTTATTCCGGAGGTCGCGGGTTCGATTCCCGCTCAGAGCAAATATTTGTATACATGAATATGTCTTTTTACATTAGTTTGGATATTTCTATGTATAATTTGTATGTATTTACAGAAAAAGGTATCTAAGTATGTTTGTCCCGGTCTGAGGACGGCAGTTGGCCGACTCGCAGTCCTTACAGAAGCAGGCCGTGGCGGAGGCATGTCGTGTGTGCCTTACACACGCCTGCCAACTCACCGAAGCGGGATAGAACCCGACCACACCAGGTGAGGCCGCGGCGGCGGCCAAAGTCCACCGGCAACCCTGGGGTTATCCTTTCGAGGGCTTACCCGGGGTGCCCGGCAACGGACACTTGGGGAGGAGACCGTGCAGTTTTAGTCGATACACGACATAACCACCCCCGCTGCCCGGCGGGGGGGTATCCGAAGGGATTTCCGTACGTAAAAAAAAAAGTATGTTTGTCCCAATTGATCCAGAACCCATATTGCAAGTTATGCTTAGTTTGAAACTTAGTTTGTCCCGGAGTATTTTATTTTATTTACACAAACATAACGTACAAAACTCAATAGTAGCGATTTTATTATCAATCGTTTGTAATGTTGTAGTAGTATTTCACTGTTGTTACCATGAAATATCGTTCTTGTAGGCAATATTTTCATTTTTTTCTTTAGCTTTAACGACATTTTAATCCGGTTAACTATTTCTGTTAGTTCTTTAACTTGTGTATATAGTGAAAAAAATGGAGGAATTCAATATTTTATTAATATGAATTGACACTTAATTGTAGGTACAAAGATGTTCATTGTGTTTAACCTTGTGATTTGTTTTTATTCATTCTATTGACGATGTTGCTAATTAAAACAATTTGGGTGCAATTATTTAGGAATACTAACAAGCATTATTACTAGTGGTATGTTATCTGCTGTCAAAGTCTGCAGTTTTTATGTATGATGCATTCTAAATTTACATTCAGAATCGCCGTCTAATGATTGGTTTGATTCATAACAGAGGGCACCAATGTTGTAACCGAGACGTGAGTAGTTGTATTACTTTTTTTAAGGTCTAAATGAAACTATGGTACAAGCAAAAACAAACGCAGGAAGCATAAAGTTGATAAGTGTACAAGTATTAGTTGATGTGTATTTGGCTTTTGCAGTTTGTTTATTACTTTTTTTTACATTTTTATGTTTGAAGTGCTATCACCCTACTTATAACACGAAAGGTGCAAGGTGCATCACGAATAGGTTTTTCATTACCTGAGTTCACCATTCAATATTTGCAAAATGTATACAGATGGAACAAGACCTTATGGGGAGGTAGCTAGGATAGAAGGAATGCGAAAGGCAATAAATCAGGTTTCATAGCCTAAATTTGAAGTGTGTATGTCCTGCTGTGAACTTGATGAATTAAAGCCTATAATAAATAAATATCTTGCACAGGTCGCTTTTGCAAGAATATGCCAGGTTCTTTAAGATAGGCACGAAAACGCCAATGGCGTCCGTCCAACTAAGGACCTTTAACTTAACTTTAATATTGGTAGCATCTGGTAGTACCCGTTTTTTTAACATCATCCAAGTCTACCTACCATTAATCAGATTGGCAGTCAAATGCATGGACCAAATATAAATAAACTGGCCAAGTGCGAGTAGAGCACAAACCAGCAAAAAAAAAACACGTAGGGTATATGAGCGCCCCATTTAATATTTATTTATTATTTATTTATTTAATAAGTATTTGTTGTTACTACGGCAATAGAAATACTTCGTCTGTGAAAATTTCAACTGTCTAGTTATCACGGTTCATGAGATACAGCCAGGCTATCACCGTCATTAATATCGAGCAAAAAACAGCAAAAAATCACGTTTTTGTATGGGAGCCCTCCTTGAATATTTATTTTATTTCTAGTATATGTTCTTATAGCAAGGTCAGAAATACATAATCTGTGGAAATTTCAACCGTCTAACTATCACGGTTTATGAGATACAGCCTAGTGACAGATGGATGGATGGACAGCGGAGCCTTAGTTATTGGTTACCGTTTCACCCTTTGGGTACGGAACCCTAAAAAATATATCAATTTGACACAACATGCATAATTTTACAGCATCATATATTAGTGTATTGATAAGAATTAACAGCTGCTTGGTAAGCATACTGGGATAATTAAGTATATTTGATTTCTGCTCAGAACAATGTAGGTATGTTTATATGGTCTACGATGTATGTGAGATAGCTTATGTCTATGAAGTACAAAACGAAATCGAATCGAAATAATAAAATCTCTAAACATAATGCCCTTTGCATTTCGTCAAAACTATTATTTGTCACGTTTATACTCCACGTAACACGTATTATAAATATGTCACATAGTTTTTTTCCAGGAGGGGAAGGTAACGAACCACTCTTTTACTTGAGATTTACACACTTTTAATGTAGCAAGCGAACTTAGAACCCTGTAACTCCTTTTCTGCCATCTAAGGATTTATATCTAAGTAGTATAAAAATAATACTATAACGTGATTTCTGTATGAATACAATGTAAATCGATTATTTATAAAGTCACTTTTCACTATTGAGACTTTTCACCCATTGGTCAAAATTCGGTTATAATTTTCATGGAAAATATTAGGTAAACATGAAAAACATTACTATTAACAATATTGTATATTGACGGCACTAAAGGTTGACTGGTAGAAATTGCCTCTGGCATTAAGTCTACCTTTGTACAGTTTTATTCTTGTGCATGAAGTTTAAATAAATAAATAAAGCTTGTCAATAACTGCTGCAGACAGAAAGAAAATCGATTGATGAAAAAAAAAAGGTACTGAACTGCTTTGTTCTCGCCTATTTATATTTGAACATTATATATTCAATAGATTTAGATCGGAAAAAGAGAACATCTAGGACGGGACTTGAACCCGCGACCAGTCCCTTGTCACCAGTCACGTGTCTAGGTGGCTCAGCTGGTTAGAGCGCTCCCCCTGTAAGGGACTGGTCGCGGGTTCAAGTCCCGTCCTAGATGTTCTCTTTTTCCGATTTAAATCTATAAGAAAAAAATAAGCATACAAAATGCTTAAAAGTTTAATTGACTTATATATTCAAGTTTTAGCTTAGATTACAAAAAGTACAAATTCCTTAAATTAAAAATATTCGCATAATTCTGTAAATGTTCCCAATATAGCCAAACTTCATTTGATATAAATTTTTATTCCATTAATTAAGACTATTGAAATATAGGTTTAGAAATATAAGATCAAGAGGTCCCGGGTTTGAACACGGCCATTACACTACTAAAGTGAACCCACTCCTAACACAAGCAATTTAGCTCAGCTGGAGGGGTTAACGGGATTACTAGTAATTTCGGTTACTAGGAATTAAAATAAAAACTACATATATTCTTTTTAAACACATAACCACTGTACTCACTTGGCAGTTATTCATTTTCACTTGTAAATACGGGTCACTTTCGTCCTCTTCGAAGCCGACAGGAGCTGAACTGACACTGATGCAGGTCTACAGAGCCCGCAGTATTTATAAGCAGCTATGTGTTACACCACCAGCGGTTATGGCTACGCCGCAATGCGTGAGTTTGAGTTAGAATCGCTTCTTCTTCATGTGTATGAGACGTTTAATTTCGAGTTCTAAATTAATTAGAACATTGGGATAAATTATTGGATTTGTTTTTAGTAAATTGAAATGTTGTACTCCTTATTGCACATCAAACAAAGAATACAAATCACTAAGTAATACACATAAAAATACTTGTACAATGGGCGGTTTTATAATTATTATTATTTTTAATTAATTTTTCTAGACAACCTTTGGATGGACTAAAATTGCTAGACACTCGGTAGTTATAGGTAATAAATTATCACTAATTAGCTTAACAACTCTAGAAGAAGAAAAATACAAATTGAATTTCAATAATACAGCTACACATAAATACATAGTTATATACTATGGGTAAATATGTAATAGATAATCTATTATATAATATAAAATATAACAAAAACTGTTGTTACGGAGATAGTAGTAGTGCCCTTATCGAGTTTCTGGAAAGTCGGTAATGACTATGTTCTTCTGTTAGATTCAGGCAAAGCGATTCGAGGCGTGCAGCTTGTATTCTGTGGGATTTATCAAAAAAGTTATCGAATTAAAACTAGATTCTCAAAGTTAAATTTTCTGAAGATCTCCAGTATCTCGTATGAGTGTCGTGCTTAATTTTGAAGCGTTTTTTAAGTTAAAGAGGAGCAGTAGGGTTAAACAAGATTTTTTCAGTTCGTCTTTAATGATATTTAGTTACCTATAGATTCCTTACCTTTGTTTTGTATTATATAATTATATATATAACACATTACATTTAGAGTATAGACTTCTGTAATGTTTTAAAATATACAGGTATAACCTGTGGCCTGTGGTCCACCCAGGGGAACTACGCAGGTGGATCACGGGCAATAAAGGACGGTTAAAACACGTTCGACCAATTGGAACTTTCTTTGTGTTTGGCAAATTGAGTACTAAATCATCATTTCAATATACTCCCAATCATGTTATTGTTTTCATTTTTTTTACAACGGTAGTAAATATTTTTGCCTAGCCTTTTGGAGATATATCAGACAAGTATGTTTTTTTTTTCTACAGTGGTCGATTAACAGTAATTAGGCCATTTATAAAATTACTATATAAATGAATGAATAGAATTTATGACCAGCTTAATTCAACTGTTTAAGCTGTGAGGAAATATCTATTAAATAAGAGAATGAATTGCAATGGAATTAATATTTTTTATTTAACTCAATTAACTTTTTTAGTTGTTGCCTGATCAAAACATCAGGTATTTCAAAGGTATATATAACTGTTACTTATACCTACTATGAACGTATTTATACCTACTATGAATGTATTAATTCTCAATGTGCCAATATTTTATGAAAACATAACCCTTCTTTAGCAGTCTCGTAAAAATGCCAAAATTAAGCATAGCTTTCAATGGTACAAGCCAGGTTTGGATAGTGATAAAGGGGTTTTAGAATACGGGTAAACCAAATTATCATCGTCATATTGACGTGAACAATATATAAAAAACACCACTGGCCACTGCAGGGTAATCTAAAAATACTGGGTATGGATATTTGCTGTGCACTACATCATACATAAACAACAACAAAAACTACATCGGGAGCATCATCAAAATGGCATCGCGTAAACTCCAAAACCTGAACAAGATGAGACGGGTTTTCACACCGGAGCATTGGTGTCTTCTATACATGACACAAATTTGTTCTGTTATGGAATTGTGGTTTATATCCTTACTAGATGCCCTCGAGCATCAACGTACGGTTCGCATTGGCACCGACTTCAACAAAAATATCTGTAATTCTGTTATTTTACACCTTTCAGTGCCATTTCGGTTAATGACGTCATTTGAATTATTTTATAATGTATTAAAATATTTTATTTCTCTCTTTTTAGTGAATGTTACTCAACATATTAAGTTTATTCCCGGTTGCATCCCAGGCTGTCACCTCGGAGTCCGGGGATCGCTCACTCCTTCTTCTCCTTTTAATGCAGCTTATAGCGAATGACTGCCGTCTGACCTTCCAATCCCGAGACGAAAACAAAACAATGTGACCTAGTACGATACGTATATACTTCTAACCTAATCTTTGTGTCGGGATGCGCTGATTTGGTAGCCCCACTCCACTCTTCTCTCCACTCCATTCTTCTCTCCAGTCCACTGTACACTTCACTCTCCACTCCACTCCACTCCACTCCACTCCACTCCACTCCACTCCAATTCGCATCACACCACTCCATTCCGCTCCAATCTGCTTCACTCTGCTCCACTAATCTCCACTACACTCCGCTTCACTCCTCACCACTCCGCTCCGCTACACCCCACTCCACTCTCTACTCCATTCTCCACTCACCACTACTTCACTGATGTATCGAATGTTAAAATCCGTAACGTTACATTACAGGTGACGTACACTCACGGTGAGGGAGAAAAAACTAAATCTTGTAAAACAGCATTTGACATATGACATCATGTCCGATCACAATATATACTCCATAAATTCATATTTTCTATTTGATTTCGAGGAGTTTCCAGCTGCATCTCCAGAGTTCTAGGTCCAATACTAATAAAATGTACATGGTTACGGACGGAATGTGAGTTAAACCAAACCCTTTTTTTTCGTGCGGAAATCCCCCCGAATACACCCCCCGCATGCAGCGGGGGTGGTTATGTCGGTTTCAAACCAACTAAAATCACACGCCGTTTCGGGTCTTCAGACGCCAGGGTGTAAGGTGAGCCCATAAGGCATTTCCCTTGCACCACGGATGACCCAGGGCCATCTCCGGTTTCAAGATGGCCCCCTCGGTTTTGAGAACCACGGTATCCCCGTCTTGCCCCCGGAAAGAGAAGCTGCTAGGGTGACAGGCGGCTCCACCTGTCACCCCAGCCTGCGCTCATGGAGGACGTTAGTCGTTTAGCGACCTCCGAAGAAGGAGTTGCCTCCGCGCCTGAGTTGCCTCCATGCCTCGCGGGCTCTGCGGATCGGAAGAAACCTGAGTATCTCCCGGACCCGTTCCACCGTCTCTTTCTCGAGCATTACTTGCACCCAATGCAAAAGTATAAAAAAGTATATATATATATATATATATATATATATATAATAAAAGGAAATATCAATGAACATTTAAAAAAAGCAGCCAAGTGCGAGTCAGACTCGCCCATGAAGGGTTCCGTAGCAGCAAGTAACATAATAATGTTTGTTTTAATTTTTATATTTGAGTTGATTAAATTAAAGGTAAATTGCGGTTTACGATTTATGACGTAGAAAGAACTACTTACTAGATCTCGTTCAAACCAATTTGCGGTGGAAGTTTACATGGCAATGTACAACATATGCTTTTTTTAGTTTTACCATTCTCTTATTTTAGAAGTTATAGAGGGGGGGGGGGGGCACACATTTTCCACTTTGGAAGTGTCTCTCGCACAAACTATTCAGTTTAGAAAAAAATGATGTTGGAAACCTCAATATCATTTTTCAAGACCTATCCATAGATATCACACACGTTTTGTCATCATGTAACTTTTTGTAATATTTATTCTATTTTGTGCCATTTTATTGATACAAAATGGAAGAAATAAAATAAAGTGCATCTATTACCACATAAATGATAGTATTTTTATACTGATAATTAAAGCAATTCGTCCAAAGCTATTCCCTAACCATTCCAAAATATCAAAAATGCACAACGTTAATATTCAAGTTTTCACTTCTGCTGGCACTCCCGGAGTTTTTCTATTTTTGTGTGAAAATCTTAATTCAATCAGAATACATCTACTTACCAAGTTTCAACAGCATAGTTCTTATAGTTTCGGAAAAAAGTGGCTGTGACATGTCCGTATGTCACAGCCACTTTACAGACAGACAGACATGACGAATCTATAAGGTTGCCGTTTTTTTCCATTTGGCAATGGAACCCTAAAAATAGATAGAGACGAAAATCCTCCTTGTTCTAGTCGGTTAAAAATAGATATATACCTGTATTCCAATACCAATTCATCTTTTTCGAAACACTCAAACCGCAGACGTCGATCATTATTATTAGTAGCACAATGTTTTCCGACTATCGAACAAAGTGATCTACATACATATTTTATTTGGCACGCGGTTTGTTCCAGTAAATAATTTTAATTGTTAAGCTGTACTTATTGCGTAACCATTGTATCGAGATTGAATTACTTGCGGTAATATTCAATGAAGCTTCAATTATAGCGGCGAAATAGTTTAAAGTAATACGAAGCTTGAAATTTCAGATTATGAAAAGCTAGCAACCCGTCTTCGCTACGGTTTATATGAGTTTTTTTTAATACTCAAGCCACATGATATATAGCCTATTTCTATCAGGGATGATGTACCATTCAAATAGTGAAAGAATTTTTGCCAATAAGTGCAGTGGTTCCGAAGAACATACTTACAAAATTCGGCCTCTCTCTTTATTATATTAATATAGATAGAAGCAATGCGTGAGTTGCTCTTGCTGTTACCACTGGTAACAGCAAGAGTCGATACGTGAAGCATCAAAAAAACTTTTTCGAAGATTAAAAGAATACGGTGTGCTGATGCAATGTATATTTGGTATATAGATCTATGATGAGACACCCCACTCAGAAGAAAAGGAATCACTGTTTACTTTTTTTTAATCAAAGAGCTTCCGTCTATCAGACTAATAAAAAAGTGAATTTTCTTAGACTCATAGAAATCAACTGAAAGTGAATAAAAGCGAGACAGAGACCGATTCAGACTGTTCAGTGCCGAGTGTCTCGAGAGCACGTTAAGCTGTCCGTATTATTATAAGTACTAAATTATGAAAACTGTACAATAAGTATATTTTATAATATAATTATTATTTAGCCTTCATAACTCCGGCAGAAATCATGCATCAAGATTAAGGAAGAGCGGAGTCTCTTAGTACTTTATTAGGTATTACTTGCTTAAATGGAGACCTCAGTCACAAAAAAATGTACAAATCTGTATAATGCAAATAAAATAATTCTTATAATAATAAAACGAATTATTATTATTTTAGAATTAATAGCTTTGTTATCAATTCCATGGTCAACGTTACATCCTTAAATAGCAGTTTTGACAATAATATCCTTATTAGTCATTACGTGACCAATTCGTCTTTAAAACGTCATGCTAGAAAAAATATATTGAGGAATTTAATACTAAATATAATTGGAAAATTTAGATTGTCATGCGATTGGGGCAAAGTAAAGTTTTATATCTTGCTTTAGGGAGAAATTCATGGATAAGTTTGAATTAGTTGAATCCTTCTTGACATGTATTGGTATCGCTTGAGTAACGCCTCCAGTGACACACAACCTTAGCAATCCACTATCACTATCATACAATCAGGGCGTCATACGGCTTTGCCGCAAGGAGGGAAATAAAATATTTTAATTACAAATTTAACAAAAACTGAATCAGGTTTTACATATTACTATAATCGAATGTTTGAAAGAAAATCCGGTGAAAAACCCGTTTTGTATACTTTTGTATCACAAGAATTATGATAACGCTTAACGACCTCCGTCCTCCATGAGCGCAGGCCTGGGGGTGGCAGGTGAGGCCGCCTGTCACCCCAGCAGAAGCAGGCCGGGACGGTGGGGCGACTAGCGCCCCTCCCCCAAACCGGGGCAAGACGGGGACACCGTGGTTCCCAAACCCGGGGGGGCCATCTCGAAACCGGAGATGGCCCAGGGTCAGTCGGGGTGCGAGGGATATGCTCTATGGGCAACCTTACACCCTGGCGTCTGTAGACCCGAGACGGCGTGCGGTTTTTGTCGGTTCAAGCCCGACATAACCGCCCCCGCTGGCCGGCGGGGGGGTATCCGAAGGGATTTCCGCACGAAAAAGAAAAAAAAAGTACGTATGATAATCGGGGTGCGAGGGATATGCTCTATGGGCAACCTTACACCCCGGTGTCTTAAGACCCGAGACGGCATGCGGTTTTAGTCGGTTCAAGCCCGACATAACCGCCACCGCTGGCCGGCGGGGGGGGGGGTATACGAAGGGACTTCCGCACGAAAAAAAAAGGTACGTATAATAATAATTATTATTATGAAATTACTTTTAGCGATAATTAATATTGTTATTATTATTATTATGTATGTAAAACACACTAGCAGCTATTGAGCCGATGCTGTGCTTTTTTATTTTTCTTGCTACTTTCTGTTATACCCGAGACACAAATTTAGCCATCGTTCAACGTTCCATGTTGTGCAAATAAGGAAATTGGATCAATAGCGTATTCATTATTATGATCGGTTGAGTGATAATAATGTTACCCCATACAAGCAATAAATTTAAAGTACTAGAGCCTATGAAACAATCCTGTATGTGGTACAAGTACACTTTTAGTAGATTCGGAATTTGAAAGTGTAAATTTCTTAAATCTACATTATCTGCTTTATGATAAGATGAGCATTACTAATGGTTCGCGGCAAATTAAACTCTTTTAGTACTGACAACATAATGTTGGTACCAAGAATTATAGGGGGATTCTTTATGAGTTCCTATATTCGATATTTGTTTTGTTTTTTTTGTTTAAGAAGTATATTATTATCTGAGGTTAATAATATTCCCGGAACCGCTCGATCGTTAGGCCGACTTCTTAAGCACTAAGCTACAGTTAAGGTTTGCAAACAAGATTATTTAATGATCAGAAGAACGATGAAAAGCGGAATTTATAATTTAAGGCCCAGTGTAAATTTTCGGATGCCTTTTTTTTTCAAGTATTCCATTCTTGGCAAACTTTGAAAACTATGAAGATTCCATCGTTAATGTCCATGAAAGAGTTCTTTTCAAGAACTTACGTATTATTCGGTACAATGTTTTTTTGGTGTCGAAATGGGAGAGCAAATTTAATGTCTGTACAAAAAAGCACCACCTGGTAAAGCCTGGCGAGGACGCCGCAGACTTGTCTACGCCCAGGACTACCAACCGCCATGATCGGGGCCTGTGGACGGCAGTCGGCTGACTCGCCGTCCTTATAGAAGCAGGCCAAGATGGAGGCATGTCGTGTGTCACGTCTGCCAACTCACCGACGTGGGATCAAACCCGACCCCAACGGCGAAGTCGCGACGGCTATCCTTGGCTGGCTATCCTTTCGAGGGCATACCTGGGGTGCCCGGCAATGGACGCAAGGGAAGGACACCGTGTGGTTTTAGTCGGTTCGATTCCGACATACCCACCTTATCGCTGGGACCGGTGGGGTGAAGCCGTGGCGTGAACACCTGGTAAAAAAATTGATCAAGGCCTTTCCAAATCATTTGCAGGTTACAAAATTTGAAATAATTATGCATCCTGTATATGTATTGATTGAGTCATTCTTTTAAATAATATTTGACTAAAATGAGAATTACAAAATAATTCTGTGTGAGCATGCATTTCATTCTCACTGGATGACCTTACCCTTTCTATGAACACCAGGATTTTCGGATGTATCAAATTTTATCGGATTTCTGTAATTTATTATTCCTATTATATTTTGTGGAAAAAATTCAAGCGTTATAGTGGGTCAATAAATTTTGTGCGGGTGTTTGAGAACCTCACGATTTATTAGCGGTTCTTTGCATTAAAAGGTATAAAGGGTATAAAAAAGGTGATAAAAAATAATATGAATGATTACATCGAACATAATTTATTAGTGCAAAACTAATTCTGAATCCATGCACATATAAAGTCATACAATGAGCTAACCCATACTTTGCGCACCAGCAGCAGTCGTAGCATTTTCACCTCAATTCACACCGCGATCTTGTTACATGGCACCGCCACCACGTCACGATGCTGAGTACATGAGCGATGCTACTACCCCGAATATGGCAACGCGATGGGGCTCTAAGTTTAATCTAGACAGTAGTTTATGGCCCAACAGCAACTCAGTAGGTAACCAAGTGACCATAGTGAAATAATTATAGTATTTATTTGAATGAATTTACTACTGGTTTTAAATTTCATATATAATCACGTGGGGATTGTTTAGAAAGCAATTAGGTTTTCTTGACTATCGCCACGTAATTCTCAGCCATTATCATGACAAGGAGAAAATAGCAAAACATTTTTTATTATTTTCACGTAGGTATTTTTATTATTGGTGCCCAATAGAATGGGTGCCCAATATGGGCGGAGACCCTAAGGACCAGAACTGTGCGGATGCTGTGCGCTCCTCAGCGAGTTATGGCCATCAGGGTCATCCGCGGGTACCGCACGATCTCCTTCGAGGCGGCGAGTCTCCTTGCCGGAACTCCGCCATGGGACCTGGAAGCGAGAGCCCTTTCGCAACTGTACCAGTGGCGAAAGGAGGCGCGGGAGCAGGGATGGAACCCCGAGCCTCGAGAAATCGAGGCCGTGCAGTCCCAGTTCCGCCAGGCCCTCGTGGTGGAGTGGAAGGAACGACTTGGGCGACCAAGCGCAGGGCACGCCACAATAGCGGCGGTAAGGCCCATCATGGAGGATTGGCCGGAGAGGCGACACGGAAGCCTCTCGTACCGACTGACGCAGGTGATCTCCGGGAAGGGGTGCTTCGGGGACCACCTGCATCGGATCAGGAAGGAGCCAACGCCTGAGTGTCATCACTGCGACGCGAGCGAGGACTCAGGGCTGCACACGCTGACGGACTGCCCGGCGTGGGAGGCGCCGAGGCGTGACCTCATGGCAGCCATCGGGGTGGGAGTCCTCTCGCTCGGCAGCATGATTGCGGCAATGGTGCGGAGCGCGAGCGCGTGGGCCGCCGCCCACGCCGCGCCGCGCGCCCGGGAGAGATTTACAACTCTCCCGGACCGCCGAGCCCGCAACTTGCTCACCGCGCGTCGCAGGCGACTCAGGCGCCGGAGGTCGCTTAACGACCTCCGTCCTCCATGAGCGCAGGCCTGGGGGTGGCGGGTGAGGCCACCTGTCACCCCAGCAGAAGCAGGCCGGGACGGTGGGGTGACTAGCGCCCCTCCCCCAAACCGGGGCAAGACGGAGACACCGTGGTTCCCAAACCCAAGGGGGCCATCTCGAAACCGGAGATGGCCCAGGGTCAGTCGGGGTGCGAGGGATATGCTCTATGGGCAACCTTACACCCTGGCGTCTGTAGACCCGAGACGGCGTGCGGTTTTAGTCGGTTCAAGCCCGACATAACCACCCCCGCTGGTACGCGGAGGGGTATGCGAAGAGATTTCCGCACGAAAAAAAAAAAAAAGGGTATTTTTATTATTTTCACGTAGGAACGTAAATACCACGCGGACGACACGCTCGTGACGGCGTGCGGGGTGACGTACCGCGAAGCGACCCTAAAGGCCACGACCACGGATTCGTTGAGCGGATCCGGCGGCTGGGCCTCGAAGTGGCTCTGCATAAAACCGAGGCCCTGTTCTTTCATGGGCCTCGGAGCAAGCCACCCGAGGGATCCAGTCTCATCGTGGGAGGAAATCGCATCGGTATCAAACCCCAAATGAAATATTTGGGGCTCGTGCTCGACGGCCGATGGGACTTCGGACAGCACATCCGAAGTCTGGCCCCCAAACTGAAGGGCACAGCTCTCGCTCTGGCGCGGCTACTGCCCAACATGAGGGGGCCCGATGACTTCTGCAGGAGACTCTATGCGGGGATCGTGCGGTCCATCGCCCTGTATGGGTGCCCAATATGGGCGGAGGCCCTGAAGGCCGGAAGTGTGCGGATGCTGTGCGCTCCGCAGCGAGTGATGGCCATCAGGGTCATCCGCGGGTACCGCACGATCTCCTTTGAGACGGCGAGTCTCCTTGCCGGAACTCCGCCATGGGACCTGGAGGCGAGAGCCCTTTCGCAACTGTACCAGTGGTGAAAGGAGGTGCGGGAGCAGGGACGGAACCCCGATCCTCGAGAAATCGAGGTCGTGCAGTCCCAGCTCAGTCAGGCCATCGTGGTGGAGTGGAAGGAACGACTTGGGCGACCAAGCGCAGGGCACGCCGCAATAGTGGCGGTAAGGCCCATCATGGAGGATTGGCTGGAGAGGCGACACGGAAGCCTCTCGTACCGACTGACGCAGGTGATCTCCGGGAAGGGGTGTTTCGGGGACCACCTGCATCGGATCAGGAAGAAGCCAACGCCTGAGTGTCATCACTGCGAGCGAGGACTCAGGGCTGCATAAGCTGGTGGACTGCCCGGGGTGGGAGGCGCCGAGGCGTGAACTCGTGGTAGCCATCGGGGTGGGAGTCCTCTCGCTTGGCAGCATGATTGCGGCAATGGTGCGGAGCGCAAGCGCGTGGGCCGCCGCCACCTCCTTCTGCGAGCATATAATGCTCGCGAAGGAGATGACGGTGCGCGCCTGGGAGAAATTTAGAACTCTCCCAGCCTGCCGAGCCGCAACTTGCTCACCGCGCGTCGCAGGCGACTCAGGCGCCGGAGGTCGCTTAACGACCTCCGTCCTCCATGAGCGCAGGCCTGAGGGTGGCGGGTGAGGACGCCTGTCACCCCAGCAGAAGCAGGGCGGGACGGTCGGGTGACTTGCGCCCCTCCCTCAAACCGGGGCAAGACAGGGACACCGTGGTTCCCAAACCCGAGGGGGGCCATCTCGAAACCGGAGATGGCCCAGGGTCAGTCGGGGTGCGAGGGATATGCTCTATGGGCAACCTCCCGTCTGTAGACCCGAGACGGCGTGCGGTTTTAGTCGGTTCAAGCCCGACATAACCGCCCCCGCTGGCCGACGGGGGGTATCCTAAGGGATTTCCGCACGAAAAAAAAAATAATAGCTGCAATTGTTTTGGGCAACTGATAAAACCTATTTTAAGTTAAAAAATGTCATGATTGACTACGATTTTGATTCTGAAAAAACTAGATTCGGCTATAGGATATACAAAAAATATTGTTCTATTCATACTTACATAGAGGATCTATGGAAATAATCGAAAATTGCCTTTTCCATCAATAATCACCAGTTTAATCTTTTGAGTGGCAATGGCCGTTGCCAACAATGGCAAGTGGAAATAAAAACTGTGTGATTTAAAAATCTGTTATGGATATATGATAAATGTGAGTAGGTATTAGAAATATCTTGTGATTGTTGGGTTCTTTAATAGTTTCCTTTTGTATCACGACTATTTTTATACGCTGTATTTATTTATGCGTGAAATTCATATGCTGAACATTGTAATAAATAATTTTAATAAAAGACACTTCTTTTTGATTCTTTTTAACAGATCTCTTTCTGTATTTCTTAAAACACAGAAGAGTGTAACATGAGTGTAACATGTGTACATAGTGGCTTTGTTGGTTGGTATTTCTAAGTAATAGCCACTCAATGATTACGAACTTCATTTTGATGTCTGTCACACTTCTAACAACGTGCGTCATTACACCCAATCTCAAGTGCTGTAGCTACCTTGTTCAGGCTGTCGGTTCATCTGGCTGGGGAGTCAGTAAATGGAAGATGAGAACCTTCCATTTGCCGAGTCGTGGTCTCCAACCAAAAGTTTTCCTTTTAATATTATCGCGAGTAGATCCCATGACATAACTATTGTACAAGAATTAGCAACCAAATCAAATTACTAGGTTAGAGTTAAATACCTGCTGGTAATTAGGGCCACCACAATAAAATTCCTTGGACAGGGTGTAGGTCGTAACGCGTGAATGATACGTCCGGTGTTGCAAGCATTTATGGGCAAATATAACTGCCAAGTGGCTCATATTCGTACCCTAATAGTGCAGAAAAAGTATCTTCACGTAAAATTATTCACACCATTGATACAAGATTAACTTACTTAGTCATGTTCAATAGAATATTTGTAACGATTTTCTCGTAAACGGAGTATGTAATTGTAAAATAGAAGCATGTACCTTTGTCGTACTCCTACTGCCCCACCTCCGGATATTACAATAGTGAACATGTTCGGTAGGTGGATTACTGATCGCAATCCAATTTAAAAAACACTATTCAGTTGAGTTCTGCTTCCGATGACTCATGTAATCGAAACAAATTAACTTTTATGTCGCTATTATAGATATGTCCAAACGTTGACGTGATAAGATGGGTGTCTAGGAAGAGCGAACGCCTTGCTTATATTTGAGGTTAAAAATATACCCAATAAATTTATCAAATTATTTTGTGTGTCGAATTTTATCTCCATCTTCCACATCTAGATATCATTATTATTCTCCTGATGTAGTTCCCAGTTTCTGTGGTCGCTAAGATTATGGAGCCCATGGTCTACTACATATTTTCGGCTTACTACCCATTTGGCGTATTGTCTATTACGGGAGGAATAACCGTCTAACACCCCTAGTCTAGAACGGAAAACTAGCGCCAGAACTTCGTTTGTTGTTCAGCAAGTGTACTGGCTGGCAGGTGAGATTGACTTGGAACCCGAAGATCCTAATAAGACCCCGTACACACCTTTCACATCTATCGGACACATTTATTTAATTATAATAAATGTTTATTTGACTTAAATACACATTTTAGACAGATGGTTACAACTCTTAAATCAAACAGAAAGGACACTGAACATACTGGAACTGTATTCCATACTAGGCTAATGCCTGTATTATGGAAGACAGCAGTCAGACATAGAAATGCGGTATATAAAATAAAAATATTACGGACGAGTGAGGTGAGAACGTACTACACCACAGCTTTGCCGTTAATTATATGTACTTATTATAATAATTATACAACAAAGTATACTTCAATATAACAAGTTACACCATAATACATCGTACCATAACACATCATATTACCTCAGACCATATTACATAATATATATGTTTATAATATATTTGATTGTGGTGAGTGCAACAAAATCTTTGGAAGTCAACTTTATCTGAAAGCCAATACATCTGCTGACTAACGAAGCTCTGACCCGAGAGGAAAACCTGTTCCTCTCGGGGTTGGGGATCAAATTAGACTTATTCTCGTGATACTTTACGGGAGTGACTTCCGTTTGACCCCACACTTAGTTAGATAACACAAATCGAAAGGGAAAGAGAAATAGAACGGACGCCGGGCTCCACGAAACTAACGTTGATGATGATGATGATAATTGTATGATTAAATTGTGGAATGGATTCGTTTATTGATAGGAATGAATTTTGATAATGAAGCAGTGTTATATTATAATATGATTTGAAACTGTTTCATCGTCAAAACTCAACCCAGTGATTTAATTAAACACCGTTTAAAGTCTTCTGAACTATTTAACTTGTTATGTTTTTCTTTACTCATATATTATGGTTTTATTTTCTTAATTGCGGGACAATTAATATTACCTTTCTCAGCGTTTTATCACCATTTAATGGTATTAGGTTTTACCTAAATGACATGAGACTTTTTCCTTATTTGAATACAATGATTAAGTATTTTAGGTAGGTTCGATTCAAAAGCATTGAATTTATATCTGTTTTTTTTTTCTGAATATTAAAGTGCTAGTTTTAATTTATGTTACATCGAAGTAATTTAATAAATGATATATTATATTCCTGGGCTTTCATTTAGCAAAACTTGTTTCTATTCCATTCATTTTGCCGAAAAAATCTTTTTTTATTACATTGGCATTTTTTGTGGAATTTCACAAACTAGTATTTTAATTTGACAATTTAAATGGTAAAAACGTCATGAAAATCTACTGAATATTTACAGAATTCTTCATGTTTATATAAAAACACAGGATTGACAATATTTATGGTTTATATGTATATATATTAAATTAGCAAAACTAAACCAGTTCCTTTAAACCTAACCCAAAAATCCTTTGATTTGAGGAAACATCATAATAATTAATAGTCAATCAGTTTAATATTTTAATCGTAGACTTGAATCGTAGTAATTCACTCAATTAACTTTACTATTCTGGGATTAGTTTAAGCTGTGTATGGTGGAAAAAATAAAATACCTGAGTTTTCAGAGATCTGCTTTTCTGGTTTTGACCAAAAACATATTTTATTAACGAAAATGTACTTCCTGCCGTTTTGTAACTTTGGTACAAGTTTAAAAATTCGCGAAAGAATCATATGTTTTTCTCAAATTATAACTGTACCAATATTTTAAACAGGACGATATGTGGAATCACCTTTGACTTAAGGATGATATAAAAATCACAGGAGCATATGTTACGACGCAAATAAACCTTATTAGTTGCTGATTGAAGGTGGATTTACAATTGAATAATATACAGTGAAGAAGATTATACAAAGCGTGTTGTACCATTACTAATAGTTTCTAACTGAGGCAATACATGGCAAACTATTTGTCCCATACAAAGACCTAAGCTTGCTCAGAGATTGATGGTAAGAACTCCGGTTTGCATTTATTCTATTTAGTAGAATCATCACTTACATAGTGCTTAGGGGTATAAAGCCCAATACCAAGGAAGTATCACTATAAGGAAAGGAAAGTTCTAAAATGGAAAGACAATTACTAACTAGACTTCCCTCTAAAATAACCGATATCTTAGTGAAAGTGGCAGGGTAGAAAGGGGGGGAGTTCACCAGTCTTTAGGAGAGGTCTATGCTCAACAATAGATGCGAGAGTATATAAAAAGATATGAGCTGATAGCCTGTTGTATTATTTAAAAGTCAAGTTGGAGTCAGCTTTCTGGGGAAACCACAAAATGGTTGAACTTCAATATTTTCCGTGAGGTGACTGCTATATTTGACCTCCATACTGCAGATAGTTTTGTAGTTAGACCAGATTGTTGGAGTTTTAGGGCTCCAATTATCCGTAACGAATGCCACAGATGTTCGTATGGCAACCGCGACCAACGACGACGGCTTAACGTGCCCTCTGGGGAACGGTAGGGTCTCAATATGTTAAAAATGGTCGCACATTCTACAACTAACTTCCATAACCTACAACTAAAATCAAAATTATAACCTACTAGCTGACCCGGCAGACTTCGTACTGCCTCAATCGATGACAAACCTTTTAAACCTTCTCTGGACCTCCACAAATAATTCAAGACCAAAATTAGCCAAATCGGTCCAGCCGTTCTCGAGTTTTAGCGAGACTAACGAACAGCAATTCATTTTTATATATAAAGATTTAAATTCACAAATATCAGGATCGTACCAAGTGGAAAGAGGTGTGACTATAGATAGATAATATAAACTCCTATCACAATACTGATTATGAAATTCATGACATAATATTTACATTTAGTATACTCATATAATATATTGTCTTGTATACGTTGTACTTAATAACAAGATGTAATCGATATAATAAGACCATTACATTTATGGCTTCTTGTAATTACATTACGTGGTATAAGAACCTTTTGAAAGCATCATCGTAGTCTGACTCACTTTAAGGTTTCGAAATCTTAATGAGAAACCAATTGACTAGTTGGTTACCGTCTCTCTGTCTATTTGAAAAGCGTCGGTAGCTTACTGGTCAAAGAGTCGACCTCACGACGACGTGACCCTACTCCTAACACAAGCAATTTAACTAAGCTGGTGAAATTAGGAGAAATACTAGTAATTTCGGTTGCTTATGTTCTTTAAAATTATCCATGGCCCCTTTGGCGTAGACGTCCCCTGTCGTAGCAGTCGCACTGACTGCTACGACAGGGGACGCGAGTTCGATTCCCGCTCTGTGCAAAATTTGTATGCATGAATATGTCTATTTGTATTGGTCTGGGTGTTTCTACGTATGATATGTATGTATTTACAAAAAAAAAGGATATAAGTATGTTTATATCCATTCTGGAACCAATAACATAAGCTAGTTCAACTATGCTTACTTTGGGTTTAGAAAGTGCTGTGTAGAATATCATAGAATTTATTATTCAATAACGCAAGATATTTTTAGCCATTTCATGCACAAATGGGGTGACAGGCAGCAGAAGCAGGCCGGGACGGTGGGGCGACTAGCGCCCCTCCCCCAAACCGGGGCAAGACGGGGACACCGTGGTTCCCAAACCCGAGGGGGCCATCTCGAAACCGGAGATGGCCCAGGGTCAGTCGGGGTGCGAGGGATATTCTCTATGGGCAACCTTACAATGGTAGAGCTAGAACACACTATTAGGTGCTTAGTGTTAATTGATGATACTTTTGATTGATACTTATGATTGATACTTTTTTAATGTATGTCACTCCAACATGGGGCAAGGACATTGATAGGAGAGTACTGACTATATTTCTTTATAACACAAACATTTTTGACTAATTCTGACACGTTTGCTAACACCACAGGCTTTCAATACTCTGTTTATCGGCTAGCACTTTAGTTGCATTCAGCCTACTATCCTACTAATGTATAAATGTGAAAATTTGTACCGATGTTTGTAAGTTTGGACGTATGTTACTCAATCAGGCTTTAACTTCTCAGCGAATCTGGCTGAAATTTGGTACAGGGATAGATTATAGTCTAGAATAACTCATAGGCAATTTATTCCTGGAATAGGTTCCCATGGAATGGGATTAGAATTACACCCCGGTGAAGGCATGGTCACCAGCTAGTATCAGATATTCTATGGGACAGGTCGGTTAATTTCAGTGACGATGACGAAAAAAAATAGATAACACGTCAAATAAAGTCATCACTCACATCTTTGTATTCAATCTCCATATTTTTACAAGATATTCCACTCTTTATTTTATTTGACACACACAAGCATGAAAGGTTGACAGCTGAGGAAGCTCGTAAAGTGTGTAAGGACAGAAGTCGATGACGGGCTATTTTCTCTGCCTAGCCCAGAGGGAAAAAGGCGTGGGTACCTATATGTTTTTTATTTTATTTTAAAGCTTTATATTTTTGACAATAGAGATCTGTCCGCATGTATGAGCACCTTTGATAGTATATATTTGACATAGTATATATTTATATTACTCTCTGCAACAGTATATATTTTGCTTCGGAAATCAAAGACATTTGGATACACAAATGGCAGTACATTTTACTAGCTCACTTCTCTTTCAAAATACTATACAACGCAGTCAAGTTGTTGAAATCAATCATCATCAATGAAAGTTTTTCTCAAACTGGGTAATATTTGTTTGCGGAATTAGAACAAGGTAACGATTACAGCACCCGCAACATCGCATCGAACCAAACCCTGCATTAAAATATCTGAGAACAAAGCCAGCATAACTACTAATCGATGCATTGAATTAATTAATAATCGTTCCGTTCTATCGAAAAGTAATAATTTGAGGAAATTAGAGCTCATGAAAAATATTAATGATAGGTTCATGTGGAAGAAGCTTCACGCTTTTTACCTTTTTAGATGGTAAGTTTTCAAATCGTACAAATTTAGATCACGTTTTATGGCCTCAATTGTTCATTATTATGAAATTCGTGCATATCATTGTTGAGTCCCTAGTTATATGAATTCCAACCTTCACAACTCTTCTTTCCTAATATTAACATATTCAGTAGAAGTAGGTAATCAATTCTGAAACTAACCGTGAAAAGGACGTCGTTAGATGTTTAAGTAGTTAAGTCGAGTACTCGGCGACATATACAATCGAGTGTTGTATGTTAATCGTAGTAGTACTGAGTGTATAATATATTTGATTAGTAATTAAATGCCAATTAAGCACTATTGTACTATTTCGTACGTGGGTGTTTCTTGTACAGGTTGATACTAATTGTGCTATTGGCAATGATTTTAAGCGGTTAGATTGTAAGGTGCTCATAATAATATATCGTTTGTCTACTTTTTAATGAAATTTGTTCATTGTATGTGTTGTTTTGATTAACTCCAATAAAACATTTGTTATGTGAATAACAAGTTTAAAAGATATCGTCTGCTTCTTATATAACACTAGTCTGCTAGGGTAGACGTCATCCTACTACTTACAGCATTCTCTCTTTAAACACATTTAGAAAATTTCATTGAAATCAGATAGTATCGAAGATTACTGTGAAGTACAAACACAGGGCTTATATATGTATTGAAATGAGCTTGTTAAATAAATGGTAACCTAAAATAGCGGTAAAAATTAGGTCAGTTATTATTTTATCGTTTTATTGACGTGTGACGTCATACTTCATTTTATAATAAATGCTATAATCACTAATAACTTAATCTGGATCATCATCATCTTTGCGTTGTATCTCGATTATATCCGAGGCTACACTTCGGAGCCCCGTCTGTAGACCCGAGACGGCGTAAGGTTTTAGTCGTTTCAAGCCCAACATAACAGCCCCCGCCGGCGGGGGGGTATCCGAAGGGATTTCCCCACGAAAAAAAAAAAAAAAGAAAAGGGTCCGCTTACCTGATTTTTATTCTCCACTTCGCACGATGTGGGGCAAGGGTTTCGTGTAGCTAACGGCGGTTCAGAACACGAAATCGGAATGGTGGTGCATGTCTCGGATGATATCAATAAAAGATTCCGGAACCCCTTTGGATCGCAGTGCCCGCCAGGTCATCGCGTGAGGAATACAGTCGAAGGCCTTCGGCATGTCCAGAAATAGGCAATGTTGAGGCGTATTCTTCGTCCTCTATTTCTCTGCGACGATCCTTAGTGCAAAAACAGGTTCCATGATCCCGTGCCCGGGACGGCATCTAAATTGACACTCCGAGAGTACACACTCGTGTCGGAGCTGGGAGTCAATTATTGTAATTGCCACACTCCTGCACCAACCCCTTGCCTTTGAAGATGGGAGTAATGTTACTGAACTTCCACTGGATTGGGATCTTCCCCGGTGAGGAGTATGCGGTTGAAAAGGTTTGTGAGGATACCCATACAACGGGGACCCATCGCCTTCCAGACCTCGATGGGGACTCCATTTACTCCAACAGCTTTTTAATTCTTCATGCGGCGTAGAGCAGTCTGAACTTCTCCAGGCTTTACCAGCGGCACTAGTCCTTGATTTAGAAGGAGCCTCTTTATACTGCTTGTTCTGCAGCTTGTGGAAATAGGAGCGCCATCGCTCCTCTACCGCGACTTCCTCGTATAACAGATTGCCTCCAGGTTCTTTAACACAGCGGCACTTGATCTAGATATCTATATGTAGTTATAATGTCGTGAACTATCTATCTATATCTATACTAATAATAAAGCTGAAGAGTTTGTTGGTTTGAACGTGCTAATGCTCGGGAACTACATGTGGGATTTGGAAAAAGTCTAGGTAATCTGGGGGATTAGTAAAAGAAATTGAATATTTGTATTCGTTTATTTTATTTCATATTTTGAGCAAATTCTTATTGACTAAACCGTGTCCTGCGATGTAGATATTAATAGGTAGTTATTGCATGTCCTTGATTTTGCAGAAGTCAGTGACACTGTCTAAAATTGTTAATAGGCAATTTTGTTTAAACTATTAACAGATCGTAATTTAGTTAGAAATAATTGTGGTTGGGTGATTGATAGATCGGTACCGGATCTTCTGTAACTTTTTTTTAATAATGGACTAACAGATCAGAATCAGACAATTTCCATTAATTTCTTATTGATTTCGCTCAGTATTTATTTTATTTTCCTCGTGCGGTTATTCTTGAAAGGTCTACTTGCGAAGGTCTAATCAATTTCTAGTTCGAACAAATGGTACTTTTGTACAGTGTTACGCACTATGTATTATTAGCACTATGAAATTGAAAGTAGGGCATGACGGCCAGACAGTTCACACGAGTGTGGACCGAAAACCTTGTGTGAAGATGATGGAAAAATGCAGCTGAGTCATTTTCTATTAGGTTTTGTAAATTCAATGTAAATCTATAAACCTATAAACCTGTATCTTTATGATGAGCTAGCTATTGCCTGCGGCCCCGCCCGTTTGAAATTCTCGTTCCCGTTCATCTAGGGGTATAAAAAATAACCGTATTCTCAGACCCACTAAAGATACGAAGAAAATTTAATAAGAATCGGTCAAGCCGTTTCGGAGGAGGTCGATAGCAAACACTGTGACACTAGATTTTTATATATTAGTAGATATAGGTACATTAGTGGAGATTGTCATGTTCTTTCATAGTCTTTACTGTACATGAGTACATATTTTGTAACATAAAAGGTTACAAAGGCGAGCTTAACTCAATATTGAGTTTTTTCCAGCAAACCTTAAAGTGACATAGAAGAGTTAAATAAAATGTACGTATGTTTTTAATTATTTGCTAGCGTCAGTTTTAATAGCAGCTTCAATTTTAGAGGATGTAGATAAAAAAAAACTTGACTGTTTCCTTCCTTGCTCAAATTATTCATGAGAAAACCCGTGAGCCTGTGTAACTAAACGGGTTATTCCAACAACTGTTAATAATATGGACACTCGGTACCGCGCGGTAATAAGAGCATCTACTGGGCATGAGGTTCCAGGTTCAGTTTTCGTGTTAGGTTAAATGAATTTGGGATTTTCTGTGCAGGCAGCTTGGATTGAGGACATGATACGCGAATGATGGCAATAGGCTCGCCCCTTAAGATGATATACGTAAGAATTCCCTTCTTAAGGGGTGAGGAGTGAGGATACGTAAGATCTTTCGTAACAATGACAACGTAACACATATTATTACATGCAATTTAGCTTAGCTTATCTGAAGGGAATATCGGCAATACTATGAATTTAATGGTTATAAATATACAGAAGCACTAGCAACCCACCTTCACCTCAGTTCCGTTTATATGACTTTTTCACTCAAGCTATTGTAATTTACACATAATATATTGCTGGCCCTGGGCAATAAAGCGGTAAGTGCCAGTTACGCCCTTTTTATTGTTATCTGATTTTTGGTTTCTCCTAATATCATTCTATCACTATATTATTAATATTTCATTAAAATAAATGGCAATAACAGCATAAGAAACATAACACTAGAAAACCGGTGAACAACTTTACACTACATTTCTAAACATAGAATAACCGTGTTTTAAAAATAATCTCACAACAACAAATTACTCCAAACATTTAAACCAACTCAGAAAATTCGGCCCGTCTCTTTATAATATTAGGATAGATACCATAAAATTTTTGGGAATATAACTCTCGACACAGGTCCATGCCTATTGAAAAATAGTTGTCGGGAACAATGTGAATAGTACATTTTTCCGTAGATTTAAAGCATCCCTTTTTTATGTAAAGATAGATTGCGAAAAGCGACACCTCTCCAATGCATCATGTACTACGTGCAATGTTAAGTAGAAATGCGCACACGCTGAAAACTACACTAACAATATCGTATAAATCTACAGACTCGAACTTTCAAATACCACGAACAATGAACGAACCAACGAAATGAACAACATAGTGCTCAATGCCACATAATGATTCACGATACTCGCACGAGATGGCGTGATAATCAAATACTATTTATTGCAATCACCTCTGCTGTGAACCTTTAAAAAATTACTTCCAAAAGGTATTTTTCATGTCCAAATTCATGTCCATCCAAAAGTTGCTTGTAAGAAAGTGAGAAAGTGGAGGGGTTAGGGAGAATGTTAGTAATTTCGGTTACTAGTATTCTTAAAAAAAAACAGGTACATCAAACTAATGGCCACTATTGTAGAATTGATAGCATTTGGATTGCACCTTTGCTTTCCATACTAACAGGCGGGGCGCAATGAATTCACGGAATGGTGAATATATGGGTATACTCATTTTAATATAAAGAATCTTAAGGGCACGAAAGCGATGCTAAGGATATTTCTGAGATAGTTTAACTATCTTTCATGCCGCATCGAAATTAATCAGGAGTTACATAATAAAAATAATACTAGATGTTGCCCGAGGCTCCGCCGGCGTAGAATTCTGATCCCGTTCCCGCAACCTACGGGAACCTATTCCCGGGATAAAAGTAACCTATGTGTTATTCCGTACAATCCGTATCCCTGTGCCCAATTTCAGCCAGATCCGTTCAGCCGTTTTTGCGTGAAAGAGTAACAAACATCCATCCATCCATCCATACTTACAAACTTTCGCGTTTATAATATTAGTAGGATATATAAATATTCTACGTCATTCTACACAGCGCTATCTAGACCCAAAGTAAGCAATCTAGCTTGTGTTATGGGTTCTAGAATGCGAATATACATACTTAGATAAACAATTTTTTAATGTAAATACATACATATTATACATAGAAACACCCAGACCAATGCAATATTCATATTCATGCACACAAATATTTGCACTGAGCGGGAATCAAATCCGCGTCCTCTGACTTGGCAGTCGAATGCTCTACCGCTACGCCACAGAGGTCGTCAAATATGATAGTTTGGTAGTGGTAACAAATCTTTAATATTTAAAAGATATAAGAGAATCATAATTACTAGCATTCGTCCCGGAAATTGACCCCAGGGCCTCACGATCGCACGCAAACATAAGCACGAACTTATGTCACGGGACCAACGAGGTAAGTAGTTTAGGTTAATTGTGTGTAGAGTTTTGTAAAAAAACTAATGTTAAATTCAACCTGTATATTAATATCTTACAAAATTCACATGTGATTTAGGAATGAGATCAACCAAAACTATGTAAATTACAATTGTGTATAAAGTAATTCGGCGCAGTTCCTTTAAAATTAAATAGGTTTTGTACATTTATTTTATTTTTTAATGTAAATATTTATTCAAGTTTACATTACAGATCTCATAAAAAATACAAAAACTTAGTCTAAAGCTATCTTTAGCCTAAGTTTTTGTCTATCTGCTATAGATACCTAGTTAAAAATCTGTACATATACAATAATTATATACAACAAATATAATTTAACGGGAATTAACGCGATCATGTATAGGTAAATATATACCTTTGGATTGCCTGACGTTTTGACCAAGTTACACTAGCCGTGGTCACAGGCTGACTGGTGCAGTGGTGCACGTCCTCCGTCTTCGAGTCCGTGAGGTACAAAGTTATTGGGGTGCGACTGGTTGGATCACCTCCAAGTTTGGTGCACCCTGGGCAACGTTGGCGATGACGCATCATTGATTGCTCCTCTGGAGTAACTGGCGTCAACGTCAACGGCCAAGAGTCTGACCAACCGGCCCTTTTCAGGGCCAGCTGACCCCATTGCACATTACATGGTACTTCCCGTGAACTTAGAATCTTGAAATTTGGTACGAAGTAACGTCTTATAGTACAGATAAAGGAAAAATTGCGAAAACCGTAATTTTTTTGTTACATCATATAATAAAAAATATTTTTGAATTTACTACTTCTTACTAAAATTTTGCAATAAAAATACCATAACTATGACTCGATTGTTGTGATGGGTGAACTTTTACTTATATACCTACAGGTTTGTACGGAACCCTCGGTGTGCGAGTCCGACTCGCACTTGGCCGCTTTTTTAACACGAAACCGATTTTATCAGTTACTGCCTTGACATAGGGCATATAGGCTGGCTGTCTGCTCACCTCTGGATGCCTCCGCCTCAATGTCTGCTGATTCCGTCGTCCGTTCACTTCGTATCCGTTATTTTTAAATATCTCCTGAACATGATCCAGCTCTCGCTCCAGATGTTCAGGGTCACAGCGATCATAAGGTCTATTCTTGAGTGAGGTCATAATGGATTGCAAATGTCGGGGATGGTGCTGAGATGTGGCGTGTAGGTGTCCGTATGAGTAGGTTCCCGGTACACACAGTGTGACAAGGACCCATCTGATCTCACGGCTACTTTTACATCTAAGAAAGACAACGACCTCCAAAAGTACTCCATACCATGGAACGCGAAAGTTTAAAAATAAAAAATCTGTAAATTAATATTTTTGTCTCTGGAACTAGGTGAGTATTTCAAGAGGCAAAAATTATACAAATAAAAAACACTCCAAAAGAAAAATGTTATAAAAAATATGACTTGAATTGAAAATTTTCTTCTTAAATTGAAACTGTTTTCATTGTTGGACTATTGGATTCATAATTTATGTTGTTAGTTTATTTGAACTCAAACCAAAAGTTCTCACTTCCGTTGCGTCAGCAATTAAATTCAGTAGTCGATGAAACATTGTCAAACTGTCAAGCTAGATTAAAATGGCTGATAGCAATACTTAAGAAGAATATTACAGTCATTCTTGTCATTAACATGTCTTATTAAGACATGTTAATGAAATCAAAGTTTCGAACCATATTATAAGTCTTGATATTTTCACACAATATGGCAGATATAAACTAATTAGACTATCCTCAAAAACTAAGAGACATGTAACTCCGTGATAAAATTTATATTACATTGTTACTTAACTTTTATAACGATAAAAGAAATACTTGGCAATATCAGTGTATTTGAATCTGTTTCACGCGTTATAATAGACCATTTATAAAACTAAATAAAGCTAATTAAAAATCTTGCAGACCAATTCTGTCATTGACTGGTTGACAACTAAGTAAATGTTGAACAGAAAGTATGGGCGCACGATGTGAATTGTAAATAAGTAGTGTCGTTATAACTTCTTTAATATCAAGGATAATTACAATTGGTACGGAGAACATAATTATATTAATTAAATGGCAAAGTATCAATCAAGGAAGGCAATGTATATTTTAGTTTGCGATTATGTTTATGTTTTAATCTAGGTATATTTCAACTATACCTAAACTTAACACACACACACAAACTCACGCCTATATCCCCGAAGGGGTAGGCAGAGGTGCTAGCACCCACATTTCGCCAGTTTATGTTTAGGTCCCAATGTAATAGGTGGCGAGCCTATTGCCATTAACCGGGCACTTATAAGCCTGCGATAAATACACACATAACTTCGAAAAGCATCGAAAAGTCATTGGTGTGTGCCATGGTAAAACCTGGGATCGAACCCGAGACCTCGTCTCAGCAGTCCATTACCCATACCACTAGGCTACCGCGGCTGATAAACTTAATGAAGTAAATTTCCATAATGCCTAATTTCAATTAACTACATTATTCAGAAAATAATCTTAATGTAAGTATTCAATTATCATATTATTATAACATATGTATTTTCTTGTTGACAAAATATTTAATATGGGTTTGATTACGAGAAATAAATTTTATATTATATTTTTTGTTTTTATTATTTTTAAACGATTACTGAAGGTAATTTTTAAATATTCATTTCTTCACTTTGAAAATTTTAACTAAACTTACATATTTTACTAAATTATTGAATACCTGCATGTAACTTTGTGGATAGATAGACGTAAATTGATGTAGTTGTCAATATGATATTATCAAGTCTGCAGCCAAAAGGACATTTAAATAAATGTTTTCGCAGCCAGAAAGTTACCTATATTAATACTAGCTGACCCGGCAAACGTTGTTTTGCCATGTATATTATTTCTATGAATCATTTTTTAAATTCAATAAAAATAACGATCTACTCATCCCTACTCCGTGATGTTATCTGGATGAGAGGTGACAATAACGGTAGACATCTAGCAGGGATAACTGATCGATTGATAGTTGATTCGCGGATCAACTTCCGTAGGCGGAAGATCAAATTGAATTGAGAAAAAAATAACATAATTGAAGGAAATTATAAAAAAAAAAATCACGATGGAAAAATAGGGGTTGATTATAGAGGGTTGTATATTCAGGGTTGTATGTATTTTCTAATGCTGTATCATAAATTTTTTTTTAAAAAAAAACTAAAAATTTTAAAAAAAATTAAGGGGATGAAAAATAGATGTTGTCCGATTCTCAGACCTATCCAATATGCACACAAAATTTCATGAGAATCGGTCAAGCCGTTTCGGAGGAGTTTAACTACAAACACCGCGACACGAGTATTTTATATATTAGACTAGCGACCCGCCCCGGCTACGCACGGGTGCAATGGATGTTATTATACATACACACCTTCTTCTTCAATCACTCTATCTATTAAAAAAAATCGCATCAAAATTCTTTGCGTAGTTTTAAAGATTTAAGCATACATAGGCATATAGGGACATATTGACAGAGAAAGCGACTTTGTTTTATACTATGTAGTGCTACCAATTTTAATTTTAAGAAATGAGAGCAGGTCTTCACAGAATTTTTGCACTTGCATTCCACGAAATATTTATTTCAGTAGATCATATTACTAATGTAATACTACATGTTAATTATGGCATTGATGGTACATTTGGCTTTACTGAATACAAGCAAAATTTTCAAGATGTTTCAGTAGAGGATGGTTTTAAACTTACTATAAGATTAAACTAATCTTACAGAAATCATGACATAACTTTTAAATTCTGAAACATGCTATCTTATGCCAATATACCACACCACTGTCTATTGAGACTTTATCAATGAGAAGATCATGCACACGACCATGAAAGTACAGAACAAATCAAGCAAGAAATGTAAATTATCATCATCATCTTAGCGTGATTCCCGATTGCATCAGAGGCTTTCACCTTGAATCCCGGGATTCACTTACTTGTTCAAATTCTTTAGATTTGACTTAAGTGTCTTTACCGTCCGACTTGCCGAGAGAAATGCCTGCGTCAGAGCCTCGTACTTCAAACAGCAGGTATTCTGGCTTGTGGGTGAGGTTGACTTGGTCAATTTGTTCGAATGCGTATTGCATGTTACTTACCAGAAAAAATAAATGATACGTTACAAAGTCTGCGGCTACAAACCCTGGGGTTATCCTTTCGAGGGCTTACCCGGGGTGCCCGGCAACAGACACTTGGGGAGGACACCGTGCGGTTTTAGTCGGTTCATGCCCGACATAACCATCCCCGCTGGCCGGCGGAGGGGTATCTGAAGGAATTTTCTGCACGTAAAAAAAAATGCGTTACAAAGTTTCAAGGTGAAAAAAAACCTACCTACCTACCTTAATAAAAGATCCAAATTAGAATTTGAGTGTGTATGGGACTACACCATGATCATGAGGAGTCAAGCTAACCTCATCTGCAAACCAGTATACTTTTTTTTTTTTTTTTTTTTTATCGTGAGGAAATCCCTTCGGACACCCCCCGCGTGCCAGCGGGGGCGGTTATGTCGGGCTTGAACCGACTAAAACCGCACGCCGTCTCAGGTCTACAGACGCCGGGGTGTAAGGTTGCCCATAGAGCATATCCCTCGCACCCCGACTGACCCTGGGCCATCTCCGGTTTCGAGATGGCCCCCTCGGGTTTGGGAACCACGGTGTCTCTCTTCCGCCACCTCCTTCGCGAGCATTACATGCTCGCAGAAGGAGGCGGCGGCGGCCCACGCGCTCGCGCTCCGCACCATTGCCGCAATCATGCTGCCGAGCGAGAGGACTCCCACCCCGATGACAAACCAGTATACCTGTTGACTGATGGATAAATTTCTGTGGTAGTAGACTTTCCTCTTGGGATTAGAGTGTCGGGAGGAGTGACAGAGCGGAACCCCGAGCTCCTAAGTACGAGTTTATTAGTTTAATAGTTTTTTTATGAAGTAACAACACTCCTCGACAATTACCATTTCAATCTACTCAAGTCAAATGCGTGAAAATTAGTGTTAGTTATTATATATGGTAATAATGTTGAGTGAAGAACTCTACAAATAATGTAAATGAACTATAAAGTCACGATTAGAATGTTTTGAACTAAAAGGAGGTTAAATGTTGATGAGCGTGTTTTCACACTTACCTTGGAATTAATAAAACCTTCCTCTTTATAGCCGTTAGTACGTTCAAGTGCTTATGTCCACTCACGATTTATAGGTGCTATTTAACATCTTTGTTATGAAGGTTGAGCGACAAAACTGCTCAGGGGGTCATTTTTAAATCGTCATCCTCCTTGAAGTCGTTTTACCAGCTCAGGTTGGTTTGCAGCCTAACAATAAATCGGCTGAACTTCGATATTTTCTGTGAAACAGTTGCGACCTGATCAACCGCACCACATATACTCTCATGTATGGTCCGTAATTTAGCCTAGAACGAGATGTATAAGGCACAGCTTCCAAAGTTGAATAAATTGTTCTCAATCAGGACGTATCTTATATAAACTTTTACTAACAGGAATAGCTGTATTATGAAGTACACTTATTCTGGGTGTTTAGGACCCACCAAGGTCTTCGGGGCCCGAGCCAACCTCACCTATAAGTCGGTACTCCTGCTGATTGACGGACAAGGCTCTGGTGCAGAATTTTCCCTTGGGGTTGTCAATCGCTCAGTACTTATTCATATACGTGCCCAAACCAGTGAAAACTGTGAAACCGTGAAAAACGTACCTTTTTTTTTTTCTTCGTGCGGAAATCCCTTCGGATACCCCTCCCGCTGGCTAGCGGGGGCGGTTATGTCGGGCTTGAACCGACTAAAACCGCACGCCGTCTCGGGTCTACAGACGCCGGGGTGTAAGGTTGCCCATAGAGCATATCCCTCGCACCCCGACTGACCCTGGGCCATCTCCGGTTTCGAGATGGCCCCCTCGGGTTTGGGAACCACGGTGTCCCCGTCTTGCCCCGGTTTGGGGTAGGGGCGCTAGTTGCCTCACCGTCCCGGCATGCTTCTGCTGGGGTGACAGGCGGCCTCACCTGCCACCCCCAGGCCTGCGCTCAAGGAGGACGGAGGTCGTTGAGCGACCTCTGGCGCCTGAGTCACCTGCGATGCGCGGCGAGCATGTTGCGGGCTCGGCGGGCCGGGAGATTTCTGAGCCTCTCCCGGGCGCGCTCCGCAGCTCCTTCGCGAGCATCACATGCTCGCAGAAGGAGGTGGCGGCAGCCCACGCGCTCGCGCTCCGCACCATTGCCGCAATCATGCTGCCGAGCGAGAGGACTCCCAGCCTGATGGCTGCCACGAGGTCACGCCTCGGCGCCTCCCACGCCGGGCAGTCCACCAGCGTGTGCAGCCCTGAGTCCTCGCTCGCGTCACAGTGATGACACTCACGCGTTGGCTCCTTCCTGATCCGATGCAGGTGGTCCCCGAAGCACCCCTTCCCGGAGATCACCTGCGTCAGTCGGTACGAGAGGCTTCCGTGTCGCCTCTCTAGCCAATCCTCATGATGGGCCTTACCACCGCTATTGCGGCGTGCCCTGCGCTTGGTCGCCCAAGTCGTTCCTTCCACTCCACCACGATGGCCTGGCGGAGCTGGGACTGCACGGCCTCGATTTCTCGATGCTCGGGGTTCAGTCCCTGCTCCCGCGCCTCCTTTCGCCACTGGTACAGTTGCGAGAGGGCTCTCGCCTCCAGGTCCCATGGCGGAGTTCCGGCAAGGAGACTCGCCGTCTCGAAGGAGATCGTGTGGTACCCGCGGATGACCCTGATGGCCATCACTCGCTGCGGAGCGTGCAGCATCCGCACACTTCCGGCGTTCAGGGCCTCCGCCCATATTGGGCACCCATACAGCGCCATGGACCGCACGATCCCCGCGTAGAGTCTCCTGCAGGAGTCATCGGGCTCCTTCATGTTGGGCAGCAGTCGCGCCAGAGCGAGAGCTGTGCCCTTCAGTTTGGGGGCCAGACTTCGGATGTGCTCTCCGAAGTCCCATCGGCCGTCGAGCACGAGTCCCAAATATTTCATTTTGGGGCTTTATGCCGATGCGATTACCTCCCACGATGAGACTGGATCCCTCAGGTGGCTTGCTCCTAGACGCATGAAAGAACAGGGCCTCGGTTTTATGCAGAGCCACCTCGAGACCCAGCCGCCGGATCCGCTCCAGGACTTGGGCAACCGCGGTCGTGGCCTTCGGGGTCGCTTCGCGGTACGTCGCTCCGCACGCCGTCACGAGCGTGTCGTCCGCGTAGCACGTGACGGCGGCCCCGTCTGCGAGCTCACCGCGAAGCACCCAGTCGTATCCGATGTTCCACAGGAGCGGCCCCAGGACCGATCCCTGCGGAACACCGCACGACATCTCACGCCGGCCGAGACCGGTCACGGTTGGGTAGAAGACGGCTCTCTCCGTCAAATACGTCCCGACTATGCGGCGGAGGTAGAGAGGCACTTCGTGATACACGAGCGCCTCCCTAATGCAACTCCAGGGCAAGGTGTTGAATGCGTTGGCGATGTCCAGGGACACCGCCAACATCACCTCACCCCGGGCTACTGCATCCTCCGCCAGAGCCCTCACGCGCATGATGGCATCCACGGTGGAGCGCCTCTGACGGAAGCCATATTGGCCATCCACCAGGTCCGGCCCCACTCTTGAGAGGTGCTCGACGAGGCGCTTCGCAATTACTCTTTCAAAGAGCTTGCACACCTCGTCGAGCAACACTATGGGCCGGTAGGCGGACGGTGAGTCCGCCGGGCGCCCCTCCTTTCGGATGAGGACCAGTTTCCCCGTCTTCCACAATTTCGGAAACTGGCCCCGCTCCAAACATGCGCTGAGAAGCCCTCTCAGTCGGGGCTCGAGAGCGTCGTCGACTAGAGCTAGGACCCACGCTCGGCCTGGAATGCCGTCGGGTCCCGGGGCGGTGCGTTTGGCTCTCAGCCTTCTCACCGCCAGCTCTAGTTCTACCCAAGTGAGCTCGGGCACGTCGTCGTCATCCACGTCGGGCACCATTGGCAACCGAGGCGGAGTCATCTGCGGTGGAACATGTTCCACCGCCCGCGCTGGGAACAGGGAGCTAACAACTCCTCCGAGCAGCTCCGGCTGGAGACACTGGGTCAACGGCGGGGCCTTGGGGCGCAGTTTTCCCCTTACCATTAGGTAGGGCCGCCCCCAAGGGTCCCGCTCCAGCGTCTCCAGCAGTTCGCAGCGGGCCGCCTTTTATTATTATTATCTCTGCTTGGAGGGCACCTCTGGCCTCCCTGTATCCCTCGTACAACTCCGCCTCTCGGGCCTCCGCATCTGCGGGGCGGCGACGCCTCCTACGTAATCGGGCCCACCGGCGGTTTGTGATCACGCAGGCCCGTCTGAGCCTCGCGATCTCCGACGACCACCAGTAGACCTGACCCCTCGGATTATAGGGCGGAGCCCTAGGCATCGCCGCGTCGCAGACACGGGCCATGGCCTCCCGGAAGCACTCCGCCTCATCGTCTACGTTGACAGGCCTGTCCGGCCCAGAGGCCCAGGCCTGTACGATGGCGGCTTCCAGGAGGAGCTCCCGATCTAGTCGCTTAAGTGCCCAACGTGGCTCGGGTGGAGCCGGTGTGGCCGGCGCATCGCTCGCGGGGGCGAAGACGTCAAACCGAATATATCGGTGATCCGAACTTGTCTCCTCCCCCAAAACGACACGCCAGCCCTGAACACGTCGCGTCAACGAGGGGCTCGCGAACGAGATGTCCACGATTGATCTGGCCCTCGAGGTCACGAACGTGTCCACGGCTCCCTGATTTAGGAGGTCTAGGCCGAGTCCTTCGGCCCAGTCCTCCAGTGCCCTGCCTTTATCCCCCGCCGGGCCCCTATCGTGACGGGTACCCCACGCCAACGACCAGGCGTTGAAGTCCCCGAGCACAAGGACCGGGCGGGGGTGGCAGGCATTGACGACGACTGCCAGCTGACGGAGCCATTGCTCATACGAGTCAGCAGACCGCTATTTCCCCAACCACCGCCGCCACGCAGCCAGGTCCCCTTGCAACGACGGCAAGGGGGGGACTGCCGGCGGCGGGATTGTGCACCAGTGCCGCCGTCCCATCCAGCGCGGTTTCCCAGGTAGGCCCGAGGAACCGGTAGGTGTATGGGTCGGCGACAGCGGCGACATTTATGGCCCACTGTGCCATGCTCTGGAGCAGAAGGTCCTGAGCATGGGCACCGTGGCCAACGTTCACCTGCAGGATGCGGAGCTGAGGATCCATTATGGAACCCCCATCTCCGCATCCCGCTGTGAACTAGGGGCGGAAGGCCGGCCTCCCGGCTTCGGCTCCCCTCCGGTGCAGGCCTTGCTGCCAACCCTGTGGTCAGCCGGCTAGCCTCCCGCTGCACACCTGAAGCAGTGCAGCGGAGCGCTCTACACGTGCCGGCCTTATGACCGGGCTGGCCACAGCGGAAGCAACGGTCACCCGCCGTTACTTCCGTCGTGCAGTGCACCCCCACATGGCCCACCGACAGGCACCTGAAGCACCTACCGTGAAAAACGTACCTACTATCCTTTTCAATTCTCATTACATTATTCTCTTTCAGGCTACACCATTCTCCTTTAACTGTATTCTTATTCCTATCAGCCAGCTTTACTCCACACATACTGACTGAGCAATGGCCGCGTCTTAATTGCGTTCACTCTATATGGGCCTTATACTTGCTTCTTGCATACAATACACTTTAGAAACTCATCTACTCCTTAAGCTGGGTTTTGTGACACATATAGTATTGGATTATGACAGGTTCTGGCCGGAATATTTATGTAAATGTTTAAATATATACATAATAATTAGGTATATTGAATTCTAACTGGGTTTATCAAGTCTATTGGCTGCTTACATAGTGAACTCGGTTTTGTTAAAAATGCAATGCAATAAACACTTTTACAAATGGCCCTAAATGATCAGATACTAGAATGATAGCCTCCAATTTTTGAATTGCAATTTCGCTTTTCTTACTATTAGCAGGAACAGACCCACAGCTAACAGCTAGTAAAAAGTATATTCATAATATCCTCGTAGTTCTCGTGTGACAAGAGTACATATGTACATTAAACATCAATTTCCCTTCAAGACGGGAACCGGATGATGCAATCCGTAAGGCGATTGCTCCATTGTTGTTGTCCACTCAATGTCACTACCATTTATAATGCCAGGAAAACAAAATAGGTGTTTGGAGAGGGCGGTATTCAAGTGAACGTAATTAATGTATACTTGTAGACTTGTTTACGTTGATAAAAAAACATTGAGATGTGTTGATATGTTTTGTATAATAAGTATGAACTATAAGATTTCCGGAAGATTAAATATATATTCTGTGAGTAGCTGCAGATTTTAAAGGTTCCTGGGACTGACCAATGTCTTACTTTGTCGTTAGATCCATTGTATTATCACAGTGGAGAAAGAGTTTGTTCGACTGTGGTATTATTCAGCCGGATAAATAAAAAGGGAACTGCTTTTTCGACTTATTAATTAATTTAGTTACCTACTCTGAGTTTCTGGTTTGAATATCTTATATGTTTATATTTTGAAAAATGTAGCCGTGGATGCGGAAGACGGAGGATGACGCACATTGGGAGATGTCTATGCCCAGCAGTGAAATGCGACAAGCTAATTGATTGATTTCTTTAATTGAATAAATTGAAGTGTCAAGCAATCAAAACATAAGACTACTAGTAAGAAGACACCACGACGAATAGAAGTCCGATAGGAATTCAATGTTTGCTTTATATAACTTTTTAGTATCTTGTAGCGATACAAGCTTTTGAAATTAGTACAACCCTTGCATAATATTATTTTTTACGATTTAGCACGACTGAAGTTATTCATAAAAGCTGGTTTTAAAAAGATTATTATATTTAATTTCTTTTTTCAACTTGTTAGTTTAATCGGTGCATTTCTAGTAAGTGCACACCAAGTCAAATCTAATGAGCCCAAACACGACGGGTCTATTTTGTTTAGTTCAAAAGTTCCTATGACCACCTACCGTCTCCATCTTCAAAGCCTGGATATCATCTGGCACCAGAGCATTTGCCAAGACAAATCAAATGAGCAAAAACGTGACGGATTTATCTTGTTTAGTTTAGGCGTTCCTATAGACACCTTTCGACTCCATCATCAGACCATCCATTATACCATAATACGAGTATCACATTGTCACCGAACATACGCAAATACACAGTCCAATCAAACGTCAGAAAGTTGTTCTAATTGCACTTCCAAATTAGTTACTATGGGTTTACCATACTAACTAACAAACTAACACAGCAAGTTAAATAAAAGCTTGTAAAAATATGCAAACTTTGATGGGATCTACGCAACTGGCACTTATATAAAAATGTCCAGCTAAAATTAGAATGTTACATTTGCATACTGATGTCAAAACACGGTAACATCAAATGGATAATTTACATAATTCTAATAACATATTATAATAAATCACAATTTAGCATTCATTAATGTATATTATCAACACACATATTAGATGCCTCAGGATATGTTTTTGTGTGTAACTATAATTTCTTGTGTTTGGGTCCTCAAGGCGAGTGTTAGGCAGATTAAGTAGTGAATAATGTAAGCAAAAACGACATGCTATTTTTAACATGCGGCCTATTTATTGATAAGTGATTATCGACCGCCAATTAATGGTTGCAACATCATAATATGTTATGATATATTGTGTCAATCTCACTTTGCTACCGGCAGAGAGAATGGAGGGTGCTTAAAAGAAAATTAGAAAAGGATAGGAAGGTCTGTAACGCACGTCTACGGAAACAACTTGCCGTTTAGTTGGACTATATGTTGCTTTTTTCTTTTGAGGCCGCCAAGGCCTACCTGGCCACCATTTTAGTATCGTCAGCATCTGGGATGGTGGCCCATATCTTCTGGACTTCACCCTAGCTTCTCACCATACAGCGGGGTGCAATTAGTCGATGGATTGAATATAAATAAAAAACCTATGTAAAATAAAAATTATAAAAAGTAGAGACTAAGAAAAAAGAAGTTAACTCCGATGCCAAAGAGTAAAACTAAATTTACACAGAAAACAAAGGTAATAAAATCTGATCTTAAATTAGATCAGATTCCATTACCTTTGTTTTCTATGTAAATAAAGTTCATAAATCGAATATTAATAATAGATTTATATTTTTAAACTGAATTTAATCAAACTTAAAAAAATTAATATGTAATCACAAATTATGTTAAATCATAATATTACAAAATATTAATGTTGAACTTTGTGTATGGATGTACCAAAACTTAGAGGATCAAGCTAACGTCACCTGCAGCCAGTATGCCACCTGCCGATTGATACATGAGGCTCTGGCCTTTTTCTTTTTTTTGTGTGGGCACCCCACCGGTGCCAGTGATGAGGTGGGTATGTCGGAATCGAACCGACTAAAACCACTCAGTGTACTTTCCAAGAGTCCATTGCCGGGCACCCTGGGTACGCCCTCGACAGGATAACCCCAGCGTTCCCGGCGGACTTCCGCCATCGCGGTTTCGCTTTTGGGTTCGCGTTTGATTGGGTGGCTTCTCCCACCTCGTTTGCTCAAGCTGCACCTTCCATTTCTTCAGCGCCTCCTTGCGCCATTGGTACAACTACGCTAATGCCCTCGCTTCCAGGTCCCATAGGGCGGAACCGGCTAGGAGACATGCTGCCTCGACGGAGATCGTGGGATATCCCTTTGTCCCTTTGCCCGCAAACAGCCACGTTGCGGGCTCTGGCCTAGGTTATCCTCTCGGGGTTGTGTGGTCAAACGACAGTCGCTTCCATAACAGCCCTATAAACCAAACTAAAAGAGGAGAAAGTTTAATTGGACCCCGGGCTCTTGAAGAACGCTAAGATGATGACGATTAATAAAGCTTATCGTATCTCTGGAATTGGCTTTCCCTTATAAATATCTGTACTTCTGTCCTAATATTATAAATAGAGAGGCTGGACTTGGGAGTTTGTTTATATGTTTTGGGTAATCTTCGGAACCACTGCACTTATTGAAAAATTATTTCACCATCCAAAAGGTACATTATCCCGAATGCACATAGGCAAAATATATTTTGTGTAAATTACGATAGCTTGAGTTATAAAAACTTAAATTAATCGAAGTGAAGCGAGGGCGGGTTGCTAGTTATTATTGAAGTGAATTATCCTTAAACTATTTACAAATAACTATTTATTACTTTAATTCATCTTGTTTTAGCAATTGCTCTTGCATTCATTCAACAATCTTGGTTAATATTTTAATTTAGGAACTAAAACCTATTAGTCAGAAAGACAACCCACTTAATGATTGGCAATTGCTAAAAAGTTACTAGTCCTAGGTCTTGCTACAGAAAATTATCGATTAAGTACGAGTATCGAAGCTATACACATAATAAATGCTTGCTTCACCTTACTCAAATCTTATTTATTGGATTACAAAACGCAGACTAGTGAGGCGAGGCTCCCTAAATGAAACTTCGCATTGCTAAATAATAAATTACGTTGTTTATTGATATAATGCTGGAAGGAATCAAATTTATCATAAACTAAAGTAAATTAGAATGCCACGCGTAGTAGAGTTGGTTTAATAGAGGTATACTTTTTCCTGAAGTTCTTGATTTCTAGGAAAGCATTTTTAATACTATACTAATACTTTAATACTATAATTGTGTTTTGTTGCATCGGTACTACTTCTTAGTAGCAAGTGAAGAGATCTTGTCCCTACCTACCTCAAGGGGAACCAGTCGTGAATATAAATGTATCTATGCATTTTACTTTGGTTTCTAGCCTGTATTCAAAGAAAGCATTTTGTTTAAGAACGATATACCTGGATAAGCCAACGTCATAATATCCTTTAACATTGTCAACCAATCTTTTGGCGATTTATTTAGGCTGGAAGATACTTTACGTGAGGTGATTTATTGCTTAACCACTTTAGTTAAACGACATAGTAACTTCCAGGTAGCATCAGATTTTGGTTTCGATAAAATCGTTTTTAAATATTCGATAAAATTACTTTAGCTCTACATCTAGTTTATTCAGATTTATTCCACAAGCAGTGGGTTGCATTAATTTTCATTGTGATTAGAGAATGATGTACATCTTCTATTATTATTGTATTCGGTAAAATATACAATTGGGTAAAATATTTTTTTATTAAGTATGCAAATTTTTCCTATGTATAATGGCTAAATCTAAGTTTTAGGGCTAGCTTAACATAATTTCCGCCTAAATAAGAATCATCGAACCAGGGTACATGAGGATGTATGGTCCTATATCATATACTTTTATCAATGGATCAAATTGCTTTATGCACTCGTCAAAACATAGTTTTTTTTAAACTTGAATAACTCAAATTTAATAGACAGATTGGATATGAAACTGCATCGTGTGTAGACTCTTTCAAACATTTAAATTAAAAAAAGTGTAGGTCAGCAGAAGACTAGTCATTCTTGACATTGTTAGTAGTATGCCCTCGTTTTAATTAAAGCCATTCACAATTTTTTTCTTGTCCTAGATATATTGATATTTTGTTACTTTAATTATCTCGTTAACATAGCCATCTAGAATAAAAATCAATACTCGAATAAGGCAAGACTTGTAATTATTATTCCACAATGCGGGTCACCGGTCACTTCTAACTAAGGTATACTTACGTTACTCGTCCTAATTCTCATTAAAACCCGTTCTTACTATTTTACTATTAGATACAATGTAAACTCTGGTGTGGTGATTCAAATCGTCTTCAATGAATCATACCACGCTTAAACCTCATTGAAGAGATATTTGATGACAATTAATATTCTTCATCACCCTCCTAACGATTTCCCGCCTGGCTTCGTCCAATGTTTACACTTTGGAACCCGGGGTCCACTTTTTAGTCTTGACTTTTTGAGAACGACTGTCGTCTGACCTCCCTAACCCAAGAGGGAAGGTTGCGCCAGACCCTCGTCCGTTATTTAGTAAGTGCCTCGACTAGCAGGTCAGGTGGACCTGGGCCCCGAAGGTATTAAGTAGGGCCTGTGCACCATGATAATTAATGTCGATATTTAAATTATGAGTAATATTCTCTAATTAAAATATAGACATTAACCCCGTAAAATAGTAATAAAGGGATAGTCGTCAAACGTAATAATAAACTATATGCACAGAGTAAGTAATTATATTTTGTATGGGTAAATATTATAATAGGCCTGTGAACAACAATATAGATGAAAGCTATATGAATAAAAAAACAATTACCCACAGATTTTGAGTAAGGAATGTTTTTATTTAACACTAGCTATGCCCGCGATTTTACTCGCGTGGACTTAGTTATAGATTATTAATTTTTGTGCGGGACCCTAATTCTTTTCTACAAAATCGGCCCAGCTGTTATTTATTTCAAACTCTTTAAGTCTAATTTCATCTCAATCTTAATAATAAACAAACAAATAAACGTAGGGTTGAGTCATCACGAATAAGTTCATATATAATGACAGAATTAATTGTGTGTTGACATCATAGCAATCTGACGCCATTTAAACTTATTTATTGAACCCATTCTCTGATACCAATTACAATAATTAAGCTGTTTCGCTTAGTAAAACTTCCGTTGTGAAATCTTAAAAAAAGCTACGATCCTTGGCCCTGCCTAAAGATGTATGAAAAATGTTTCACAATATATCTGTCTGTCTACTGATCAACCTTTTAAAAAGATTTCGATCAAATTTTGAACTATAAGTGATCAAATTAGTGGTAATACTAATTAAAGTTTTTATTGCAGTGGCCATAATATAGTAAGTTATCAATATTATATATTGAAGTAATCAATGAAATGATTAAATGTCAATAGTTCCGGTTATGTTTGCTATGAAACCGTTAATTGCGCTAAATCTGGTTGTACTAGGGGTGTATGTTGGGTAACCTCCTCGAGTGTCATTCCGATTCCGATCCCGCTGGAGTCCGGGGGGAACGGAATCGGAGTGGCCGGTACACCCTGGGCGGCGGTCAATGGCTTCCCCATCATGGGGTTGGCATTGATCGTCGGCCAATACCCAACGTGGCGGGAACACATCGCTCACCGTACTCCTCTGCTTTCAGAGGAGACAGGATGAGCGATGCTGTCAGTGGTGGAGGCCACAGTAGGGTCCTGGGGGATCCAGGGGCGGGTTGGCCCACTGCTGACGCAGGGGCCGATGGGTACTTGTGCCGCCGCCGGTGAGAGAGGACTAGCCATCCTCTCGCGTTCCGTAATCAGCAGGTGATCAGCAACGACCTGACTGGTGGCTCCAGAAGGGTACGCTGTGAACTTGCTGACCGGAGGGCTTGCCTTTATTGGCCGGCCCACGACAAGGAAAAGTCTATAAGACCCGACAGCGAAGTCGTCAAAACCTATGGATACCAGCCGACCTCCATAGTATATAGGCTTATCCAGGTGCAGGGGGCTCCGCCTGGATGGACCATCTTTCCCCCATACTCGTGGGATATGTAATGAATACTATCAATTTAAACCAAAACAAACCGGACGATACAAACGAAAACCTTGGCGCGGACAATGGTATCCGAGATGAAGGAGTGCAGGTAGTTGGGGGTGAAGAGGAGGTGAGGCGGCGGCCTCACTCGCGGTCTGTTAAGGCCGTCTTCACTAGACCCGCTACTCCGCTACCGATAGGCGGGGAGACGGACGCGGAAATTGCGTCAGCGGCGTCAACGGCGGGTACTGACAATGAGTCAGTATCCGGCCGCATGGAGACGGAGGAGGGTCAGCGGCCACGCTCGGGTGGACCGTCCCTTGACCGGAGCAGAAGCTCCGGGCAACGGACGATCTCCTCGAGCGAGGACGATCGGCCGGCCAAAATATTGGCCACCGCGGCGGCCAGAACGACGAAGCCGCCAATTCACGTCCCTCCACTACCCAGTGGCAGGGACCAAGGCGTCCCCGCGGCGAGGGAACTCCTCGCAGCACTTGCCCGCATAACGGACACCATAAAAGGGTCCAAAAATGTGTCGGGCAAGAAGAAGACGGTGGCGGAAAACGTCGCCGTCGCCAGGACAGTGCTGGAGGAGCTCCTTGGTAGGAGCGTCTCCGAGGAGGAGGTTAAGCTCAGGGCCCGGGTCACAAGCCTGGAAACTGAGCTGGCCAACTCCTTGGAGCAACAGCGGGTCCTCCGGGAGGAGGTCAGGCAACTGACCCAGATGGTCAGGGGACCCCCGGAGGCCCAGAAGGCCCCAAGAGCCCAGGAGGTGGCGGACCACCCGAGGGCTCTTGCGCCGCCAGAGGGGGCGCCTACGTCGGCGCCAAAACCGGCGCCAAAGCCGGCCACTAAGTCGGCAACCAAGCCGGCGCTGAAAACAGCGCCTAGGACGGCGCCCATTCCGCCGCCTGAGCCTGCGCCTAGTGTGGTGCAGCTCCTGGCGGCCATCGAGAGGCGGCTTGGCGTGTTAGAGGACCGGGCTTACCGTCCCCCACTGACACGGACTGCGTCTTTCGCGGCTGCTGTCAGTGGTAAGCCCGGCCCCGCCGCCCCAGTGGCCCCAACGCCACAAGGGAAGGGGAAGAAACGCGGCACCCCCGCCCCCGCCATAACCGCCGCTCCCGCTGCACCCGAGCGTTCCTTCAGAGGGGAGGAATGGGTGGTAGCGGGAGCCGCCAAAAAGGCGAAAAAAGCCGCCAAAAAGGCGGCTAAGAAGGCGGCAAAAGCCGCTGCGGCGAAGGCGCCGAAGAGGCTCCGCGCCCCACGCTCCACTGCCGTCGTCCTGACGGTGACAACGGAGGGTGTGGAGAAGGGCGTGGGGTACGCCCAGGTCCTGAGGCAGGTTAAAGCCTCAGTGGACCTCAAGGCCCTCGAGATTGAGGGGGGGCTCCGGTGCAAAACAACTCGCACCGGAGCTCGCCTCCTCGAGGTCTCCGGTGCCACCAGCGGCCCCAAAGCCGACGCCCTAGCGGCCAAGCTGAGGGAGTCGCTGGATACCGAAGCCGTCCGCGTCACCAGACCCAACAAATGCGCAGGTTTGCGCATTTCGGGTCTGGATGACGCGGCCACGACGGAGGAAGTCATCTCCGCCGTCGTGGAGGCGGGCGGCTGCCCCCGTGATCAGGTGAGAGCTGGAGAAATCCGCTTCAGCTCCACCGGTCACGGCACAGCAGTCGTCAACTGCCCCGTCGCAGCGGCGCAGAAAATTGCGGACGAACGGAGCCTCCTCGTTGGGGGCTTCCTAAAGGCGCGGGTGCAACTCCTGCAGCCCCGCGAGACCAGGTGCTTCAGGTGCCTGGCCGTGGGGCATGTGGGAGTGCAATGCACAGCGGGAGACACCGTGGGGGATCGGTGCTTCCGCTGCAGTCAGCCCGGGCACAAGGCCAGTGCTTGTGATGCTCCGCCGCGCTGCTACAAATGCGTAGCGGAGGGCAAAGCGGCGGAGCACCGGGCGGACAGCAGAACCTGCGCCGCCTCGAGGCCAAAGCCCCGTTCGTCCGCAACGGGTAGCGGGGGTGCCGCTCAAGAGCGGCCACATTCGCGGCGGGATGCGGAGATGGACGTCCATTAATGGACACACCAATCCGTATCCTGCAGGCGAACATAAACCACTGCACCGGTGCTCAGGATCTTCTGTACCAGAGCATCGTGGAGTGGTCTATTAATGTGGTCGTGGTCGCTGAGCCGTACTGGGTCCACCCCGGAAGCCCGGTGGACCTGGACGGCGTAGCGACCGTCTTCGGGGGGTCCGCCGCGGACACCTCGCGCCTTGCATTCATTGCAAGGTGCAGAGGCTGTGTCGCGGCGGACTATGAGGGCTTGGCTGTCGTGGCCGTCTACTTCTCGCCAAGCCTTGACCAGTACGAGCTTGAGCTAAGGCTCGCTGAACTGGACATTGTTCTCGCTGCGTGCTGTCCTCGTCCTGTCTTGGTCCTGGGAGACTTCAACTCCTGGTCTCAGGCCTGGGGCTCCCGGGAAACCAATGACAAGGGGCGAGTACTGGAGGACTGGGCCAACACCCGTGGTCTAGAGGTCCTCAACCGGGGGAATGTCGCCACCTGGGAGCGGCGGGGGCTCAGTTCGGTCGTGGATGTCGCGTTCGCGACCCCTGCTCTCGCCCGCCGCGTCCAGGGTTGGCGCGTGGTGGAGGAGGAGGAGACGGATTCCGACCATAAGTACATTCGGTTCAACGTCTCCCCTCCAACTAACCTGCCGCCGACAATCGCGAATCCCCCGGATCCACGTTGGGCGCTCAGACGCCTGGATCGGGAGGCTCTCCTGGAGGCATCCATAGTGCAGGCCTGGATTCCGTCACCGGCCAGGCCTGCCGATGTCGACGCAGAGACGGAATGGTTCAGGAGAGCCATGTCGCATATCTGCGATGCGGCGATGCCTAGGGTTAAGCCCGGCCCGGCCAAGAAACAGGTGTACTGGTGGTCAGCGGAGATCGCACAGCTGCGAGCAGCGTGCGTGACCGCTCGCCGCCAGTACACCAGGTTTCGCCGGAGGCGTCGCCGACCAGATGATGCGGCAGCCCGAGAGGCGGAGCTGTATGAGGCGTACAAGGGGGCCAAGAGGACCCTCCAGGAAGCCATAAAGCAGGCCAAACGGCGGGCCCGCGAAGAGCTGCTGGAGTCTCTGGAGCAGAACCCATGGGGGCGTCCTTACCTTGCGGTCAGGGGCAAAATCCGCCCAAGGGCGCCCCTACTGACCCAGAGCCTCCAGCCGGAGCGGCTGGAGGGGATACTGGGCTCCTTGTTCCCAGCGAGAGCGGAGGAGCATGTCCCTCCGCGTATGGCTCCGCCTCAGGCGCCTGACGCCCATAATAGCGAGAGCGATGTGCCCGAAGTCAGGGAGAGTGAACTGGGGGTAGCAGTGCTCCGGCTTAAAGCCCGGAAATGCACTGCCCCCGGACCCGACGGCATTCCAGGCCGAGCATGGGTCCTGGCCCTGGAGGAACTAGGGCCTCGACTGGTGGCGCTCTTTAGCGCATGCCTCGAAAGGGGCCAGTTTCCAAAGGCTTGGAAGACGGGGAAACTGGTCCTTATCCGGAAGGCGGGGCGGCCGGCGGACCAGCCATCCGGTTACCGGCCGATCGTGTTGCTCGACGAGGTGTGCAAGCTCTTTGAGCGGATTATTGCAGAGCGCCTCGTCGAGCATCTCACGAACGTGGGGCCAGATCTGGCGGACAACCAGTTCGGTTTCCGCCGGGGGCGCTCCACCGTGGAAGCGATCATGCGCGTTAGGCACCTGGCGGAGGAAGTAGTCTCGCGGGGTGGGGTGGTGGTGGCGGTGTCTCTCGACATCGCCAACGCCTTCAACACCCTACCCTGGAGCTGCGTTAGGGAGGCGCTCGCGTATCACGGAGTGCCTCCTTACCTCCGCCGCATTGTCGAGGCATACCTATCCGAGAGGGCCATAGTTTACCCGAGCTGGCTAGGGCCAGGGCGGCGAGAAGTGTCGTGCGGTGTTCCACAGGGGTCGGTCCTAGGGCCACTCCTGTGTAACATCGGATACGACTGGGTGCTTCGCGGTACGTTGCTCGAGGGTGTCAGCATAGTGTGCTATGCTGACGACACCCTCGTTATGGCGCGGGGAGCAACGTACCGAAGCGCGGCACTGAAGGCCACGGCAGGGGTTGCTCAAGTCGTGGGTCGAATACGGCGGCTGGGACTCGAGGTGGCTCTCCAAAAATCCGAGGCTATGTGTTTTCACGGGCCTCGGAGGGGGCCACCTGCGGGAACCAGCATAACCGTAGGGGGCGTAAGCATCGGCATCGAGCCCACGATGAAGTACCTTGGGCTCGTACTCGATAGCCGATGGGACTTCGGACCTCATCTCCGAAGTCTGGTCCCGAAACTGAGGGGGGCTGCGGCCGCGCTATCGCGGCTGATGCCCAACGTTAAGGGACCCAACGCCCCCACTAGGAGACTGTACCTGGGGATCGTGCGAAGTATGGCCCTATACGGGGCCCCCGTATGGGCGGAGACTCTGGCGGCCCGCAACGTGGCTGTTCTTAACAGCCCGTTAAAGGCGATGGCCGTCAGAGTCATCAGGGGGTATCGCACGATCTCCGTCGAGGCGGCATGTCTCCTAGCTGGGACCCCTCCATGGGACCTGGAAGCGAGAGCCCTTGCGCTGCTGTACCAGTGGCGCAAGGAGGCGCTGGAGCGGGGCCATAGGCCGGAACCCCGAGAAATCAGGGCTCAGCGGTCCCTGCTCCGCCAGGAACTCATGGAGACATGGAGGGTGCGACTTGAGCACCCAAGGTGGGGGGAATCCACCATTGCGGCGGTGAGACCGATCATGAAGGAGTGGTTGGAGAGGGACCATGGGGACCTCTCCTACCGGATGTGCCAGATGGTTACCGGACACGGGTGTTTCGGTAAGTATCTGTGGCGCATCCACCGGGAGACAACGCCGCAGTGCCAGCACTGCGAGGATCCTGGCGAAGACACGGCGCTCCACACGTTGGTGGAGTGCCCTGCGTGGGCGAGTCAACGCCGGGATCTCGTTGCGGTCCTGGGCGTGGACGTTCTCTCGTTGGAGACCATGGTGAGGGCCGTGGTCTCCGACGGGAGCAAGTGGCACGCCGCCGCCTCTTTCTGCGAGCAGGTAATGCGCGCGAAAGAGACGGCGGAGAGGGAGCGGGAAAGAACCCTGCCCCCCGAGTTTCGCAGTCTGCGGCGAGGACGCCGCAGACTCATCTACGCCCAGGACTACCGACCTCCATGATCGGGGCCTGAGGACGGCAGTTGGCCGACTCGCCGTCCTTACAGAAGCAGGCCGTGGCGGAGGCGTGTCGTGTGTGCCCTACACACGCCTGCCAACTCACCGAAGCGGGATAAAACCCGACCCCACCAGGCGAGGCCGCGAAGGCGGCCAAAGTCCGCCGGCAACCCTGGGGTTATCCTTTCGAGGGCTTACCCGGGCTGCCCGGCAACGGACACTTGGGGAGGACACCGTGCGGTTTTAGTCGAGACACGACATAACCACCCCCGCTGGCCAGCGGGGGGGTATCCGAAGGGATTTCCGCACGTAAAAAAAAAAAAAAAAAAAAACTGGTTGTACTATTAATGTCATATATGTGTGAAGTTTAATAGTGGTTTTCTTTACTACTACTAAACTTTTGATTAATTAATTTATTGACATGATACAACAGAAGGAGGTTAGATACAGTAGAGTTCTGGCGGATCAAGCTATATGATAGCGTAGTCAAGCAACGCTATCATAAATCTGTTGATAGATTTTTAATTGATTATTATTAGCACCTGGAATCTGCCAAATTACGTGTTAAGAATATGAATGACAGGAAATACAGCAAGTTAGTATAATACCTTGACTAACTAAGTAGTCTACATATAGAATATTTCATAATTCCTTTTGGTAGATATGAAAATTAGAAAACTGGTTTCAGCAAAAACTAGTTTGACTATAAATCGACCCCAAAAACATAACATAACTTCACGCCTGTATCCCCGAAGGGGTATGGAGAGGTGTATTACATACCCACGATTCGCCAGTTATGTTTAAGTCCTAATGTAATAGGGGGCAAGCCTATTGCCATCTACCGGGCACATTACTAAGCGAGCGATAATTAATGATAATAGGGCTAGGAAAGAGCATATTGCAACTCTCTGCTAATTTAATAGATTGCACATATTTGAAAACACTAATGAACTAAACATTAGTCGATAGTGGTATACGATACCGTTGATTGAGAGAATCCGGAGCGTGCCACCATACGTTGCCTCACACTGTACAATTACTTGTATCACAGTACTGAATATGTTAAGAAATATGTAAATGTACCCTCGGGCTCTGCCGTTCGTGCATGGATCGTCTTGAATAGTGTTGGTGCTGTCAGTAGCCCCACAGTTTGCCTTCTTTGTTCTCGTTTGAGTATTCGACTATAATAATGATAATGTATAGCGTATAATGAAAATATTGGACAATTTGTTACAAATATGCTCATACTATTTAGTGACATAAACCGCACTGATAATTTTTTTCATAGGGTCAGGTCCCTATCATGGGGGTGACAGGTGGAGCTGCCTGTTATCCTAGCAGAAGCAAGCTGGGGTGGTGGTGCGTTGACCGCATCCCCTTTTCGGGGGCAAGAGGGGGATACCGTGATTCCCAAACCCGAGGAGGCCATCGCGAAACCGGAGATAGCCCTGGGCTGTCCGGGGTACGAGGGAAATGCCTTATAGGCCGGGCCACCTTACACCCCGGCAACTGAAGAGCCAAGACGGCGTGCGGTTTTAGTCGGTTTGAAACCGACATAACCAAATCCGCCCGCTCGCCGGCGGGGAGGAAACCAGGGGGATTTCCACACGAAAAAAAAGCGTCAGGTCTCTAAAGTAGTATAGGACGTATAGGGAAGTAAAAATACTGTAAACTGCTTGGATGAAAGGTTTAATGATAGCAGTGTAACTATAAATTCAATTTGAAACTCAGGCGATGGATATAAATTAATAATATCCTAGACAAGTATGTCTATTATTAGTATATGTAGTATATTAGTAATAGTATATATACTATATGTAGTAACAGAGCGCTATCTAGAACCATAGTAAGCATAGATAAGCTGGCTGTAATATGGGTTCTAGAATGCGGATAAACAACAACAACTTAGATACATTTTTTACATATTATTATACAACATAGAAACACCCAAATCAATGGTAATATACTTATTCATACATATAAATATTTGTACTGAGTGGGAATCGAACCCGCAATCTATAACTGAGCAGTCGAACGCTATATCGCTACGCCACAGAGTTCGTCAGTATATGGTGAAAATTTAATGGCTAGTTGTTCATGCATCATGCTCGTGAAAGAGCGCTACTTGGTGTGACCGGTCAGACTTGACATTATAGTTTTATACATAATGTTTTACGAATATATTGTTCACTAGCTGATGCCCGCAGCTCCGCCTAATAGAAAAAATGGCATCAAAATCTATTCAGTAGTTTTTGCGTCCATCGCGAACAGACAAGAAAATTTTTGTGTTGTTAATCGTTAATTTTATATAACCCATTTTTTTTTATATCTCCAAATACAGACCAGTAATTTAAAATTTTATAATAGTATTGATATAAATGGTATATCAAACCATAATATTCATTTTCATTTGCTCCACAAGTTAGCCACGTAGGTACAGGGTGTGTGTTGGGTAACCTCCTCGAGTGTCGCTCCGATTCCGATCCCGCTGCAGTCCGGGGGGAACGGAATCGGAGCGGCCGGTACACCCTGGGCGGTGGTCAATGGCTTCCCCTTCACCCCTTCATAGGGTTGGCATTGATCGTCGGCCAACACCCAACGTGGCGGGAACACATCGCTCTCCGTACTCCTCTGCTTTCAGAGGAGATAGGATGAGCGATGCTGTTAGTGGTGAGATGGCCCAGGGTCAGCCGGGGTGCGAGGGATATGCTCTATGGGTAACCTTACACCCCGGCGTCTGAAGGCCCGAGACGGCGTGCGGTTTTAGTCGGTGCAAGCCCGACATAACCGCCCCCGCTAGCCGGCGGGGGGGTATCCGAAGGGATTTCCGCACGATAAAAAAAATCTTGTTAATAGTTTGTGTTTATTTTAATCGTGATAATTGATATCGATAGTGTCAACTGCAGCAGCGAGTTATTTGCAATATTATCGTAGTGTCGATAGGTCAAGTAAGCCAGGTGGCACTCCTTTGCAATTCAACACTTATTATCTTAACAGTTGGGCAGAATTCTTAGAATAGGATTTGTTACTTCATTAGTTGTCGTAGTGTTAGTGTGTAATAGATATCTATGTACAGGGCGTCTCACGGGCGGCGATGCCACATGGAGGGAAAGTATCTGAAATAATCTAGATAGACAATTTCACTAAAAAGAGGCTTCATTTTGATTTTATTATTTTAGCTCCTTCATGTATGGACGGATTTGCAAAATTCTTTATTTTTATGTTAAACATACGTTTATTTCGAAATGGCTGGCTGGGCACCAACTTCAACTGAGATCTTATGTGAATTTTTATCTTTTGAATTAAATTTTAAATTCATTTATTTTTCACCATTTAGTAACTTCTTGAAGTTGGTTTTATTTCTTGTTAAAAGTATACTTATTAATATATAGAAGTTAATGATCGTGACACATAAGATTAGTAGAACGTAGGAACGTTTCAAAATGCAGCCACTACAGTGATTTCCATCAATTATAATACTTAATTATAATACTAAACTAATTATAATCGAACGACTTCTATAAATAATGTTATGAGAGTTGACTCCAAATGGTAGAGCAAGTAGGAATATTAAATTTACTGGTGATATTAAAAATAAACTAAGATGAATGTTACTTCCGGAAGTCTATTTTAATTTTTTGTCTCAGTCTATTTTTATTTTTATCAGATTCTATCGCGTTTATTTGTTTTTATTTTATTATTTACTCTGATCCTGACGCGACGTTTATCCTTTATATTATTCTGGGTTTCCCCGTATCCCTGACTGCCAAAATTACACCAAGTACATCACGATGGAATCCATAAAAAAATAGATTCATATGAATCAGATGAATATTAAATAAAATTAAATAACCACTTTCGCGTGGTCCTAAACTTTAAGAAATGTGTGGTGTGGTCATTTTACGTTAATAAACTCGAACTTAAAAGATCGTAAAGACTATGCACTGGAGCTATAAATAAAATGGCTGTCTAACCAAACCGGTTAAACGCGAGCGCATCGGATCGTATGCCTCTTTCGCGGGTGACAACATTAATTGTTGAGAAGTAGGACATCCACGAGGGCAATTTAATACATGCAGTATTGCATGTCATACTGCAAGTATTCCAGTTTGGTGAAATCTATCTATCTATACTATTATATTATATTATAAAATTGTAAATTAGTCGTGTCTGTACATTGGAGATATTTAAAAATAAAAATTGGTTTATGTTAAATGATCGATTCTAAACACAAAAATTTTATTTGGATATCTTGTCTATCTGTTTATTCGCGATGGACGCAAAAACTACTCAACGGATTTTGATGCAGCTTTTTCTATTAAAAAGGTCTTAATCACACTTAAAATCGTTGCGTTGATAAAATCTGCAATGGGTTCAGAGGAACCGGAGATATGACCAAAAAACGATAACCGACCTCCACGCAGGTGGAGCTGCGGTCATCAGCTAGTGTATGATAAATAATATTTGCCTTTGCAGTTAGGTAAAATGTGAGACTTTGAATTTGGTTCCCGTTGATTAAACTGCATAGAATATTAAAGTTTATTCAGGTGTTCTCTAAGTATGTTCTGGCCTAATCTAGTTCCAGTAGCATCAATGATATTCTTATTCTATTTGATCGATTTTAAAAAAGAAGTTTCTAAGTTTCTCAATTCGGATGTTTCTAGGTTCGGGCATAACTCTTAACGGATTGACATAATTCTTTATGTATAGATGATGTATTCCTGAAAAAGAAATGGCAGTTTACAACTATAAACTCTGTAATGAACAAAATGAATGCACTTCTATTAATATATAACATGTTTGATATAATTAATATTTAAATATTCATTATATTTCAGTAACTATGGATTATAATACTGACAATTAAAATAAAACATACTGACATCAAACAAATTACGAATGATGGTAAATCTTCGGGCTCCAAAAGCAATTTTTGGATGTAACTAGCATTTCCTCTGAGATAATCATGATGGAAATGGATGTATTTTGCAAGTAAAATTTTTCTCTAAAGACTTTGTTAAATAAATGGCCCCTAGAAAAAGCCTAGATACATCTTAGTTTATAAGTCTTACCTATATGTGTATCTGCCCATATTGTTATTATATGTTATGTGTAATTTATAATTAGTGGTTCGCTGTATGCGGAGCTTGTGGCCGGACGTCATAGGGGAACGAAAGTAGCGCGGCAGGGGGCAAATCAGCTTGCCTGTGTCCGTCATAGAACGTGCGGAGTCCTCTGCATGCACCTCTGACGAATGGACGCAAGTCCTGTATGCGGCGACTCTACCTGAAAACCTACCTTTATTTTGCACCCCTCTACCGTCTATTACACACTTAGTAAGTGTTTTCTGTAAACCATACAGTAATTTATTACGAATCCCGTCCTCTACAATATTCAACGTGCCAAAATATTTGAATTATTCGTTTCAATAATATAATGTCCTCTTATGTCTATATGTAACATGGTGACCCTCAACCTAGAACATTACCTTAGCCTATCAGTATGCCTTTTATGAAGTCGCATTATGAAACGAGTCACAACATCTAAACCTTGATCTATATTCTATTCAATTATATGTATATCAAAAAGCCAAAGTAACTTCCATTGTTCAGATTTTAAGTAATCAAAACTTATATTAATTATATTAAAATAACTAATATTACCTATGAATTTGAACATTGGTTATATTGCTTATTTTTTGTTTGTGTTCTGTTTAATTATTACTCGTTTTAAATTGAAATTTAATACATAGATAGACCATACATGGTGTTACCTCAATTAAACGCGGGCGAAATCATGAACAAATGACATTAATATTATGATAATGAGGCATTTCTAGTGGCGTGGCGGTAGCGCTTTCAAAAAATGCCACGTCGGAGGTCGCGGGTTCGATTCCCGCTCTATGCCAATATTTGTATGCATGAATATGTCTATTTGCATTGGTCTGGGTGTTTCTATGTATAATATGTATGTATTTACAAAAATAATTTTATGCATGGGCTGTGCTGATTTCAAAAGCTTGTATCGCGCAAGTAATTTCTCTATTTGCGCTACAAGCTTTTGAAATCAGCACAGCTCTTGCATACAATCATTATTTTCGTTTTTAGTGCAACTTTTTGAATAAAAGCTTGTTTTAAGAAACTGTTTTTAATCATTATTATTTTATTTTCCACTTTTCAGTTGTAGTAATATAATGTACTAGTACATTCTACACAAAGCTATATGGACCCAAAGTATGCATAGTTTAACTAGCTTGTGTAATGGGTTCTAGACTGCGGATAAACATACTTAAATACATTTTTTTACAAGCTTTTATTTAATTTTCACTGTTCGTATGTATGTCGTCCGGCAAAATTCGAAAAACATTTTTGAACCATTTGTTGGCATCCGATTGAGTTGAATTTTGGTATACACTTTTAGTCTGGATAACCATGCTTTAATATAGTACCATGGAGCTGGTCTGATGATGAAGTGCGTCTTCTAACACCTGTACAATGGTGGTTATTCAAAAGAATTGTTTGATATGATGCCCTCGCGGCCACGGCCACATTCTATAATCGCACCGCTCGCCACATACAGAGAATTCATCCTCTCACGTTGCGACCGAAAACATTGCGTACAGTGAGGTATGGGAGGCACTTCCACTTCAAATTCGACATTCTGCGCACCCTCAGGCTGTGGAATGATCTCCCTGCTGAGGTTTTCATGAGCGACTATAATGTGGAGTTCTTCAAGAAGGGCATTACAAGGTTTTACAGGGTCGGCAGAACGAGTGTGACGCTCCTGGTGTTGCACACATCCACAGGCCGCAGTAACTGCTTGCCATCAGGTGGGCCGTGTGTTTGTCTGCCACCTAGAAGTAGGAGTTAGTAGTAGTAAAAAATTCAATAGATTTATATTCTGCAATTTAGAAGTTAGAAGAATATAAACCTATTGAATTTGGGCTCCTCTTTACATCTTAGCAAACTCTCTGGTGTTACATTATAGTCAGGGACTACAGATGGAGTAGGAAGGTGGCCATAGGTACTCCTAAACTCAGTCGGGGTGCGAGGGATATGCTCTATGGGCAACCTTACACCCCGGCGTCTTAAGACTCGAGACGGCGTGCGGTTTTAGTCGGTTCAAGCCCGACATAACCGCCCCCGCTGGCCGGCGGGGGGATATCCGAAGGGATTTCCGCCTGAAAAAAAAGAAAAGTACTCCTAAACTAAACAACATAAAAATATCTAATTTGGGCTGATTTGTTTTGTCTTGGTAACTAAAAGTATTCATAAAACCCGTTTTTATTAAAATTACCGTTATACTAAATCGTAAAAATGATTTTATGCAAGGTTTAAAGGAAATAAAAAACAGAAGAAGAACTTACGAGATACAACTATGCCTACTTTTTATTTATGATAAAAATATAACAAATAAATATTCTAGGACATTCAAGGGAGAGCTCAAATTAGAAGACTCTAGAAGAAGCAGTAGTCAGAGGATTATAAAAATACTTAAACATTAATTAGGGTTCCGTACCTCAAAAGGAAAAAACGGAACCCTTATGGGATCACTTCGTTGTCCTTCCGTCCGTCCGTCTGTTAAGACCGTTTTTCTCAGGAACGCGTAGCGGTACCAAACTGAAATTTATATCTAATACTCAGGTCTACTGTCCCTTGGAGCTGTGAAAAAATCAAACTTCTAAGCCAAAGCAAATTTCCGCAAATTTTCGAAACTCGTACGGGAATCAAAACCTACAGGGTACTTCCCGTGAACTTAGAATCTTGTAATTTGGTACGAAGTAACGTCTTATAGTACAGATGAAGGAAAAGTTGCGAAAGACGTAAATTTTTAGTTACATCATATAATAAAAAAATTTATTGAAAATTTTAAAGTTAAGTACTACTACCGTAACTATGACTCGATTGTCGTGATGGGTGAACTTTAACTTATATACCTACAGGTTTGTACGGAACCCTCGGTGTGCGAGTCCGACTCGCACTTGGCCGGTTTTTTTTATTTTTTTATTTACAAAAAAAGTATATAAGTATGTTTATCCGCATTCTAGAACCCATATGACAAGCTCTGCTTAGTTTGGATCTAGATGGCGTTGTGTAATTTGTCCTAGAATATTTATTTATTTTATTTATTGATGTATTGTAAAGATCTTTTGTAAATTTGATAGTGTAATTCGACGGTTGTAAGGTAAATAGGAGCAAGCGACATCGACTTTTCAAATCAAAAGGGTCAGAAATGACTTTATAATCATTTTATAACCCAGTGATTTTTCTGTTAAGTTCAGCTCACCTATGGCATTTTATGCATCATTTAAGAGTTAGGATTAATTTCATCTTAAGGCACGCCGTAATAGCGGAGGTAAGACCCATCACGAAGGACTGGCTAGAGAGGCGACACGGGAACCTCTCGTACTGGCTGACGCAGGTTATCTCTGGGAAGAATTGCTTCGGGGACCACCTGTGTCGGATGGCACTACCTAGGAGCGGATCCGGGAGAGACTCAGATCTCTCCCAATCCGCAGAGCAGGCGAGGCGCGGTGGCGACTCCGACGTGTGACGTCGCTCAACGACCCGTGTGTCCTCCATGAGTGCAGGCTCGAGGGTGACAGGTGGAGCCGCCTGTCACCTTAGCAGAAGCAGGCCAGGGCGGTGACGCGTTGCATGCTCCCCCTTTTTATTCCGAGGCTAGACGCAGAAACCGTGTTTCCAAAGCCCGTGGGGGCCATCTCAAAACCGTGCGTTTTAGTCAGTTTGAGTTCCACATAAGTCATCTTTGACATTCAAGAAGTCTACTCAGCCACTGCTTAAATTATTATTAATATATTAATCACTTATTTATTCATTTTATTTCATGGTAGCACTTGCACATGGACATCCACTATCTAATTTATTCGAGTGCAGTATATTATTCTGATTAATGAAATATTTTTTCATGTCTGTTTTGTTATAGGGTCTTGAAATTGGAGGTTTATAAACGTTATTTTATTTTCCCGGGGTGCCCAGCAACGGACACTTGGGGAAGACACCGTGCGGTTTTAGTCGATACACGACATAACCACCCCCGGCGGGGGGGTATCCGAAGGGATCTCCGAACGTAAAAAAAAATGTTTTTCTTATTTTAATAAATTACGGAAAAGAAGTAATATCTTATCAAAAATATAATCATAAACATCACGCCGACTTTATCGGCCATACACGAGCTTTAATCGAGGCTATCCGATAGTTTGTCCACGTTTCGTCTCTCTCCACGTCACGTTCCAATCCATCTTTTTACCCTAAGTCTAGTGACCGGAGATCTGTTTGCTTTTTACAGAAGTTTTCTTCATCGTGGCATCTAAAGCTATTGTCGGACGATGGCTTGAATACAATTGGGCCACTTACTTTGAATTAATCACAGAAAGCATAATCTGATAACTCAACTTGATTTTTAAATTTTCTTACTTCTAACACCGTAGAGCCCCTATCTGTATGTCCGTTGCTGGTTAGGGTTACGGTTTCATCACGCAATAGGCGCAATCTACTAATTTAGGTAAAGTTAACCTACCCTACACATCTGAGTAGTACGAGTATTACGTTGAAGAGGTCAAACTTTGTAGCACGTTTCAAATTATTTAATTAATATGACCATCAAATAAAGTTCATTATTAATTTATCTTAATAGATAAAGTAATAATATAATAATAATTATATAATATATAAGATCGTACCCGGGAGTTAACAGAAATTTATGTGCATGCACTCGCATTTCACCGTCATATTTTTTGTCCCATATAATAGGGAGTGAGTAACTGAGTATATTGCCGTCAGTCGGCACGTCTGGGATAAGATGATGTTTAATAGAACACTTAAATAAATCTATTGAGCATTTGGCATTGAAAGTGATCGTAATTAAAAATATGACTTTAACATATACACGTAATTCATGTTTAGGAAAATTAGGACAGTCTTAAACAACAAAATAATTCATCTGTATAATATTAAACATCTATAAATACTTTAAAGTTAGCCGGCGGGCTTTAAATAAGCATTTATACCTACTATACGACTATATATACTATATAATATGGAATGCCATGTTAGTCATGTTACTAGGTCAAGGAGAAGTATTGCATAATGATGAGCAAGTGAGGACGAAACCGGTTTTTATTGAACATATCATTAACGTGAGTGATATTGAAAAAAAAAGCCTGCTACAGAGTTAGGTTTGAATTCGTTTTAAGTAATCTGTGCGATTAATTAGTTAATAGTTTTATCCAACAACTATGATAAACGTGAAAGTTTTTGAGTATGGCTATATGGATGTTTGTTACTCTTTCACGCAAATAAGACTGAACGAATCTAGCTGAAAATTGGTATAGAGATAGATTATAGGAATGGAAAAACACATAGGCTACTTTATTTTGTTCCTTGAATAGGTTATCATGGGAAGCAGGAACGGGAACAAAATTCTACGCGGGCGAAATGCGGGTAAAAGCTAGTATATTACATACCTACTAGCTTTTGCTTGCAGCTTTTATTTAGCTTATAGAATAACCGATAATTGCTTCAGGCTCCATCTAAATGAAAATTGGAGACCAAAGTATTCTCTAGATTAAAACCTAAGGCCTAAAAAATTTTACTATTTGTCTATACAGTATCCGGCGTTTGGGATGTCACGTCGGGAAGAATAGTGATATTCCGGCTAAGATCGGCTTAATTTTTTTTTTGTCAAGTGTGTTGAGGAATGGGTGGGATATTCTTTCTACGGAAAGGGCCTCCTTCGACCAGCCAAGGTGATCATGCCTCTATTTTTATTTTTACTTCGGGCCACCAACCAGGTGGACACCGAAGTCTTAAAATCACACAAAAAAAATCAAAATTTTACACCCACTTTTTATCACTTTTCTCGACGTTTCACATGATTCTAAGTCTAATTAAGCAAAAAAAAATTTGTGTCGGTCTGTCTGTTGGTCTGGATGTCTGGATGTCTGTTTACGCAATAATACAAGAACCGCTTATCCGATTTAAAAAATTCTTTAGCCATTCATCTAGTTTGGTTAATGGGAAGAACTGATTAGATTTTGGGGTTTGTACGTTCAAGGTTTCGGGTATCTTTTTTTTTTTGTACAGAAATCCCTTCGGATACCCCCCGCCGGCCAGCGGGGGCGGTTGTGTCGGACTTGAACCGACTAAAACCGCACGCCGTCTCGGGTCTACAGACGTCGGGGTATAAGGTTACCCATAGAGCATACCCCTCACACTCCGACTAACCCTAGGCCATTCGCAGTGTCCCCTCTGATAACAGCAGAGGGGTACCTGGAGCGACCACGCCCCCCCGCGGGCCTTGCAGGCCCGCCATACCCCCTCGTGCAATGGGGTCAGCTGGCCCTGAAAAGGGCCGGTTGGTCAGAGTCTTGGCCGTTGACGTTGACGCCAGCTACTCCAGAGGAGCAATCAATGATGCGACTAAAACCGCACGCCGTCTCGGGTCTGCAGACGCCGGGGTGTAAGGTTGCCCATAGAGCATATCCCTCGCACCCTGACTGACCCTGGGCCATCACCGGTTTCGAGATGGCCCCCTCGAGTTTGGGAACCACGGTGTCCCCGTCTTGTCCCGGTTTGGGGGAGGGGCGCTAGGCGCCCCACCGTCCCGGCCTGCTTCTGCTGGGGTGACAGGCGGCCTCACCTGCCACCCCCAGGCCTGCGCTCATGGAGGACGGAGGTCGTTTAGCGACCTCCGGCGCCTGAGTCACCTGCGACGCGCGGCGAGCATGTTGCGGGCTCGGCGTGCCGGGAGAGTTCTGAACCTCTCCCGGGCGCGCTCCGCCATCTCCTTCGCGAGCATCACATGCTCGCAGAAGGAGGTGGCGGCGGCCCACGCGCTCGCGCTCCGCACCATTGCCGCAATCATGCTGCCGAGCGACAGGACTCCCACCCCGACGCCGGGCAGTTCGCCAGCGTGTGCAGCCCTGAGTCCTCGCTCGCGTCACTGTGATGACAAGGTTTCGAGTACCTACCATACAAATTGTCCCTAAAAAAATAACTAAGTTTGGCCCGAAGTTTGACAATCACTGTGTGATTACGCCCCACTAGATTTTAAGATTTGGAAACCGCCATGGGTACCACCTCACTGAAGCTAAACGGGGAGGTGTCTATGTTGGAATCGAACCGACTAAAACCACACGGTGTTCCGTTACGGGTACCTTTCTTTTTTCGTTCCTTCGGATAATCCCGCCGGCCAGCGGGGGCGATTATGTCGGGCTTGAAACGACTATAACCGCACGCCGTCCCGTCTCGGGTCTTAAAACGCCGGGGTGTATCCTCCCACCCCGATCGATGGCTGCCACGAGGTCACGCCTCGGTGCCTCCCACGCCGGCCGTCACGGGTACCTACTACGGGGGAATCCGGGTATACGGTATGGAAGGAAATTCCCCAGGAACCTAACCAGGCATTGGCCACCCATCGTGCAACAGGCAGCCGCCGTTTAGTAATGGAGGCTTAGGTCAACCTTCGATGAGTAAACGCACGCGTGTAACACGACGCGCCACTAGCTCGGGCCTGCTTCTGCTAAGGCCAAGGGTAGCCCCTTCCTTTCACCCACAGATCTGCGCTAATGGAGGACAGAGACCCGCCGCCGCGTCTTTTGCGTTTATCACTCTCACTCGGTCCCATGGTCTAAAGCGTTGGGCTTCCCACACGGATAGCTCGGATAGGGTATTACCGCCTACGACCTCCGTCCTCCAGGAGCGCAGGCCTTGGGGTGGCAGGTGAGGCCGCCTGTCGCCCCAGCTGAAGCAGGCCAGGATGGCGGGGTGACTAGCGTCCCCCCCCCCTTTTCCAGGGCAAGACGGGGACTCCGTGGTCCCCAAACCCGAGGGGGCCATCTCAAAACCGAAGAGAGCCCAGGGTCAGTTGGGGTGCGAGGGAAATGTCTTATGGGCAACCTTACACCCCGGCGTTTGAAGACCCGAGATGGTGAGCGGTTTTAATCGCTTCATGCCCGACATACCCGGTATCAGAGGAGATTTCCGCACGAAAAAAAGGAGGGTCCTACCGCTTCAATTGTGTCAAGCCCTGCGCTTAATAAGGTAATAATAATCCGCTAGCTTTGGCTAAAGAGAACTGGCGCAAACCTGTGGTACTAAGTATTACTGACCGTATGGATGTATGGAAGAGCAAGGAGTTGCATGGACGTTTATTTCGGGCTCTCCATGGGCCTGGTATAGATTTACCAGCATCTGCGTCTTAACTACGCTTCGGTGACCTATTTGGGAAAACCGAAGGTATTGATTTTGCAATTATGGACGAAGTTGTGATGACGAATAACTATCGGAGGTATATTCTAAAGGATGATACGGTTGACGAATGTCGGGCGTGCCACCGTCACGGAGAATCCCTTAGACATATAATTTCTGGTTGTTCTCGTCGTGCCAACGGCGAGTATTTGCATAGACATAACCAAGTAGCCAGGATTGTTCATCAACAGCTTGCTTTAAAGTACAACTTTGTGGAATCAGTAGGTATGTGCCCAACGCAGTTCTCGAAAATATCGCGATGTGCTGGGATCGATCTATCAACACTGACATAACTATTGAAGCCAATAAATGTGATATAATGTTGATTGATCGATCAGAACGCCGCGCAATAATTATCGATATCACCATTTCACAAGACGAGAATCTTGTGAAAGCCGAAAAAGAAAAACAAATAAAATAATAGGATTTGGCTTACTTCGACATAGAATGTATTTAAAAATATAACTTATATGTATTTTAAACTTAATAACGGAAATAAATATACTACGACATTCTACACAGCGCTTCCTAGACCCAAAGTAAGACTAGTTTAACTTGCTTGTGTCATGGGTTCCAGAATGCGGATAAACATACTTATAAACTTTTTTTTTGTAAATACGTACATAGAAACACCCAGACTAATGCAAATAGACATATTCATGCATACAAATATTTGCACTGAGCGGGAATCGAACCCACGCCCCCTGTCGTAGCAGTCGAATGCATTACCGCTACGCCACAGAGGCCGTCAAGGTGCCCTCGTCTGGTGAACGGCGGCCATGAGGGTCCTCGGTGCGAAGGAACGGTGTAAGATGTTCCTTCATCACAAAGGGAAGATTTACAACCAGGTATTACATAAAAAATCCGGTCAAGTGCGAGTCGGACTCGCCCATGAAGGGTTCCGTAGCAGTAAGTAACATAATATAAAAGTTCTTGTAGTTCGTTCAAGCCACGCCCCGCGGGAATTATAATTCTTATTTACGTAGGCACCTATTACAGATTTATTATTAGAAAATAATGGATCACGGTTTATGCATAAAGTATAATATGTTTATGAAATTAAATAATATACCTATCCTTTTTAATTTTTATTTTTGAGTTGATTGAATGAAAGGTAAATTGTGTTTTATGATTTATGACGTATTAAAAATAAAACTAGTTACTAGATCTCGTTTAAACCAATTTTCGGTAGATCATTTTTTTGTTTGAGGAGTTAGGAGGCACATTTCCCAGTTTGGAAGTGTCTCTCGCGCAAACTATACAATTTAGAAAAAAATGATACTAGAAACCTCAATATCATTTTTAAAGACCTCTCCATAGATAACCCTCACGTATAGGTTTGAAGGATAAAAAAGAATTTTGAGTTTCAGTTCTAAGTACGGGGAAACCCCCAAAATGTATTGTTTTTTTTTTTCTATTTTTGTGTGAAAATCTTAATGCGGTTCACAGAATACATCTACTTACCAAGTTTCAACATCATAGTTCTTATAGTTTCGGAAAGAAGTGGGTGTGACGTACGGACGGACAGACGTCCGTCCGTATGTCACACCCACCCACAGACAGAAATGAAGAATCTATAAGAGTTCCATTTTTTGGCAATTGGCTACGGAACCCTAAAAAGATTGTGGTGTAAAATCAAGAAGCTGTATAAGGCCAATACTGCGTCAACGTTTATAAGACACCATAAGAACCTAAGACATAACAATATACTCGTAATTGATAGGAGTCATGTTACATCATACATGACAGTACATCTAATCCTATATATTTATAGCTATTGGAATTTACGTCGATTCGAAAATGGAGATGCAACTTAAACACAGATTTAGTAACGACTGGTTTATTCAATTAGGTTGGTAGATACATAAACATGTTATTATGTAATATCCAAACACTGCAATATACTCGTATGCTAAAGAGAATCTTAGACTCATTGCTCTCTAGCGTATTGCTCGTTAAGAACCAGCTCTATGCCCCCCTAGCCTACACTTATAATAACACTATAATAATAATACCTACACATAAATCATCATATCAGCGTTGATTTACACATAATATAAAGTCACATATACCTTTCAAATGGAGAAAGAATTTTACTATTAGGTGCCGTAGTTCTACCCGAAACCGGAGATGGCCCAGGGTCAGTCGGAGTGCGAGGGATATGCTCTATGGGCAACCTTACATCTTAGGTCTTAAGATCCAAGACGGCGTGCGGTTTTAGTCGGTTCAAGCCTGACATAACCGCCCCCGCTGGCCGGCGGGGGGATATCCGAAGGGATTACCGAACGAAAAAAAAATTGGCGCAATTTATCATCATTTTTTCAAATATTATAAAACAAAGAGTTTTGAATACATTTAAAACAAGAGGTGCTAGCACCTTCGCGACAACCGGGTCGTTTTTAACCTCGCTCCGACGTTTTTAAATTGAAAAAGTGGGTTTTTCTAGCCCGATCTTAAGAAACCGCGCACCAAAAGTTGCGTCTCGCCGGCGCCCATCTGCCGACATATCGCGCAGCTCGCGGTCAATACGGGAGTGACCTCCAGGACGTATGGTATGGTATGGTATGGTTTCGCGAGCTGGTATCCGCAACTCCACGACAGGGCGCGGTTTTTGCGTGAGGGTGGGCATTTCACTCGATCCACCCCAACTCATTGAAGAACGCCAGCAGGCTATTCACGCTGCTGGCGATCTCCCGGAGCGTACCTGTATTTCCGAAGTACTTTACCCTGTATGTGGCGGTTACAGGGCAGTGTAGGAGCACGTGTGCCGCTGTTTCTTCCTCTTTCATGCAGGCTCTGCAGAGAGGGCTGTCGGTGATTCCTAAAATATAAAGGTGTTTATTGAAGGAGCCGTGCCCCGTGATGGCAGCTGTGGCCGTGCGCAGTTGCTGTTTGGTCAGTTGTCGAAGACGCCTGGTCAGTCTATTTTCAAGCACGGGGAGTGCTTCCCTCGCCTGTCTGCAAACTTCCAGATTTATCCAATAGCTGTTGTGTTGATCTCTCGTTCGTTTGTTTACCATGGTTCGTAGGTATGCAAAGGGGATCGGTATTATGGGCTCAGGTCCCATTACCACCATGTCAGATCCTCTCCTGGCAAGCTCATCCGCTGCATCATTGCCGCGCGAGCCGCTGTGGCCCTTAATCCATTGCAAGGTTATGTTATTGAAATGGCCTATTTGGTTCAGTTTACGATGGCACTCCAGTATTAGTCCCGAGTTTATAGTGTGGCTGTTTAAAGCTTGCAGCACGGCCATGCTGTCGGAGAGTATGCGTATTGAGTGGCCTTCCACTCTCCTGGCCATTACCGCTGAAGCTGCCAGGGTGATCCCCATGCATTCAGCTTGAAATACTGTGTTGTGGGTCCCCAGCGGTGTTGATATGGATATATTAAGGTCCTCCGAGAAAACGCCGGCCCCGGTGCCTGTACCAGTCTTTGATCCATCTGTGAAGATGCGTAGTTCCGTTGGGCATAAAGCCTCACAGCGGTGGTCCTCATGAAGTTGGATCTTGTATTTTTTGTCGAATACGTGTTGTTTGGGCACACGATCATTCATTGCTCCTATCATGGGTATCTCCTTTATGAGATCTGTGAGCAGTGAGGTGTGTCGCGTGTTTCTCTCGCTCCATAGGTTGAGTGCCCTTAGGCGTATAGCCGCAGCTGTTGCTTCTTGGCGGATGAACAGATCCAAGGGTGGGAGTCCGAGCATGGCTTCCATTGCCGCGGTCAGAGTAGATTTCATGCATCCAGTGGTTGCCATGCAGGCTAGTCTTTGGGTCCGTTGTAGTTTAGCCGCTACTGTGCTGTTTTCGGTCCTTGGCCACCAGACGATAGCACCATACGCTATCATTGGGCGGATTACTGTTTCGTAAAGCCATAGGATGATTTTCGGTGATAGCCCCCATTTTTTACCAATCATTCTTCTGCACTGCCAGAAGGTAATCCCAGCCTTTTGTAATTTATTGTCTAGGTGGCTACTCCATTTTAACTTGCTGTCAAGAATAACGCCAAGGTATTTGACCTCTTTCGACAGTTGGAGTTCCGTGTCAAAGAGTTTGGGTAATCGGTATTCGCCTAATACCCTTTTGTTCGTAAACATGACTAACTCGGTTTTGTTCGGATTCACCGATAGTTCGAATTCCCCGCACCATTTTTCTACGATGCGTAAGGCTTGTTGGGATAGGTTACAGACCGTTCCCGCTACCTTCCCTGAGATGAGGATTGTTAGGTCGTCTGCGTAGCCTATTGTGTAGTCGTGGTTTTTGTTCAGCCTTGTGATTAGGTCATCTATCACTAAATTCCACAGAAGAGGAGAGATAACTCCACCCTGCGGGCAGCCTTTGGCTATCAGAGCCGTCTGATCTTCTTCCCCAAGGCGAACTACTCTTTTGCTGAGCATGTTTGTTATCCAGTCTGGCCTGGCCTTAATACTGGTGAAGCTGGTTTTGTCGAAAGCTTCTTCGATGTCAATGAACGTTCCTAGGCAGAAGCCTTTTTGTTCGATCGCTTCCTCTATCCGGCTGACTACCAGATGGAGGGCTGATTCCGTAGACTTACCGGAGCTGTATGCGTGCTGGTTTGCATGTAGGGGTAGCTGTTTTAGTGCACCATCTCTCAGCTCCCTCTCGCATAGGCGTTCCATGGCCTTTAGCATGAAGGAGGTCAGACTGATTGGTCGATGTGCTTTGGGATTCGTGTAATCACCCTTTCCTGGCTTCGGGATGAAAATTACTTCTACTTCCCGCCATCCCTTCGGAACGTATCTGTGTGCCAGACAGGCTTTAAAGATACGCTCCAGTCTGCTTGCGACTAATTTGTCGCCCCACTGTAGCATAGCAGGGATGATTCGGTCGGGGCCAGCTGCCTTATAAGGGTGAAAACTACTGATGGCCCACTGGACTTTTTCCAGTGTGACCACTTTGTTTGCGTACTGCCAGTCTCGGGCAGTAGGTGTTATGGTTTCATCATGTCAGTTGATTGTCGTCGTGAAGACGCATCCAGGGAAGTGGGTCTCAATGAGTACGCGTCTAGATTCTTCCTCCAGGACGTAAAAAGTGGGATTCTGGCTCGACCCGACCCGTGGTCGACCATAAAAAGTGATTTTGTGAAGTGTCCTGTGATCGGATTTCAGTGCTCGAAGTGCCCCCGCCTGCGGGCAGTGGAGCCCCACCTCCCACGTGCGCCAGCTTTTCCCGGAAAACTCTGGTTTGGCCGGGAAAGCCAGAAAAACAAGTCGCACGTGGTCACCAGGTACCAGAACCAGCAGTCGCAGGGAGCTGAAAATTGGCAGGCACAGAGCACTCACCAGTAGCTACAGGACACCGTATTCCACATAATTTTAGGTCATACACAGGCCGAGTTACATCTTATTAAAGTTGGCAACTTTGACCCCACTTTACTCCTGACTGGAGCAGTGCAGCAAAATTTCGCAATTGCTATTTTTTGCGCGCTTACAAGGAGACAAGGACTGGAGAATAGCAGATTTTTCCGATCAATATTCTGGACGCAGTAATTGAAAAACCATTTTTTATAGATTTTAGTGTTTTTTAATTATTTTATTGTTAACTTTTTATTATTTTAATTTCTGTGTCCGCTAGAGCCAAACTTTCTACGTTTTTAGCAATTTTTTGTGTATTTTTAACATCATCCTTTCCGGAGTTATCGTAGTTTAAGTGTTTTTCGGGCAAAACTTAGAACTGGGAAAAAATTCCTGTTTTCTGACATTGGGGGTAGGTTCATTAACACTTAATACACCTATTTAACCCCAAACTGGGTCGTCCTAGCTCTAGAATCCAGGAATTTTGTAAAATCCGCCATATTTAAATTTTTCGTACAAATTTTCTTTTAATTATACCTCCGGACTAGATAGGCCTAGCGGAAAAATCTTTTCAATTTATTGTGTAACGTGGCGTCCTTTTGACGTCGCGCCAAGTTTTGTAAAGATCCGGCTACAGAGAGGATCTACCTCTTTTAAATTTTGTAATTTTTATCTGACTTTTATTAAATTGTATAGTTGACCTTGAGGGCACTTTATTAGTGTAGAAAATATTTTGACTACGACAGTAGAGCTAGACGTAGTCTAGATCTTTATTATGTTGTTTTACTTGTTTTTTCTTAATTGTTTACAAATTTTAACGTGTAATTTGGTTTATTGACTATTTATCTGACTATTATTATTCTCTTGACCTGCGTGTGACTGTGTCCGAGCGCCAGGACTGCGCAATCCGACTGACAGTTGTATACTGCAACTGCGTACATACACTCACTTCACTCTACACACATTAAACACATACACTCACCCTAGGAAACATACAAGATACACCCCATTGGGACATTAACACTCAATACAACACCACACAAAACACGAACACACACGTAGGAACACTTAGCTCTCGGGGCAACTGTTTCGTTGGGCATCATCGCCGGGTCGTGCGACGGGCCTGAGCGTAACCGAGAACCCTCATAAAATTTTTAGATACTGGGCATTTTACATTATTATTTTTATTTTTACATCTTTTACAATTTTACAACTTAACTGGAATTTTATTAATCAACATTTTAATTATTTTATATTGTTTTATAACCGAACGCGCATCTCAACATGCCAATGGTACGCTCCCCCTTAAGTTTCACCATCAGTGCGTCGGATAATCCTCCATCAGAGGAGAGGACGGCGCCTCCCCCTGCCGAGGAAGGCAGCTCCGGGGTGGAGCGGCGCCCGACGGCGTCGGTACGTCGCAGTATCGACAAGCTGGAGGTCCAACAGGCAGACCAGCGTCCAAAGGATGTTAAAATGGGGACCCTTCCCCAAAAACTTCCATCTAAGAAAGGGACACAACCACCTCCGTCCCCACTGCGAGTTCCGGTGCCGTCAAAGCTTAGCGACGCAGCAATTGCCAGCTGCAATGAGATTAGGGCACAATTAAGGTCTTCGGGGAATATTAAGAGAGAAATTAAGGAAGTTATAAAGGCTAGGACTGACCACCTTGAGGGGATCGTTAAAGCCTACGAGGAGGGCAGGAAGAGAGCACTACGAGGGCAAAGTGCTGGGACGTCAGGGATACCTGCCCCTGCCACCCCAACACCTCCCCCAACGCCTGCCTCAGCCTCGGTAAGCAACGAAGCTCTACTAAGAAAGATAGAAGAGAATGAGAGACTGCTGAAAGAGAATGGAAGAATGATGAGTGACTTGAAAGAGAGGATTGAGAAGCAAGATGAAAGAGAGAAAGAGAGAGAAAGAAAGGGGATAGTGGCGTACGCGGGTGTGACGGCGGGTCGCCCTGTGACTCAGGTTCCGGGGCGGGCGACGCTACATTCCGTTGTACGTCCAAGAATGAAAGTGATACGGGTGAACAGGTGATGGATAAACTGAGGCAAGTGGCGAATGAAGATGAAGGATGGGTGACAGTGGAGAGAATACGAAAGGCGAAGGATAGAAGGGTAATTATGAGCTATAGCACAGATGAAGAAAGAAAGGAGGCACGAGGGAGGCTAGAAAAGAAGGCAAACCTCGCCGTTGAGGAGATCCCAAATAAGAACCCGCTTCTCATTTTGTACGGAGTCTTAAAGTCGCTCAGCGATGAAGAACTGCTAAAGACCGTAAGGTCCCGGAACCATAATGTGTTCCGGGACCTGGTCCCAGAGCAGGTACGACTTTCGGTACTTTACCGCAAGACGGCGAGGAACCCACACACGTGTCACGTGGTGCTCAGGGTCTCTCCGGCGGTTTGGACACGTGTCCTGGAGACAGGAAGACGGCATGTCGACTTGCAACCCATTAGGGTTGCGGACCAGTCACCATTAGTGCAGTGCTCCCTGTGTCTAGGATACGGACACACAAGAAAGTTCTGCACCGGTACGGAACCGAAATGTAGCCACTGTGGCGGGCTCCATTTGAGAGTCGCGTGTCCGAACTACAATACCGGTGCAGAGCCAACTTGCTGCAACTGCCAGCGGGAGAAGCTGAGCGGCACGAGTCACAGCGTGTTCAGCACCTCGTGCCCTGTAAGAATGAGATGGGACAATATAGCGAGGTCCTCCACTCAGTACCGGTGCTAACGTGGTCCCAGGGAACGCGCCCCCCTATAGAGTGCTGCAAGCAAACCTCCAAAGGAAGAAGCTGGCAATCGAAGAGCTCATACTCGAAGCCTCAAGGCGTAAAGCCACCGTCGCTCTATTACAGGAACCCTACGTAGGCAAATCGGCAAGAATGAAGGCATACCAGGGCGTCAGGGTCTTCCAGAACACTGGGCAAGGAGGAGGGACTGTGAAGGCGGCTATTGCCGTCTTCGATCCGACTGTGGACGTCGTACAGTACCCGCAACTCACCACCAACAAAATCATTGTGGTGGGGATCCGAACCAGTGCCTGGATGATCACGCTGGTATCCTATTACTTTGAACCGAGGCCGGAACCTCTGGGGCCCTATATAGAGCGACTTAAGGAGGTGAGGCGAGCTCTAGGTTCCCAGCTTGTTCTTATTGGAGGGGACTCTAATGCGAAGAGGGTCTCACGGGGTCAGACCATAACGGCATATCGCTCAACCTTAGACTGGAAAAGGCCAAAGGAACCAGAATAGAGCGCACAACCCGTACTTACAACACCGGGAAGGCCAACTGGGATGCTTTCCGGGCCAGTGTCGCACGATCGTTCTCGGATATCGATATAGGCGAAACGAGTCACAATAGTGAACTAGATACTCTAGTCGAATCATATACGGGAGCGATCGAGAGAGCGTGCCGGGAGAGCATCCCAGTTAAAAGACCGGCGGGGTTGGTCTCTATGCCGTGGTGGTCGAAAACACTCGATGAGCTAAGAAAGTCCGTCAACACCAAAAGGCGTCGCATCAGGAACGCAGCGCCGGACCGAAGAGAGATGGTGGTAGCGTTGTATCTAGAACAAAAGGAGATGTATGAATCTGAAGTAAGAAAGGCACAGGTCGAAAGTTGGAAGAACTTCTGCGGAAAGCAGGACAGGGAGGGCCTCTGGGAGGGTATTTACCGGATCATTGGTAGGGCCACAGCAAGGGAGGAGGATACTCCGCTTGCCGCCGATGGATCTTACCTGGACGCAAAAGGTTCGGTGGAATTACTCGCCCGAACATTCTACCCGACCGACAGGGAAGAGGAGGACAACGAGGGGCATCGAAGATTACGTGAAAAAGCAAAAGAGGTGGACAACGAAAGGGGTCATTGTGATGATGACCCACCCTTTAAGCTGAGCGAACTCTTCGATGCCCTTCAGAAGTTCAACCCCAAAAAAGCTCCGGGGGCGGATGGCTTTACGGCAGATATCTGCACCCACGCCATTGGGGCCGACCCCTTACTTTTCCTGAAGCTGCTGAATCGGTGCCTCCACCACGGCTACTTTCCTAAGATATGGAAGGAAGCCGTGGTGGTTGCACTGAGGAAGCCAGGAAAGGACTCGTACACCGTCCCCAAATCGTACAGACCTATTGGTCTACTGCCCGTTTTGGGGAAGGTGTACGAGAGAATGCTGGTTGCTCGTCTCAAGTTTTACCTTTTGCCGAGGATTAGTCCTCGCCAGTACGGCTTCATGCCTCAAAGGAGCACCGAAGGCGCCCTCTATGACCTCATGGGGCACATAAGGGCTCGTCTCGATGAGAAGAGAATAGTCCTTATGGTGTCCTTGGACATAGAGGGCGCCTTCCATGGCGCCTGGTGGCCCGCTATAAAAGTACGGCTGGCGGAGGAGGGGTGTCCGGCAAACTTGAGACGAGTAATCAGTAGTTACCTTAGCGACAGGGAGGTAAGGGTAAGGTATGCGGGCGAGGAGTGCAGACGCTCTACGGAGAAGGGATGTGTCCAGGGTTCAATCGGCGGACCCTTGTTGTGGAACTTGCTACTGGATCCATTGTTACATAAATTGGCGAATGGGGCGGTTTACGTTCAGGCCTTTGCGGACGATGTGGTGTTGGTGTTCGATGGGGACAGTGCTCTAGAGATTGAGAGACAGGCCAATGCCTCTCTCGAGCATGTGCGGGAGTGGGGCATCGGAATGAAGCTGAAATTCGCACCGCACAAAACCTGTGCGATGGTAATCACGCGGAGGCTTAAGTACGATGTCCCACGCCTCAGCATTTGCGGGATAGACATTGGAATGTCCGACCACATCAAAATCCTAGGGCTCACCATCGACCACAAACTCACATTCAACACACATGTCACAAACGTATGCAGAAAGGCGATCGGCATCTACCACAAGCTCGCGAGGATGGCCCGGATCAGCTGGGGGTTACATCCTGAGGTGATCCGGACCATCTACAACGCGGCTGTGGAACCGACGATTCTGTATGCAGCTAGCAGTTGGTGCGCGGCGGTGGACAAGCTTGGTGTCAGAAAGCAGCTGAACGTGGTGCAGCGCGGATTCGCCCAAAAGCTAACTAAGAGTTACCGGACAGTCTCCCTGCACTCAGGGCTGATCCTGGCTGGCATGCTCCCTCTGGACCTCAGAGTTCGTGAGGTGGCCTCGTTGTACGAGGCCAAGAGAGGAGTATTCCAGTCATGGTTGGGAGACAGGGAGATTGAACGGATGGCTCCAGCTAAAGAGGAGCCTCACCCTGCGGAGCATATGAACCTGGAGTTCTTAAGCCTGGTAGACGAGGATCAATACCAACGCACAAATACAATCGAGACGCGTATATTCACGGACGGGAGCAAGATTGAGGGTCGCGTCGGCGCCGCATTATCCATTTGGAATAACGGGGCCGAAATCAGGACCCTCAAACTTGCTCTCTCGCCGCACTGTACCGTCTACCAGGCCGAGCTCCTGGCCATATGCAAAGCGACCAGTGAGGTCCTCAGGCGAGGTGCGGCCACCTTCGGCATCCTCAGCGACAGCAGAGCAGCTCTCCTGACGGTCATAAACCGTCATGCCCTCCACCCCCTGGCCGTTGAAGCCAGGTGTAATATTAAACGGGGCTTGACCCAGGGCAAGGAAATTTCCTTTTTCTGGGTCAAAGCCCATGCAGGGTTGGAGGGCAATGAACGAGCCGATCAGCTGGCTAAGGAGGCGGCTCTGCTGTCGAAGAGAGCTCCACACTACAGCCTGTGCCCAGTTTCATTCGTCAAGCGTGGCCTGCGGCAGATCACGCTTGACGAGTGGAACGAAAGGTACAGGGTGGGTGACACGGCTTCTGGCACCAGGCTCTTCTTCCCATGCGCGGTGGCGGCATACAGAACCGTCCGCAAGATGGAGGTCGCCGGCATTACAACCCAGCTGTTGACGGGGCATGGTGGGTTTTCCGGATACTTGACCCGGTTCAAGTGTAAGGAAGACCCATCATGCGCCTGCGAGCCTGGCGTCGAGGAGACAGTCGCACATTTGCTCGTGGACTGCCCAATTTTTGCGAGAGACAGATTTGAAATTGAGAATCGGATAGGCATACAAATAAAAGTTGATAACTTTCCTGACTTAATAAAAACATACAGGGAAGAATTTCTAAAATTTGCTGAAATCATAGTCAAAAGGTCAATAATAGAAACAGCACTTAATAACCTCTGCAGATATAATGGTATACCTGACCAGAAGGTTAAACTGTAGTGTAAAATTAAAGAAATTAAACATGTACATCTGAAAATAGAGTGTTAGTATTAATAAATATTTGAAATGTATGTAGTTATAAGTAAAACTAAGATGTTATAGCAGAAAAGTTTGTAATAGTTAATAAGATAATGTAAACTATAAAGTAAGGATAATAAAAGTAATAAAAAGTAAACTAGCAGATAAGGAAAAGAAAAGAGAAATAAAGAAAGCAATAAACAATGTAATCCCCTACCCTACCCCAATAATATGATGAATGAAAGTGCGAGAGGAATAAAAGCGAGAACTGGTATGGTACTAGAGGATAAGAATGAAAGCGTGATATACATAGAATTAAGAATAGATAAAAAGAAATTAACCCTGAGTGGGTTTTCAAATAAAGTAGATAAGACTAGTTATTAAAAATATTTTTGAGCGTAGGCTTTGGCCAAGCCAGAGATGCTAGTAAAAAAAAAAAAAAAGAATACATTTAAAACATAACAGATTATTATAATAATTCACCTGAAAACTACCTAAATTGATATGAATCGTAATTTTCCTAGTTTATTTTCATTCAATTACAAATTAACAATAAACAATCATACTCAGATTAATCACCGTACATTTTTACAAAGTTTATGATTATAAGAACATGTCACTACTATGACGATTGCCTCGCTTTATGTGACGTAGTGCAAACATGACGCATGCCTCACGCAGTTACGATAACACTAAGAGAGTGTGAATATCAGAAAAGCAAAAGTAAGCACTCTTCTTTTGGTAAGTGACGCTAACGAAAGTAAGTGGATGCGTCACTCGTTTCTATGTCACGATAAATTTGCGGTAGGTCATGATCACTCTCGCTCTCGATTAAAGTGAATATCTGAAAGTAAAACCAATTATTTCGGTTATACGCTATGACGCGAATGACGTCGTAAGTAGGTGGAGTATGACGCGACCGTGACGTATGCGAGTAGAGATAGTAAATTTTCTTGACGTTTAGAGCTTTGATTCCATTATGACTAAAGGGTATATCGGCAATAATATACTCTCAATTTTTCACTATTGAAGAGAAAGGATCTTAATTGATCATTTTATATTCTTGTGATCAGATTTGACCTAGATCCTAGTTAGTGGTAGTGTTTTATAAGGTTGCTTAGGTGTGCAAATTCTATATGGGGTTCTAGTTATCCAGCTGATGTCACCGTACAATGATACATGAAATTCGAACTATTACCGCACAGTAATGAATTAAATTAAACTTGCAACATAAAATACATTTTAAAATAAGAATTGAAGTGGTAAATTTGTCAAATTGCTTCTAGTGACGTAGGTCACACATGACCCATGACCAGTATTCTCCTTAGGCTCTCCAATTAACCTAATTTGCTTGTGTATGGAATGAGTGCGGGGGTTGATGCCATGATGTCAGTAGTATACTAGGCATAGCCCAAACTCTCAACTTTATAATTGCAAGTCGAGGCTTAATCATAACATAGCGCTTATCAACCCTAGTTATGTCTATTATTTGATTTGATGACTCGACTATTATGCATATTTATTCTCCAGGACTGGTGTGCCAAGTGCCTTCAAACTGATACGTATTTTTGAAGTGAAAACTTCTTTGTAAAAAAGGTTAATCTCACGTCGGGACACGTAACCTGATCCAAAATTCGTAAGACGTTTGCAGACAAAATAAATATAGAAGCACTAATTTCACACTGTACTTAACAACCTTGGTGGTGCGTTCGTCTAATGAGTGGTCGTTGCTTGTTCACGACTGAGATCGATTCCGACCGAGGCCCAAGAAACACTTTTTGTTATCATATAACTTTTTGTAATATTTATTCTTTTTCGTGCCATAAATCTGTTGATATAAAATGGAAATTAAACAAAGTGCATCTATTAATGAAAAAAGTGACGAAGAAATAGCGAAAGAAAATGAGTGAGTATTTCATAAATATATTGAGATGATGGTTCTGGTAATAATTATGGTGAAAAAGTCGTTGAAATTATGGATGGAAGTTGATTTTTCTGACAGATAAACTTTTTAATGTACAATAATTGTAATAGTTCTGAAGTGTTACATTTTTAATGTAATATTAATTATAAAATTATTCCCTAACCATTCCAAAATATCAAAAATGCACAACGTTTCAAGTTTTCACTTCTGCCGGCACTCCCGGAGTGCAACCCGTCGTTTTTTTAATTATCCCATCCTTTTTTTTTAATTATTATTTAGCACGGATCAATGATCTGTGCTGGAGAATGTTGAAATCTCATACGGCAACCGTTTATTACGTATTAGATCATTATATCCTAAAAAATGTCCAGTATCTTGCTTGTCATTGTTATGGTATAACAAATACCTAAAATATTAAACTGTTTTTTTTTTATAGTAAGATAAATAAATAAATATTCTACATTTTACACAGCGCATTCTCGACCCAAAGTAAGCATAGTTTAACTAGCTTGTGTTATGGGTTCCAGACTGCGGATAAACATACTTAAATACTTTTTTTATGTAAATACATACATATTATACATAGAAACACCCAGACCAATGCAAATAGACATATTCATGCATACAAATATTTGCACTGAGCGGGAATCGAACCCGCGCCCCCTGACGTAGCAGTCGAATGCACTACCGCTACGCCACAGAGGCTATGACTAAAGATTTTGTATTGTACTGTACTTACCTGAGATAATACTTTTGCACGTTCTATGCAGCAGAATGGCTGTACCTACTAGCTTTAAGAACCTTTTAAACCATGTCCGATGCAAATAAAAGATTCATTTATTGGATCATTCAATACAATTTATACTCAGAATGCGAGTGTATAATGAATAAGACACCGCGATCATTTTAATTACTTTTCATAAGAAAATATTGTGGGGCAGCGGTATACTAGCTGAGATAATAACAAATTCTCTCGTAACTCACGTGCCTGAGATATAGGATAGCCATTGATTACTGCAAAATGTAAGCCAATTAAGCATTTAACCTCATGATTTTAATGCGAGGTATAAAGCTGAACAAAATGCACATTCATTCTAAGAAGTCTGCTAATCAATGAAATATCCTGTAGTGCATTGGCAGTTTAATAATTAGATATGACTGACACTAATGACAGTGGTATAGAAAATAATGAAAAAGCGTACTCATTATATAGTTTCATTGAGCATCTCATCGTATATCCAAGTACATACGTCTTTGTATAAAATCATTTGTTGAACAACGTGAGCTTGTAACATGTGCCATATAAGCCACGCAGGGGTGTGTGGTTTTATATGAATCGTCATAGGGAAACATGGGGGCTGTAGAGATAGAGAGAGAGAGAGAGAAAGAGAGCTAGAAGATAATATTTTTGTAGTTGTTTTAACAAAAATACAAACACTGTTATTATGTATTTGTGCTAGCATATCATCATACTTCAAACGGCCCCTCTAAATCAACAAAAAATCGTGACGCTTCTGTTTCTTTGGTCTTTTTTTTAAACATTGCTTATAATATGCGATAAAACAATTTAGCTTAAATTTAAATTTTGTTCATTTTTAGGGTTCCGTTGCCAAATGGCAAAAAACGGAAACCTTATAGATTCGTCATGTCTGTCTGTCTGTCCGTCCGTATGTCTTCGTATGTATTCTGTGAACCGAAATTTAGATTTTCCCACAAAAATATGAAACAACTTTAAATTTTGGGATTCCCCATACTTAAAACTGAAACTCAAATTTTTTTTTTTCATCAAACCCATACGTGTATCTATGGATGGGTCTTCAAAAATGATACCGAGGTTTCTAATATCATATTTTTCTAAACTGAATAGTTTGCGCGAGAGACACTTCCAAGTGGTAAAATGTCCCACCCCCCCCCCTGTAACTTCTAAAATAAGAGAATGATAAATCTAAAAAAAAACATATTATGTATATTACCATGTGAACTTCCAACGAAAATTGGTTTGAACGAGATCTAGTAAGTAGTTTTTTTTTAAAACGACTTAAATCGTAAACCGCAATTTACCTTTCATTCTGTCAACTCAAATATAAAAATTTTACTTGCTGCTACGGAACCCTTCATGGGCGAGTCCAACTCGCACTTGGCCGGTTTTTGAATATTTATTTGGCTTGATATATTATGTGTTACCATTTTATTATGTTGCTCATACTAATGTTTTTTTTTAACCTATCTTTTAAAATCAGCCACTCAACTTCAGTAAGTGGATATTAGTATTTATTACTTAGACATTGAACATTATTATTATTTATGGCTATTACTAAATCACTAGATACTATCCCTTGACCATTTATAATTATTCTTGGTGAAAAAAACAGATCTCTTCCACCTACTAAAGTATGAACACAAATAAGATAACATAAAATACTATTTAGTATTTATTTGGCCCAGTGACCTGTACACACAAGCTGTTCCCACGAGATAAGAACCCTGCCATGCAGAAGATCATGGATGATTGAGGATAATAGTATCTGAAAATAATGTGTGAGAAACCATGGTAGACCTAACATGAAACAATGGAAAAAAAAACAAATGAAAACTGATTTTCAAATGAAACTGGAAACGCAGAAGTTTACAGTTTTCATTTGTTCCTACAAACAATCATTATACACAAATTACGTACTTACCTAAATTATGAAAAAGTACAAAAAGCTATCAAGGGAAATTAAGAAAATAGTCAGTGCAACTTTAATCGTCTATCAGTACTAAGAGCAAAAACTATGTAAAACGTACTAAATGAAGCACTTGTAATAACAAATACAAGACTAGCAATTCAGAAGGTTTAGGTACTTAATGTTTCGTCGGCAATGATTGTTGCCGCGCTTGTAGCCAATTCAATAGCTTTAGAAACAAGAAATATTTGTACTACACATAATTATGGGTCATTTCTAATTGCAAAGTAAAATGTTATAATGGTTGTGCAAGCAATACCTGAGCTTTTGCAATACTTTGTTATTTGAACAGACTGAACAAGTGAATAGCAAATATACTTCGAAATTGAAAACTGATTATATTTTTTCTAAAGATTTAGATCGGAAAAAGAGAACATCTAGAACGGGTTCAAGTCCCGTTCTAGATGTTCTATTTTTCCGATCTAAATCTTTAAAATTTAAAATGCTTAAAAATTTAATTGAACTGATTATATCATATAGTATGTGTAATCAGCGCGATTGACATATATTATTGACAATCAATGTTTTTCACATACCCAGTTGTATGTCGCCTGTTCCCGTGACGGAGTACCAACAAAATTATTTATATACCAAATTCAATATTCATAGTTAAGGCGGGACAACGTTAGTTAGTGAATTATATATTTTTTATTTTAGATTAAAATATTTACATGCATAATGCGTCGTGAAATTCCTCTACATCGTCACCGACCGGAAACGTTCCCAGAAGGCTGGCAGCATTGCCACGTTGAATGGCAATGCTTATTCTCTGTGCAAGATAATAACCAGCCTTCTGGTCACGCGTAGCGTCAATCAGCCGCTTTGTTAAATCTTTGTACACAAAGCGGGCACTTGGGCCCCATGTCCCCAACGTTTCAACCCCAAACGGCTCAAAAATATAATCACCTGTTAAATTACAGTATTTGCGCCGTTTGAGGTTTATTTATTTAATTTAGTTTATTTTAGTAATAATAATGTGTAGTGTTAATTTAATTTAGTATTATTTTGGATATGTATCTCTTGATTATTTTAGATTTAAATTTAAAAGAAACTTAACAGCTAATGATGAAATACTCATTTCAATAAAATATTTATAATTGTAAAAGTATGATTTTAGAATTTACACAAAAAGCTATTACTATATGTACCAAATATTTAAACCTATGTTTTATTACATTTAGGTATCTAAAATCGGGGGTGCGACTGGTTGGATCACCTCAAAGTTTGGTGCACCCTGGGCAACGTGGGCGATGACGCATCATTGATTGCTCCTCTGGAGTAGCTGGAATCAACGTCAACGGCCAAGAGTCTGACCAACCGGCCCTTTTCACGGCCAGCTGACCCCATTGCACGAGGGTGTCGGGGTATGGCGGGCCTGCAAGGCCCGCGGGGGGGGCGTGGTCGCTCCAGGTACCCCTCTGCTGTTATCAGAGGGGACACTGCGAATGGCCCAGGGTCAGTCGGAGTGCGAGGGATATGCTCTATGAGTAACCTTACACCCCGGCGTCTGTAGACCCGAGACGGCGTGCGGTTTTAGTCGGTTCAAGCCCGACATAACCGCCCCCGCTGGCCGGCGGGGGGGTATCCGAAGGGATTTCCGCACAAAAAAAAAAGGTATCTAAAATCGATGTCGACTAGCAACGTGCCCACAAGGCTTATGACATAGTCGCGTATGATGGCAATGCCCTATTTTTCCGTACTCCGTGGCAATGCCTCTGTGTGGATCAGGAGTGATGTAGAAATAAGTAAGAGGATTACGTAATGTAGAAAATATCACAGAATTGAAAAAAAAACAAGTAAGTAAAGTAAAGATAGCTTCATTTTAATATTTTTTCAGTCTTTCGCAGTTAGAGAAATGTTTCTTGCAGACGAGGCTCTCGGGGTTTGGAGGTTAGATGGCAATCACTCCGGTTAAATACAAAATTAAAACAAATTGTGGAAAGGAGGAGTAAGAGAGTTTACATCGGGCTTCAAATGCAAGCTTTGGATGCAACCGGGTTTGACGCTTGGATGAACTGATAACTAAAGGTCTTTTTTATTTAAACGTTTATGTTCGTATGTGAAAATAAATCTTATTTCAATAGGCACTATTTAAATAAGAATACCTTTTAATTCCCTTTTATCAAGGAAGCTCAGGAATATGCATACTAAGTTTAATATTTCCGACTTTCCATCACGCTTCAAAATAATTGTTGAACCTGATATATTCATTATCATTATAACTATGTAGTATATATTGTTATTTTTAAGAGCTTTACCTAAATTTTGGTAATACCTATGTTCATTTTTCTTTTAAAATTTCCAATATTCCGTCATGCAACAGAAATCAGTTGCCAGCCTTATAATCACGTTACTTGTTACTTGTGATTTATAACAGGAATTATTTTAAGAAGGCTTTATATCCTCAATTAACCATGAAATATATTTATTTATCAATAATAATGGCTTTAATTACAAAATAAATATCAATTGGATGCAATATTAATTTACATTGTAGACGTTTATTTTTCGATGTGTAAATGTTAACCTCGAGATAAACAAGGAACAAACTGATTCCTTTTATAATCTGTGGTGAGCTGTTGTTGCAAGGTTGGTAATCGGTAGTTTTGTTTATTATAATTTTTGTTTTCTTTATTGAGATCAGTAGGTTATTTGTTATCTGTAGCGTTGGTTTATTTTTCCGGCCAGGCAGCTAAGGCAGCCGTACATACCGTCAATTATTACAGGTTTTAGTCCCGTCCTAGAGGTTAACTAGTTCCAATTTTATCTTTTGCACATTTTATTGACTTATCTAAAACTACTTAGAAGCACGAAAAAATTGAAAATAGACGTGGACCTATCTTTACTCAGCAGCTTCATCCTACAGCCCCCAGTCATTAAAACAGGGCGTGAAACGCATTTGATGAGGCCATTGTAGTATTATCGGTGTCTGTAATGGTGACATCTATTCCTGAGGCTTACCTTTAGCTCTCCATCAGGCGAGGTGAAGTCAAGATATTGACGTGACCATTATAAACAAAGTGGTTGCTTTTTATGTAGCTCTTTTGTAGTCATTGTAAATTTAAGTAGAATAGCCTATAATAAAGTACTAACAAAACAACAGTATTTAGCACATTTAATAGATGAAAATCTTAATCGCATAACATCTTTTGTTCACCGGATCTTTCAGTCAGAATAATACGATAATCAATATCTATACTATTATAAAATTGTAAATTAGTTGTCTGTACATTAGACATATTTACAAAAAATACTTAGGTTATGTTAAAGGAGCAATTCTGAAAACTACATTTTTTTTCTGGAATGCTTTGGAATTCTTGTCTGTTTGTCCGTTTTTTTTTGTTTGTCTGTTCGTTTGTTTGTCTGTTTGTTCGCGATGGACGCAAAACGATGATTTCGGATTCGGTTCGGTTTTTTTCTGATAGAAAGGTTTTGATCAGACTTAAATTCTGCCTTATGTTTGATTGCAATTGGTTAAGTAGACCCGGAGATATGGCTAAAAACCGATAACCGACCACCGCGCGTGCGGAGCATCATCACAGCATCGTAAGTTTTATATATATATGTATGTATATATGGGAGCCATTAATTAGCCAATTTTAAACAAAAAAGACCGCGTTTTCTTTGTTAGGCTCGGGCCTATACAGCCCATGCATATATAATACAATAATTACTTGTTTGAAGGTATCAGATAGATAGAGTAGCTAGTAGCTAATAAAACTCAACAGACTTGTTGGCCTGCTATGACGTATTATAAGCGTTCGTATTCCGGCGAGAAAGTGGGATAGACCTATACACCCTATAAAGCTACATCTCTCTTTCTCGCCCGGAACACCAACGCTTATGACATGTCAAGATTTAATAACCTGGTATTATCCGGTCGCATAGTAATTTCTATTTCAAAACAGGTAACTATTTAAAAACGTATTAGATAAAGCTTAATCCCTCCCAGTACCTACTGCACACGCTGAAACAAATGAAATAAATCTACATGCTTTTCTACCATGTAAGCCTAATGCCTGTGGCCCCGGAACTAGGTTAGGAAGGAAATCCACAGGAACTTTGATAGACCTTGGCCGCTTGTCCTACAATAGGTGACCTTGCTATGGAGTGCGGGGACCTTGCTTGCCCCCTTGCGGTTAAAAAGACGAGTGCGGAACATCGCAACATCGTCTCGGGTTTACTTTTTAGGGTTCCGTTGCCAAATGGCAAAAAACGGAACCCTTATAGATTCGTCATGTCTGTATGTCTGTCTGTCTGTCTGTCCGTCCGTATGTCACAGCCACTTTTCTCCGAAACTATAAGAACGATGCTGTTGAAACTTGGTAAGTGATTTTGGTATTTGGTGAGTATTGGTATTCTGTGAACCGCATTAAGATTTTCACAAAAATAGAAAAAAAAAACCATAAATTTTGGAGGTTCCCCATACTTACTAAACTGAAACTCAAAAAAAAATTTTTTCGTCAAACCTATACGTGTATATGTACGGGTATGAATGGATAGGTCTTCAAAAATGATATTGAGGTTTCTAATATCATTTTTTTCTAAACAGAACAGTTTGCGCGAGAGACACTTCCAAAGTGGTAAAATGTATGTTTTACAGGGGGGACCCTGCAACTTCTAAAATAAGAGAGTGATAAAACTAAAAAAAAAACATATAATGTAGGTACATTACCATGTAAACTTCCACCGATAATTGGTTTGAACCATCTAGTGAGTGGTTTTTTTTTAATACGTCTTAAATCGTAAACTGCAATTTACCTTTCATTTAAACAACTCAAATATAAAAAATTTACTTGCTGCTACGGAACCCTTCATGGGCGACTCCGACTCGCACTTGACCGGTTTTTTTGCTACTGACAGAGAGGCCTTCTTTTGTAGGATAGTTCTTCTGTCGTTCTCTTCACGCAGTGCTTTCAGTGCACATGACTGTATTGTCCAAAAATGAAATATATAATAATAAATAAATCATAATTCCACAACTTTCTACACAGTGCTATCTAGACCCAAAATAATCATTTGTATTATGGATTCATACTTCGATTTTTTAAATACATAAATAGTATACATAAAAACACACAGTCCAATGTAAGTATACATATTCAGGATTACAATTATGTGCACTGAGCGGGAATCAAACCCGCGACCTATGACATAGCAGTCGAATGCACTACGGCACCGCCACACCTAGCTACAGATGTTGTCGACTCATACGCACTTTCGCGTCGTCGGTATATTGCCGAAAACTATGATTTCCATCAAGACGCTTCCCGCATCGATAGTTGTCACGAGGTCATGCCGCTGGACTGGCACTTCGCTAGCGTGTGGAACGCGATATCCTCTTCGAGTGCCCCTACAGTATACGTAATAGCCGTATGATAGCCAAGTGTTGTAAGTAATTACGTATACCATAGACAATTAAGAGAATCGTTTAACAGTAATAAGTGGTATTATAGCAATAAATAATAGCTGAGATACGCCTTAGCGCACCCTAAAGGTTACGAAGTACCTTACTAAACAGGTTTAAATGTTAGTTTTACGTTATTGTGTCGACATCACTGGAGACAGTAGCATGTTGAAGTAAATCATTGTCTTTTGTTATTTTATTTGTACTTGTATTTTCAAAGATAAATTTTACCCTGAATTTAATTTGAAAAAATGTACATCCAGAACAGAATTCCATTCAACTACATCAGAGACGTTGTTTTATATAGAATACTAGCAGCTCGAGACCCGGGCCGCTCGCAAGGGCATAAATACGCAAAAAAGCTGCCAATTACGAGTCGGACTCGCCCATGAAGGGTTCCGTAGCAGTAAGTAACATATTAATGTTTTTTTTTAATTTTTATATTACAGTTGATTGAATGAAAGGTAAATTGCGGTTTACGATTTATGACGCGAAAAAAACTACTTACTAGATCATCTCGTTCAAACCAATTTTCGGTGGAAGTTTACATGGTAGTGTACATCATATATTTTTTTAGTTTTATCATTCTCTTATTTTAGAAGTTACAAGGGGGTCCACTTTGGAAGTGTCTCTCGCACAAACTATTCAGTTTAGAAACCTCTATATCATTTTTGAAGACCTATCCATAGATACCTCAAAGGGGAACCCCAAAAATAAATTGTTTTTTTTTATTTTGTGTGAAAATCTTAATGGGGTTCACAGAATACATCTACTTACCAAGTTTCAACAGCGTAGTTCTTATAGTTCCGGAAAAAAGTGGCTGTGACATACAGACAGACATGTCAAAGTCAAAGTCAAAGTCAAAAACCATTTATTCTGTATAGACCATTAATACGGCACTTACAAAACGTCATAAAAAAATAAATAATCTAATGTTTGGCATGACGAATCTATAAGGGCTCCGTTTTTTGCCATTTGGCAACGGAACCCTAAAAATGACCGATAACCTGATTGCAGGTTCCACCCGGAAGGTCCAATGTTAAATAAAAGTTTTAAAATTGAACTTCGTGCTTCTTACTCTGAAATCGATGGACTTTCATACACCCGTCCAGCGGTTTAGGCACTGTTTCGATGAATCAGTCAGTCAGTCTGTCAGTCATGACAAGTAGTAAATTATCTAAGCTATTATAAATAAGTGGTGTAAGTACATTAGAAATATTTAAAAAAAACTTGAGTTATGTTAAATAAATGATTTTGAACAGAAGAGTTTTTTTTTTTAATTCTTGTCAACGATTCTGAACACAAAAGTTTTTTTTGAATTCTTGTCTGTATGTCTGTTTGTTCGCGATGGATGCTAAAACTACTGTACAGATTTTGATTCTCTATTAGAAAGGCCTTGGTCAGACTTAAAATCTGCCGTACGTTTGATTGCAATTAGTGTAAAACCGGAAATATGACCAAAAAACGACAACCGATCTCCGCGCGGGCGGAACCGCAGGCATCAGTCAGTGTTTAGATATAGATAGATGAGTAACCAAAATTTTTAGTATTCTCGGTAATTTCTCCAGCAAAGCTAAATTTATGATTAGAACATACATTTTATGACTCATGTACCTATTGGGATGCGAGCCTATCGTTCCAGAATCGTTATGGGTCCCAAATGTAAAACGGGACCCCATTACTAAGACTCCGCTAGCCGTCCGTCCGTCTGTAACCAGGCTGTATCTTACCGTGATAGTTCGACAGTTGAACTTTTTACAGATGATGTAGTTCTGTTGCCTCCATAACAACTAATTCTAAAAAATAGAATAAAATGAATATGTAAGGGTTTCTCATACAACAAATTGATTTTTTGCCATCTTTTTGCTCGATAATGCTACGGAACCCTTCGTGCGCGAATCCGACGCACACTTGGTCAGATTTTTTTGAGATAGCAAGGCATTTGCTCTTTAATTGTGGAGTTATGGTGAATGGGTTTTCTTATAGAGTTAACGCACACCTTTTTATAACACTAGGATTAAATGGGACTAAGTTTAGTCTGCCTCAATCGAAAACGTTTCTCTAGTAATATTCATCTCGATTGCAGACTTAACTTTGCCAAAAATAGCCTTCAGAGCATAATATTTCATATAAAAAATCAATGCGTATTGCATTACTGACTGTATTATCAAGACAACCTTTTATTTTTATCATTCGTGATAGTACTTTGAAAGCTGGGGATGGACTTCTATTCACAGAAACTGCGTGAGCTCATAGTTAGAAACAACTTTGCAATAAAGAACAGTCTTGTATATATTTATATTTTAATCTTCTAAGTTTATAATGACACGATCTAGGGAAGGACTGTGATTGTTGTTCCCTCATTGCATAATTAAAATGCAGATGATGGACAGGTCGTGAATTCGAAATCGACCTATTCATTGTCAAGATGAACTCTATCTTAACAATCAATGTGGGCGAAATATTCATAAAAGAGATAATGTAAGTTGTACCATTTTATATTCAGCTAGCAACCCGGCCTGGCTTCGGTTCAAGTTTTTTTATTAACTCAAGCCATCGTAATCTACCCATAATATGCCTATGTCCATCGGGAATAATGTACGTTGCAAATGGTGTTTTTTTTTTGATAACTTACAAATTTTGGCCTCTCTCTTTATAATATTAAGTATAGATATAAATTTGTTTCTTAAGTATAAGAAGGTTGTTTAGAGGCAATAAGAGTGTACTGTGTTAATATAAAATTCAATTTATTTCCAACAATTAAAACAGGTTTACCTAATTAACGATTACTACTCGACGTTTATTTAAGATGGATATCAATATTGCGAGTCTAGTTATAACCTGTCATAGTTATAACGGGTGTATCGGGCCCCACCAAGATCTTCAGGACCCTTTGTTCAGGCAGGAACAAATGTACCTCATCCGCATACCGCACGACACGGGGAAACCACACGGTTATGTGGGGCTCTCACTACATTAAAACAACCTGCCGTGTGCCAGACACCGCGACTTATTGTGTGAACCGTCAGAAATAATAGGCACTCGTCCACGCAACACTCACGCACCTGCCCGCTTAGGATTCACCCCTTCGCGGGAGGCTCTACTGTGGGTGGAGGGAAAACCTCGTCCAATCCACCCGCGAACTCACTAGGGCGGCATGATGCGCAGGAATGCGCACGACGGTGGAGGCTCACCACTGCGCCTTCTTCTGTGAGATGACATCCTCGTAGTAAGACGCGACCGCGATGAAACTCCTCTCGTTGCGGGCAATGGAGCGCAGAATGGCTGGCAGCGAGAGATAACAACTCCCACTACTGCCAAGAGATCTCTGCGATGCATGGCCAAGCCTTCTGCGTGTGCTACGCCGAGTCCTCGTGGCAGGGACAGATCTTCCGGATCCAAGCCAACCTAACTTGCAAATCGGATACTTATTGATCGACGTACGAAACTCTGGCACAGGCTTTTCTCCTGTGTTTAGCGGCTAAACCGCAGTCGCTGCCTTAAAAGCTAAGATAAACCAAACTATATCAAGAAGAAGGAGGAGAGTAGACCCCGGGCTCCTAAGTGCAAACTTTGGATGCAACCGGGATTGATGCTCGGATGATGATGAGTTATATAATGTAAAACATAGAAAATTGTGGAAGCTCCAAAAAATTTATTGATTCATTTGAAATAACTCGATATATAAATAGTTTTTAGTTGCACTGTAATAATTCAAATTTAAAGTACCAGGTAATCTTTCCTCTAGCAAAATGCAACTGCTATCTCAATTATACAGATCACCAACTATCAGGAAGCGTTACTTGTGCAACTTTCGTCACGAAGCACGACTCTTGTATAAACTTCACGAAATTGAAGTTCTTCACGTGTCAACAAGTCACGAACACTTAGATCTTATACTTATATTTAAGTGGTAATAAGAATATTGTAGAGAGACTCATATTAAGGATGTTGTACGTCAGGATGCCTATTTACTACGGTATTAGCTCTGAAATTAATAAAAATAATTTAAATAAACTTCATGCCAAATTATTGGGCTAAAATCCTCTATCAGTCATGGATAATCATTCATCATATTTCAGTTTACTAAAACCGCACGCCGTCTCGGTTCTTTAGACGCCGGGGTGTAAGGTGGGCCCATAAGGCATTTCTCTCGCATCCTGGCTGACCCAAAGCCATCTCCGATTTCGAGATGGCCCCCTCGGGTTTGGGAACCACGGTGTTCCCGTCTTGCCCCCAGAAAGAGGGGGGGGGGGAGCGCGCAGCCCAGTGTCGATTACCTGTGTAAAACAACACATAACACCGTAGCTGTGGCTAAGGCAGCCGTTAAAGCTAGAGAATAGAATATATATAAATATTAAACTGATTTTTATATACCACTTAGGTGGCAGACAGGCACACGGCCCACCTGATGGGAAGCGGCAGCACCAGAGGCGTCACACTCGCGCTGCCAACCCTTTAAAAACCTTCCAATGCTTCCAATTGACATGACAGATGAATCATTTCAATCAATAACTTGACACTAATTAAATATCAATCTATTGCACTGTCAAAAAAAAATCAGAAATATACAGTACTTATACCTTTTTTTTTCATACTTTAATTCACCATTACTTTGCTAAATTGCAAAGTGTTTTCCAACCACAAAGTTAAGATTCACAATAACTGTACTGCACTGTACAGTTGCGGAAAAAATTGTTGTTTTTGAACGTACTTTAGTCATTAATATAAACAAGTTCAGCTATTTATATTCTTAATCCTTGTAGTTTGATTGCACAAATGATACTTTGCTATTTTGTTCTACACAGCAAAATAGCAAAGTATCATTCATCTTATAACTCAATTTATTGAAAGATGCGAATGTTTGTCGTTTAATAAAGTATCCGGTTTGATTAGACCCCTTAGTACTAAAATGGTAGTGAAAGTATGGATTGAATATTGGGTGTGGCAGAAGGAACATGAAAGTAAGCTGAATGCTGTTGAAATGATAAATCTGAGAAGTATAGCTGGAGTGACCCTGATGGACCGAGTGAGGAACAGCGTGATAAGGGAACTTTGTGGTATGGCAGAAGATATAGTGACCAAGATAGAGAAAGGGATATTTAGGTGGTTCGGTCATGTAGAGAGGATGGATGAAAGGAAATTAACGAAACAGATTTATGAGGCGAGGGCTACTGGGCAACCCGGTAAAGGTCGATCTAGGCGTATGCTAATCAGATCGAGGACGTTTTGAGGAAAGGCCAGGTCAGATGTACCCGTAACCGGCGTGCATGTATGAAAACCATTATGAAAGTAGAAGAAGCCAAAGGCGTATGCCAGGATCGTAGCAAGTGGAAAGATGTTGTCTCTGCCTACCCCAATGGGAAAGAGGCGTGACTATATGTATGTAGTACTAAAATAATTATTTCGTTTAATGATTAAAAGGATAAGAATTGCTTACTACTAATATACATGCTGTCTACATGGTAAACTAGGGTGAAGTCTAAAAGGTAAAGGCCACCATTCCAGTTGCTACTAATTTCAAAATGGTAGTCCATAGTTTTATGGCATCGACAGATGCTTCTTCACGCCCCATTTAAAGAATCCGGGACTGTAGGAAGAAACACGATTCCAGCATGCTAATCATGACGCGCTTATAGCAATTCAGTTCAATTCAGCAGCGCCGTGGGAGAGAGATGTAGCTATACACCGTGTATAGCTCCATCTCCCTCCGTCCGCTACGCCGCCCAAAACTGAATTAGTATTAGCGAATCGTGGTTAGCAACCTCTTCTTTATCGTATGACAAAAAAGAAAGTGCTGAACCATTTGGTTGGTAATGGTGACGTCTGCACCATATGAAACTGATAATCTCTTGAAATTTTTTTTAGTAAGTACTTTGCAGAGTGCATCGCTTAACCCGCGACCATATAGAAAAAAGGTAAAATTTATCAAAATTTACATTTTTAGGCACATCGACCATGTCATCGACCCAGTGAGCCCTACTTCCTAATCTTTCGTTACTGCCGTTTTGGTGCCTATAATGTGTAAGTATATGTCGTCAAAGTATTGACGGCATGTACATTAAAGTAGCCAGAATCTTCTACTACTAGTTTGTAGTTATGATAAGCCAGTTCTTAAGAATGGTCATATCACGTTTTACTTAAACCATTTATCATCACAGATAGGAGTAGTTTTGCTAACAAACCTGACCATTATGTTGAAAAATCGATGAGAGCGATGAGTAAATATTGCCAATATCTCAATTCCTAAAGTTTGAGGGAGAGAAACAAATAAAGTTTCCGGATTTAGCTCATGTCATTATCGATATGTGAGATATGGATTCGCTAGTCATTATGCCAATGGACATCACCGTTCACCTTATAGTCATGACCCACGTCTAACACCTAATGAGCCTCGCATTAAGCAGCTGGGTCAAGGGTGTTATGCAGAAGGTTGTCATCCTCAGTACAGCATACATTGTGAGATTTCTCATTCTAAAACCCTGATCACTGGTAACTCGGTTCTTGCATCCAATGCCAGTGGGATAAGATTTATATATTTTTAAACATATTTTATTCATTATCATATGATTCAAAATTGAACACCCATTTCTTGAAAAATAATAACATATTTATTAGTACTATAGTACACCAAGGACACAAAAAATAATCAAAATTACTGTGTTGAGTAGGTCATACGATTGGTCGTGCTGTGACCATTTTAATAGGCATACATGCGATAGAAATTAAAATTTTGATATTATTTTTAGGATCGTTAATGTACATTTTGGTAACAATAGACATAACTTCAAAGAATAACTATTTGAACTAAAAATAATAACAGGATAGGAAGATTAAGGTAACGCTTAGAAGGTAATTATGAACTCAGACTCATTGAACGAACTGTTTGGAAAATTACATTAATGTGCAAGCTATTTGCTAGTAATATTTCTTACAAAGTGAGCACATTCCTTATTCACAAAGATTGCAAATATATAACAATAGAACTTTCATAGATCATTGTGGCTACATCTAAATTCAAAATCTGTCAAGATAATGACCTAACTTTATTGACAGCATCGTTATTCTTTACTAAGACGTGAGCTTGGGTAATAATGCAATTTTAATTGCTTATCCTCAATCTCTCTCTCACGAAATGTGGTAATAGTCTTTAAATCCTAGTCTACTCGTATGATATAAAAATTAAGAGTTATCTTAGTAGTTCATAAATAGGATAATATATTAAAAGATGGGTACATTGTGAGGCATCAAAATTTGTTAATAATTTATAGTCATCATCGAAGATTTATCTCAAGAATATTTGGATTTTATTTCAACCATGCAGGCTGAAATAAAATCCAAATATTCTTAAATAAAATATTTAAAAAAAAAAATATTATATATATATATATATATATATATTTAAAAAAAAGAAACAGAATTACTAAATTTGTGGAGTACTTCATTTAAGAGGGTTTCCTTTCTCGTATTAAAATCTACTCACTCTTAACAGTTTGAACCGTATGATGGTTACGTGACACCTGAGCCCTGCACGTTTTGTTCTGGATAGGAAAGGAGAGGATGGGGTGACTTGAAATTACCCATTAGAACACTCGCAATGGTTCATCAAGATTAATGTAAATGACGGTCGTTCTTCGTTTCGGTAAATCTTATTATTAAGTATAGCATGCTGTATTTTCTAAGGTTTAGAACCTTACGCAGACCTTACCTATCTTCTTTCTTCATTTCTCCCCCTCTTCTTGTGGTTATTAGTAAGTATTAAATTCTTGTGTTGTAAGCATCCATAAGTAACAATTTATCATCCTACAGTATACAGAAAGTTATAAAGACTTTTCAATGATGTCAGGTCACCTTCAGTGGTCCTTGACATTTAATTTGGTTTGTCATGTCGCCTCTATTACTGTAACATAAGTGAATTTAATTGTAAAGACGTTAACGAGTGTGATTACGATCTCGGGTTCGATTTCTGGAACAGGAAGAAATTTTTAATCGAAGAATGGAGTCTGGAATGAATGGCCGAGTCTATATGCTTGTCGGCGCTTACTTGACACTGAAAGAGAGTTGACTTCTTGTGGGGGTAACTAAATTTTAGTGAATTAGCAATTCAATGACATATGCATACAAAATTTAACAGTAATATAATACACAAATTACATACTATCTTGCTCAAGTTTTGCGACTACTGTTTATAATCAAGTTTGTAATTGCATTTGCAATAGCATTATTCAGGTTGCTACATAAAACAAATTCCACATAAAAATTTCAATATTTTATTATTTTGCATATTTACAAGAATAATTACAACTAATAATATACATACGTATTCGGAAACATCTAACTTAGTCGTTAAAATGAAACAACAAAACGAAACATTTAATAGTTACTCTTTTTGTGAAAAAAAACAAGATAAAAATAATTGTAGTTATCCTTTAAAATTCAAAATTTTTGTTTTTGAAAAGTTTAAATTATAAACAAATCGCAAATGACTATTCAAAGAATTATGTCACAGTATAGAACAACAAACTAACCTTATACAACAGTACCGCTTGCAGCTTACATGCTGAATCTGATAAACTTAAGGCTACGCTGAAGCTCACATAAGTCACATTCCTCACGTTATAATTTGCACTACATCTCTCACTCATTTACAGTAATAAAAATGGCGATATTATGTCATCATCATCATCATCATCATCAACCTATTCTAGTCCACTGCTGAACATAGATCTCCCCTAATGAGCGCCATAGCATAATATTATAGTGCTATACTACGGATCCAAAATTGTTATGCTAATGTACTTCTTAAACAATATAAAAACGGTAGTTATCTATAGTTATCCTTTTTTTATTAAGTAGGTAAGTATTTATGCAATGGAATAATGATACTGAATTCATGTCGGGTTATTAAGCTGAGTACAGGCAGATGATATACTAATCTATGTTTACTGTGAGTAGGTTTTCATCAAAGAACAAAAACGTTTCGTCACACTCTCTTGATTCAAAATGCTTATTGTTGTTTTAAAAATCGTTTTTAGAATTCATCTGACAGGCGCATGACAAAATTATTTTCATATAACGATCACGAAATATAATGTCAGAAGCAAGCAATCAATATTATGTAATGAATTTTGATGTTATCTCTCGTATAAATAAATATAACCTTCATATCAAGGTCGAAACGGAAAAATACGACATTATTAAAATCGTGAATTCGTTAGTCTTTAACACAACTCACTTTTTTATTTGCATCCTGTACAAAAATTAAGCAAGTCCCAAAACCACAACGCGACCTTAACATAAGTGTAAAAATTTAAATTTTACAGGAACTATATTCATTTCTGACAATGAGCCATAGCTATGACGTGGCAAAGCGTGAAGGGCGATGTTTAGTATTTAATTCGCTCCATAATTACTTATTATACATAAAAAGGAACGTTATTGTTAAAACACAACACGTGTTCCACAATGAATAGCGTCGTAATGACCTAATTATTTGAAACAAAAAAGGATTTAATAAACGTTAACAATGAGTTCATTTATCTCACTATGGTTAGGTCATCATATAAAATTAGGACAATAGACAGAATTATACGTAATATACTAGTTATAATATAAATATAAGTACTTATTTTATACATACTGTATATACCTAAGTAGCAGTACTGTTGTATAGTAAAGTTTACATACAATGAAATATTAAAACCAGACTTCAATTATTGTATCGTTATGTCACCATATACTTATGGAGTCGGTCACTAAAAGATTTTATTTAAAAATACTTCATCTGGCACTTTTGTTTTACACTAGAGTTCTAACTAAACACATCACAGTTACTTGTTGCGTTCATTTGGCAACATGCGCGACATGTCACAAAGAACTCGGTAACCTTAACGATGTTGAGGATGTACATAAGCAGGAAATTGGTATACGTGACGTCCTGGTGCTCTAGCTGTGCCCTGAAAATAAAGATCAGCTATTAAAAAAGATATTTACATCGGGATTCATTACTAAATAGTTGGTATTGTACTTATAAATCCGGTAATGTAAAATCATGGCCATATATTTTGTAGCTGCTATTATATTTTAATCATTGTTTTGTATTTCAAAGTTTAGAATATAAATTACTATTCTGGTAATGTAGTACGGGAAAATAAAAAAAGTGTATTATTCTGTGTACCTTTTTTTTTTTTTTTTTTATCGTGCGGAAATCCCTTCGGATACCCCCCCGCCGGCCAGCGGGGGCGGTTATGTCGGGCTTGCACCGACTAAAACCGCACGCCGTCTCGGGTCTTCAAACGCCGGGGTGTAAGGTTACCCATAGAGCATATCCCTCGCACCCTGGCTGACCCTGGGCCATCTCACCACTAACAGCATCGCTCATCCTGTCTCCTCTGAAAGCAGAGGAGTACGGAGAGCGATGTGTTCCCGCCACGTTGGGTATTGGCCGACGATCAATGCCAACCCTATGAAGGGGTGAAGGGGAAGCCATTGACCGCCGCCCAGGGTGTACCGGCCGCTCCGATTCCGTTCCCCCCGGACTGCAGCGGGATCGGAATCGGAGCGACACTCGAGGAGGTTACCCAACACACACCCCTATTCTGTGTACCTACAGATGAAAGAAAAGTTCAGAATGTAATGCTATCATCGATTAGTAATGTTAAGTAGACGATAAATTCACTCTTTATAAAAAAATGTTAATTATCGCTTACTTAGTAATGTGCCCGGTAGATGGCAATAGGCTCGCCCCCTATTACATTGGGATCTAAACATAACTGGCGAATCGTTGGTGTGTAATACACCTCTACCTACCCCTTCGTGGATACAGGCGTGAATTTAAGTCTATCACGCATGTTATAGTAAATTTAAAGCTATTAAAAATATATGAAAATTATTTTTAATACTTGAAACAGCATTATATTTTCTTTTAATTCATTTATGATTAAAATATATTATTAAATAAATTAAAATATATCAAAATATATTTTCCGATCTAAATCTTTAGAAAAAAGTAAGCATACAAAATGCTTAAAAATTTAATTGAATAAAATATATTATTTTACAAATACTAATACTACTAATCTTGTGCGCATTTATTACTTTTTTACGCTAAAACAGCTATATTTGACTAAAATTCGTTATAATATGGAGGCTACGCGGTGTATTAAATAGGAAAGGAACTCTATGTAACTGTATGCTACCTTATTACGACTAAACCCTTGTACCGATTATAATAAAATTTAACGAGCATATAACATTGAATCTTGGAGAACTAAGCTACTTCTGACTTAGGACGTCATCCACCACTACAATAACCGATATCTACAATGACGAAGTAAAGGGTAAACGCCATATAGTGGTTTAAAAGTACACAACTCTACACACAAAAGTACGCATAAATTGCATTGCAAATCTGTAAAAAATATGCTAATACAATTATATAAACATTATTGATTTAACCAACAAAAAAAAGGCCCATGAGTATTTAAAGAGTCAGAGATCAAGGATGATCTAAAGTAGTCACAATTTTAAGAGGTTTTAACCCGAGTTATATCGATATAATCTGATTCCAAGTATTCGTTGCAATAGCCTCTTAGGCCCAGAGATTGCAAATACATAAATTGTAAAATTAATTGTGAGCAGCTTCTAGAATTGTTGTAGATTTGTCTATTGTTTTGATAGGTTGAGTCACAAGCAGTTCACTACAATATACTATTAAATTACGAAATAAACGAGTAATGAGGGTTAGACAATATACCACTAAGATTCTTTCACAGTTTTTTGAGGATTTAATAATATTGGCCGGTTTAAAAAATCGGCTAATGTTATGAAACGATACATAAATCGATTAATACTGAAGAAGATGAAAGTTTGAACAAACCCGAACTATCACGGGCTTAACTGCCCTCCTAAGTGTCGAATTTATCATTTTTTTTCTTTTATTTTCGAAAATATCTGACTATGCCCTTGGCTATGTTTGCTTGCCCCAGTCCCGCTTCCACAGGAGTCTATTACCGAAATACAAGGTTTTCTGTTTATTTTTATGTTATAATGATATTTATAATGATTCGTATGATTTACCTACCATAAATCGTCAAAAAAAGCATTTTTAATGGAATACGCCCACGAATCAACCCACCCAGACTAGAAATAGCTGTAAGGCGCTCACAAATATATTTCTTAGCATCCTTAAGTAAGTTGTAGTTTATATAAGCATGGTTAAATCAACTGAAAGAAAGCATTACATATATTGCTTCTTTTGACTAACGATACGATTAAATTTATCTCATATCATCCAACAAAATGAATCAACGCTGACAACTCTGCTGTCATACAGGATAATATAATTTCTTAATCTGATGTATCTTATTACGTTACAAGACACATCTCAATCATTTATTTATACGAATGAAAATACATGAAAAAACTTGTTACCTCTTGATTATTTCTAATTAAACGTCTCGTGGATTCCTTTTCATATTTCCACTGAAGATCACTATCAGAATCCTTGCCATTAGTTTGGGTTACTGCTAAGTCTGCATCTATATGATTGAGCTTAGCATCTTCTTGTTTGCTGTGTTTCTTCTGTTCTTGCGTATTTGCAGGGAAGAAGTAACGGAGGCCTATTCCGGGTAAAGTTTGGGAACTTAGGATGGCTGGATTTCCTAGATCAGCTTTAACAGGCCTAAGCTGTTGAATATAGGTATTGACAAAACGTTGAGCACTGTTGAGTGGCAGGGGCGGTTGGGTTGAAGGGTTGAAAGCAATGTGTGTGTATCTCGGATGGGGTACAAATAGTGGAGGTCGCCTGTGAAAAAATAAATGAATTTTAGTTCGGTAAAACAAATGAATCTTGAACGAGGTTTCGATGGTTGTAAACTTTCGTTACCGAAATTCATAATAAATTATAACCCATTGAAACTTAAATAATATTTGAAAAAAATATGTGGACATTCATTTCTCAAACGCTATTTCATTTACTCAGATTGTAACAAATATACTAAAGGAAATAATAGTAATATAAATATAAATAAATAAATATTGTACGACAAAGTACACAACGCCATCTAGACCCAAACTAAGCAGAGCTTGTCATATGGGTTCTAGAATGCGGATAAACATACGTAAATACTTTTTTTTTGTAAATAAATACATATTATACATAGAAACACCCAGACCAATGCAAATATACATATTTGCACTGAGCGGGAATCGAACCCGAGACCTTTGGCTTAGCAGTCGAATGCACTACCGCTACGCCACAGAGGTCGTCGAATTTTCTATGACATGGCGCCAACTAGACTCAAACTAAGCAGAGATTACCATATAGGTTTTAGAATGCGGATACATATACTTAGAAACTTTTTGTAAATAAATACATATTATACATAGAACCACCCAGACCTATTCAAATATACATATTCACACAGAGTGGGATACGAATCCCCGGTCCCTGCCTGACACAATCAAACAAACCACCACTACGTTACAGAGATTCAAATATGTTTATTAATTTAGATCACAAAATAGGACTTACGGATGTCTAGATGATTCTATATTTTAAGTCAGTGAGAAAATCATCTGGCAATAAAATCTCACGGTCACTCTTTTTTATTGTCAGTAATAAAATTATAATGACCGTTTACAAATTGTATCAGCAGGCGATGCTGCAAGTAATCATGCAAATATCATATTAAGTATTAGCGAAAATGGTTCCATTATTTATGTCTCCATTACTAATAAGTAGTTACTTTGTACATACGGAGGAAACAAAGAGGGCAGTAGCAGTATACGAGTATGGCTAATGATTCATGGCCCCAGCACCATTATCAGAGGGTAGCGAGCATCCTACATTATAAACATCAAAGTCGTCATCTAACCAATGTCTTTTTTTAAAGAATATTAGTAACCCAAATTATATAAACTATAATTAGTATTCCCCTAACCCCTCTAGCTGTTAAGCTAAGTTAAGGAGTGGGTTTAGGTCGGTGGTGTTATGGCCAGGATTCAAACCTGGGATCTCTTAATCGACTTAAGTATTCAATACCCACATGAACAGATGAACATTTTGAAATTGATCGTAATTTGTGCTCAAGTGGTCCAAAAATCCAACCGCAAATAATTAGATTCAAGTTGGAAATTGGATCGCATCCTATTACTTTAAAGAAGCATGTAGCATTAACAAACATGTAACTTTTTTTTAATAGTGTTCTTACCAATTAACGTTAGGATCAGGTGTGTCATTAGATCGCTCCTCCCACACCGGTGCCGGGATACGGTACGGCTGCGGCGACGGTAACGGCTCCGATGTAGGTGGCTCAATTGGTCCATCTTTTGTGCCGAACTTTACCATGATTGCTTGTGCGCTTGACGCGTACATCATCAGGCATGTCAGCAACTGAGAAATTAAAAGACAATTATAGAAAACGTCCATATACAGGGTGGGAACGTTAAGTGTATCTAGACGATTATTTCGTCATGTTTAAAGATATTACAAAAGTAAATTGATATGAAATTTGCATTGCTTGATGTGTGTTCACAATTTGTGCTTTAAAAATGACGAACTAATATATATTCATATATGCATATATTTAAAACAAATGCTCAATTGAATAGCTGTTGAGATTATACAAATAGGTACGATAAAAAAATTCTGTGTATAATTTTTTAACACATAGAACTTCACGACAAAATTACGCAAATCCCATTGTACACTACACTTGATTTTGTAGTAACTTTTTTTGGGAAGTGTCTAGTCTCTAAGTCCTGGGACAAGAAACAACCTAGGATTACATTTATTTTATTACGTTTTGAGACTTGTTCGAATTCATTTTAAGCGAAATGTAAAAAACTTACAATATTTGCAAAAATCTATCAATCTAGTTTTTTATGTCTCATAACGTAATCGGCTCGAATATTTTTTTGGAAAAAAGAGAAAGCGTATTCCAAGTATGTATTCCAAGATTTTAGTGAAAATAGGTACTTTATCAATATTCATGCGATAGAGCAAATATACTTTTTCTGCAATGCTACCTACGTATAGCTGTCATTACATAATTAACCTTTGACCTTATGATACGATGTTTCTTAAGAATGCGATGCTAATTATTTAAGAACTCAAACGACTAATTAAGACTAATTTAATTACTTATTTGAGTACGATAATGAGTGATACTGAAATATACAGAATCTCAGGGTAATTTAAACTTAAATAAGATAAATGTCATATTCCAAGAACACCACAATAACCACGTATAACACTTTGCACTGTGGTTAGCACATTTATTGTGTAGTCATTCAATAGGTTATGTACGAGTATCAAGGAATGAGTGAGTTAATATGTGTCACTCTCAATGACAGTTTGCGTGAAGCTAATAAGACCAATGACGTTTTGAAAATCATAATGATTGAAAGACGATTTCATAAGGGTGTCACGGCTCTTAATCTGAAAGGGACGTAAAATTCAGAAAAAGTCACATAATCCGAGATACTAGACGTTCGGGACAAAAAATGTATTCACGCATCAATTTAATTTATCCTAGTAAGTTAACAAGTTGTTTTCTTATAAAAACTCATTCAGTTTAATTCTACGGAATACTTCTAGAAATTATGCAAAGTGTAATATAAAACATAGCTTTAAATTAAATTATGCAGTACCGGGTTAGTAAATTAAAATTCGTTATAAAAAAAGTTACCACCTACTTATAACCTTGCCTAGTCTTTTTACTTCACTTTATTCGCACAATAAATAGGTATATAATAAAATATAGGCCTCTATGTTATCGTAATGCCATCTGCTTAATACGACTGGACAATTCACAGGGCAATCTAACAACACTGCTTTTGCCAAACTGAGGACATAGGCTTCAAAAATATCATGAAGACATTAAGTTATTCTATGCATAGTCGTACTTCTACAATAACATTAGCTATATTCTTTATCAATAAAGTAATCTACATAACCCTGAGTTTATATTTTTAATACGCATTTAAGCCTTTCTTGCATAAGGGCGGGTCCTATTTTCCAATTTAATACGGAAATTCTATTCATCATAGTCATCACCAGTGATACAATTTATGTACTGTTATTTCGACCTCGTTATTTTGAACTTATGAAGTGTGTTGTTATAAATGGTTAGTAATAGGAGTAGTAATAAAAATTCAGCAACATTTTTGATGTAGGTATCTTTTTAGCGACTATAAGTAACAAGATAACGTTTTTAATATTCATATCAACTTCAAGTTTATTAATTCGTGTGAATTTAATTCTACAAGCTTGTGTTATTAAAGGCTGGAATGGCTAAATATCGGTCTTCTGATTTATCGTATTATTTTGATGCTGGAAAGTACTCGCATATACTGATAACTTAAGCAGCACGTTACAATTTTTGTAACAATTTAATAATACATTCATATACCCATTCCTGTATATTTCCGAAGGGGTTGTTCAAATATAGTTTTGCATCCCACGTAATAGGGGGTAAGCCATCTACTCTCGGGGTGCGAGGGATATGCTCTATGGGCAACCTTACACCCCGGCGTCTGTAGACCCGAGACGGCGTGCGGTTTTAGTCGGTTCAAGACCGACATAACCACCCCCGCTGGCACGCGGGGGGGTATCCGAAGGGATTTCCGCACGAAAAAAAAAAGGTACACTTTCCATACAGTATATTCACTATCGGATAGAGCATTATTGCATAGTTGCCTTACACCTACGATATCGTGGATGAAAGCGATGGGGGCCACCATACCAGGGCCATCTTGTTTTCTACTTTTTTTCTTTTTTTTATATCACTTAAGTGGCAGACTAGCACACGACCCACCTGATGGGAAGCGGTTATTCTTCTGAACACATACCATTTTATAGGCGGTAGAACACGCACAGATAGGCAAAATCTTTCCTATCGCTGAGAGGTTCCATACTGCCTGAAAGTACGGGATCATCGACGATCCTCAGCGCCCGTCTTTGCACCGAGTCAGACGGGTCAAGCTGGTATGTAGGTTCCCCGGCAAAAAAGTGACAGCAGTACTCCATGTGAAGCTGGACTTGCGACTTATATTGAAAAAGCCCCTTTGCCCCGCAGTGAGGTACTGCTTCGCCCTGTTGAGCATTCCGAGTTTTTTGGATGCCAACTTGACCTTGTCTTCCAAATGACTCGATCGACATCTCCAGCGATGTCCGCGGACACCGAGGATCCTAATACTTTTGGTAATAGTGAGGTGAGTGTTCAGGAATTATGGCGCTACAATAAATTGGGTTTTCTTAGCGGTGAATGCACATACTTGTGTCTTAGTTGGGTTGAATTGGACTAGGTTTAGTCTTCCTCTCTTGTGAGAATAGTCTCGATTTCAGACACAAGTTGTTCGCGACTTTCCTCCACTACGAACCGAGGGATGTTAGCACCTGGCCGGATACCATTTTATCTCATATTATTATCATAATTTGACAATTTGAAAAAGCCTCTTTACCTTGACATTTTCCCACATTTCACACTTTATTGCTTTACTTAAAAAATTGAGGTTATCAACAGCCTATTACCTAAATAGTTTGATATTTGAACAATTTAATAGTACGTTGGATTTTAACTGTATAATTAAATTAAAACTGGACTAATATGGGACTGAGATTGTCACGGGACGATTGTCTTCAATTGCCAGATATTTAGACATGTAGCATATAATCAAATTTTAGTGTATCGTACATTCGAATTCTCTTAAATCGTAAAAAAAGAACTAAAACACGAATTATAGTAAAATCATTATAATTTCGCGTTATAATTAATCATCATTGTCATTATAAAATATAATAGATTTAATAACAGATGCTCTTTTCAATTACAGTCCTAGGCATAATTACGACTCAACTTTAGCTCTTTATGGCATGCTGGCTTGCCAATGACATTGAATAGTGTGGCTAGGGCAAAGGCCTGTACCAGTTTCTATCTTACATCAATTACAGTGTTTATTAAAACGAAAATGATCAATACACTGCGATCGTGTTATTTGACTTCGATTTCTTATAACGTGCTTGTAATTATATGGAACTGGAATAGACTGAATTTGAATATGATAAGTTGTTTAAGTTATTGTCTATCTGTGTCAATATAACAGACATATTGTTTTTAATTAATATTTATTCATAAGTTATTGACAAGTTATTAGCAATTCGTTGTTATACTCGTAATTTATATAATATATGTTATCTAACTCAATATACCTACTTAAAAATTATGATAGTTTATTTGAATATTTCTCATTAGAATAAAACTTTTTTTAACGGACCAATGAATACTATTCTGGACGTTGGTTGCTTTTCAGTACTGCCTAAATCACACAATGATTCCTATTGTCAGGTGACAGGGTATCCTTTCAAAGCGTACTGATGTACTCATCCACTAAAAATAAAACCTCATCTTCTACCCTCTTTACATACACAAGGAAGGGACGGGTGTACTTCGGCTTTGGGTTTATTAATCAGGTTGTAAATCGTGTTGGTGACAAATTATGGCTTAAAACTATAAAAAATATAAGGCAGACGTGCTGGCCTACATTTTTTTATTTTTGTGAAGCTTTTTCTACCTCCCAACCCCCTGTAAGCCGTCGTACCAGTCTGTGCCCGATCAGGGTCACGGCTGATCGAACGGTGCTATTCGTCAAACAGAAGCTGCTGTTTTTGAACGAATTCGCAAATGATTTAACCCGGTCCCAATGATTTTCACGCTTAGGGGCACCTAAGAGCTACTACTCCTATCTGATGCTGGTCAGGAATGCAGGTCGACCAGACGCAGAGCTATGCCAGACCATGTCTAAAAGAATACAAAAGTGATATCGCCAAGCCGCCTACCGTGGAGGCATTATCTTATTACGCTTTTTTACTAATCAGAGGTATTTGTGACCAATTTAACCACAAACGTGACGACTCCCACGTGGACAGTAAATCATAGAGAAGCTAAAAAGCCTAAGGCAAAAAGTACATGGAAGACAAGCACTACTTCTTCCAATATTAAGCGTACACCACTTTGTCTTTATATTTAACTAAAATTATTTATTTACTCTAAACAATGTCTAAAATAGTAGATTCAAGCTTTACAAAGAAATATTTACATTTAAATTGAATACATAAATAAATACCGGTTAAACAAATCTGATAATCACAAATCACTTTAGGTTATCAATTAAATTAAATGTTGATCTTGATTTAATTCTCATCTCATTTATTACAATTCCATTTAAGATAAATACCTGCCTTTATAGGAGTTCGATAGAGATACTCTTAGGTCTTTATATTAATAGGTGAATATTCATTAGTATGTATACTAGAATTATTTAATTGCACCAAGATATATAGAAACAAATGTATCACTTGAACCCTCAGATGTAAGTGACCCTCATCATCTTCTTACATCTGAGGATCACTCATACTTGGTGACTGTAATGTGTAAATAAATATTTTATAAAAAACCTTTGAGAATGCGGTGAGGCGAAACCGGTCACGTGTAATTAATAAATATAATTGTCGAAAAAGTACAAATGATACATTTGTTTCAATATGTGTAGCAAGTTCCACCAAGTGCCATCAATCAACAGTATAAATAGTCTGCACTAAGATAGTTTTAACACGGGTGTTCAGGACTCTACCATCACCTTCGGGGCCCAAATCAACCTCACTTGCTGTTCAGCAACGGACGAGGCCCTAGTGGAGGAATTCTACTCGGGGTTGGGAGGTTAGATGGCAGTCGCTCTCGTATAAATTCAAATTCAAACTTTATTTAAATCGTTAAATGAGCCCCGAGCTTCAAAGTGTAAACTGACGATAGTTTTTACCTCTAACATCATGCTGCGTACATCAAAAAGTTTTGACTCATTTAGTTAACGCTAATCTTCCTCACGAGAACATCTTTTACCCAGCATAACGACATTGCACACTAGTTTTCACGAAATGTTATCTAGTAAATGTTCTGTAAGTTGCACATTTTTTATGTTACCAGTCGCCATTGTTTATGTAAAGTTGGTACAATACATGTTGCAACTTTCTTACATTACCAAACTTACAATTATAAAATATGAATGTGCCTTATCAAGCATCTTTAAGATTTTATTAAGTTGGCCATCAGAATTAGAAGATTGGACTTAATTATTATTTGTTGAAGTGTAAATCAGTTCGTTATATTCAGGGCCGAATGATCTTAATTCAGATTAGATGGTATCGAATATGTAACAGTTTTGTTCGTACGTACCTGTAACCTCGCTGAGGATCTCATGTTTACTTGTTTCTTTGTGAACTACCTTGACTTTTGTCACTTCACCCTGTAACAATGGTAAAGTAATTTAGTATCATATATTATGTCAAACGACACAAAAACGCAGATAATATCATTAACAACTCTTCAATCGACTCGTTTGTAATCTCCATAACTGAATCAAAATAATTAAATGTTGAGTGCCAAAAATTACTCATAATAATTTATACTTTCAATATACTTACAAAATAACTTTATAAATGTAAAACTCAAATTACACCCTTATTCATAAATGAACATTTACATATTAAATAATACCTACGTGTATCTCTGTTGACATAAAGAATCTCGAAGTAAATTGCTGCTGTTATATTCATTGGTATTATTAAAATATACGTAATTTATGTTTGCACAGGTAACAACAAATTAGTGAATAGACAGCCAAGAATAAATCATTTCACTAATCCCTTCAAACAAGTTCTATTACCCCACCGGTTATGGAGGTGTTGAAAGAAGAAAGGTGAACAAGTAAGCAATATCTCACACGCATCACAATGCTACAAGTAAATAGAGCTTGGTATTTATTGCAGCTACCTGGTGGCAGCATACCCTGCTTAGTGGACCATGTTGCAACGTCATTTTATAATTCAGTGATGACATGGTTAACGTGTGATGTTGTTGATAATGCTAAAGAATCTGGTAAAGTATGTGCGTAAAATAATGTTAATAATATTACAGTAACTCTCATTATAATATAAAATTATTGACTTAGTAATCTAGACGTAATTATAAAAATGTAAAACGTCTGTTTGTGACTTGTTTTCTCTGCAGTACATAGGAATTTGCTTCTTTTTTATTTGTAGTTTTATTTCGATGTTTTATATGAATTTTACGTAGGAAATCTCATTTAGGATCTATTATTACTACCTCCTACCAAACAACTAATGTACCCGTGTTTCTTTTTGAAAAAAATACTGTGCATCATTTTGGTTTTACTAGATAGACCACATTTGTAGAATTGCCAATAATATCTGTGTGTAATTAAATATCTTGACGATTCGATAATTCCGTGCCTATCTGTTCAATATTTCAGTACCATTTTGAATAAAACCAAAATTTATGTTACATATTCTTAATAAACCATAAAATTAAATATTCAAGACAGGACAACCTCCATAATTTATTTTAAATGGAACAAGTGCATTCAACCGAATCACAGAGAACAGATTTATCGCTGAACATACAGTCAATATGCGTTCTGTTCAATGTTATTAGGAACAACTGAATAACTCAAAAGTATGCTCAAATGGATAGCATTAAATGACAAATGGCTATTGACACAGTTTCTAGTGTGTTAACATTTCGTAATTAAACAATCTGCCTTCGTTGGAGTTAGCATTGGCAATTCGGCGTCCAGTCTGTGACACAAATTCGTGATGTGAATGAAAAAACATCGTAAACGCATTCGACGATTGCTACCATCTGTTTTGGCAACCAGGTTTAAACTTTATTAAAGACCTGCAATGTAAACAAATGTTTTAAACATTACGACTGATTGTACCGAACTTTATAAGGAGAATCAGGGAGCATAAATTTCACCATTGCAAAAGGTCATGCGTTCCATGTCAATATTGTTGAAATATTGTGGTAATTAAATGTACGTACAAATCCGTCTTACATTTTTTTAATGTCCATTATTATTATAGTAATCGTCTGTAATTTGTTTAAAAATAAAAGAATTGAGCACTAAAGTGTTGGTCTACTTTACAAAATATGTGAAATCGAAAAAGTAATTTGTTTGTTGGAATAAGAATAATATAACATACATAGCATAACTTCACGCCTGTATCCCCGAAGGGGTAGGCAGAGGTGTATTACACACTCACGATTCGCCAGTTATGTTAAGGTCCCAATGTAATAGGGGGCGAGCCTAATGCCATCTACCGGGCACATTGTTAAGCGAGCGATAATTAACATTTATTAATGCACACATAACTACGAAAAGTCAGAGCTGTGCCGGGGGGGGGGGGGGGCGATTGGCTCGCTTTCTGTTAAATGTGACTACAATATAATAAGTATTAACACACCTGTGCTGTGTATAGGTACTGGTGTTAGTATATTTACATTATTGATTATTGCATTTAAACTAGACTTCATCTGATAAAGGGTTGATTTAGAGTCAATCAGATCGAAGATGTTAATAAAGATTCGATATTATAAAATCATGTAAGAATAAATATATGACACCATGTCCATATTATGTATACTCAAATAAAACAATTTCTATGATGCAACCTTCAACCAACTTGTGCGTGAAGATAACTAGTAAAATATAGTCAGTTTGTTGTTTTTAATTATCAACGGAACGATATAATCTTCATGCTCCTATTACTTGATGGAGTGATAAGCTAACAAGTCAAAGTGATGAATTTGCAGAATTGCCATTTTCCAAATCATTTCTAATACTATTGAACGAGCAATGAAGATGAATATAATATTATAGATTTAAACAATAATATCTCATACCATATCGTTCGAATGATTTGGATGAAAATTTATATTTAAATAAGATTTTGCTTGTCAAGTTTACTCATAAGTGTTTTGTCGGGGTGCGAGGGAAATGCCTTATACCTTAGATGCGTGCGGTTTTAATCGGTTCGATTCCGACATAACCTTCCCCACTGGCCGGCAGCCGAGGGGATACCAGAAACGGAAAAAAGGTGCTTTTCCTAAAAAAGAAAACGCGACTATGTATGCACAAAGTAAGCGGGCATCGAACCTGCAACCTCCAACGTAACCGTCAAACGCTCTACCACCTCCACTGTCATCGACTTTAACAGTAAGTACAGTTTATATTTATTCCATTGGCTACCATTCCATTTGACAAATATGGCCATTAATTTGTTATACTACCTATTTTGTCCATTCAGGGATAACATAGCACGTTTATATTCAGTACACCTAATCTCAAGAATTTAGCGACATAAATTAAGTTGCATTACTGATTACCGTTAACGCATTCGTTACCGAAACGTCAACCAAGCGGCAAGATGTGATAAATTTAATTATTCTCTAGTTACGTTAAGTTTCCAAACTGAGTAGCATATATCCGTAAATGTGTGGAGAAATTTACCATTTTCGTTTGGTTCACATGCTTTTAAAGATATAGTGTATTGGTACGAATATGTATGCAACTCGTCGTTCGCTTCTAAGGCTTCGTATGTCGTTATTACTTAATCTGAATGGTTTCTGTAGCCGTTTTGTCTAAATATCGATAAGGCTTAGCGGTCCCGAAGAAGCCTTCTGGAATGCGTGCATCGCTGGGGCAATACTAGAGGATGAGCTATCTCCAATATTGCTCGAGCGACGATATTAAGAAGGTTCATATTTATTTCATTTTTGTAAAGTCTTAAAAGTATCGGGATCCTCGGTGTCCAGTACCGCAGTCACCTGGTAGACAAGGTCACGTTGGCATCGAACAACGGAGGATCGTTGACAATTCCATACTTACAGGTAGTGTAGAACCTCTCAGTCTTAGGAGAGATTTCGCCTCTCTGTGCGTGTTTATAATCAGTGAGGTATGAAAGACACTTTATTCCGCACACCCTCAGGCTGTAGAATGATCTACCTGCTGTGGTTTTCCTAAGCGAATACAATATGGGGTTCTTCAAGAAGGGCATTAAAAGGTTTTTACATGATCAGCAGCCCAAGTGTGAAGCCCTTGGTGTTGCACACGTCCCTAAGACGCGGTAACCGCTTCCCATCAGGTGGGCCGTGTACTTGTCTGCCACCCAAGTGGTATAAAAAAATGTAACATATCTGGAGATTTATTTACCATTATAGAACTGTATTAGAGATTTATCTGTATTTAACTCGTTTCGTTTGTCGTTACATAAATTATAAATAAATAACTTTATGTAACGTTTTTCTTCAGCTTACAAATGTCGAAGGTCTGACTTCATCCTAACCGTTGCGAGTGCAATTGTAATAATTCCTGACGACTCGATTCCTTGTACGTACTTTATTGAGAAATGGTTTTTGCTGCCAACTTGATAGTTAATTTACAATTGGGACAGTTAATCTGTTATTCGTTGCGTGCCATTTACTTACAGTGCTATGCGGCTGTAGAGACGGATATGACATCAAGATTTCATAATGTATTCTGTGATTCTTTGAAAGCCAAAGGTAACAGTGCGAGTGTATAACATCTTTTGAGTACTTAATAAGAAAAATCTGCAAGCTTTGATATTGTCAGGAATTTACGCGATTTTTTATTGAATTCTATCGTGATCTATTTGTTGTGATTTTAATAATAACACTAATCTGAACTTTAGACTCAAGGAGACTAAAGACGGTGGTTTTCTTATAGTTTGAAGTGTAAGTTATGTCAAAGTACCTGATAGAATCCGTTAAAAATAGTTGTAAAGTAAAGTTAGTTCAATGTGTAAGCTTTAACAAGAGAAGTAAGTTATTCTAAGGTTATGGACTCATAAAATTTTACATACCAATAAGTAGTAAATACCAACGACTCATCATCACTATTCGGTTCCATTCGAAGCTTTCACCTCGAGGTCAGCACGCCATCCCAATCCCACTAATATTATAAATGTGAATGTTTGGATGGTTTGACGTTTTTTATATAAAAAAGGAAACCTTTTGAATGTCCACTTATGTGTTTCCCACTCCTGGTGTTACACATACATTGAGATACCAGAAGTCACCTCGCATGTTACTAAGGAGCAGTGAAGATAGGAGATAAGAGAAGGAATGGACGTACAGCCTTCAGCTATCATATTAAGAGACGAAAGAGATTCAAGATCTCCGTACTCCCACAAAACGTACATAATGGTACTGTCCTCTCTCACCACTTAATAAGCAACCAAACCAGGGCAAATTGTTGTAGATATTGTTCAATCTTAGTTGAGAAATTATCGCGTATTATTTTAAAGTATGACTCAAAATAACACGAACCCTAATCTAGATATATTATAGCCGTGACCTTTTGTAGTTATAAACGCTATATTAATCTAATTTATGCACGCGTAGTGACTAAGTGGTAATAAAACGATATTTATTTGGTGGGCAAAGTTGCACTAAACGCAATAATGGTCGACTATGCTGCTTACCAACACGTGACACTGAAACCTCAAAGATAAGTTTACATATTTATTACCTTCAATTGACTTATAATTCAGTTTACCTTTCTATCTGAGCAGCAACTTCAGACCCAAACAAAACACGAACGAAAGACGCGTTTCATGGTACCAATTACCCGAAACTTCGGATCGTAATTCCGGATATACGTTGCATGGGTTATGGTTTGAAAAAGCAGCTTTAATGCCAGAATTATTGAAAATAAATATCGGTCACCCCGATATTTATTTTGTTTGTGGTTAGTTAGTGGTATGCGGGACGCTAGATGTCACGACACAGGGAATCCTAGTGGATCTAGGGAACAAAAATTGAAGCTTCTAATATAGTGTGTAAAAAATATTTTTCAAAGATAATATAGCACTTACGTGAGAATTTAAAAATGAAGCTAAAGAACATCCATCGTGGAAATTATCTGATTTAACCGCTAATATGTACCGTTAATAAGGTATCCGTCAAAGTTATTCCTTAAAAACCTGAAAATATTAACCGCTAAGCGTGGCTATTTTAGCATTATATATAAGTATGACATGCCTTCTGTAGAATGTTAATTATATATTGGATGGTAAGCACTTAATAGCACGTCAATTAACTACCTTCTCGCTTGATAGTGACATTTAATTACATCAATTTAATCATGAATATGCAATAATTTCATTGTATTCGTGACAGCATTCCTTTAGCTCAATACACAGTACATAATTGCAGGTACAGGAGTAGGTATTAACATACAATTAAATTTAAAATTTGTGATGATTACAACTAATATAAAATTTCTGTGTGAATTTCATTATGGTTGTATTACTAGTAGTAACTTTAACTAACTTGTAAGAGTGGGTTTTAGTACATAATGATAGACAAATAGGTTATTTAAAACTAAACTGTATTTTCAAGTTTTTCTAAATGAAAAATGTGCGGCACCTACTTTAAGTTGCACGGATTTTCACTTGTGAAATTCAGATTAAATGCTTGTGCTAATTTTGTTTTCATTTGACTATAGCGTTATGTTGTGTACATTGAGTACTTACATATACCCATTTCAGGGGTTATTGACTTACTCTCAGTTTCCAAACTATAAAATTAAATAAAAATATGGGCAAATTCCACTGAAATTTATTATTTTCAACTATAAATTTATTAATATAATGGTTATCTGCTCACTGTAGTTAGCTCGCAAGACAAAATGAAAGAATTGAACGCAGAAGGACGTGTCTAAAAACACTTGTTTAAAGACTTCATCTTTCTTGAAAGATCTTCCTACCTTTTTTTTTTATTTTTTATCGTGCGGAAACTCTATATCAAGTTCTTTCTGTCATAATACTGCAATCCTAAGCGTATGCTCAGAGATTTTATACTTTTTTATATTAATATCAACAGTAGGTATGAACATACTTCATCACAAAGAAGCATTACAATGTAATTGGCTGATTTCCTTGGCACCGTACCTTGACAGTGTGACAAACAGCAAAGTAACTACATTAATCAAGACAAGAAATGTAAATTTGTTTCACCCACTCGTTTGCACGGCTTACCCAATCGATAACAATAGATCACAACTAAAGTTTTAATCTATTGTACTCTCTCCTACCGTATATGCAATAGTCCCTTTTGCATCAGCATCATCGACTTAACGTAGTTACCGGTTACATCCGAGGCTTTCATTTGAAATTTAATTTTTAATTTTCATTGACATTGCTTACTTCTTCTTCTCCTTTAGATTTTGGATTTATGGGGCTGCTGTCTGATATACAAACCCCGAGAGGCAAGCCTGTTCCAGAGCCTCGTCGGTCAAGTCGTGACTCTGACGTGACCTGACACGTCACGTCACGTCAGAGTGACGACTTGACCGTATATAGGTTTACAGGTAAGGTTGGTTACACATAACATATTTTACATAATTCTTAAAGTGACATCGTTAATACCAGTGCAATAATTGTCACTTGGTAACTAGTTTTACAGCGCAACGAATTAATGTGATAGAGGTTACTATCAATCATAATAATGTGGTTCCCGCTAAGTATATACGAACCTTATATCTTCTTACGTCATTATCAGTATTTTCTAATGAGTAATGACCAGATTATACTATTATAGTGCCATTGAGTTACTCAACGGCTGACTTCTATTTACATTCCCATTACTTATATTATATAAAATTGTAAATCGACTTTGAGAGGAAATGAAATGATGCTTTAACTCTTTTCACACTGTTTTCTTCCTAGATGGCATTTTTCAAATATTTTAAAACATATAGGATTACAACAGTATAGGAACCATCTAAAATGGCTGAAAATTATATTCAATCAATTAACTATCGTACTGACATTGGTATAATATATTAATTATATTCTATATAATTTCACACACATCACACAATCAGCAAAATAAATTTGAAGAAAATCAAAAAGGAAACATAGGTTAGAAAGTAATGAAGGCCAATTCTCGTAAAAAATACTGTAGAGTTTCAATATAATCTCAATTCAGTCGGAGGACGATCTATTTGAAAATATTAGGATTCCATCAAAAAACATCGCCTAATATAACCTGTAATACAGTTTTTCGAAACTAGCTCGGGAGCCAGGGATTCTCACACATGTTAAATGTATATTTTTGTCAATAAAGATTATTATTATTTCCTTTATTACTATACATAAACTTATTAATTATATTTTTAAATACATACAAAAACAATACATAAATCTATTTAAAAATATAAAAAACAGTGCTCCACCGGTATCGGGTACAGGGACCAAGCTACCGGTGGTTAGGGCTCCAGAGAAAGGAACTTCCTCACGATGCGCGCCGTATCAAGAAGCACAGCCTTCTGCATCTGGCCCTTGACCCAACCGTCTAACCCGAGCCTCTTCAGGTGTTGGTCGAGGCTCTTTGCTATTAAACCGTTCACTGACACGACTATCGGCACAATGATTGCTGAGTCAACACTCCACATGTCGACAATCTCGTGGGTCAAGTCCAAGTACTTAACTTGTTTATCCTTCTCAGCTTTCACGAGATTCTCGTCATGAGGAATGGTAACATCAGCAATCAAAGCTCGGCGTTCGGATCGGTCTATCACCACAATGTCAGGCTTGTTGGCTACAACAGTCCTATCAGTGATGATAGATCGATCCCAGTACAATGTGATATGACTATTTTCTAGAACCGGCTCAGGAACTTTAACTTTAACTTTATTGAAATAGTACAATTGTATCTTAAAAAAAATTATGGCACTGATCTCCACACTAGGATACCCTGTGTTGTGAAGACCAGTCACTTTCACTAGACACTGGATACAATAAATAATAAATAAAGACTGGCATAAGACTTTTTTTTTTTTTTTTTTTCATTTTATCCCTATATATTTAACAAGTAGAATAGATATCTGTTTACGTGCGTGCATGTTTGTGAGAGGGAGACTGGTGAGGGTGTGTGTGTATGTGTGGAAGGAAAAGGATCTCTGTGTGTGTATGTGTGTGTTTGTGTGTGTGTGTGTGTGAGTGTGTGTGTGTGTGTGCAGGTGAGTACCTATGCATGAGTGTGTCTGTATAAGTTATAAGTTATTTTGTGTGTGTGTCAAGAAAGAACTTCTTCAGTTTTTGTATAATCCAAACCCAAGAGCCAATCGTTGATCCTCATCTTGCAGCCATGTCTAGAAATCCCAAGTAGGTTTAATCTTTCGTTTATTCTTGAATACAACTTAGGTCCCATCCATTCAAATGCTTTTTTTCCATAATCCAGCCTACATGTGCGCCTCCTCCATGTTGGCTTCCTTCTGGAATGTTCATCAGTCACAACAGAAGAATGTGCTATTTTATGGAATTGAAGTGTAACGGTCAGAATGTAAAGCTGACGTACAGTTAGTACCCGCGAATCTTGGTACAATTGAGTTGTTGGGTACCGCATTCTTCTGTTGTACATGACTTTGAGAATAGCTCGCTGTGCTCGCTCCACCCCAATCATCTGACATTTCTTTGCCGACCCCCAAGAGACAACACAATACATTAATATTGATTGACACAATGAGTAATATATCGTATGCAAGAGGTTGTTATCGGCTACTGATCTTAGTCTCCTAAAAATGTGTAGTAATTTCCTTACCCGTGAAGTCAAACTCCTACATTGCTCACTCCATGTTAGTCGCCTGTCAATGATAACACCTAGGTATTTTATGTGGCTGACCTCATTGAATGAGGCACACACACATTGGCTTCCAGTGTGACAGGTGTGGAGCCTGACTTTATAGTCTTTTGGAGGCTTCGTTCTTTCGGTGACTCGGAAGTTTATCATTTTAGTTTTTTCTGTATTCAAAGTTAATAAATTATGGCTGAGCCAGTCAGAGACAATTTGCATACCCGTTTCAGCGTGCTTGCATACATCATTCCAAGTGTTACCGTAGAAGATGATTGCGGTGTCATCGGCATATGCAAATATTTTAGAGTTCTTTAGGTCAATTGTACAAAGTCCATTTATGTATATGAGAAAGAGCGTGGGGCCAAGGACACTACCCTGGGGCACTCCATATCCTACAGTTCCAACAGGACTTTGGAAGTCACCTAGACAGACCTTTTGTACTCGGTCAGTAAGATAGGAACCAAACCAGTCCAGGGCAGTGCCCCTGACACCCACATGTTCTAGTTTCCGAAGCAGTATAGGCCTAGATACGGTATCGAAGGCCTTGGCTAGGTCAAGGAAGATACCCCCACACCTCACTCCACTATCCAGTTTGGTGACTACGAAGTCAACCAAGCTAGTGACAGCATCCTCCGTTGACCTGCCATTTCGAAAACCATGTTGGGAGTCTGAAAGTAAGTTTTTATTTTCCAGGTAATGCATCAGTCTCTTGTTTATCAGCTTCTCCAATATTTTGGATACTGATGACAGCAGTGATATGGGTCGGTAATTAGAAGCCAAAGCAGTATCCCCTGCCTTGTGTACAGGGCACACCTTGGCAAATTTTAATTAATCAGGAACTGCACCCATTAACATACTCAAATTGCATATGTGCGCTATAGGTGCAGTAAGATACTCCTTGGCTGATTTAATAATGCGATTAGTTATGCCGTCCCAACCAGGTGCTGAGTTACTTTTTAAGGACATTATTACATGGGCAACTTCATACTCATCTGTAGGACTTAAGAAAAATGAGTCCCGAGTGTCAACACTTATCTTGTTCAGCATTGGAACCGTCTTGACCAATTCACCTTCTGTGGTATTTAATCTCTGCAAGTTCATTTTAGCAAGCTGCTCGCCTACATCAGCAAAGTATCTATTAACCTTATCAAGAGAGGTAACTGGGTTCTGATGCTTGGTAAGTAGGTCATAATTTTTATTTGTCTTAAGTCCCATGCTACAAATATATTTAACTGCTGACCATGTCTTTTTACTGTCTCCTTTCGCACGTTCCAATAGTTTTAAATCATGCGCATTTTTTAGATTTTGTATAATATTATTACAGTAATTCCTATAAGTTCTGTAGCGCTGTTGTATCCTGCAATCATTCCTACTTTCCTGCTTTCTAGCTTCATAATGTAATGTTTCTCTCTTTCGTACACATTTTAGAAGATTTTCAGTCATCCATGGTTTCCGAATGGTTTTTGAATTAGGTAGATTAACTTTTTGAGAGTGATTCTTTATGCTTTGACTCAGCGTATTTGTAAAATCATCTAGTGCTTCTGTGACGTCGCTGTGGTGAAAAATACTACTCCAGTCTATATCTCTCTCAATTTCATTCATCAGGTTAGTATAGTCAATCTTAACCTGTTGTTTAACACTGTTACCAGAAGACGTCTTTTGTGTGATGTTTGTGAGGTTAGTGCCTATTACCACAGTGTCATGATCAGTTAATCTACTTTCACAAACTATCACTCTCGTTGGTTGCGAGGTTTTTATCATAGCGTGGTCGATGCATGTGTGGTCATGTGTTATGTATTGATGACCTGGGTAATAACCATGATGCCCGGTTGTATCAAGATAGATACTGGCTGCTTTTCCGTCTCGTGGATTAACACTGATGTCTATGTTTACGTCCCCAGTTACAATACAGGTAGCCGTTTTCAATGTTTCCAGCACACGATTCAACGACTCACAGAACCTATGTACTTTACGAAACGAGGGTGATCTGCGGCGGTGAGACCGATCATGAAGGAGTGGTTGGAGAGGGACCATGGGGACCTCTCCTACCGGATGTGCCAGATGGTTACCGGACACGGGTGTTTCGGTAAGTATCTGTGGCGCATCCACCGGGAGACAACGCCGCAGTGCCAGCACTGCGAGGATCCTGGCGAAGACACGGCGCTCCACACGTTGGTAGAGTGCCCTGCGTGGGCGAGTCAACGCCGGGATCTCGTTGCGGTCCTGGGCGTGGACGTTCTCTCGTTGGAGACCATGGTGAGGGCTGTGGTCTCCGACGGGAGCAAGAGGCACGCCGCCGCCTCTTTCTGCGAGCAGGTAATGCACGCGAAAGAGACGGCGGAGAGGGAGCGGGAGAGAACCCTGCCCCCCGAGTTTCGCAGTCCGCGGCGAGGACGCCGCAGGCTCATCTACGCCCGGGACTACCGACCTCCATGATCGGGGCCTGAGGACGGCAGTTGGCCGACTCGCCGTCCTTACAGAAGCAGGCCGTGGCGGAGGCGTGTCGTGTGTGCCCTACACACGCCTGCCAACTCACCGAAGCGGGATAAAACCCGACCCCACCAGGCGAGGCTGCGGTGGCGGCCAAAGTCCGCCGGCAACCCTGGGGTTATCCTTTCGAGGGCTTACCCGGGGTGCCCGGCAACGGACACTTGGGGAGGACACCGTGCGGTTTTAGTCGAGACACGACATAACCACCCCCGCTGGCCAGCGGGGGGGGTATCCGAAGGGATTTCCGCACGTAAAAAAAAAAAAAAAAAAAAACGAGGGTGATCTGTATATTGCCACAATTGATACCTCAACACCAACATAAACTATTAAGCAATTGCCTTCACTAAACAGCGGCTCTTTGATTGTAATTTTGAGTTCTGATTGGTACAGTATAGCAAGACCGTCATTTTGATTTATATAGTTCTTTGAATAGTGACACTCGTAGCCGTTTAATTTTACTTTAGGTGTAGTTTCATTCAGCCTGCATTCAGTAAGCACTATAATGTCGGGTGTAAAGTTAAGTCTTGTTAAGAAAATTATGAAATTATCAAAATTTTTTTGTATGCTCCTAATATTATAATTTATAATCGTAAGTTGGTCTTTAACTTGTCCAAGATTTGAGATACATAGTTCGGGCCGACTAATTTTAAAACTAGAAAAGATTTGTGTATCATCAATATCATGTATAAAATCACATAGGTTAGCCATTTATAAATATGAATAGAAGTCGGATTCCGCTCGATTTTTCTGTTTCAATCTTGGGTAAGAAAATGTAGATGTGAAGAAGAAATGTATTCTTAGTATTACGTTTTATTTCTGTGTTGTATTTTCTAAAGTGTGAAAAAGTTTTATTAAATGTGGGCTCATAGTGTTTATGTGGCAGTGGGTTTATGTGAGTATTTATTAATAATAGTGTATTATAAATAGGTAGTTTGGTGTAGAGGTTTATGTATAATATTATGTAAAAACTTATTTTAGTGTTGGCAATTGTACTCATGTATGTAAAGTTATAGTGTGGTTTGGAGTAGGTTATAATATAATTTATGTATTTATATAATCGACTGCTACGACAGGGGGCGCGGGTTCGATTCCCGCTCAGTGCAAATATTTGTATGCATGAATATGTCTATTTGCATTGGTCTGGGTGTTTCTATGTATAATATGTATGTATTTACAAAAAAAAAGTATATAAGTATGTTTATCCGCAATCTGGAACTCATAACACAAGCTAGTTAAACTATGCTTACTTTGGGTCTAGAAAGCGCTGTGTAGAATGTCGTAGAATATTTATTATTATTATTTATTATTATGTTATAATTAATTAAGTTAGGATTATAATTTATTTTAGTGTGGATGTTTGTGAGTAAAAGTGATGCGTTGAAGTATGTGATTTGTGGGCACGTATACACAATGGTTAAATAACTAGTAACATTTATACAGATTAATAGGTAAAGTAAGCTTATGTATCTTAACGTAAATTTAGCATATAATAGGAAAGGTATAAGTTTAGAGCTGTTTATGAAATTTCTCGCCGTGTGTAGTATCTCGGAGTTGTTGCAGGGTGTTTTCATTTTTGACGATGGTGTATTTAGCACCTTCTTGTTTCCGCAGATATATCTGACCATTAGTGATCCAACAAGTCATATTTTTCGACTCGAGCAAAGTCTCGGGCGAGAAAAAATAATCTCTTGGATTTTTTCGTAAGATGCTCAGAGAAATAAATAGGTGTCGGATCAGCTTCCAAGCCGAGATGAGTGGAGTCTATACGAGCTGATTTGTTTTCATTGTTATATCGTTTAGTTTTTATCAAAAACTTATCCTTAATGAAGGTGTTTGTAAACTCCAGAACGATTGTCGAGGTTTTTGCGCTCTCTTTTGAGGGAAGGCGATATACGTCATTTATTTCCGCTACTGGAGATTCAAATTTTAATGTCTTCATAAGGGTAGTAACTATATTGAGAATATCTAGCTTATTTTCTTTCTTTCTCTTGGGTACGCCCCTTAACTCAACACATGTTTTTCTGATTGTCGGCTCAAGGTTTTCATTTTTTTCATCTGTCTCTGCTATGAGTAATTTGGTGGCATTCCTCTATTTCTCCAATCCTTGTATCTTTTTTTCAACGTCTTGTATCAGATCAGACAAAGTGGTTAAAGATTTTTCTATCTCGCAGCTGGATGATTTAATGTCAATATTTTGATTTTTAATCTCAGTAACATTTTTTTCAAGGTTTTGCAGCCTAGTATTTAATGGTGTTATCATATTGGTTAGTATTCCCATAATTTCTCTCTTAAACTGATCGAATTTATCAGGCTCTGCATCTTCTTCAAGGCGTAATCGCTTAGAGTTACCTCTTACAGTCAGATTGGGATCAGAAGCAGAAAGGATTTTCGAGGACGGTGTTCCAGCCATCAGTAATAATTAAGGTATGTAAATAGGAATTACTCACTAGAACAGCCCAACCAGTTATGACAGCGCAGTCAGTCACAAGTGAACGTACATGAATTTCGTTTATCGAACGCAGCCCTATGCGTAATCAATGTATTTACTAAACGCAGCAGTCATTCGTTCAATTGATCTGTTCAAGTTGCGAGAATATCTGCAGAGTTGAAGCGAATTTTTACCAAGTGCGGTCTTTATGTTGGCAGCGTCGGTTTATTTTATTTTTTTCTGATTGGTAGTTTCGTTATATCAATTGTCAATAACAGTTGATCTTTGTTGTTATTTGAGTTATATTACGGTGTGAGTGCATTTTTGAAAAATTGTAACAGCCACCGACAAGTAAATTTATTGATGTGTGCGTGTTTTCAAATTTAAGATAACTGATCTAAGAAAATGTTTTGTGGTATAACTCACAGTATAGCTGCAACTGTTGGAATTTTCCAGATTCACTGTTTGTAGGTTAGGTTTCCACCACTTTTGGTTTGTATAAGCACTGTTGTTGTAAACTTTTTGCGTATTTTTATGAATTTTAAAGCTAGAAATCTTTGTCAGACGAGTAAACTCAGTTGGGGTTGCCAGTGAAGAGATACCTATAGTGCGGCACTTCAACTTCCACAAGGTTGTATTTCAGAGCAAGTCGCTGGTGGATTATCCTGGCTACTTGATTATGTCTGTGCAAGTACTCGCCATTAGCAAGACGAGAACAGCCGGAAGTAATATGCCTGAGGGATTCACCAGGCTGGTGACACGCTCGACAGATGTCAATTGTGCCATCCCTCATTATATACTTCCGGTAGTTATTCGTCTTGATAACTTCGTCCGCAATCGCACAGACAAAACCTTCAGTTTCCCCAAAAAGGTCACCGAAACGTAGCCAGGACACGGATGCCAGTAGGTCTACTTCGGGCCTGTGGAGGGCCCGATAGAATCTACCGTGTAGCTCCTTACTCTGCCATACCTCCCTTCGGCTGTCAGTGCCGATTATTATTATTATTAAATAGTTCTGAATAACCAAGTGTGGTTAATCCATCCGGTGGGGTACCACCGGTACTCCTAGGAGTACCAGGGTGGGTGGATACTACACGTCACATCCAAGGTCAGTAACCTTGACCTTTTAACCGAAGTCTGAAGTGAATAATGGAGTCTGGAACTCGGCGTCAGGATTCCGAGGTCGGTATTCTGTCCGGCCCCTGAAGATTGGATCCCGGAATCTGGATCCTGGGGTCCAGATCCCAGACTTCGGATCCCCGGAACTGAATCTTGGAAGCTAGATCTTGGAATTCTGATCCGGAGCCCGGATCCTGGATCCCGGACTGTGGATCCTGGGAACTGAATATCAAAATCTGAATCTTGGAGTTCGGATCCCAGAACTCAGCCATGGTCTGGGCTGCTTAGTCAGGATCCCAAAGTTCAGACCCTGGAGTCCGAATTCCGGAATCTGGATGGGATATAAACTAAACACCAGGATTCAGTTTTCGGAATGCAGACTTCAGGATCCAGACTCCATTATTCAATCTAGACTCCGATTAAAAGGTCAAGGTTACTTATCTTGGATATGACGCGTGGTATTTTCCCACCCTGGTAATCCCACATCCCACCGGATCTCGAAGGTTATAGTAGGCGAATTTTTCTAAGTCCTTAGATTTTCAAATAGACCGCCATGCGACTAAACTGAGATAATACCGAAACTTGACTGAATTTTTACATTGAGAATTTGCCCTCTGTTCGTTATATTATACAATCAAATTGATTTAGTCTGGCATTGTTGAATACTCGTATATATTTAAAGAAAATTTACGGTCAATGTAATAAATATTTATATTTCAAAAAGATGTAAGATAATAAAGGTATATTATATTATACTACATTGATGAAAGCGCACAATACTGATAATCACACGTTATACGATAAGATTTAATAACATCCATTGCACCCGTGACGAATGTTAAATGGCTTCTTATCATAAAAATTTATGACTTTTTATTCACAACTTCAAGGACATCGATATTTTTCAAAGAATTTTTTCTATATATTTGATTTTAGGTCTTCAAAAATTTGGGTTCAAAAAAGGTTTCTAATATAATTTTATTCTAAACTGAATAGTTTGCGCCAGAGACACTTCCAAAGTAAAATAAAAGTAAAATGTGTCCCCCCCCCCCCTGTAACTTCTAAAATAAGAGAATGATAAAACTAAAAAAAAAATGATTCAATTAAATTTTTAAGCATTTTGTATGCTTACTTTTTTCTAAAGATTTTAGATCGGAAAAAGAGAACATCTAGGACGGGACTTGAACCCGCGACCAGTCCCTTACAGGGGGAATGCTCTGACCAACTGAGCCACCTAGACAGGTCCCAGATATTCGAAATTCTCCGATATATCATATACGTCTTAAGGCGACGTTGGAGCCATCTCCCGTAATTCTTGCGAACTACGGAAACAATGAATAACTTTACAGTCATTTTTAAACATTGTTTATTGATGACTCCGCCTAATTAATTCAATTAAATTTTTAAGCATTTTGTATGCTTACTTTTTTCTAAAGATTTTAGATCGGAAAAAGAGAACATCTAGGACGGGACTTGAACCCGCGACCAGTCCATTACAGGGGGAATGCTCTGACCAACTGAGCCACCTAAACACGTCCCAGATATTCGAAATTCTCCGATATATCATATACGTCTTAAAGCGACGTTGGAGCCATCTCCCGTAATTCTTGCGAACTACGGAAACAATGAATAACTTTACAGTCATTTTTAAACATTGTTTTTTGATGACTCCGCCTAATTAATTCAATTAAATTTTTAAGCATTTTGTATGCTTACTTTTTCTACGTCTTAAGGCGTATATGATATATCGGAGAATTTCGAATATCTGGGACGTGTCTAGGTGGTTCAGTTGGTCAGAGCATTCCCTCTGTAAGGGACTGGTCGCGGGTTCAAGTCCCGTCCTAGATGTTCTCTTTTTCCGATCTAAAATCTTTAAAAAAAATGATGTAAACTTCCACCGATAATTGGTTTGAATGAGATCTAGTAAGTAGTTTTTTTTTAATGCGTCATAAATCGTAAACCGCAATTTACCTTTCAGTCAATCAACTCAAATATAAATATTTAAAAAAACACTATTATGTTACTTGCTGCTATGGAACCCTTCATAGGCGAGTCCGACTCGCACTTGGCCGCTTTTTGTTAATGGATTAACCTAAAGTCTAAATAATGAGGGCCACCATTATAGGTGTCAACATCTAAAATTGTGATAATTCCAGTTTGACGGCCTTGACTGATGCGTTTCCACGCCACGCTTTTATGTAAATTATAGTAATCCGTTATGTTGGTATTAATAGTTTAATTGAATTATTGTATGTAAATGTTCGAACTATCAATGTTTTATTCTATTGCATTAGATAATAAATAACTTCTGATGATAGTATTATGACGAAGTAGGTATGTTATAGCAACATAGATTTTTAAATCGAAATTGATAAATTAAGTCAAGTAAGTAATTCTGGTTTTCTATACTACCATTTTGTTACAGATTCATCTGGTTTAGTCTATTCAAGTCATTCAACAACATACAGGTTTCATGGTATATGAGTCGTAGCATAACGTAATCAACTGGTTACTGCAAGGAAAGGAACATATGAAACGTTACACGCCCTTTCTCTGGTCTCATTTGGTGTTTATTCTAGCATAAACTAACCTACATATTATTTCATATACAGTACTACTAAGTTTCTACATAATCTATTATTATTTTCCAGTTTCACATTATCGATAAAATATATATGAAAGTTTTAATTACATCGTGAAAGAAATATTATAATTATTCCCTATTGTGGTATTCTTATTTAAAAATAAGAGAGCTTTAGAGCTACTATACAAAATAAATGCAGTTAAGAAAGGTTACTTGAACTTAGTGACCTTGGAAATACCCCTAAAGTAGCAGCTATTAAACAAACCCACACTACAAGAATTCAAGAAAGCTCCTCTCTGGCGTACTGATATCGAACGAAACGATAACACTGAATTTAAATGGTCTCCACTCCTAGGTTTAATACATATAAAATTGAACAGATCCAGTTAATACATTTTATGTGTTCACTTAGCACAAATGAATACAAATAGGTCGTCAATTTGTCTAATGGCGTCATTCTTCGAACAAGGTTAGTTCGTCAGTTCTATGCCTTACAGGTTTGTTTTGCTTAGAGCCAAATAATAAGCACGCGTGCGTCGTTTAAAGACAAATGAAAATGTGCGTAGCACTAAATAATGAGAATCTTAACACCTAGGTCACGTTCATTTGATGTTAATGTAGCTTCATTTTTTACATAAATGTCTTAAGTTCATTGCGAGTGACAGTTATATTTCGTGTATTTTTTTGCAACCAAAGAAAATAAACTTACAATACAAATACCATCAGTAGTCATGAGCGCAAAATTATTACTATAACAAATGTAATTTTATTTTATTGTAATTTTATTATGGCCATCTAACGTCACGTCATTATAGTAAATATTATCTTATCTAGTTATCTAACATTGTAACTGATTGACTAACTTAGAGATATTATAATGCTACATTATGCCAAGTAAACGATCATTTAATTGTGCGATACGATAAGATATACGAATATGATAAAATTGGGTCGAACTTTTAACAAGATTCATTTTAATTCAACAACTTTTATTTACAAGACAAAATTTTGAGGATAGAAAAGTATGGCTGAGTACGCATGAATAACGTTTACAAGCATCGATTTCCGGGTACCTACTACCTGTCATATGATTGAGTACTATGTTAGTAGGTACTATACTTACAGGACAAACAAATCACTCTCTACCTCGTCCACCTAATCTGAGCCTTTTCCCAACTCAGTTGAGGACGCCTTTCAGTCTACTTTGCACTTAACTTCGATATTTTATGTGAAGCGGCTGCCATCCGATGTCCACTACGTTTGGCGATATTGTAGTTTTGTAGATAGATTAAATTGTCAGACTTTTTCATTGCTCCAACAACCCTTTATGAATGCCACAGATGATCGTATAGAAACCGGGACCGGCAGCTTAACGTGTTCTCCCAGGCTACTCACCTAAAAGTTTTTTATTTATGTATTTAACTTATTTTGTTTATTATTTTTTTATTTTTTAATACCTTGAATTTGTCTTCTTATTTCACTTCTTTATTTCATTTAATTAAATTATATCCTTAAGAGTATTTCGTATGCCACATACATTTGCTTACACAAGGTACGTAACTATCTACTAATTATGTGTAAGGTGTGCTGTTGAGTAAACATAATTAATTAATTAATTAACTATGGCACAATGACTTGTGTTAGCATCAAACAAACCTTCGGTTATGTAAATCCAGTGGGATAAAAACACGATACATTACATTGAATTGACATCAATACCATTTTGTTTTGCGACACTGTTGGATATTCTCTAAGTACTACTCTGCAGCGATTTCTATAAAATAATTCAGAAGTTCATAGGGTTAAAGGGTGCGTGTAGAAAGTCAATATATGTCGCGATTCGGTCAATATATATTATTAATATTGATTGTGATATTATTGATGTGCAATCTAACGTCATGGGTCCCTACACCCAATCACGATATTGGCTCGCTATATATTATATTGACTGTCTCTATGCGCCCATAGATATATACTTTGCGAAATCTGTTGGTTACTACCGATCAAGGTAATGCTTGGAGAATGATAAAGGACTTGACTCAATAAATTTGATCCCACAGGCAAGGTATCGCGCACTGAAGAGGTCTAAACTATCCTATAAACCTATCATAGTACCTAAAGAAGTACAATGATAGGTGATTTTGTATGTATTTTCTTTGAATTGTCTCCATAAGTTATAATCTCTGAAGATACTACGTAGTAGACAGCATGTAAAATCCGTGTGCTGTTCATTGGTTTCTATTCTGAGATTTCTTGATTTTAAGAAGTTTTAAAGCTTGAAAAATTTATACGTAAGGACATTTTGTACTCGAACATGGGGTAACCAATTCATTTATAGTAATTCCCACTTCTATAATTCTTTTTTATTCAATTTTTAATAATTCACCATTATAATTACGACTATATTTTCTTATGTAGTAGTAGTAAATCACGTGGCACTCAAAAATATGTAATGCAACATAAATAATGCACAATATTAAAAATCACGCAGACTTTTTTCTCGTTTCATACCTTACTAAGACGATCTCATAATTTAACGCTATGGCGTGATGTAGCAAATTGTTGATTCATTGTGTACATGTTCAACAGACAAAAATTGAGCAAGTCGTAGACTCATTGTACATTTAGCAAATTATACACAATTAAGAATCGCTGTCTCATTGCACATTCCTAACAGTTAATATAATCTTGTTATCTTTTATTCAGACAACTCCCACAGTGAATACTTCACTGAGTCACATAACTCATAATTTCACACAGACTACCTGTGAATCCTACGTGTAATAGGAATTTTATGCCGCTTGGAAACGAGTTATTTTTTATTCAAGATAGATCTAGAGGTTATTCCTGACAGAATTTGCCAACCCCACTTGTGCTCTTAATCATCTTTTTCAAGAAAAACTTAGATCTAGAGACATTTCTGATGATGATTGTACTAGGATTCTTTGTGTGATACCTAGGTCATTTTTTCGAAAAACTGGCGTAAAACTAAATCAACTTAAATGTATCGGCTAATACGACTGCGCGTGTTCACGTTATGAGTGCTACACTGCACAAACGCTATGAGAAATCGTTACGGCCGCACTGTACCGTCTAAACTGCACCGATAAATAGATACATGTGTGTGATGAAAACTGCACAGTTTTTAATGTTTGTCAACCAAATACACGACAATTTATCGATACAGTTTGAACGCTACAGTCTGATCGTAAATATTTCTCGTATCCCATGTGCCACCCATTAAGTACAGATAGTCCATTGAAATAAGGGAGTAGGTAATGCAGTGGTAGTTGGCGAGATAACTACTTAAACTTCTGTGCCATACATGTTATCTTCATTCTTCATATATTATATCTTCGTTCATATTAGCTTTATAATAAAGAGCGAACGCTAAATGGTTTTAGTGTATATACAAGTTAATTATTAAATATTTTGTAATCGGTGCAGTATCCGCATAAATATTTAACATCTCCTTTATAACATGTAAAATCATAGATTTTATTGCTTCTAGTTTGTTACCTTGCCCTGTAAGGGTAGTTAACAACTTAGTAATATAATTTATGCACTGAATGAACGACAAGTAATTGATTAAAAACTAGTTTAGACATTTAGGTTTTGAGTTCGCAACACACAGTTAGAAGTATAATTTAAAATCATATTATATGGACTGAATATATAAATACAGATTAGAAGATATCAACGTCAGTTTTGCATCATTACATGGTTGCTTAGAGGCCGCGGTAGCCTAGTGGTATGAGTAATGGACTGCTGAGACGAGGTCTTGGGTTCGATCCCAGGTTTTATCATGGCACACACCAATGACTTTTCGATGCTTTTCGAAGTTATGTGTGTGTGTATTTATCGCAGGTTTATAAGTGCTCGGTTAATGGCAATAGGCTCGCCACCTATTACATTGGGACCTAAACATAAACTGGCGAAATGTGGGTGCTAGCACCTCTGCCTACACCTTCGGGGATATAGGCGTGAGTTTATGTTATGTTACATTGTTGCTATTGAGGATAAAACTATACAGTAGACATGTAATATTGTATATATTGAGAACATAACATAACATTTGTATTCTGTTTTCAAATTCAATAACATTTGAACTGATCGTAAAGTCGTTTGAATGAAAACTTACGGAAGTCTATAAAACTCCCAGTTCCGCGTTAATTTTCGAAAATGTCGATTTATATGTGATGTCGACAAAGATAATATATTGATGTATTTTCAATTTAATATTTAACCTTATATTCTTACAAAAATAATAATAATACTAACTAATAATAATAATAATAACCTGGCAACACTGGGAACGAACGGACGACATTTTTGTGCCTGCAGAAAAATATACAAATAAAACAATACAAAAGCTTTCCCAAAACCCAAAACCAAACTATAAATAAATTCCACAATGAAAATAGATATAATTTTACAATAGAATCCAATGAAAACTATAAAATATTAACACAGAAAATATGACATGACAATACATGACATCTAATGTCTGTCATATATAAAAAGCAACAAAATAAAAAAATGTAAAAGGACAAAAATGATCACAAGATCCCAGAAAAGGACAGCACGCCTACCATCTCCGGACTCGTCACTAAGCTCCGCCCCACAGCCAACCTCAAGTGGAATCCCTGGGGCGTCGAGCAGCAGCTCTAGTGACGAGTATTTCTCCCCACCGACGTCACCAACACCTGCGCGCCGACGAGGGAGAGGCCGGCCCCCGGCCTGCTTGGGGTCCCGAGGCCCACCGGCCTCGAATAGGGCCCCCGCTGCCGGTGGTGTAGTGCGTCGCATGCGATGGACTCATATTATGAATGAGAATTGCATGCGCGCCTACTATGGGGCTACAGAGGGAGAAACCATTCGAACGGCGTATCGTGACAGGATGCTTGCTCTGTTTCAGGTCCTCGATCCAACCATCACAGTGTCCGCCCAACGATTGTCGGATCAAGTGCGAGCTATCCAGCGGTGTAACCTGTTGGATCAATCTGTGCTTGATCGGCTCCGCCTGGAGGCACAACCTACTCGCGCGACTCCTGCCTTGATACGGGACTCACCCACCGCGTCGTCAGCTCCGCTGTCAGGAGTGACACCAGCGACATCGGTGGAGCCCGTGGGCGATGATGGAGATTGTGTGAGTACGACTGTTAGCACCCAGGTAAGTGAGCAATTGGGGAGAGCTTTGGAGGACGCTATTCGCCAGTATAGGTCCGCGCCTGAATCTAGGCCGCGTCTACCACGTCTGCCCACTCATAGGCGAAATCTGGCACTGATGGGAGCCCTGAATGATTTACTATTCCCGTACATGCGGGCTAGTAAAGATTTGTCTGATACCCACTCGATCATGTACTGTGGAGCAATCGCGGTGTGCCGCGTCGCTCGTGTCAAGTTTCCAGATACTGACCGGGCGCCGCGGCTCGCCGAGGTTGTACCCGCTTGGCAGGTACGGATCGAGCGGCGTATCAGCACATTCAGGACTCTCATTGCGAAGCTGGTCTGCTTCAGTCGGGGGAATAACCGCCCCCGTGTCATGCGTTTCGTGACTCAAGCATTCGCCGGGACCGGTATTCGGCGCCCGGATTTTGAGGCTAACGTCACGGAGCGCATTGACTACCTGAAGCAGAAAGTCTATGCATGGGCAGCCCGTATTCGCCGGTACAGAGAGCGCGTGGATCGGTACTGGCAGAATCGCCTTTTCCAGAGTGACCAAAGGAAGGTGTACCGGAAGTGGGATGGAACCATCCAATGTGTGGTCGATGAGGGGCTGCCAGGAGCCAGTGCCATGATTAATTTCTGGCGTGGTATCTGGTCAGCGCCCGTCGAACACACAGAGGGCGATTGGATGTGCGTTGTTGAGCGTGAATGTGGGAGCATCGAACCCATGGCGTCTATAACTATAGACCAGGAAGACGTGAGTTGTGCGATCCGTACGGCCCCGAACTGGAAAAGTCCTGGACCGGACGGGTTGCACAACTTCTGGATAAAGTGGACCCGGTGCTCCCATGGCCGCTTAGCGACGCAGTTCCAACAAGCCCTCGAAGTTGGCTCCCTTCCGCGGTTTATGACCACCGGGATCACCTTCTTGCTCCATAAGACTGGTAGTACCATTGAACCTAAAAACTATAGACCCATCACGTGCTTGCCCACTATGTACAAGCTCCTTACATCCATTCTGACCATCAAAATTAACACACACATTGTTGTGAACAACATTTTGGCCCCCGCTCAGAATGGGTGTAGGGTTGGGTCCCGCGGTACTAAGGAGCTCCTCCTCATAGACATGACTATTAGCCAGCAAGTCCGGCGGAGCCGGGGGGCTCTGTCCGCGGCCTGGATTGACTACAAGAAGGCCTATGATTCGGTGCCTCACTCATGGCTGAGGAGGATCTTAGAGTTGTATAAAATCGATGCAACTCTGAGATCCTTCCTCAGTGCGTGTATGGGGCAGTGGACCACAGTCCTTCGTCAACCGGGCGGCGGGGAGATCTCCTCTGACCCCCAGGACTTCATAAGGATTGAGCGGGGCATCTTCCAGGGCGACTGTCTGAGCCCGCTTTGGTTTTGCCTATCACTGAATCCTCTCAGCACTTTGTTGAGAGATTCAGGTCTAGGCTACCGGCTTCAGAGAGAGGGTGAGGTTATTAGTCATCTGCTGTACATGGATGACCTCAAACTTTTCACACCGAAACTTCCTGACCTGGTGGAGCTGCTGAAAATCACGCAGGTTTTCAGCAACGCCATTGGGATGGAATTCGGTGTAGATAAGTGTGCGGTCTTACATGTGCAGCGGGGGAAAGTTGTGAATTCTACGAATTTGCAACTTTCTGAGACTATGACTCTCAGATCTCTCTCTGAAACCGAAACCTATAAGTATCTCGGTATGGCAGAGTCTTTGGGTATCTCAGTAGTGGATATCAAGAAATCGGTGAAGGAACGCTTCTTCTGCCGCTTCACAAAAGTACTCAACAGTCTTTTGTCAGGCGGCAACAAGGTGCGAGCCTTCAACGGTTGGGTGATGCCTCTACTGACCTACTCCTTTGGCATACTAAGATGGACTCAGACTGAGCTGGACGCCCTGGATAGAAAGGTCCGTCAACTGCTCACCACTCATCGCATGCTACACCCGCGCTCGTCTGTTATGAGACTGTACATCCCACGGAGGTGGGGGGGCCGAGGCTTTTTAAATGCCAAGAACCTCCACAACCGTGAGGTGTGCAGACTTAGGGATCATTTCCAGAGCAACGAATGCGGGATGCATCGTGATGTGGTGGCAGTAGACAAGGGTCTCACTCCACTCTTCTTGGCGAACGAGAACTGGCGCAGACCGACGGTATTGAGCGTCACGGACCGCAAGACCGTATGGGAGGGCAAGGAGCTGCACGGGAGGTTCTATCGAGCCTTAACAGGGCCCGATGTGAACCTTCTGGCCTCGGTGAACTGGCTACGCTTCGGGGACCTCTTTGGGGAAACTGAAGGGTTTGCCTGTGCAATTGCTGACGAGGTCATGATGACGAACAACTATCGGAAATATATCCTGAAGGACGGTACGGTCGACATCTGTCGGGCATGCCGTCGTCCCGGAGAGTCACTCAGGCATATTATTTCGGGTTGTTCTCATCTGGCCAACGGCGAGTACTTGCACAGGCATAACCTAGTGGCCAGGATCATCCACCTGCAACTTGCTCTTCGATATGGCCATGTTGACTATGAGGTGCCGTACTATCGGTACACACCGGTGTCGGTTCTTGAAAATAGTCATGCATTGCTCTACTGGGACCGCTCTATTATCACGGACAGGACTATTGCTTGCAATAAGCCTGATATCGTGGTAGTCGACCGGCCCCAGCGCCGGGCAATGATCGTTGACATCACCATCCCGCATGACGAAAACCTCGTGAAGGCTGAGAAGGACAAAATCAGCAAGTACCTTGACTTGGCTCACGAGGTTACCGCCATGTGGGATGTCGATTCAACGATCATTGTCCCGATAGTCATTTCGGCGAACGGGCTGATAGCGAAGAGCCTCGACCAACACCTCAAGAGACTCTCGCTAGATGGTTGGGTCAAGGGTCAGATGCAGAAGGCGGTCATCATCGACACGGCACGCATTGTCCGGAGGTTTCTCTCTCTGTGACCCCGACCGCCGGTAGCTTGGGCCCTGCCACGCTGCCGGTGGAGCACTATTTTTTATATTTTTAAATAGATGTTTTCTTTTTTTTAATATGTATTTAAAAATGTAATTTATAAGTAATTTTAAAGTAAATAAAGAGATAATACTGAAACCTATAAATATCTTGGTATGTCACAAGCGCTAGGTATTACTGAGACTGCCATGAAACAAACGTTGCGGGAACAAGGTGCAAGCCTACAACGGGTCATGCCAATCTTAGTATACTCCTTTGGCATACTAAGATGGACTCAGACCGAATTAGATGCTCTGGATAGGAAAGTCCGTACGTTGCTAACTGCAAATCGTATGCACCACTCACGCTCGTCAGTAATGAGGTTGTATATCCCACGGAAGTGTGCGGGTCGTGGTTTTTTAAACGCCAGGACTCTCCACAACCGTGAGATATGCAACCTTAGGGAATATTTCCTACACGTTGACGTGGGTGTGCACCGAGATGTAGTAGCAATAGACAACGGACTAACCCCTCTCGCTCTGGCAAAAGAGAACTGGCACAAACCAGTAATACTTAGCATCGCTGATCGTAAGGAAATATGGAAGAGCAAAGAGCTGCATGGACGTTTTTATCGGGCCTTAAATGGCTCCGACGTAGATATAAAAGCATCAGTGTTCTGGCTACGCTTCGGTGATCTCTTTGGAGAAACCGAAGGTTTTTTCTGTGCAATTACAGATGAAGTTGTCATGACGAATAATTATCGGAGGTATATCCTTAAGGACGGCACGATTGACATATGTCGGGCGTGTCACCGTCCCGGAGAATCCCTAAGACATATTATCTCTGGTTGTTCTCGTCTTGCCAACGGAGAATATTTGCATAGACACAACCAAGTGGCCAGAATTTTAGAACTTGCTCTAAAGTATGATCTTGTAGATTCGGAGGTACCGTATTACAGGTATGTGCCCGACCCAGTTCTTGAAAATGGTCGTGTCACGTTGTACTGGGATCGATCAATCATCACTGACAGGACTATTGTAGCCAATAAGCCTGATATAGTGGTGATTGATCGATCAGAGCGTCTCGCAAAAATTGTTGACATCACCATCCCCCATGATGACAATCTCGTGAAAGCCGAAAAAGACAAACAAATAAAATATTTGGACTTGGCTCACGAGATTGTCGACATGTGGGATGTGGATTCAGCAATTATTGTTCCGATAGTCGTATCGGTTCACGGACTGATTGCCAAGAGCCTCGATCAACATCTTCAGAGGCTTGCGTTAGGCAGTTGGGTCAAGGGCTTGATGCAGAAGGCAGTGCTCCTCGACACGGCATGTATTGTGAGGAGGTTCCTCTCCCTGGAGCCCTAACCACCGGTAGCTTGGTCCCTGTACCCGATGCCGGTGGGCCACTATTTTTTATATTTTTAAATATATTTGTTTTTTTTTATATAGAATGTATTTAAAAATATAATTTATATGTATTTTAAGTGCAATAAAGAGAATAATAATGCAATATATTTGTTTTTTTTTGTATAGAATGTATCTAAAAATATAATTTAATATGTATTTAAGTTTAATAAAGGGAATAATAATGCAATAACATATTATACTGATTTGGTGGCATCACGGTAAAGAGTTGATTGCTTCGATTTAAGGGTTGAGCCGTATTAGTATTTCTTGTTCTTCTAGTCTCAGTAGAAGCACGTATTTAGGATAGTACATGATTAATATGAATAATCTCGTTCCGATTGTATAGGTCCTAAAACATAGATGGTGAAATGTGGGTAGGTAATAATAAATAATAAGCAAACTGAAACGGCAATAGGAAAGACTGCAATTAAAATAAGCTGTCGCTTAAGACCGTGAATCAGTAAACGTAGAGTAGGATGCCTCTTAACCAAAAGGACTGACGACCTGAAAATGTTACCTAGAGAAGCCAGAATGCAAAAGAATGAGGGTGAGGAGAGGCCTATAATTAAGAGTATATACAAGTATAACCAAATAAAAAGTAAAGAAGAATAAACTTAAGCGATAAACAAACACACAGCCAGTCTGATAGTAGGCATTTATATTCGAAACCATTCAAAACCAATCACCCTATCCTTAATAAAGTGACGTGCACGCTGGCGACTCTATCCTTGTAATACCTAAGAACGTCGTCATTTAATAGCAAGAATGGCACCATGTAAGTACAGGTACAGCTCCGATAAAAAAATGTATGTTCTGCCGTAATTGTAATTCTCATAAATTAATTGAGAAAGATAAATCAATCACCAATGTCAAAAATATAAATAGAACATGACATAGAACGTTCAATAACACCTTGTGCGAACTGCTCGGTGGAACATAATACATACATGGTAGTACCCAGCACTTGTTACTATTTTTAACTAGCTATTGTATTAACGCATCTGGGGAAAGAAGTATATCTAGTGTAAATTTATAGGTCTAATACAAACTAGGAAGTCATTATTACTCACTTTATATATATGTTTGCAATGAAGCATCTTCAGCTTTTGCTTTGAGTTGACTTGATGTTTATAAAAACTTATAATGCATGTTTTATGTATCTTTTGGGCGCTTATTTTCAAATTTTAAAAAGTGTTAGCGCTCTATTATATATTAATGTCAATATGAAATGTGGAGTTTTTATGATATTTTACATAATGTCGTAGCCGTCGTTTTCCGTAACATAGAGTCAAACCGCTGGGCTACAAATGTTGTAAGCACAATATACTATAGGATATTTTTCTTTAATTATGACTTGTGATAAACATGCAGACATTGAAAATTTCTCAATTGACATAAATAACACAATAAATGATATTATTAAATTGCTCAATGATAACAATTTACAGGTGAACCTGAATAAAACCAAATGAATCCAATTTAACACCGGTCCGATATTACAGAAAAATCTATATGTAAATTATAAAGAATATGAGATAAATGAAGTAACAGGAACTTCATTTATAGAAGAATGCCATAAGACTACCTAGGTATAACTCTAGATGGACATCTAAATTGGAAACACCACGTAAATAAAGTGTGTAGCAAAATAAATAGATTTGTATATGTCCTTTACACACTGCGTAAGACTTCTAATCAAAAAACAGTGTTAGCAGCATTCCACGGATACGTATCTTCTGTCTTAAACTACGGGCTTATCTTATGGGGGAATTCAACAGAAGTTCAAAGGGCTTTTATAGCTCAAAAAAAGAGTCACCTTGGCAATCTTGTAAACCCTTCTTTAAAGAGTACCGTATACTTACCTTGGCCTGTATGTACATTTTAAAAGCTGCTAAATTTGTAAAACTACGCCCACACCTGTTCAAAAAGGCAAAAGATCAATATCCCAGAAACACTAGACGTCCAGACAGAATCGTCTAGAGAAAGATACCAAGAACCACAATGTTTCTCAAAAATTGTACAGCAATATGTGGCCGTATTTATAACACAGTGCCAGATGAATTAAAACGTTTACCCACAAATAGGTTTTGTAGAAAATTTAAATTATGGCTCTTAGAAAAATCATTTTATTCTTTAGACGACTACTTTAAAAATTAAATTTATTTAATGACATTCAAATTTGTAATTTTTGCATGGAAGAATTTAAATAGAGCCTAAGCTAATATTTGCATGCCACTGAATGGTAGATGTGCGGAACTGTATTATCTTTATGTAACATCATGTATGACCACATTTCTGCAAATAAATGAATTTGAATTTGAATATTTAACTCTTGAGGGGATAAAATAAGACATTTTCCCGTGCAAAGCCGAGATGGGCTACTAGTATTGTGACTTCGAACAAAATCAGATGTCAACGAATTTACTACCAAAACCACAATCATTTTTCTTGCGTACTTGCGCTCCGGTCTCTATTTCTCATACTCATAATGCATTATGAGTTTTGAGAAGTAAATATAATATTGTTCCGTCTGTCACATTATTAAATATTAATATGGCAAGAGTGATTTACGAGTTGACAAACAACACTGCAAATCTGTTCAATTTAAAACCAGGGCAGAGCAACGATTTTGTTATTACATCGGAACTAAAAATATACCTTTAAAGGTCATAATTAACATTTACATTAGTGTTGCAATGTATTAGATGAAGCCCGTGAGAAACGAACTAGGTAATAATATCCATGAGATTTAATGTGTAAAAAGCCCATTCGAAAAGAATAAATTAAATTATTACAACAAAAATGTAACACAAACAATTTAGAACTATTTATTTAATTACGTATTATTTATGTTTATCGGTAATAATTGAACTGTGGCCAAAAGAAATAATATAAGCTAATAACTACACTCAATTAACCTGGCCCCCACCGTACCCGGTGCTAAGGTGCCCATCCCATCATGCTGGCTGTATTGCCCCGCTCGCTGGATAGCGATGGCTAACCTTTACCCCAGATAAGAGCTGGAGCGAGATTCACCTTTCTTGTCCCTGTCCTATCAATTTTTATTTTACATAACATAACATAAACTCACGCCTATATCCCCGAAGGGGTAGGCAGAGGTGCTAGCACCCACATTTCGCCAGTTCATGTTTAGGTCCTAATGTAATAGGTGGCGAGCCTATTGCCATTAACCGGGCACTTATAAACCTGCGATAAATACACACATAACTTCGAAAAGCATCGAAAAGTCATTGGTGTGTGCCATGGTAAAACATGGGATCGAACCCGAGACCTCGTCTCAGCAGTCCATTACCCATACCACTAATATTTTGTATTCAACAAAACAATCACATAATCTATATAATTAAAAGGTCAAGAAGAAACTTAGTCCCCCTTTATAAGCATAAGCCAAATGAGGTAAGAAGTTTGATACAACTCACAAAATTCACACTCACTTCCATCTTCCGCGTCCAGCATGTTGGAGTTGTTTTAATGGTTATTGGTCCATTCGGATGACAAGTTTCCTTCCTTAGATTTACTGTTCGTCATTTTCATTCTAGGACTAGTTTTTATAAACGGTAATTAATCGGACATTTATATCTAAATGCGGTTTGATCGTAATAGTGATTAAAAGTGAACTGACCTTTCGTAAATAATACATTTTTAATTATGTAACTTTTGATAACGTTACGTCAGCGTTATATGGAGTATTTAGTTTCCTTAGTTGAATTAAAACATAAATTAACGTTAATCATAAAAACACAAATCATTTACTATTTAATGAATTGATTCAAACGCAGCATAAAAATGTGCACAAATTCCGTAAATCGTATCATCAAGTATTATTTCCTTCTGTTAAATAAATATGAATAGGCTAAGACGTTTATAATGCTTAAAGTTTTCTGTTATAAAGTAAAAGTTTCAGATTAGGAGAGTTACTTGCATAGCGTTTATTGCAGATTTATATCTACCCCTGTCTCACTTCGTGCTTCTTATTTTTCTGCTTCGTTTTATGCTCTTAGCAAAACCTTTCTACCTACTGCGTTAGCTCAGCCATAAGAAGTGACATTGATCTCTTAAGATGCTTTTTTTATTAAGGATATGAGTAACCAAAATTACTAATATTTGCGCTAACCCCTCCAGTTAAGCTCAATTGCTTGTGTTAGGAGAGGGTCTGCCCTCTGTCTAACGATTCTCTGCTACTTTGACTTTTTAGGTAAGTAAAGGTTATAATCTTCTATAATCGGAATTTGATAATATAGTATACAAATAATAAAACTTATTAGAAAACTTATCCGCAAGAATTATGGTAGATGGCTCCAGCGTCGCCCTAAGACTTATAATATATCGGAGAATTTCGAATATTTAAGACATGTCCAGTAGTTGGTCAGAGTATTCCCACTGTTAGGAACTGGTCACGGATTCAAGTCCCGTCCTGAATGTTTACTTTTTCCGAACAAAATCTATTGGAAAAGGTAGCATACTAACTGCGTTCCTGGATGGGACTTGAACTCACGACCAGACCACTTTTTCTAAACTAAATTTATTTAGCCGCCGTAGCCTAGTGGTATGGGTAATGGACTGCTGAGACGAGGTCTCGGGTTCGATCCCAGGTCTTACCTTGGCACACACCAATGACTTTTCGATGCTTTTCGAAGTTATGTGTGTATTTATCGCAGGCTTATAAGTGCCCGGTTAATGGCAATAGGCTCGCCACCTATTACATTGGGCCCTAAACATAAAGTGGCGAAATGTGGGTGCTAGCACCTCTGCCTACCCCTTCGGGGATATAGGCGTGAGTTTATGTATGTATGTTATTACAAAAATTCACTTTAGTCACATTTCTGAAGTCTCTGAGAGTAATCTAAATAGTAGATTTTGGTATGTAAACCTAGTAACAGGTTCTAATTTTCGTACTATTAAAGCTGAAACATGCTTCAGGGGGCGAAATACATCAATGTTGACCTTGGATAAATGAATTATTTCTTATTATATATTTTGTCCTCAAGTAGAATGCGAATTATTTATATCGATATTTAATTAATGTACAATAATATTTATGATTGCTTACAGGAAGATATATGTTAAGATAGCCTTAATAAATGTCAATTTTAAATTTTATATAATTACTAATGGCTTGTTAGCCTTGTTATTGAAAAATATTTATTACGTTTTCAATGACTAAATGGCTAATTGTGTGCTACTGAATAAAGCTAATGAATAAAGATTATGTCGATTTTAAGATATTTTGTTTTTTACCACCTGCTATATTTCTTTGGGCACCTGACACGGAATGAAGACTCGATGGAGCGTCTCGTGGTACAGGGCAGAATGGAGGGCAAAAGGTCCCGTGGTCGCTCTCCAACTAGATGGTCGGACCTCATCACCTCCCTAACACAATCCACCATGACCGACTGCTCCCACAACGCAACCAACAGAGAGCGATGGCGGCGCATTGCACGAGCAGCCGTTCATCAGGACCCCCCATCATAACCACGACCACTCTGTCAAGAGTGTACGACTGAGAAGATATTTAGGAAAATACACAATCTTTTGGGCTGTTCCGCATTACTATGGCTGCTGAAAAGCAATCGAAACGTCCAAATCACTGTTAATAATCACATAATTATAATAAATTACGATAGAATACGTTAAGATTAGTTTTATTACAACCCTAAATTGCAAAGTGTTTTGTTTCTGAGGGTAAATTCTCGTAATACAAATAATATAGTCAACAATTCAATTTTGATCTCATTTCGATCTCACAAATAATGTCATAAAAGGTATTCTCATGACAAAGTTTTCAACATCGCAAATTGACTGTGATTATATCGAAATGGAGAAATTGTGACCGAAAATTGAAAAAAGTGCATATCGGTATTTATGCTAGACATGTAACTGGTATTGTTATGCGAACGTAACATAATTCGAGTTCTATTCCCTATGTACACGCAAAATATCTACTTTAAGTCAATTCATAATTCAATCTCAATTTAATCACTTTACGTTCTGTGATGATTTAAGATTACAAAAGTTGGCCTTCTGGTGATAAGTAGTGTCACCAGTTTGTTTATTTGTTTATTTATTCGGAGGACCAACAGCCATAACAAAAGTATAAAAATGTAATTTAGTGACATACAGCCAATTATGGGTCCTCATAGACTTCAGACTGAGTATATAATGTGGACTAAAATATCACACAATTTTTTAGTACCTCATCATCATCATCATCATCATCATCAACCTACTAGTCCACTGCTGGACATAGGTCTCCCCTAATGAGCGCCATAGCGCCCTGTCTTCAGCTTGCCGCATCCAGCATCTGCCCGCAGTCTTTTGCAGATCGTCATCCCACCTGGCCGGAGGGCGTCCTACACTACGTTTGCCGAGTCACGGTCTCCACTCAAGAACACGTTTACCCCAGCGGTTGTCGGTTCTTCGCGAGATATGGCCGGCACACTGTCACTTCAGCTTGCTTATTCTTTGAGTACCTAAATGATGACAATGTGTGAAAATATTCAATTTTTACAATCATTTTTACATTTTTTAAATAAATGTGTTGTAGTAAGGAATAGGATCGTAATAATAGTGACATATTAGTGAGTGAATTTTCCTGCAGATGCAGTTATTTATAAACAACACCGGTTTAAAATTCGTAACAAGGGTAGTGAAACCGTGATGGGTATTTGAGCTCGATGTGTATATTGATGTAAATTATAGTTTATTTAGTTTTTTTATGTAGTTAGTTTTTATTTGTATTTCGATTTTAGGTTGACTTTGTGTGCATTAATAAATTAGATATCAGAATCCGCGAATTCCATGATGTAGTTCACTGTTGTTTTTACTTCTACTGTAGGTTTTACCTTTGAGCAGAGGTAGGCCTAAGAAAATTTAGACCAGACTTCTGACTGTGAAAGTGTGGAAGACAATGACATGTTGCACGATCCCAAATAATTCTGACAAAGGCAGCTAAGTGATTATAATAATCATGTAGATTCCATGACTGAGACAATTGAATTTTATGTAGTGAAGATGAGTTAATACCTATTCCTATATAAGTCTATTGTATGCGATTATAAAAACATTAAAATTATTATACAATAGCTGTAGTATTATCTAAACACAATAGCAGGAAGGTTTCAATTAAACAGGTACACATAATTAGGCCGCATATACACGCCGCAGTGCCGGAGTTCACGGCCAAGCCATTCTTGCATAATAAATGCAGAAGACAACAAAATAAAATCGATAAAAATCTTCAGTACACTATAAATCTTTCGAAGGCTACAATTTTGCAAGTACTTGTGAATTCAACTCATAAAATCTAGTGGGAACTATTTCGTGATAACGTAATCGTAAACTGTGTAAATTGAAAATAAAATCTAAAAATGGGGTACCGTGTGAATTTTTGAGATTAATGAGTTGATTTAATTAAATATAATCTAATTCGCTTTTTTATTTTTACTTTTTGATTAATTAAGCCAGTGGAGATTTCTTGCGTACTATTGCGAATTAATTGATAGGCACTAGACAGTTTCACTGTTTATTTATTGACTAATTATAAATTACATAATAGAAGTTTATATACTAAGATATTGATTGATTAATTGATTGTGGGGTAAATGGATGATACCATCTTGTCACGTATTTGTATTTATGCTAAATTGACGTTTATTTATTTTAGTAATATGGTATTTCTCAGAATTTGATTTACATATTAAATAATAACATTACGATTACTATCACGTCCCGATTTATCTGTGACTGCCATATGTACAATTGAACCATTTGTTCAATCTATTTTTTTTTATATTCAGACTTTAACTATATTGTACCCCGTGCACCCTCAGGCTGTGGAATGATCTACCTGTTGTGGTATTCCCAAGTTATTACAATATGGGGTTCTTCAAGATTCAGATCTTCAAGAGATCCTCAAGGGCATTAGATGGTTTTTACAGGGTTGGCAGCACAATTGTTACGCCCCTGGTGTCACACACGTCCACAGACAACGGTAACTGCTTCCCATCAGGTGGGCCGTGTGGTTGTCTGTCATCTAAGTGGTATAGAAAAAATTAAATAAAGTCTAAAAATTAGTTATCGTGCGAATTTTTGAGATCAATTGATGTAATAGAATCTTATTCGCTTTTTAATATACTTTTTGATTAATTAGGCGACTGGAATATCTATTTATTGTTTTCTTTGTTATTTTAAGGCTAGAAACTTAAAATGTAGGCAATAGATACATATTACATTGTAAGCATATATACTTAACATGGTATTGTCCTTGAAAGAAAAGGACAATTTTGAAAATTTCACTCTCGAGGGGATAAAATATGAAATTATCCCGTTCTAAGCCAAGAAGGGCTGCTAGTATTGTGGCTTTGAACAAAATCGGATGTCAATGAATTTCCCCGGTAGGAGGGGGAGACCCAAAAAGAGGTTTGACATCGTAAGGGATGACATGCGTCACACTACCATTGATGCCCAAGATCGTGCGAAGTGGAGAAGGAAAAGCAGGAAAGTCAACACCGGGGTCCGAGTTGTAGGCCTCGGATGTAATCGGGACACGACGCTGAGATGATGATGATGATGATGTTGTTTTTTAATTATTCATATCATTACGTTAAATATATTTTTACCACGCTGTAAAGTCGTAATTTATTTCCGAATTAGGAATCGCGATTGATAAACAAAGTCTAAAAATTGGTTACCGTGTGAATTTTTGAGAATAATCAATAGATTTAATAGAATCTAATATGCTCTTTTCATATACTTTTTGATTAATTAGTCGAGTGGGGATTTCTTACGAGTAACATTGAAAATAAAATAAATTGTATTTATCTAAATTGTTGTTTTTTTTAACTTGTATTATCACATTTATTATATTATTAATTTATTACTCCTTCGTGTATAACACAGAAGAGTAGGGCAGATATGCATCGCTTACATAACAAGTTGCCAGGATATAGGTTAGCTAGGCCGTTGACATGGGAACTTCATCGTTATATCGCTTGCGCAACATTTGGCGATGGAGGTCAAACAGTGTGTAGTTACGTGTGCCGTATGCGGTTCGCGAATATTTATTTTTTAATCGTGGGATTAGATGTACGAAACTGCCCTAGTGATACAATTTTTGTATAATGTGAAAGGTAAATCCCGTCATAGCGTCGGTAGCTTAGTGGTTATGGAGTTGATCTTACCATCGAGAGGTCCCGGGTTCGAATCCTGGTCATTACACTACCAGCAATTTAGCTTAGTTAGACCCCTCCAAGGGAAAATACTAGTAAATTCGGTAACTAGGTATTACTTTTTTTTTAAAGAACCGTTTCTTTTAATATTACAAGAAGGACTAGCCAAAAACCGGGGCAAGACGGGGACACCGTGGTTCCCAAACCCGAGGGGGCCATCTCGAAACCAGAGATTGCCCAGGGTCAGTCGGGGTGCAAGGGAAATGCTTTATGGGCAACCTAACACTGTTAGTTGTTGTCTGTAGATCCGGAACGGCGTGTAGTTTTAGTCGGTTCATACCCGACATAACCGCCCCCGCTGGCCGGCGGGGCCGGGTGGCCGAGGGAATTTCCGCAGGAAAAAAAAGTTCATAGTACGTAACCGTACTACGAACTTGGGAAAAAAACAACTATAAGTAAAAAATAATTACCGAAATGTATGTACGCGCATACTTCCGAACGACTGCACCAATCGGAAAACTCTTATTTTTATGTTTTCTTTATTGTCAGGACCAGGTTTGTATTGAAGAAAATAAAAAAATCAAAACTAGGTTGCGGGAAAAGCGTCATTCAGAACTCCAGACGGGCGGAGCCTCGGGTAACAGCTAGTTCGTAATAGTTATTGTGATCGCGTCTTGAATGCTGTAATCCATCGAATTCAATATGAACAATAACGAATGAATATTATTCAAAGTACTTACTTCATACCGTTATAAGGTTCAACCATTCAAATTTTGTGCAAGTCAAAGCATTGATATTAGTTTATTTGCTAGATGGAACCGTTTGCGGTAGCATCTATCTATACTATTAATAAAATTGAAAATTAGTTGTGTCTGTACATTTAGATATTTAAAAAACACTTGAGTTATGTTAAACGAACAATTCTGAACAAAAAAAAATATTTTTTGGAATTCTTGTCTGTTTGTTCGCGGTGGACGCAAAAACTACTGAATGGATTTTGACGCAGTTTTCTCTATTAGAAAGGTCTTGGTCAGACTTTGGTTAAGTAGAACCGAAGATATAACCACAATACGGTAATCAACCTCTGAGCGGGCGGAGCCTTGTGTATCAGCTAGTTACTACTGAGGCTACATACACTCACATAAAAATCTTTAAAAAAGTTTCGATGACATAAAAATGGATTATCGTATCAAGGTCCCATACTTTAAAGTTACTTACACGAACTACAAAGCGTAATATCTATTATATCAAAATGTCCATTAGTAAGATAACGCCATGTAAAGTCGATTTGGTTTTTAATTAAATTAATTGCTTTATGTTATGGCTGCAGCTCATCAAATAAAATCCGCGTTGCACGAGACCGCGCACTGAAATACCACACACACCTAACTTTCACCTCCATCAAGGTAAATTTGTTTTATAGCTTGTAAATAAACTAAATTCAATTAGTATGTTTTGCATCTGTAAAAATAGTTTTTACTATTACAATCTGATATCTGTAGACAGTAATACAGAGCAGTTGATTTAAAAAGAAGCCCAATCTATATTTCGTTTTTGAAGGAGCTTTAAGTTCAAGGGTCATGCTGGCTGCTGTCCTTTACGCAGGTTATAAAGATGTGACTGCATGCATGGACGTACGCATTGAAAAGATACCAAACTTATAAAAACATTCCAAATTTAAAAGCCTTTCTATCAAATACAAACGGTTGTCTGACTCACAATCATTGTTCTACAAATGATGTTTAACAAAACCTCACGACATCGTGTCATGAATGCAATACTCTTCAAATGCAGTACGCATCCCTCATTTTGCATCTTACGTAACTTTTAGTAATTGTAAGCGCTTTGTGATGGCTAAAAGGCTAAAACCATTCAACTAGATTGTCGAGGACTATAGTGCTACGCAGAATTCACGTAAGACCGATGGTAACATCAGTTTACACACTAAAGGTCGCTTATGTAAAATTAAGAAACGTCTAATACTTCAAATATGTCCAAATCGAGTACTTTGTAAGAATGTACTTGTTAAACCAGGTTACGTGTGTTCAGGCTAAATTATGTACACGTAACCAGAGACGTGTGTATACGAAAAATTTTGAACCAGGACCGGGCCGCAGATAGCTCAATTAGACAAAATATTCTAAAAGTATAAGACTGTTACCAATTTATAGTTTCGTTCCGAGAGTTACCTTTTTCCAGTACTAGTTAATTTAAACGTTTAAAAATAATAATACTTGTATAATATGCAATATTCTGTAATTCTTAAGACATTTGGTATATTCCTTAAGAATTATAAAACTCACACTAAGACTAGTGGCCTCAGGTAACTCAATTTAAAAAGTTTTAAGGAATTCAGAGTTGCTGGCTTTCGCGGGTAAACGAATCTTGTATATTTATTTCTCCAGCAAAAATATTAAAGAATACAGTAGGTAATACAGATATCAAAAAATAACAGTTAACAAGGTAATGCTTAGTAATAAAATTCATCTGTGTTCTCGCCCATGAGTATAGCGCAATGTTAAAGTGAGTCAACGATAGAATGTTTGTTTATTACATACTTTCTGTGACACTACTGTTACTACTATAGTCGTACCAACCATTCCATGAACTGAAGGGTGGCGACACCGTCTATCTGAGAACACTAGTCTCTCGTAATCTGTCGAAAATTTGTAGTGTAATTCCATGAAATTTAATGTTGCCAACCGTAGATCCGATTTTCACCATTTCACAGAAAAGCTGGTGCTACTGTTGGAAACTATTAAAAAAATACTATCCTAGTTATAGATTCAATAGATAATAGATAGAAACTCAATTATGTAGATGCTGTCTAACCTGACGACGTTCCGTGAGTCTGCGCTCTATCTGATGCCTAGGTCTTTCTTATTATCCCGAGGGGGCCATCTCAAACCCGAGGGTGCCATCTCGAACCCGAGAGGGCTATTTCGAATGCGAGGGGGCCATCTCGAAACTGGAAATGGCCCTGGGTCAGCCGGAGTGCGAGGAACATGTCTTATTGGCCACCTTATACCCCGGCGTCTGAAGACCGAAAACGGCGTGCGGTTTTTAGTCAGTTCAAGTCTGACATAAACTCTCCCCCACTGGCTAGCGGGAGAGTACACTAAGGGATTTCCACACGAAAAAAAGGTCTTACTTACAGTCTTTACAATTTACCAGCACTGGCAACGTCAAGCCTAAATGTCTATGGACTAATAGATTATAAAGCATACTTTCTATTTGCATTATTTGGCGTATCGTCGGCCATTAGCATATAATGGGTGTGCGAGGCTGTATGCAATGACTGTATTAAAACAAACTGTTACATTACTACAGTTAAGTAACCGAGTCTTACATACGATTCTCTAACAATGTCATGATTTATTCGAGGTTAGCGAAATTGATGAAGGTGAAGCATGGCATGATCCATTACAGTTAATGAGAGAGAGCTTAAAGCTAAAGTTAGCTTAATAAAAACGAACTCTACAGATATATAAGTAATCATTTCCTCATATCCCCAAATTTTTGTTTTTTTTTTCTTTATATTTAGGACGTCAATTTGACTTCACCTCGCCTGATGGTAAGCTGAAGGTAAAGTCTCAGGAAAGAGGGTTACCATTACATACACGTACCATGTTAACAATGGTGGCACTCAGCTTGACGGCCTCATCAGAAGAGCATTGTCGTCGCAGCACCGCGTGACACCCACCGGTCCCATTAGTGCTGCGACCACAATCCTCCTGCCCGGCTATGCACTTGCTGACCCCTGAACGCAATCAAACCGAAATTAGATTACTCTGGAGGGTTTTTCGCAATCGTGCACGGTGGTACCCACCCCGGGTGAATTTTGTGACAAATTTGTGTCAACAAATTTCTACCACCAGTCAATTACCTACAGTAATAAAAAAAAAAAACAAAAATGTTATGAATTAACATAATTTTGCGTTAATCAGTGGATCTTGTATTACAAAGGGTTCGTCCGCAGATATAGATTTATTGAATTGATAAACTTCAGAGATCTGCCTAGATTACCAGTTTCCTGGAGATATGTGTTCCTGCAACGATGCAGCAAGTGATAATTAATTTAAAAAACAAGGGATAACTAACCATGAATTTACTTATAGTTTGTTCGAAAAGGAAATACACGAAGTGGGAGGTTTCAAGAATACGACTAAGAAATTCGCTTTTAGACATCACTTTAGGAGAAGAGACTAAAACCAACCCCATAAAAATGATGTACTTTTCGTCAAAGTTGGTGACTGGTTTTGAACAATCGGATGATACCGAAGAGTGTGAAGTATTAAATTGTGTATAAGCTTATAAGCAACTTAATTTACTATTTTTGTTAGTGTTAATAAACGTATAAGAGAAATTTATCTTGCAAAAAGTATGAAGTTCAGAGCGTTTATCGAGTTTGGCGTGACCTCTACCATTCTAATCATATTCTAGGCATAAAGCCTAGTAAATTTATGCAAATAAGCGTCTTCCTTTGATGTTACAACCGGTAACATAAAAAAGATGTTACTGGCAATAATAAATCTTAGAATACATCATATAATATCATTCTTAGAGTCATTGTTAAAATAGAAACGTCTACCACCTACTAACCACCTTTTGAAAAAACATATGTAGGTATGTTTAAGATAACACTGCATTAATCTCCTATATTACCATTATATGACTTATTTACTAAATGAGACTTATAGTTCTACTAGGATCACCTCAGTGACTGCAGATGCACAAGACCTTGAATCATCTGAAGTTAATCAGAGTCGCCTCCACGGGTATGAAGCGAAGTATTCTCGATATCGATCCCAGCCTGACTTATAGTGCCAAGCATGTCGCCATTTAGATGGCCATGCGAGAGATACTCACGCCCGAACGAGGCTGTGGTCCGAAGTTTCAAGTGGTGCTTCCACAGTTTTGGAGTATTCATCCGGGCGCGTAGTCAGAAGTTGGTGGGGTAATGCTCAATTGCCTTGTCTGCTGACCGCCGCAGGTCAGTCAAACAGTCAAACGGTTGAGTCGTGCCCAAGTCACCGCTTTAAGACCTGTAAAGGTACGCATAGATACGGATGTGGCCACTGTGATGCATACGCACCCATAAAGTATGAGTAGATGGTCCCTGTCTTCAAAACCATTAAGACGGCGTCAACAAATATTATCTCGGACGTACATGCAAACCCCGACACGCCTCAATAAAAGAGTACATTAGGTAGACTATATCGGGGTGTGTGTTGGGTAACCTCCTCGAGTGTCGCTCCGATTCCGATCCCGCTGCAGTCCGGGGGGAACGGAATCGGAGCGGCCGGTACACCCTGGGCGGCGGTCAATGGCTTCCCCTTCACCCCTTCATAGGGTTGGCATTGATCGTCGGCCAATACCCAACGTGGCGGGAACACATCGCTCTCCGTACTCCTCTGCTTTCAGAGGAGACAGGATGAGCGATGCTGTTAGTGGTGAGATGGCCCAGGGTCAGCCGGGGTGCGAGGGATATGCTCTATGGGTAACCTTACACCCCGGCGTCTGAAGACCCGAGACGGCGTGCGGTTTTAGTCGGTGCAAGCCCGACATAACCGCCCCCGCTGGCCGGCGGGGGGGTATCCGAAGGGATTTCCGCACGATAAAAAAAAAAAAAAAAAGGTAGACTATATCGGCAGAGGTTGATATGTGTGTCTCCATTAGAGAGCTGAGGGCTGAGCTGGGCTGAGAGAGCGTAAGGGCCCCCGGTAGGATACTGTATCCGGGTCCACTCCGGTCTCCTGCTCCAGCACGACCAAAGGACCAGGGACTTTGTAAAGGCAGCTGGTTCAGCCTCCTGGGGCGGAGATTATGTAGTCCCCAGGTTTAGGAATCGTACAAACCTGCGGGTAGCCAGCGGTTAACCGTAACCCTCCATGACCGCCACCCCAACATTTCACACCCACGACACGATAACTTAAGTCTTTGGTCTCCCCACTGACAGTACAAAATCCCTCCAGTAAAGCTCTGGCTACCCTACTTACCGTCAGGAACACAATACGATGGTTATTATGGCCGTTGGTTTTTGAACGGCAGAGGTACTACCCCAGATTGATCAATTCGGACGGGAGATACCGTTGTGTCCTACCTTCTTCAAAAGGATATATAGATGTATCAGCCAAATACAATACAAAAAAATACAAAAAAGGACCTTTGAACACACATCCTGTTTTTATTAAATTACGATATTGGTCTGCTTTGTAAAACAGAATTGGCACTAATCCTATACACAACTATAAACTGTACATTCTATATTGTATCTCCTGTACATAAACATCAATGGTAGTGAGCCACAAAACTCCGAGTACTCGGGTACGGGTACTCGGGTAATCCCGGGGAAAGTTACACTATCTTGGAACCCACATTGAAATTTCAAAAGAAAATTCAGGGTTTTAGAAATAATCAATCCACTGCTCACCTTAGCAAGCGGGAGACAAATAGGTTAACTAGCTACCTCCAAAAAAGATGAAGCACCACGGTCCTACATCATCAGACAGTCAGTCATTACGATAAAAACATAAATGTATGTATTAAATATTAAATATACGATAAATATTACAGCATGAATATATTCAGGCTAGATAACCAAGATTTTATTTAAAATTATCGACACGCATATAGGTTATAGGTAAGACAAGGCTTTTTTGTGTCAATAAGATTATTTAAATGCGTACTCAGTTATAACCTGGGTCTATTAATGAATGTACCTAATTAATGTTAATCAAATTTCATAAGCCTATACTTTGCTTACCTTTTTTTTTTATTGTACGGAAATCCCTTCGGATAATCCCCCCCCCCCCCCGCTTTTATACGATTCATTCTGATTTCTAAGTTATAATAAATGACAAAAAATATGCATTTAAATATATAAAATTCAATATATATATATATATATATATATATATATATATATATATATATATATATATATATATATATATTCTATTTAAATATAAAAAAGTCAAGGTAAGGACAGCTCATCGCACGAATTATAAACTAAGTTATGATTTCATAAATACTCTTCCTCAAACAAAGTACATATAGGTGACTCGGATGGGCTACCTACAATACTATTAAATCACACTAAGGCACCTAAACACAGAAGACTTTCGCCCATCTTTATCTTTTGAATTAAATCTGTAATTCAGTTACTTATAAGACATTATTGTCAGTGTAGAGAACTCGAAGGTACATTATTTAAGTTTGGCCAACCGATATTATTACCAACTTTCAAGAACGATCGGGACGGCCACGCGCTGGCGCTAGCGGTCGCTTTTTTTGCGCGTTTCGTTTTTGTTGTTGTGGTAGCAGCGGGCCAATGGCGGCCGCTCATAAGTAAAAATGTTTATTGTCATGTTGCTCTCGTGTGTTTTAATATAACAAAATTAGAAATAAACTTTGTTCTTAATTTGAAAAACCTAAAGCCTACAAGCTGGTCTAACTTGAGCCGGATCGAAATGGAGAACAAAGTCACCGGTGTCGTCACACGAAGCCAAGTCCACGCTGGTGCTGGGCGACCTAGTTCAGAAACGACGTGTGTCACTACGATTCCGCGTAGTGAAGTGGTTGCCACGTCGACAAGGTCGCGATCGAGCCGCGCCAGCCGCGAAGCATTGCGCCTTCGCGCCGAGTACGAGGCCGAGAAGGAGCTCACAAGGTTGCGAGAAGAGCTCATTAAGAAGAAGCTGGCATTAGATATAGCAGAGATCGAAGATGAGGTAGCCGATGACAACGTCAGTGATTATAGTGGTCCTAATAATGTGGAGGATTGGTTAAACACAAATGAAGCCCTAAAGGAGCGTGTGGTGAAACCGCCGTCGCCTCATACGCAAGTCTTAACATGTCCAAGCGAGAGAAAACCGCGCGAAATAACAACCACGCATGCGCTAAGCAAAGACGCCGCAGCGGCGGCACCTACCACGCCACATGTCGTGCCTCCCGCGCCACACGTCGCGCCTCCCGGGCTTACCACTACCACCGCCGCCACTTCCGATATCATGCATCTAGCCGACGTGATTATAACAAATATGTCGAGACGGCCACTTCCAAGCTATGACCTTCCCGTATTTGATGGTAACCCAGTAGACTGGTTGTCGTACCGACGCACCTACGATGAGACTGCGCCCACGTATAACATGTACGAGAACACCAGACGATTACAGGCATCGCTCCGAGGTACCGCTAGAAGCGCTGTCGAAGATCTGCTACGCACCGGGACTGACCCGATCGATGTGATTAACGCCCTGGAAGAGGAGTTTGGACATCCGAATCTCCTACTAGAATCGGTGCTTAAAAAGATTCGAAGCTTGCCCCGTGTATCTGATAGTGGAATCGAATTAAGAAACATGACCTGTGTAGTTCGAAACTGCGTCTACATTTTACAAAATATAAAGGCCCAGGGGTACATCAATAACCCTCAAATGACACAGGAAATTCGTTTCAAGTACCCCCGTACAACGATCGCAATACGGCGAGTTTGTTCTAAAGAAGAACACGAATAGATTAAATAGTAACGAAGATCTACGTGTATCACCGAATATAAATATAGTGCTCGAGTTCCTGAGTCACTTGTCACGAGCAACAGCGTATTATTTGCCATTGAGCACAATGAACACTGATCTCGCTCCCCGTAACCGGAGTACCGCCGTTACTACTGCTTACCCCGCAGCGGCCACCGCTGTCAACAAGATGCGCGCGGGCCGCGGGGACTCACCGCGACGCCACAGTGAACATACACACCGTGTACACGTTATCAGCGAGAAGTCTACGTCGTCAAGTACGTCTTCGTCACCGACGGTGTGTGCGTTATGTGATAGTGCGGGTCACCGGTTAACCGAGTGCGATAAATTCGTAAACAAAAGTGAGCAAGAGAAATGGGACTTTGTTAAGCAAAATAAGCTTTGCTTTAAGTGCTTAGTGCAAAATCATTCACGCTATCGATGTCGCGCCAAACGGTGTGATAAATGTCGCGCGCCGCATCATGCACTTCTCCACTACGAGAAGTCGGGCGCTTCGGAGAGCTCGGGCGCCGCTGCTACTCGTGCCTCCGCGGGCGCGTGCGACTCGCACTCGCCCGCGGCGGCCTCAGAAGTACGTGTGGTACAGTCATCGCCAAATAACGTCGAATCTGTTACGTGTATGGGTGAGCGATATACAAAAACTTTGTTAAAAATTATGCCTGTTACTATTATGATAAATAATGTTGAATATAATTGTTATGCTTTACTTGATGATGGAGCTACTGTGTCATTAATTGATTCTAGTGTATGTAAAATAAGTGGGCCATTATCCCCGTTAAAGATTGTTAGTGCGCGTGGCCATGTTGTTACTGATAAGAATTTTTGTAGGGTGACTGCACTAATTCGCGGACCTAATGATTTATATCATGACATCACGTTGCGTACTATCGATAACTTAGATTTACCTACCCAGAGTGTGCCCGCAAGAGTCTTGGCTATGAATAAACATCTTCGGGAGTCGGACTTCTGTGAGGTGTCCTGCGCCAAACCCATGATACTGATCGGGCAGGATAATTGGCAGTTAGTAGTTAACCAAGAAATAAGGCAGGGTAGATCCGGCCAACCTGTAGCGTCGTTGACAAAGTTAGGTTGGGTCGTACATGGTCCTGTAGGTATTTGTGATAAATCTGATCATGAGTCGGTTAACTTAGTCTATGATGATAATTTAGATAATTTAAGTGAACTTGTGAAGCAACAATTTTTGTTAGAGTCTATTGGTATCACAGAAGTGTCACGTAAAAATGCTGAGACTGAGAGTGCCTGTAAGATCCTAGATAGCACTAGTCGCCGTGTTGACGGCGGTTGGGAGGTAGGATTACTTTGGTCACGTGATGACGTACATTTACCTGATAATTATGATTATACCTTTTTTTTTTTTTTTTTTTTTTTTTTTCGTGCGGAAATCCCTTCGGATACCCCCCCGCGTGCCAGCGGGGGCGGTTATGTCGGGCTTGAACCGACTAAAACCGCACGCCGTCTCGGGTCTACAGACGCCGGGGTGTAAGGTTGCCCATAGAGCATATCCCTCGCACCCCGACTGACCCTGGGCCATCTCCGGTTTCGAGATGGCCCCCTCGGGTTTGGGAACCACGGTGTCCCCGTCTTGCCCCGGTTTGGGGGAATTATGATTATACCTACAAGCGATTACGTGGTATTGAGAATAAGATGGAAAAATCCTGATTATGCTGAAGGGTATTCGCGTCAGGTTGAAAGGTTAATTTCTGAAAAATATGCTAGGTTATTACATACTCCGCCCTGTATGAATCCGTTATAGTACCTACCGCATTTTGGGGTCACTAACCCTAATAAGCCGAACAAGCTTAGGTTAGTTTATGATGCCGCGGCAAAATATAAGGGTGCATGTTTAAATGATTATTTACTAACAGGGCCGGACTTGTTAAATTCGTTGTTAGGCGTATTGTTTAAGTTTCGATCTGGTCCAATAGCTTACACAGCTGATATAGCTGATATGTTTTTACGCATCAAAATTAGAAAAGAGGATCAGGGCGCACAACTCTTCTTATGGAGAGGCCAAGATAGGAAGCGCGATCCTGACGTGTATGTTATGGATTCTATGATTTTTGGTGCCAAGTCATCGCCTACATCAGCCATTTATGTCCTAAATAAAAACGCCAGTGAATTTCAAGATTCATATCCGGAGGCAGTCAAGGCGATCCACAATAACCACTATATGGATGACTATCTTGATAGTGTTGACTCAGTTGATAGGGCGCGTCGGTTAGTTAAAGAAGTGTCCATGATCCACTCCGCTGGTGGCTTCTCTATCAGGGGGTGGGTGACTAACTCACCCGAGCTTCGTAAAGAGCTGCCATCAGTCGTACCCGGTACATTAAATTTTGATAAGTCTCCGTATAGTGCCGAACGCACACTAGGCATGATATGGGTACCGGAGTCCGACGATTTAGCTTTTGACCTATCATTTAAATAAGTGACAACTGACGTTGTAGAAGGCAGAGTCATCCCCACTAAGCGGCAGTTTTTGAGATTCATCATGACCATTTTCGACCCTTTAGGTTTACTTTGTCCCTACACTATAAAGTCTAAGATTTTATTACAAAAGATATGGAAATCTGGTATTGGGTGGGACCAGCAGCTTAAGGAGGATGAATTCAAAGCATGGAAAAGGTGGCTGCAAGATATAAAACAGTTAAGTAGCATGCGCATCCCATGTTGGTACGGGCTTAATCCTGTTATCGAATTACACGTCTTTGGAGACGCGAGTGAAGCGGCTTATGCTGCAGTAGCATATTTAGTTGGCAGAAATGAATCTGGTAAGCCGACTGTCTCTCTTGTTATTGATAAAGCTCGAGTTGCTCCCTTAAAGGTTATATCAGTACCTCGTCTTGAGCTGCAAGCAGCAGTGTTGGCGTGCAGGTTAGCCAATACTATTATCGAAGAACAAGACTTGACAATAGCACGCAAATACTTGTGGTCTAATTCGAAAACAGTGTTAAAGTGGATACATTCTGACCCACGTGATTATCAGAAGTTCGTGTCACACAGGTTAGCGGAAATCGATCAGAAATCTGACCCTAGCGATTGGCGCTGGGTCCCTTCCGCAGATAATCCCGCTGATGAGGCGACCAAGTTGTGTTGGCCTACAAGTTGTAAGTTGTGGTTTACAGGTCCTTCTTTTTTGTACCAAGACAAGAACTTCTGGCCGACCAACGGATTTGATGATGCAACTGAGGTCGATTCGGAGCGACTTGGGAAGGTACATTTGGTTAAAGAATATGAGCCGATATTCAAAGTTGATAGATTTAGCAGCTGGACGCGGGCTATTAGATGTGTAGGTCGAGTTTTAGCCTTCTTAGGTATATGCAGAAAACACCAAGTCGAGAAGTTAACAGCTGGCAATATACGTGACGCTGAGATTCTCCTATTGAAACAATCTCAGATGGAAACCTTCTCTAAAGAACTGACTCTATTAAGAAATACTAGCGCGTTATCAGTCGACAGTAAAATTCGAAACTTAGACCCTTTTATATATGAAGGAGACGGATTGCTTCGCGTCAGAGGGCGTCTAAGTTTGGCACCAGACTTGATGTTTAATGAAAAGTTTCCAATCACACTAGATGGTCGGACTCATATTGCGAGACTCATTATTCGTGATTTCCATGAGCGTGCTCACCACGCCAATACTGACACGGTTATAAACAGTATCCGGGAGCAATTTTGGATCACTCAGTTACGACGTACCGTTAAAACAGTTGTGTCCAAGTGTCAGTCTTGTCGCATTCGTCATGCTCGCCCTTCGCTACCCAAAATGGGTGATCTGCCAGCCGCTAGACTCACCAACACCAGGAGAGCCTTTGTTCATTGCGGAGTAGACTACTTTGGGCCCATGGAGGTCACGATAGGAAGAAGACATGAAAAAAGGTGGGGTGTTATCTTCACATGCCTTGTCACACGTGCAGTGCACTTAGAGATCGCTTCGTCCCTGTCAGCAGATTCAGCCATAATGGCAATTCGACGTCTTATAGCTCGCCGTGGACAACCCCAGATAATATTTAGCGATAGAGGGACGAATTTTGTAGGCGCCGATGCAGAGCTACGAGCATCCGTCCAGAAACTGCATACTGGTAAGTTACAGGACTTCATCCTTACCAAGGGTATTTCGTGGCAGTTCAATCCTCCCGCGTCTCCTCACATGGGAGGTTATTGGGAGAGACTCGTGCGATCAGTAAAGACTGCACTAAAAGTTACCCTTACATCACGGGCACCTAAAGAGGAATTACTGATGACATTGATGGCTGAAGTAGAGATGACTTTGAATAGTCGGCCATTAACCTTTGTAGGCAGTGACTCAGATGGACCCATCGCTCTCATTTGCTAATAGGTACGCCTACCGGTGCATCGACGTTAGGTATTTTCAACGCGTCGGACTTAAACTGTAGGAAAGCTTGGGTAAAGGCTCAGGCTCTTGCGGACATGTTTTGGCGCCGCTGCTTAAGGGAATATGTCCCCACATTACAAAAGCGGCAAAAGTGGCTACAAGAAGTATCGCCAGTGAAAGTAGGAGACATGGTTCTTATTTTAGAAGACAATCAGCCACGAAATACGTGGCCTAGGGGCGTGATTAGTGCAGTCCACCCAGGCCGAGACGGTCAGATTAGAGTAGTTATGATTAAGACCTCTAGAGGTTTATTGAAACGACCAGTGGTGAAGGTCATAGTGTTGCCTACAGACGAGCTGGTTCAAGAACAGGGGGGAGAAATGTAGACAACTCGTAGGTACATTATTTAAGTTTGGCCAACCGATATTATTACCAACTTTCAAGAACGATCGGAACGGCCACGCGCTGGCGCTAGCGGTCGCTTTTTTTGCGCGTTTCGTTTTTGTTGTTGTGGTAGCAGCGGGCCAATGGCGGCCGCTCATAAGTATAAATGTTTATTGTCATGTTGCTCTCGTGTGTTTTAATATAACAAAATTAGAAATAAACTTTGTTCTTAATTTGAAAAACCTAAAGCCTACAGTCAGTTATATACTGCCAGTGGGGACGCCGTTTGACCAGACGGGTGATCAGCCCTTCTATGTGGGGCCATTTCACCCATTTCCCCTATAACGACTGTCATACATATTCGTATGGCAACCGGGACCGACATCTTAACGTGCTCTCCGAGGCATGACCAGACCAATGCAAATACTCATATTCATGCCTACAAATATTTGCACTGAGCGGGGATCGAACCCGCGCCTCCTGCGTAGCGGCCGCTTTCAATACCGCCACACCACGGAGGCTGTCAGTTAACAATCTCGTTTGATATAGTGTGCAAACTTGCAACCTCTCAATTGCAAATCCGGTCCCAATGCACTCACTCAGCCATCCACCCAAAGCAGTGGTAAAATTTGATAGCAACCAACCGACACTACTTGACAAATAGGTATATCATAATGAGTATTATGATATACCTATTTGTCAAGACCTATTTGTGAAGATGGTTTTGTTTCAATGTATCGCACATAACAGTAACAAACTTGAAACTCCAATTGCGGTCAATGGCAGTACCGTGAAATTATTGAATTATGATCGTTGTTACAATATTGTCCTGTATCTTACAACTGATATTTGATTCATTCATTGATTGATGTAACCCGTTCCAGTTTACTGTTTCCTAAGTGTTGCGTGACAAAAGTTGCTGTAACTAGAGAGATGATGATGAATAATACTGTACCTACCTTTGTTTTGATAAGTTATTGTTATGGGAAAAATAGTGATTCAGTTTTAATCTTTGTAGTATAGTGTAGAACCACAGTATTCGCAGCCGTGAATGTTTGTTATACAAGTCAGCTTGATATTCAATTATATAACAAACATTTCAGCATTTGTAATTTAATTATAGGTATAATATTTTTATCAATTTCTTCTTCTGAAGAATTTGTTGGTAATTCAGAGTAGTGTGTACGTAAAGTCCATTTTTAAAACTACAATTTAATATGGTAGCAGTAATGCCTGCCACTGTAATCAGTCGAGAATGTCTTAAACGCGTTGTTATGTCAAAAATGAGAACAGTACTCCTGCAGCCTTAATCCTCATAAGGCTGTGTCATTCATAAAAAAAACATGTCCCGATGTGAACTACCATCTCACCTTATTCAGGACTCCAATTTTACGTGAGGTGTTCAAATCCAAAATTGGCAATCCCACAACCGACCCTTCACATCTGCATGTTTTATGGTAGCTGCAACATATATCTACAGCAGACCACGTAATACGTAGTAATATTATATTGAACTGAATAACATCATCAGCAAGGTCTAGCAGAGGATAGAGTGCTAAATTGTAGACTAAGCAAGAACGGAAGAATCTAAACATTCTATCGAAATGGGTAAATTTTCAGCAGAAAATGTAGCAGAGAGGGTGCTAATAGTGTATCAGTTGAACCATCGTGTACTGCGATAATAAATATCTACTGGAATAGACATGCACACTCTGGTTTCCATCTTTCAAGCAATCTTTCCCAGAATACAAACCCGAGGTAAAGCAACTAGATCATTTCGTCAGACCAGTGAATATGTTTCTTCGTGAGACAAAGTATGGCCGTGCCGTCTCTGTAATTAATAATTATAATATGAAAATTAGCCTTAATTGGACAAACAGATTCACACTAAACACACTAAACAATAGATATTCATTGAAGATAAAATTATTTGCCATTGAAAACAGAGACAGGAACTCAATAGTATCTCATAAATAATTTTTAATAGATATGTGCACCATGTGTAATTATTTAAACCTGTACCACTATTACGCTTTAGAGTCTAGTCATATGGCTTTATAGGCTACAATTACTTATTTGATATGAAAAATACCCCATTTGTAATTCACGGAAGTTGATCATAAATCAAACCCTAAGACTATCATTAGCGTAGATAGGAACATTAATTTGTTAACAGGTGTAATCATTGTCGACATCTATTCATTTTATCGTTAGGTGTTACAGATTCAGAAGTTATATAACATAACATGCAGTTTACAAATTCATAATTAGTATAAGATCTTTAAGTTATATTATGATCTTATTGCAATATTCGAAACTCTAAATTTTTTAATTAAATTGTGAGATTAGTAGATTATAGAAGTAAATTGTATTTAGCCGGATTAGGTTTTCCCGTTTCACATCCTTGTGATGTTTTTTTAGGGTTCCGTTGCCAAATGGCAAAAAACGGAACCCTTATAGATTCGTCATGTCTGTCTGTCTGTCCGTCCGTATGTCACAGCCACTTTTTTCCGAAACTATAAGAACTATGCTGTTGAAACTTGGTAAGTAGATGTATTCTGCGAACCGCATTAAGATTTTCATACAAAAATATAAAAAAAAAAAAATTTGGGGGCTCCACATACTTAGAACTGAAACTCAAAAATATTTTTTGCATCAAACCCATACGTGTAGGGTCTCTATGGATAGGTCTTCAAAAATGATATTGAGGTTTCTAATATCATTTTTCTCTAAACTGAATAGTTTGCGCGGAAGTGTAAAAGTGGTAAAATGTGTGTGTGTGTCCCTGTAACTTCTAAACTAAAAGAATGATAAAACTAAAAAAATATGATGTACATTACCATGTAAACTTCCACTGAAAATTGGTTTGAACGAGATCTAGTAAGTAGTTCAGTTGTCACTAACATCCACAAACTTTGGTTTAAGAATTTTATCCAAAAATTGCAATATTTTGTGGAATCAATTTTTACGTGTTAAAGTCACCCAAAGACTCTAATTAGGATTTCTAACCACTGCACCGTTTGGTTTTAATTGATTAAACTTCGATACAGTGCCTATCGTCGTTTCTACCAATTCATATAGTATACTGGTATAGATACAGACATAGAACGGTAACCGTTTTTTGTACATATAGACCTGTACTCTCTGTTTTAATAAAATCAATTATCTGACTACATAATACATCCAATAGTATATCCAATAGGTTAGGAATATCGGTTTTCACAATTAATAATATTAATTGTGAAAACGTATACGCAACGTATAACACATAGTCAAAGATTTTCTTTTATGTTTAGTCCCTTAATTAACTGCACCCTCATGGATTGTAAGAAGCTAGGGCGAAATCCAATCTAAAATTATTGGCTTTTTTGACTAACTTTAAAATATTTACATTCATACCAACATCAATATAAAAAAGAAAAAAGCTTAAAACCATCTTGATCATATCGGCTTTCGAACAAAAAAATCTGCACCAAAATCGGTTCATCTGTTTGGGAGCTACGATGCCACAGACGGATACACACATTCAGTTAATTCAAATTTAGTCAAATTTATAACACCCCGTCGATTTTGAGCCGCAGGTTAAAAATGTAGTTGATAATGATTTGATACTCACAATTTGTAGCGAGTACATTTTTAAAGTAAGTCAAGTAAGTTAAGTCAAGAAAATGTGTCCTTAACATTCACGAGTAATAAAACACATAATTAGATACTGCATATAAAGTATCAAATTTAGAAATAAAGAACGTACGAAGGTCAATCCAATTTGCATTTAGTCAATATCCGATGACAGAGATAAAGATAATAGTAACATAAGTAATTGTATCAAATAGTATATTTCGAAATCTAGAAAACATTTTGTTCGTATGGGAAGCGGCTGTGACGAAATTGAATTGGGTGTAAGTGCTCGGGCCGTAGTAATGTTAGAATTAGATGAGGCAACAAGTGCGGCCAAAGAGCATGATTAAAGTGCGTTCCTCATTTTATGCGGACCGCATCTAATAGGTTAGCGAACTAAATGCCACTCGAAATTTAGCTGTCAACCACGTTACTGAATTTGTTCAGAAACAATTTGTTGTAATTGCGGGCATGTTAGCGATTGCAAAAATTTTGAATTCTATTTGTTTTATTGACATAAGGAGTGCCAAATTTTGCCATAAATTACTTTTGGCTTTGTTGAGTAATAAATCAATAAAATATGAATATCAGCATCATCATCGTTTACATAATGATTTTACTACAAAGATTTCCGTGTGTACTGAACAAGAAAAAAATATTATCGTCCTTTGATTGATTGATCTTAATTTTGCTGCCATCTGTAAAGTTGCGGATATTCTTTTCGACGTATTTGGAAATTTACGGATATTTTGTGTAAAACGAGTGATAAAAGTGTGTTTGTAAGGTTATAACACTTTTCTATTTATCCATTTTTATCACTTCTGCCTGTACTCCTCTCCTGTCCCCACTCCCGACATGTGACTCACTTTTTTGTTCGGAACTGCTTGTCTAGTGGTATTCATAGAAATCTTTGTTTCACTTCATGCATTCATATTAGCATGGCTGTCAACTTCTGACAGTTGTGAGAGTTTAACTTCAATTAGGTTGTAAATATTAATGTCATACACTAAGCTGAACAAAGTAATAGTTCACATACTTTTATTTACGTTTTACACAAGATCTTGTTAAACATTCATCTCGAAAAGAACACATTCATATTCATAACATTCTAAATACCATACAAACAGTCGACGCTAACAAAACATACATCAACATCAATTATTTTAGTACAATTTGTAAGGAATTAAGTATTTAAAATAATTTGCTTCGAGACGGAAACTTTGTACATGGAGTTAAAATCGTATTCTTATCAGCCTCTCAACCACTGGACTTCCAAGTGATATCCGTATCCATCATCATTGGTTCACGTTTCGTGACGTGACGTTCTTGTTTCGTTCCACGATCACGTGCTTTTCTATCTTCAAAGCATGTAGTCGGGTGGAAATCCCTTTATGTGCGAATAATCCCAAGATTCTGAATCACCATTGCTAAACTAGTTATATTAGAAAGCAATTATATGCTATATCATTGCAGTAACCCGGTTTGCCTATAATCAGGCTATCACATCACACTAGCTTAATGTTAGTCAAATATACTAAGGCTTCGTAAGTACTAAATAAAGGCTCCGATATTGAAAATTATAAAGGTATAATATTACCAGGTAATATTACGACACCTCGTTAATAGTTACACCTCGGATTTCTACCGTTAATTTAATAGCCGTAAACGGTCAAGTTACATTGGTTAAAAGTATGCTATATTCTCATATTTAGAGCATAGTATTGTAGTTACTGTATTATCGGGTAATGCTTGCCAAAGTTTTGTAAGTACGCAATAAAATAAAAATCTCTTGATTATAATGCTTAGTGGTGGTTAGGGTTTAGCTAAGGCCAAGTCACCACCTACTATTAAACTCCATAACGTGAAACCTAAAATGAAAAGTTAGGCTTTTAAAAAATAATAAATCCTAATTTTTGTTAGATTTTCTGAACATATCAAACAGTATTTGAAAAGGACAATAAGAGCTTTTTCGCTTAGTCGAAGTTATCGATTACGACATGGTAACTTACATTTAGTACGTTAAATTTTATTCATGTAGCTACTTTTCTTGATAGTTTGGGTTATGGTAAACCTGTCTGAGCTGATACAAATGTGATTATATATCAACACCTACTGTAGAATCAATGACTGATGTTATTAGTTTTGTACAAGGTTTACATGACAGTTAATACCGAAGCCTTGCCGTAAATTTTTAGGTTCAGAGATCACGTGTCTATGTACTATGCTACAGGACTATGAATGCTATTTTTCTATCAAATAGAAACCATTGTAAATTTACTAGACTGTTGAACTAGTAAAATTATAAAACCTTTACCATGCACCCTTAAAATTTAGCAAAGGTGGAATTACAGTGTTTATCAATATTTTTACAAATCATGGTTTAAAGGGTGGGCTGTATTCGTTTAAGCTAATACAGCATTCGCTCTCTATTATTATTCAATATCAAATTCTACACATTACTACACGGCCCATAACAATTATAGTCTAGAAGCATGTATTTATATATAATACCTTTTTTTTTTACGTGTGAAATCCCTTCGGACACCTCCTCGCCGGCCGGCGGGGGCGGTTATGTCGTGCATCGACTAAAACTGCACGGTGTCCTGGCCAAGTGTCATTGCCGGGCACTCCGGGTAAGCCTCGAGGGGCAGGGTTCTCTCTCGCTCCCTCTCTTTCGAGCGCATTACCTGCTCGCAGAAAGAGGCGGCGGCGTGCCACTTGCTCCCGTCGGAGACCACGGCCCTCACCATGGTCTCCAACGAGAGAACGTCAACGCCCAGGACCACAACGAGATCCCGGCGTTGACTCGCCCATGCAGGGTACTCCACCAACGTGTGACCAGATTCCTCGCAGTGCTGGCACTGCGGCGTTGTCTCCCGGTGGATGCGCCATAGATACTTACTGAAACACCCGTGTCCGGTAAATATCTGGCACATCCGGTAGGAGAGGTCCCTATGGTCTCTCTCCAACCACTCCTTCATAATCGGTCTCACCGCTGCAATGGTGGATTCCCCCCACCTTCGATGCTCAAGTCACATCCTCCATGTATCCATGAGTTCCTGGCGGAGCAGGGACCCCTGAGCCCTGATTTCTCGGGGCTCCGGCCTATGACCCCGCTCCAATACCTCCTTGCGCCACTGGTACAGAAGCGCAAGGGCTCTCGCTTCCAGGTCCCAAGGAGGGGTCCCGGCTAGGAGACATGCCGCCTCGACGGAGATCGTGCGATACCCCCTGATGACTCTGAGGGCCATCGCTTTTAACGGGCTGTTTAGAACAGCCACGTTGCGGGCCGCCAGAGTCTCCGCCCATACGGGGGCCCCGTACAGGGCCATGCTTCGCACGATGCCCAGGTACAGACTCCTAGTGGGGGCGTTGGGTCCCTTAACGTTGGGCATCAGCCGCAGTAACCGCGATAACAAGTTATGCTGACACCCTCGAGCAACGGACCACGCAGCACCCAGTCGTATTCGATGTTCCACAGGAGTGGCCCTAGGACCGATCCCTGTGGAACACCGCACGATACTTCTCGCTGCCCTGGCCCTAGCCTCTCGGATAGGTATGCCTCGGCAATGCGGCGCAGGTAAGGAGGCACTCCCTGATACGCGAGGCGGAGCCATACGCGGAGGAACATGGTCCTCCACTCTCGCTGGGAACAGGGAGCCCAGTATCCCCTCCAGTCGCTCCGGCTGGAGGCTCTGGGTTAGTAGGGGCGCCCTTGGGCGGATTTTGCCCCTGACCGCAAGGTAAGGGCGCCCCCATGGGTTCTGCTCCAGAGACTCCAGCAGCTCTTCGCGGGCCTGCCGTTTGGCCTGCTTAATGGCTACCTGGAGGGTCCTCTTGGCCCCCTTGTACGCCTCATATCCGCTCCGCATCGTCTGGGCGGCGACGCCTCCGGCGAAACCTGGTGTACTGGCGGCGAGCGGTCACGCACGCTGCTCGCAGCTGTGCGAACTCCGGTGACCACCAGTACACCTGCTTCTTTGCCGGGCCGGGCTTAACCTAGGCATCGCCACATCGCAGATATGCGACATGGCTCTCCTGAACCATTCGGCCTCTGCGCCGACATCGGCAGGCCTGGCTGGTGACGGAATCCAGGCCTGCACTACTGAGCCTCCAGGAGAGACTATATATAATACCTAGTAATTGGCCAAAATGAACGTAATAATATGTTAGTTGACAGGTGACATAATAGGTGAGTAGATTAGTATTCTTTGCGTATCTCGTATCAACAAGCTTGAATGCCCATGAATTTGACACCCATAATATCTGTACGTTTTTTTTTTTTTTTTTCGTGCGGAAATCCCTTCATGATGCGCTTTTAAAGGTAAGACAGGTAAGACAGTTAACTTTCGTAAGACTTAATCGTGTAGCTTTTTTTTTAAATACATGCTAAAGTCAGAAAAATACTAGCACTTATGAACATTTGATTGTTATCTTAATTAAATGTTACTTTCCTTGATTTAGATATCTTCATTGTACAATCTGAAGTGCAATTTTATTAACTACATAGTGCTCCAGTTTCGAGTTTTAGATGAACTGAATTGTTAATTCTTTTTGGTAAACATACTTAACTTAATACTATAATTAGCACTCATTATAGGAGACTGGTATAAATGCAAATGTATGCAGGTCGATAGACTTATATATAAATTCATTAACGGATGCTGCTTTATACCAAGAACCAAACACTGAAACGATATTACCAAAGTAGTGTTTCAACATTATTAACGTATCAATGGCCACAACACGATGATGCGAAGATAGATATTGTAACATGAAATATTGACTTAACTTGCGAAGTAATAGACAAAGATTATTAGATATAATATCTAACTGACAAGGTGCCTAAATTACTAAGACCGTAATCTTTTGTATAACACATTTGAACTGATGGGAGATATATGATGCAGTCATTTGTTACGTTGAATACGACGTTTTTTAAACAAGCTGACGACCCGGTAAACCCGATAAACGCAAGTTGTCCTTTACATGCCTCGAGTTTGTATCAGTACAAATGTGCAGATACGTCGATATGAATGTATTTTACGCACGTGTTTGTAAACTTGACGTTCCGTCAGCTTTTTGAAGCGCGTTACACTTGCGTTTGTCACGGTATAAGCGCTATTTTTTTTTTGTACAATTACGCGTTTGACACCTAAGTCGTAAAAAAATTTCGTAAGGCCAACGACCTGATTAAATGATTACTCCCCGTGTAGAATATAAAAGACAATTGAGGATAAATACCTATCATCCTTAAATAGAACGACAAAAAATATAAGTGCATCCGGTAAAGCTGTGTCAAAATATCTGTTTATTTGAATCTACGGAAATTATTAATAGGTCTTTTAGACACATCAATGACAGAAAGAAATAATAAATAAGTGTTTGCATATAATGGCACACCAACTTTATGTTACGTAAGTACATTAGAATACTAAATGTAAAATGATTTGTCATTTTACTGCCATGTACGTAACATTTTAATACTTCAATAGAACTTAGAAATATTGTAAATTAGCACTTATTTAAATAAATATTAAAATGTCAATATAGTATTTGAAAAATCTTTAAATATAGTATGTCATAATCAGAGTATTAGCACAGAATACATAATAGTACCGTCATAGGTCCCAGTTGCATTCAAAGTTCAAACTTTGGAGGTCGGGGTCCACATTCCTACTAATTCTCTTAATTTAGCTTATCTTGGCTTTCATGGGAGCGACTGATGTCTGACTCGCCATCCCCGAGAGGAAAGCCTGCCTCAAAGCCTCGTCCGGAGGTTAAGTTGGTTTAGGCCGCGAAGATCTTGTTGAACACTCATAAAAAAAGTATGTGACGTATATAATTGTTCCTTAAGAATCTAGAAACATAAAAATCTGTAACAAGAACGCTGAACCATTATACCCCATAAATTCAAATAACAGCATATAACGGTACCAAAAGGAAAGTCGGATTTACGACTAACAACCGAGTCCCTACATAACACACGGAGGGAAATTCTTCCACCCGCCATAAATAGTAAAAGGAAGTTATTCAACTGCGACTGCAGATGATAGATATGAAATACAGGGACAACGTGCTCTTGCAGTATTTGTAAAACTATGTTAAATATAATATTTTAGTGCATAGACAGTTGAAAGTTCGAATGTGATAAATGGTAAACGATATGTCTTGTAATGTTTTATTGCTGTTGCTGTAATATTTTATTTACACTACCACCACCATTATTATTTTAAAGATGTAAAGTGAAACTACAGCTGATTGTAATGCATTTCAAAAGGAATAGCATACAATTAAATGTGGTTACGGGATTAATAGAAGGCAAAACATAATTACTAAGAATTACAGTCAAAAGATTCGATTTATTGTGCGACATTTCTTTGTTAACTATCATCATCATCCCAATGAAAATCCAAGTTGCATTCAAAGATTTCACTTTGGAGTCCGAGGTCTGTTCTCTCACACTTTTAACTCCTGATATTGGGAATAGTATTCCATCGGTTACCGTTCTTGTTCGGCACTGTTACACATCGATCGCCTCAGTGAGTGATTACAAATGCTTTTTTAGTCTAGCACTTGCGTTGACAAATTTTGATAACGATCCACGTATCCTTCTTTAGCCCAGCACATACACACACCATGTTGAACGAGCAAAGCGAGCTCGTGGACGCCGCGCTCCCTGACAGATATATATGACATAGATATTGCACGAAGAAATAGTCTCACGAAGTGGGCCCCGTCAACATCGCACACGAATTCGTAAGAGAGAAAAACACTTATTCACTTTTCACTCACACAGTCGAAATCAAGTACTATTCCACTATATCTTACAAAATACGTTTAAATCAACATAAAAACACTTTTGTTAATGGCGAATTGTCAAAATTTTCAGTTGCGTGGCGACGAGTGATGCGGCAAGCAATTGGCCCAACATGGTGTGTGTGTTGAGCTAAATCATTTGCAAACCCGAGGGGACCATCTCGAAACCGGCGATGGCCCAGGGTCAGTCGGGGTGCGAGGGATATGCTCTATGGGCAACCTTACACCCCGGTGTCTGAAGACCCGAGACGGCGTGCGGTTTTAGTCGGCTCAAGCCCGACATAACGGCCCCCGCTGGCCGGCGGGGGGGTATCCGAAGGGATTTCCGCACGAAAAAAAAAAAAAGAGATACGTGTATCGTTTTTACAAGTTTTTCAACCGAAACCTCCTTTAGCCGAACACTATGGAAGTGCCGGGCTGAAGAAGCATTGTAAACATGCCACCTCAGTACTATTGACATATTATATTGTAATGACTGAGCCATTAGACCTCTAGTACCTTTTACGTATGTATTGGTTGCAGAAACTATTTCACTGAGCATAATAAAAGAAATCGACATACATTTATCGAAATCACATATATGTAAATTGACCTGACATTCACGTAAAGTAATTAATATACAGTATGGTTCGTCACGTAAGACAAATTTAAATAAAGATTCAATCAAATCAAGATCTCAAAAATAGCAATCGCAGATTTTAATCTGAATTATTTAATATTTTTTATCATATATCATCTTTCATGTTAATTTCCTCAATTTCATAACAATCTGTATAGGAAAAGTAGAACGTATGAATATTGTTATTCATTTCAATAGTATCAAAAAAATAATACTGACAACATGTTGTATTAAGATAACAAAGATCATCGCATTGATAACTATTTCTTAATATTCTAATTTTCAGATGAAAATCTGCGCCATCCGCGTAAAATACTGATCTCGTTCATGCAAACCACAGAAACTTATTCTTGGGATAAAAGTAATATGTGCTTTTAATGTAATATATGCTGTTCATAACAGTTGTGAAATTTTATGTTTTTTTTTTCTTGAGCAAATATCCAAACGTTTGTAAGTAGGTATGGCTTGATCATGTTTTAAACTGAGTTAGGCTAAATTATAATGATGAAAGTGTATAAACTATTCAGGGTATGAATAAACTATCACAGTCTCGCGGTTCAGAATTTTTCACTACATATTTATGACCACCAAGTAAAAAACGTCTTCTAGTATGTTTATGGAGTGCAGGTACGTTACGAATACTGATTATTTAAATAAATAACTTCCTGCTTAGAATCCATACATGTACAATCCACAGTTTTATGGCAACAAGCTCATTAAATACATGTTGAGACGGCTATTGCACACTGACACACAGAAATGAAGAAAAGTAATATGACTATAGTTTTTAGTAGTCATTTTACTTTTTTCGTTTTCCTTTTAGTCTGTCAATTGACTGCACCCTGACTATGCTATTATATAGCATTATATAAGCTAGGTTGAAGTCCAGAAGATATGGGCTACCATTATTGTCGATTCTTAAATGGTGGTCCCTACATCGACGGCTATTTTACGCCCCACTTAAAAACCGGGATTGTAAGAAGAAGGAAACACTGGGACGGGTAGATCATTCTAGGTCTGAAAAGTAAATTCCTGAAACAAATTCATGATAGCTTTTTTATATAATCTGTACAAATACTTAGATTATGCATTGAAATTCAGTCATGCTTATGGTATGCATATCTACGCTGCGTGTGTTTAACATTCTACGGATATTTCTATATACGAGTAAAAACCAGTATTGCATATATAGAAATGGTCAAGTGATCTGTCTTCGAAACCGAAGCTTTACATTATGAAACCAGTTGATACCGCTTCTAGTAAAGAATGTATAGAGTATACAGACCATAAAGTATGCAAATGTAAATATGGTAATAAATTCTCTCATGATGGTGTTCCATTGAGATTAATATAATATTAAAGAATTTTATTCTTTTCATTCATGAATATTTATATTTATATATTTTATATTAAAAGATGACATCTGAATATAATGACGTCATTCAATTAACCTATTGCAGTCCACTGCTGGACCTAGTCCCCAACGTACCAATCTACGCCATAGCAAACATCCGCCGCCTTCCACATCCGCCGCCTTCCACATCCGCCGCCTTCCACATCCGCCGCCTTCCACATTCAGTCTATCCCAGCCACTCTTTTCAGGTATCAAGTCATAACTATTTGTTTCAAATACAAAATTCTGCAATTTTAGTGGGTACTGACACAATTATATTTGAAAGAGACCTTAACAAGGCTAATTAATCTTACATAGTATGAATATACATAAGGATGAAACATTAAGATTTGTTCCGTAACAAACACTGAGGCAATTGAAGTGTTTGCTGATTTAACGCCACATGTGGTAAATGTCAGTGGTTTTTTGTGGAGTAATTGAATTAAATAACTAACTAGAGCGATGCAAATATTACATTCAACAACAATACTGCTCAATAACGCACCGTAAATGTAAATCGAACGGAATCCGCAGTAAATACCGACGTGAACCCACTCCTAACACAAGCAATTTAGCTTAGCTGGAGGGGTTAGGGGGAATATTAGTAATTTCGGTTGCTAATATTCTTTTAAAAAAAAAAAAATAAAAAAAAAAAAAAAATAACAAGAAAGATTTTGAGAGATTGCGATGATGATGATTAAAAAAATATCTATCACTGATTGATCAACATACCTATATTCTTTAATCTTCTACATTTTACAATATAGTTTTATAGAAACCCAATTAATAGTTTTGTAGGAGCTAATTATTTTAACACTATTCTTCGTTTAACACTATTATAAAGCTCAGAATAATATTCTGCGACATTCTCAGACACAGCGCTCTCTAGACCCAAAGTAAACATAGTTTAACTAGCTTGCGTTATGGGTTCTAGAATGCGGATAAACATACTTATATACTTTAATTTTTGCAATTATATACATATTATACATAGAAACATCCAGACCATTGCAAATTTGCACTGAGCACCAATCGAATCCGCCCCCCTGTCATAGCAGTCGGATGCACTACCGCTACGCCACAGAGACCGAATAATTATATAATGAGAAAATATAATAATAGATTGAGAAATGTCACAAGTTAGATGTATGAATTTGTATTATCTGTAACTAAAATAAACTACAAATATTTCTCAAGTTTATCTACATTTGTTTCCTTCATCTTCTGTAACATTATAATGAAATATAATTTGTGCATCATAGCAGAGTATGGTTCAAACATGGAGGATATACGTCTCGTTAACTTCTAATAATTAGTACGGCCGCTGACTCACAATAACATAATAAGTTTTGCATATATAGGTACTTCTATTTTGTATAGGAGTTAAGTTAATCTATTACATATTTTGAAGATTAGTTGACAACTAAACATTATATGTATTTTTGTTTCTCATAACAGTTGAAATGAAAAACGTCTGCGCTGTGCTACATTATTTTTATAAGACTGTAATTTGAAAAATATTTTTCTTCGAACCAGCCGCATTATCTCAATTTACCTACCAAAATGTTAACCAATTGAAATATTTGACTACAGAGGTTACGACTGTGATTAAAACTCGGTCCCAAACAGAATAAAGCCTCTAATTTTCTATACTTTTCTACCCGCACAACACAACTTCAAAACTTAAACGAAAACCACTCATATATCTTTTTAAAAGTGGCCTATGTTCAACAAAGGGTATCTTATAAATGATTGATGATGGCCGGAAGCAGTATATTCTACATGAATGAAGGTAATTAAGAAATAATTTCGTTCTATGCGTAGATATCCCAACATAGTTAGTTAGAATTAATGCCTTCTTACGAATCGCCAGAAACCAAAACAAACTTAAGGTATACATATTAAACTGTTATTTGATAGTATCATCACTGTCCGGCGGCGCTACGCGTCGTCGGCTACGAGCCTGTCTTTAGTAGTATGGGTGCTTTATTAATTGACCACACTCATGTTTATTTACAAACAGACTCATTACTTGTAAGAAATATTTGTCACGCACAATTTACCTTTTTTTTTTTTTTTTTTTTATCGTGCGGAAATCCCTTCGGATACCCCCCCCGCCGGTCAGCGGGGGCGGTTATGTCGGGCTTGCACCGACTAAAACCGCACGCCGTCTCGGGTCTTCAGACGCCGGGGTGTAAGGTTACCCATAGAGCATATCCCTCGCACCCCGGCTGACCCTGGGCCATCTCACCACTAACAGCATCGCTCATCCTGTCTCCTCTGAAAGCAGAGGAGTACGGAGAGCGATGTGTTCCCGCCACGTTGGGTATTGGCCGACGATCAATGCCAACCCTATGAAGGGGTGAAGGGGAAGCCATTGACCGCCGCCCAGGGTGTACCGGCCGCTCCGATTCCGTTCCCCCCGGACTGCAGCGGGATCGGAATCGGAGCGACACTCGAGGAGGTTACCCAACACACACCCCACGCACAATTTACCTAATCGTTCCCTTTCATCGTAATTTGATTGTCGAGCTTGTATCAAAACGAATTTTACTTACTGTTTAATGGCTTTTTATTATGAATAGTTATTATAATTTTGAACAAAAAAACCAAGAGCGTATACGATTTGATTATAACTTATTGTGTACCTACCAAGGTAATAATTCTGTATATCGGTTGTTGCTTCTATATGGATAGATAAATCATTTTTCTTTTGAAAGCTTACATTATTTAAGCAGCATTTGAAGAAAACTCTTCGGCCATTTCATTTTCCAGACATTTTATTGACATCAGATATTTTAACATTGATTTAAAGTGACTATTATATTTTTATTGACGCATAAATATATACCTCTTGCACCTCACTGCTTGCAAATCTTCCAAGGAGTGGCGAGAGTATGTATTTTTTACCTTATTATATTTTTAAATATCTGCCCCAGAAGACTTAATTTTAAATTTAAAATCATTATTCATTATGTATTCATATAATTACGCATGTAAAGTAAAAAATGTACCGCGGTAGCCTAGTGGTATGGGTAAAGGACTGCTGAGACGAGGTCTCGGGTTCGATCCCAGGTATTACCATGGCAAACACCAATGACTTTTCGATGCTTTTCGAAGTTATGTGTGTATTTATCGCAGGTTTATAAGTGCCCGGTTAATGGCAATAGCCTCCCCACCTATTACATTGGGACCTAAAACATAAACTGACGAAACGTGGGTGCTAGCACCTCTGCCTACCCCTTCGGGGATATAGGTGTGAGTTTATGTTATGTTATGTTATGTTAAAGTAAAAAACATATCTAAATACTATTGATAGAATATTGAACGTTCAATGAATCTTTCATTATTTATTATGTGGGTATGTATTTACCGCACTCGTCATCGTTATCATCCGAGCGAATTCCTGTTGCATCTAGAGCTTGTACTTTGAAGTCCGGAGCCCGATCTTCCACTCCTCCCGTGGGAATTTGGTTTATCTTGGGTTTATAGGGGGCGACTGCCGTCTGACCTCCCAACCCCAAGTTGAAAAATAGCCTGCGCCAGAGCGCGTTGTCCAGTTGATCAGCAGGTGTAACAGCTAACAGGTGCAATTTGCTTGGCTCCTGACGATCTTACTAGGACCCCATATACAACCATGTAATGTATTTATATATTTATGCATGTAATGCAATAAATACATAAAAAATGCCTTTGATAAAATACGTAATGAATAAGAACCATCCTCATCATTATTTTCTGGAATCACTGCAACGGCACCGTCGAAAGAAAAAAAATGTGTCAGTTCAATTACTAATGACCGTTTCCAAGTTTTTAGAGATTACCCCCTAAAAACTAACAACATCACAAACTTTACCTCTTTATAACATTAGAATAGATATAACAAATTGTATCGTCACTTTGATTGTAACTGCTAGAATAAGCATAATGCAATAATTGCTTAAGCTTAGCAATAACATGTCGAATCGCTTGGAAACGGTCATTAGTAATTGAACTGACGCATTTTTTTTCTTTCGATGGTGCCGTTGCAGTGATTCCAGAAAATAATGATGAGGATGGTTCTTATTCATTACGTATTTCCGCACGATAAAAAAAAAAAAAAAAAAAAAAAAGGGGGTAATCTCTGGATCTACTGAACCGAGTTTGAAAATTCTTTAACCAATAGAAAGCAAGCCACATTATTTATGAGTGAGTTATTGTGTATGCGTAATTAAGGCCATATATCATTACGGAACTACTCAAGGGAGCGGACCAATAATCATAAATGTCAACAAATCCAGCAGATTCCCATACATCATATGAAAACGAACAAAATACAGGCATATAATGTACTTATGGGTTAAAGAGGTGCAACAGGGGTTCGAAATACGCCACGGGCAAAGCCGGAGAGGGCCAGCTAATGTTATATAATTCTATGTTTTCAATACGCTTTAATTTAAAGATAAAGTAATACTTGTTTTATACATTTAAACTAAGTACAAAAGATGAACTCGAAAATAATATTATTACTCATGGCCTCAATCCACTTTCAACAATAATAATATCCTAGTAATATCATAAACTATCTGACCCGGCAAACTTCGTTCCGTCTTAGAATGAAGTTATGTTGATTACCTTATCAGCTGAATTTATTTCGTGAATCCTACTAATATTATAAACTTGAAAGTTTGTGAGTATGTATCTTTGTTTCTCTTTCTCGCAAAGACGGATGAACGGATCTGGCTGAAATTGGGCACAGGAATAGATTATGGTCTGGAATAACACATAGGCTACTTTTATCCCGGGAATAGGTTCCCATGGGTTGCGGGAACGGGATCAGAATTCTACGCGGGTGTAGCCGCAGGCAACAGCATTTTATGTTTTTAAATATACTTATCCTTAGAGGGCGATCTCAAATCTCAAATTTGGATTGGATGCAACCCAGGGTCAGCCGAGGTGCGAGGGAATTGTCTTATTAGGCCACCTTACACCCGTTCTTTAGAGATCCAAGGCATGCGGTTTTGGTCGGTTCAAGTCTGACACAATTACCCGCACTGTCCGGCGGTGGGGTAAATGTGGGGTTTTTGGCAAAAAAAAACTCACAAAATGGCACAGTATACCTAGGTGGAGATCAAATCAAAAATCAAAAATCATGAATAGCGGTCCACCCATTCTCGAGTTATAACACGACTTTGTTTTATATTTATACTAGCTGACCAGGCAAACTTCGTTCCGACTTAAAATCAAGTTATGTTGGTTCCGTTATCAGCTCAATTTATTTTGTGAATGTCTCCTTGCAACCCGAGACCCGAGATTGTGTGAGGTTTTGGTGTGTGTATTTTGTGTAATTTGGATACAGTCTGAACAATACACATACGCATAGGGCTTATGCCCGGGATAAAAATAGCCTATAACTTATGTTAGTGTAGGTACCTTTTTTTTTTTTTTTTCGTGCGGAAATCCCTTCGGATACCCCCCCGCCGGCCAGCAGGGGCGGTTATGTCGGGCTTGAACCGACTAAAACCGCACGCCGTCTCGGGTCTTCAGACGCCGGGGTGTAAGGTTACCCATAGAGCATATCCCTCGCACCCCGACTGACCCTGGGCCATCTCACCACTAACAGCATCGCTCATCCTGTCTCCTCTGAAAGCAGAGGAGTACGGAGAGCGATGTGTTCCCGCCACGTTGGGTATTGGCCGACGATCAATGCCAACCCTATGAAGGGGAAGCCATTGACCGCCGCCCAGGGTGTACCAGCCGCTCCGATTCCGTTCCCCCCGGACTGCAGCGAGATCGGAATCGGAGCGACACTCGAGGTTGCGGGAACAGGATCAATATTTTATGCGGAAATAATAGTAAATTTGGTTTCCAACATATGTCTTTCACAACTAAGGCGAAAGTGGTCAGACTTAGCAATTAAGACTTTTCGCGATGCAATTTATTACTTCGAGAGACCGATAAATTAGAATGAACATACATTTTGTCGTAAGCACAGTTAATTCAAAGGCAACAACATAATAAACTGGAGGGGGCAAAATAATGTAAAAACAACTACACAGTAAGCAACTTTCCATAATTTGATTTAAATTAATTTTATACGATTTTTTTACTTTGACTTTCCTTAAAATTATATAGGTTTGCTATATAATTTTAAGCAAATTCAAAATCAAAAAAATCTAATAAAAATTTCTGATGGGCACAAAAGAAACAAACATATCGTAGAAATCAATCAACAGTAATAAAAACTCGCAGTAGGTATAAATAACTCTTTATCGACGAGTAAACAATGCATTCATAAAGCGATTGTTAAAGCATGAATAAAAGAAGATAAATGACCGTGATTAAAGACGAAAACAATTATACGCAAGGAAGCCGATTAAAAAGAATTAAAAGAAATGAGGAAACGAATAGTGTTATATCCAGATTTAAAGTTGATAAACTTCATGCAAACAAAGTAATCAAATATAACAACTGAGAAATCAGGAAACAGAAATCTGGTTCGATTTCATCGAATAACTTTATGAAAGAGTTAAGAATGATTTCATCGAATAATGTAATCAAAAGTATTAAATAAAATAATAAAATATAATTAAAAAATTGAACAGACTTCTAAAACCAAGAAGGGACTAAAAAGAGAAAAATAGGCGTATTACAGTTTTAGTTCAGTCAGTTCGGCCAAATCTGAAATTTTTATTAAATTTTCTATCATATAAAAAGGGCTCTATTTTTTTTAAATGATTATATCTACCTTTTTAGTGAAAATAACGGGTATATTGAACACTAAAAAATAATAGATCATGCGACAATAGATTGTTAAAAAACCGCATCAACAACAAAAAATCGGTTGAGTTGAACTAATATATATCGCTCAATAACGGATCCATGCGGAGGACGTCACGGGGTGTCCATTTATTGTATACCAAAACCTTATCCAGAATGTAACAAATACTATTCTGAAAACCGCATTAAAATCGGTTCAATCAAACGTGAGCTAATCGTGGACAAAATACAGGTCAAATTATGAAACTGCTTTTGAAGTCGGTTAAAAATTTAATTACAAATAATAAAACCTGAATGCATGAAATAAAACTGAAAATAAAAAATAATTCTGCCCAATAATGATCGCAACTGCAGACCAATGACACTTGTTTTTCTATTTAATTATACGGTTTTATTTAATGCAGTCAGATTTAAACTTTTTTTCGAACTTTTAATCACACGCTCATTTATTGTAGTACTGAATACTAGTAGTGTATCAACATTGATTCAATTATGTATCGTGCTCTGAGAAGCGAAATAAATGTCAAATACATTACTTTTTAATTGTTACAGTGTACAGACCGTTTGAAATTTGATGACGTCCAGCTATTATGTTGCTTAACGTGCATGAAATGAGTTCAGAATATTTAATTAAGTGTATACAACGCTAGCCGGCACTTGCTAGTTTTACCGCATTCATATTTTCGGATTAACCTATCATCATCATTGTTTTAGCGTTGTTACCGGTAGCATCCGAAGCTTTCACCTCTAAGTCCTGGCTACGCCAACTCTTTCTCCTCCTTTAAATTTGACTTGTGTGACTTTTATAATAACGACAGCCGTCTGATCTCCCAACCCAAGGAGGAATACCTTCACCAGAGCCTCGTTCTTTATTAATACGTGGTATTGGCTAGGCAAGTTTTGATATACGCCGAATACAGAATATAAGTTATCTTCATTTAAAATTCATTCAACAAACATACTATACACACACACCAAAATTCGTATTCATAGAATCGATGGGACTAAAATAGTCATAAGTTCTTTTTATTACTAGCATAAATTAGACGAAAATGGAAAATTTTATTCTAACCAATTGTACCTACATAATGACCTGACCAAATACGCTAAAAAGTAAAATGATTTCATTTACTTAATTACAAATATCGTTAAATAATAATGGTAGTAACGTGGCTATTCTAACAAAAGGGTCAGTGTGTCAATCGTACACAATGGTTTATGAGAGAATCACTTACATTATATTTGAGAATCACAATGAGATATAAAATTTCCACGGTCATAGGATAGGATATAAATATGTAATATAATTGATTACTTTCAAAGTTGTGCATGGGGCCACTCCAAGCAAGATCTCGGGGGCCAAGTAGCCTCGCCTGCTGCTGCAAGAAATCACCTGCTGATTGACGGACGAGCCTCTTAAGCAGGCTTTCCTATCGGGGTTGGGAGGTCAGATTGCAGTCATTACCATGTCGTAAAAGCGAAATTAATAGGAGGAGAAGGAGTAAGCGAACCCTTGACTCCGAGGTGAAACCCTTGGATGCAACCGCGATCACAACATAAAGATTACAGTTGAATGCAAACGAGATCACAACATAAAGATTAAAGTTGATGCAACTATGATTCTATGATTCGAATTATTTTATTTGGTTGCCTAGCGGTAACGTATGCGACTCCTGTGCAGAAGATCCCTGGTTTAATTCCCGTGCAAAGTAGTATTGGTTTATTCTATAAGGAAATTCCTAATATTAGCACGGAATTTGAAAAAGAAATAAAACAGTAAGTGTATTATGAGAAAACACTATCTGCCCGAAGAAGTTGGTTTCTATTTAACCAGAAGCGGTATATCCCCGAAATAGCACTTTCGGGGATATACCGCTTCTGGTTAAATAGAAACCAACACCTGAAAACAGATAATAATAATTGTTCGCTAATAGATAAAACCAGCATTAGACGGTTATAAATTTGTCATGACATACTTTTTCTTATCTTAATAGTCGCTAAGCAGAATCTTAATTCTGCATAAATGTTAAGGTTTTTTTACGACATTTATAAGATTTAAAAGTATGCATATTATGTTAAAGCATTATTATCAATGTTTAACAATATTAACGCATAATCTTAATTAGCATACCAGAACTCACTCCATACTAGTTACTTATAATATAACTTTCATAACAAGTTTTTATTTTTTTTATATTTAGTCCGTCAAATTGACTGCACCCCGCCTGATGGTAAGCTGAGTTGAAGTCCAAAAAGTAGTGGCCACCATTTCCAGAGATTGTTCCTAGAATGGTGGCCCCTACTTTCGATTTACAACTTTCATAATAATTGTCAGATGGCGATTGCTACCAAAAAAATTAAGAAAATCTAAATAAAAGCTGAAAGAACGAGTGGACTCTAGGTTCCGAGGCGAAGGATGAAACCAGGAACAACAATGATGATGATGAAATTAAAACAACTAGGTGTACTCATAATTTCTACGTAATAATTATGTTAAATTAACGATGGAATTTTGAAGCAATTAGAATGTTAACTTTTCCTATAGATTTAGATCAGAAAAAGAGAACATCTGACTTGAACCCGCGACCAGTGCCTTACAGGGGGAATACTCTGACTAACTGAGCTACGAGACATGTCTCAGATATTCGAAACTCCCCGATACGATATACGTTTCGGGGTGACGCTGGAGCCATTTACCGTGATTCTTGCGAACTACGGAAATAATGAGTGATGTTACAATAATTTTTAACATTATTTTTGATTACTCCGCCACATTAATTCAATGAAATTGCGTAGCAATTAATATGCTAACTTTTCCTATAGCTTTAGATCGGAATCTAAGTACGAAACAAATTCCGTAGTTGGCAAGAATTACAGGAGGTGGCTCCAGGGTCGTCCCGAGACGTATATAATATATCGGAGAATTTCGAATATTCGGGACGCGTCTAGGTGGCCCAGTTGGTCAAAGTATTCTCCCGTATACTTTGGAGCCCAGGGTCCGTTCTCCCACGTCTCCTTTCCATGATTTGATTCATTTTGGCTGTTACGGGAGCCAATCGTTCGAGAAAAGCCTACGCCAGAGCCTCATCATCAATCAGCAGGTGTACTGGTCAGCAGGTCAGGTAGACTTGGGCATCAAAAAACTTGATGCCACCCCATTCACCCCAAGTTTTACCCACGAGATGAAAATTGGTATTGGTATAATTTATGATTATGCCCAATAAAATATGTTTGGATATTTAAATAGGTATTATAACTATTAGAGGAATGAAACCATAACAATTTATATTGCACTTACAGATGAAAAAACAATATCTTAAAGCGTATTATTAAAATATTATAATTTATGCAAAACTCGTTATGATGGAGTAAATTAGGAAATAAAACAATATGCAAATCAAAGGGATTCCGCATTAGATATTACACATTGTACTCGCATTGAGTTTTTAAGTATGGTATTTTAAGCCGATATTAACACGGCATGAGATGCCTATAATGATGGACAGAGGAGCACGGCCCCTAGTGCCCGGGGGCTCCAGCTGCAAGATTGGCATTGACGGGCGTCGGTCGAGCACTCTAGTGCTTGACCGACGCTAGACCGACTCTAGTCAGGGGTGCTAAGAATCTCCGGGCGAGGTGCTACCGTCAAACGACCTTAGGCAATTGCTCAAAGGAATACCGACGTAGGTTGTCTCTGGTGACATATAATACGCGGACATTAAGGACAGACGAGAAGATCATTGAGCTGGAAGAGGAGATGACCAAGCTGCATTGGGACATAGTGGGTTTATCGGAGGTCCGAAGAGAGTGGGAGGACACGGCAACCTTAAAGTCTGGCAACTTGTTCTACCACCGGGAGGGCGACCAACAGTCCCAGGGTGGTGTCGGGTTTCTCGTTCACAGATCCCTTGTAAACAACGTGGTATGTATCACGAGTGTGTCGAGCAGGGTTGCGTACCTAATACTCAGAGTATCAAAGAGGTACTCGTTGAAGGTCATACAGGTTTACGCACCGACCTCGGCGCACCCGGACGACGAAGTGGAATTTATGTATAAGGACATCAGTACATACATCCAAAACATACTTCACTGTTGTAATGGGGGATTTTAATGCAAAACTGGGTAGGAGGAGCGATAACGAGTTGAGAGTGGGGCAATTTGGATGTGGCCGGAGAAATCCCAAGGGCCAGAGGTTGGCTGACTTTCTGAAGAAGGAGGAACTCTTTATGATGAACTCCTTCTTCAAGAAACCACATAATTGGAAATGGACCTGGATGAGTCCCGGTGGTTCCACGAAGAATGACATCGACTTCATTATGTCTACAAAGAGACGAATATTGAATGATGTCTCCACGATCCACAGTGTGAAAACCAGAAGCTATCATAGAATGGTTAGAGGCACATTGAATATCAATGTCCATCTGGAAAGGTCTCGACTAATGAAGTCCACGCTCCGCCTACTGTAGCCCACAAAACCCCGAGAGCTTTCAACTCGATTTCGCAAACCGCTTCTCTGGCCTGGAGGATTGCTTTTCTGTGGACGAGGTCAACAACAGGTTGGTAGAACTGTCTACAAGGTAAGGAAAGAGTCTTCTTCAGACCCCGCCGGAAAGATAGACCTCAAAAAATATTAGATCACACCCTCGACCTTATGGCAGAACGACGCTCATTGACGTCGCAGACTTCCGAGGATGCTGAAGCATATCGGCAGCTCAATAGACGGATCTTTATGTCCTTGCAACAAGATGTTCGTGTCTTTAATACTAATCATATTAAAGACGCCCGAATCGTGGAACAGAAGCGTGGTGGTTCTCTTCTTCAAGAAAGGTGATAAAACCTTATTGAAGAACTACAGGCCCATCTCGCTTCTGAGCCATGTTTACAAGCTATTTTCGAGGGTGATCACGAATTGTCTCGCACGCAGGCTTGATGACTTCCAGCCTCCCGAACAAGCCGGTTTTCCGTAAAGGCGATAGTACCATAGACCACATCCATACGCTGCGGAAGATTATACAGAAGACCAAGGAGTATAATTTGCCACTATACTTGGCGTTCGTGGACTATGAGATAGCCTTCGATTCGATCGAGACTTGGGTGGTGCTGCAGTCTCTTCAGAGGTGCCACATTGACTATCGGTATATCGAAGTACTGAAGTGCTTGTATAAAAACACCACCATGACGGTCCGAGTACAGGATGAGAGCACAGAGGCTATTCCGTTGCAGAGGGGAGTTAGGCAGGGTGATGTCATCTCGCCGAAACTCTTTACCAATGCAATGGAACACGCCTTCAAGCTTCTGGATTGGAAAGGATTCGGCATCAATATCAATGGCGAAAACATCACTCACCTTCGATTTGCTGACGACATCGTATTCATGGCAAAGTCTGTAGAGGAGCTCAGCACTATGCTCGGAGAGCTCAACAGAGTGTCCCAGCGGGTGGGCCTGAAAATGAACAGGGACAAGGCGAAAGTCATGTCAAATGTCCATGTGTCGCCCACCCCCGTATTATTGGGAGGCTGACCTCTCGAAGTTGTTGATGACTATGTCCATCTGGGACAAACCGTCCAACTAGGCAAATCCAACTTCGAGAAGGAGGTCAATCGACGAATCCAACTCGGCTGGGCTGCGTTCGGTAAACTGCGCGGTGTCTTCTCGTCCAAAATACCGCAGTCCTTGAAGACAAAGGTCTTTAATCAGTGCGTGTTACCAGTGATGGCCTACGGTGCCGAGACGTGGTCTCTCACTATGGACCTCATAAGGAAGCTTGGGGTCACACAGCGAGCTAGGGAACGGGCTATGCTTGGGGTTTCTCTACGAGATTGAATCAGAAATGAGGAGATCCGTAGACGAACTAAAGTTACCCACATAGCAGAGCGAGTCAGCAAGCTGAAGTGGTAGTGGGCAGGGCATATAGCTCGGAGAACCGATGGCCGGTGGGGCAGAAAGGTTCTTGAGTGGAGACCACTTAACGGCAAGCTCAGCGGGCAAGGCCTCCCGCAAGGTGGACAGGCGACCTAACAAAGAGCGCAGGGACTCGGTGCTCATTCGGAATACTTTGAATACTTTGTACAGGTATTGTATAACGTATCGATGAACTATTAAATGACAATTACTCGTATTACCCTATAATTTCAAATAATAGTTAATCAGCTCGAACGATATAATATCTATTAAGATATGGGAAACTATTATTTACTGAGCTATATACTCGACAATAGGATTAGACAAATAATTTACCTATATAAGGTTTCCTGACTCTTTTAAGATATAGTTTATACTATGAAAGCTTGAAGTTATGGCAATGCAATCTAATGATGGTCACTGTGTTGATTGTAATTGTATGTTCTTTTTAACAAACTCCAATCACTTTGTCTGGTTTGACTTAATTACTTAACCACGAAGTCAAACTCTAACCAGAGTCAGTAAATACAGCAATCTGGTATGTTTTAAATTTATATACCTACACACCTAATAATCGTGTAATTATTAATAATTTATATTGCTTTGACATTACTTTAGAAAACACATCATTAATGCATATTAGATGAAACATCAATGCATAAAACTAACAGATATAAAATTATCGTGCTACGACAGGGGGCGCGGGTTCGATTCCCGCTCAGTGCAAATATTTATATGCATGAATATGTCTATTTGCATTGGTCTGGGTGTATCTATGTATAATATGTATGTATTTACAAAAAAATAAAAAGTATATAAGTATGTTTATCCGCATTCTGGAACCCATAACACAAGCTAGTTAAACTATGCTTACTTTGGGTCTAGAAACCGCTGTGTAGAATGTCGTGGAATATTTATTTATTATTTATCGTGCATCGGTTGAACGTTTAAGCATTCTTCATTCATTTATGATTCAACATTGATTACAGATTCAAACTTTTTTTACAACTACTAAAATGAATTAACTCCTTTAATTAGCTAGCATTTGTATATTCATACGGAAATAATGCAAAAATACAGATAAAGTACTGCCTGCAACACAATACCTGACATATTGACGTATGTTTGCTTCCAAATATAACATAACATAACATAACATATCTACTTTTGACATGAACTATGACACATTGTGACAGTAACAATATTTGTCACCGAAATGAAAGACATTTTAAGCGCCTTTTATAGTAAGTATTACAAAGCCATGCATACATCACTGTCATCGATCGTTCGTGCGGAAGATATAATTATGATCTGCGCATTGCCAATAATAGCGTATGACCATAACAACAAGGGTTTATATTGCAATTATTCCTATCGCATAAAAATGAGCATTGCAGTGACTTTTGGAAATAAACAGTCCTTTATACTCATACATATTCATACGATGGTTAGTTAGTAATTGACTTCTGAAATGCAATGCTTCTTGTTTGTGTTTAATATTTGATTACTTTTGAAATTTAGATAACAATGTTGTTATTCCTAGTCTAAACATAAGCTTCCGTTAAAACTCAGGTGAGCAGAATGGGGAGGAGACGAATATAATCAATCAGTCAAATGGGTCGTAGACTTACGACTACGACGTGTAGAAATTGATGAATTATATACAATCGGTCAATTCCTGTAAGTCTTCTCTCCAACTCTCTGGAGATGCACCATAAAAATTCTTGCTACGACTTAATCTGCTTAATGTTTTTGTGATGTGTTAAAATTAATATAGGCATAAAATTCTGTAAAACTTATACAAAGGCCACTACAAAATCTTTTTTTTTTTCCAATTGAATCAGTAACTTAACATAACATAACATAAACTCACGCCTATATCCCTGAAGGGGTAGGCAGAGGTGCTAGCACCCACATTTCGCCAGTTTATGTTTAGGTCCCAAATGTAATAGGTGGCGAGCCTATTGCCATTAACCGGGCACATATAAAACTGCGATAAATACACACATAACTTCGAAAAGCATCGAAAAGTCATTGGTGTGTGCCATGGTAAAACCTGGGATCGAACCCGAGACCTGTCTCAGCAGTCCATTACCCATACCACTAGGCTACCGCGGCTCCTTCAGTAAGATCAGTAACTCCCGCGAAGTATAGCCTCCTATTAGTATGAACGCGATATTAATGTTAGCTTTGCGTCATTCACGTCCATAAAATTTTAGTACCTATTAAAAAAACGTAATTGGATAAGCATAATAAAAGTTTTTTACTTATATGAATAAAATTAAAAGGCACATAAACGGTATAGCGCATTAACATAACACCTTGAAGTACTCGGCGGAGGCGTCCTTAGATTAGAAGCATATATTATGATACTTTTGCTAAGTAGTTTTGTTTCACATGACATGCGGTGATTATAATATGATTTATAGCGGACAATGAGACTGATTTGCTTCTGTCATAACATGATTATTACTATATGGTTTTGAATAAATTTGGGATAGTTTAACCACTTTGAAAAATTACATGTAGGTGTGAAGGAGTCGCACTTGTGACAAGTGACAAGAAAGATTACTTGATTTAAAAAAATACCTACTTTTTTGAGTTTTTTCCAAATTCCATGTAACTACTATTAAAATACTGATAGTAAAATAAAAAAGATTTCTCTGACCCGGGAATTACTCAAAGGGTTATATGCTCTCGCACTGTTGTGCCATCTCGGCAGTCAAAAATAGATGAATATAAAAAAATATTTATCCTATATTTTGAGTTTAGTGCCAAAAAGGCTAAATAAAACATGACTACAAGACGTTATGACCCATAGAAGAAGCAACACCGAATATTAATTTAACACGGATTAAACCGCAGAGTATGCTAATTAGTTATATAATCTGTACATAGAGTACATTTTTTGTCGTGAGTCTCAATGTCAAGAATTTTAAATTTATCCTTGGTTTCAATCTCTGTCTCGTCACCTTAAAATATAGTAACACCTTTTCCAAGCGTCTGCCGGCCTACATTATTCCTATATTTTAGACTAGATGTTGCCCGCTGCTACGCCTGCGTAAAATACTTATCCCGAAACGCGACCGATTTAAAAGTATTAGACTATTCTAGACTATTACAATCTATCTCTGTGCCAAATTTTGACTGATTTTTAACAAAATATCCCTACTTCCCTTCTGTTGTACAATATAAAGGACCGAAAAATTCAATTTTTTTAATAGTAAATGTACTAATACATATTGTATTTTTACCCACCAAAAAAATTTACAGTATTTGACCGTACTTAGGACTATTTAACTAGGTATATTTTTTGTGTAGACCTCTTGACCTTAATCACATTGAGATCAAATGTTAAATCCTAGACTGGGCTGACATAGACAAGAAATAACACAAATCGTATCAAAATAATCATGTAGGTCATCTAATTCATGTAGTTCACAAAGTAAAATTTATGAACGTCATGATTATTGCTTATATATTTACATTTACTGCCAAATTCGGAAGGTAAAGCCTGTGAGAAAAGAACCTAGTAATTAAACACACGGCCACTCTTTTCTAATCACCAGTAATTACATTGATTTGATTACAAAATGTATCAAGTAAGATGTTTCAACCAATACACCATACGTGTAGGAATAATAATGAATTTCTTTATGCTTTTAAATAGCAGCTAATCGTAGGTAATTAAGTTATTATATTGACCACTGATACTGTAACTGAAACCTGTCATATTAGATTCAATGACAGAGGTAGTAATGAATGGCAGTATAATATAGATATATACATACTGCCATTCATGAAAAGACAATATGACTAACAGTTGTCCAGCAAACCGAACCATATTATCAGTGATATATATTAATACATACATACATAAAATCACGCCTGTTTCCCACAGGGGTAGGCAGAGATCATGGATCTCCATTTGCCACGATCCTGACACACTTCTCTCGCCTCATTCACTCTCATAACATTCTTCATGCATGCTCGTCGGTTTAGGGTACTCCTGACCTGCCCCTTTTCTAACACTTCCCCGATTTGGTCCAGGTATGTGCGCCTAGATCTTCCCCTTCCGACGGTACCATCCACACTCGCCTCATACACCTGTTTCGTTAGTCTTCTTTCATTCATTCTCTCACATGACCGAACCATCTTAACATACCTTTCTCAATTCTCGTCACTACACCTTCTGTCAATCCACATCGCTCTCTTATCAAGCTATTTCTCACTCTATCTCTCAAAGTCAATCCACACATACTTCGCAACGCACGCATTTCTACTGCATTCACTCTACTTTGATGCTTTTTCTGCCACACCCAACTTTCACTACCATACATAAGAGTCGGCACTAATACTCCTCCATGTACAGCCAGTCGTGCCTTTTCGGACACTTTCCGGCTGCTCATAAAGTTGTGTAGTGCCCCATTCACTATATTTCCAGCTGTCACTCTCCTTTCAACATCTTCTTCATGCTTTCCATCTCTCGTAAACAATGTTCCCAAATATATGAACTCATTCACTTGTTCCACTCTTTCTCCATCTATACAAATCCTACACTCTGTCACGCATTCATCTCTTTCAAAAACCATAACTTTTGTCTTACTAACATTCACTTTCATTCCTCTCCTCTCAAAAGTTCCATGCATAGTTGTTACCATCTCCTGCAACTCATCTGCCGATGACGCAAGTAAAACCTGATCATCAGCATAGAGGAGACATTTGACGAGTAACTCATTCATTCTTAAACCACATTCTTTATCTTTCAAATCTTGCAAGCAACTGTCCATGAATAAGTTAAACAGCCATGGTGACGCTACACATCCCTGTCTTACACCCTTTTGGATGCTAAACCATTCAGTGTATGACCCATGTATCCTCACGCAAGCACTGGAGTCCTCATAGAGAGACTTCAGAGCTCGAATAAGGTTGCTGCTCACCCCATACACAGACAGTACCGACCAAAGTTCATTCCTCATCACTTTGTCATAGGCCTTTTCCAAATCCACGAATGCGCAAAAGACCTTTTGACTCTTGGCCAAAAATTTCTCGGCTATGCTTCGCAAGGAAAAGACCTGATCCGTACATCCCATACCCTTTGTAAAACCCGCTTGTGCATCACATATATATAACTCTCTCAATCAACACTTTCGCATACAGCTTGCCGACGATGCTGAGTAGGCTAATGCCCCTGTAGTTTTTGCAGTCCTGATGCGAGCCTTTTCCTTTGTAGAGTGGAACTATAACGGCTTTACACCAATCGTTTGGTACTCGACCGCTAACCCAACACATGTGGAAAAGGCGGCACAACTGACTTGCTACGAGGCCATGTCCAGCCTTCAGCATCTCAACTGTCACCTTATCATATCCCGCTGCTTTTCCAGCTTTCATACTTCTTAATGCATTCACAACTTCATTCATACTAATACCACTTTCATCATTATCAACCTGGTCATCCATCACCGAGGTTGGTGCATGTACACCATCCTCTCTTTCAAACAAGCTTTCAAAATATTCCTGCCATCTTTTTAACACACATTCTTCACCTTTTAAAATACTTCCATTCTGGTCTCTGATAGAGTTCAGCTCAGAGCTCTACGTTTTTCCTCTGGCTGAACGGATGGATTTCCAATAGAGCTTTATGTTCGCCTGGAAATCCTCACATAACCTTTTATCAAACACGTCTTTTTGTTCATCTTTCTTTCTGGCAATCATTCCTTTCACTATTAATAAGATGCTTAAAGTGATACTCGAACTATAGATTTATTTCAATAGTTGTAAAAGTGTGTTTTCCATAAATGCTTATAAGATTTTGCTCCAACCAAGAAATAAACATAAACATAAACTCACGCCTATGTCCCCGAAGGGGTAGGCAGAGGTGCTAGCACCCGCATTTCGCCAGATTATGTTTAGGTCCCAATGTAATAGGTGGCGAGCCTATTGCCATTAACCGGGCACTTATAAACCAAGAAATGTTCTTCCTATATCATAAAATTGTATGTTACGAGTTAAAAATTACGAGGAAATAGCTTATCCTGCTTCGGAAACAAGGCATAAAATCTGGAAGTAGGCGGTTACAAGAGAAGAGGAAAACCTAAGAAAAGATAAGTAAACTGTGTGACAGATAATATTATCTTTCACACAGTAAATTTATCTTTTCTTAGGTGCATTTGGATATGACTGAAGCAGAGACGAATTCAAAGAGCACATAAAATTATGTTGCACCGAACCCAAATAAATCCTACTAATGTTATAAATGTGGATCTTTATGACGATGTTGGTTACTCTTTCACACAAAAATGGTTAAACGGATCTGGATGAAATTTAGCTAAGATATAGCACAGATAGCATTGATTGCCTATGTGCTATTCCAGGTTATACCTGAAATAGTACATAAGCAATTTTTGCCCCGGGAATAGGTTCCTGTAGGTCGCAGGAACTGGATCAGTACTTTAGCTTGCATCGGATAAAGGCGGGAAAATCATGATTTATCTTACCCCGATGCAATATTTATTTATACTAGCATTGAAATCGAAATTGAAAAACCCTGGGGTTATCCTTTCGAGGGCTGCCTGGCAATGGACTCTTGGGGAGGACACCGTGAGGTTTTAGTCGGTCCGATTCCGACACGCCCACCCCATCGTTGGCACCAATGGGGTGAAGCCCGTGGGGGTTTCCACACGTTAAAAAAAGCATTGAAATCTATCATAGTTTTCATACTTCTTGAATGATAAATAAAGAAAAATACGTTAATATGAAGTTGTAATCAAGGTGATAAATATGTATGAGCTGGTGCAATTTCTTTATCCAACATACAGAAGTTTACGTATTCTGTAAGTATAATATATGTACGTGCGTATTACATTGTCCAATTTACCACTAATAGCTTTGCCACATAATATGTATATGTAGATTTTACAGTTTGGTGGTGTCTCGTATAAAATATTCGTCACGGGCAATGATTTTGCAGTCGTTTATATGTCCATATACTTATTCAGAGAAAGCTTATTATACCTTATTGTAATTTCCATTGCGTAATTTTTGAACGATAACTTAGGAAATAGCCTAATGTACAAGTGCAGATATTTTTTGAAAATTAAAAAAAAAAAAATTAGCAGTCTGCCCTTTCAAGTTGGATACCTGTATAGTAGCCGTCAATGCCGTCATCTAACAAATAATTTTGTAACTTGACCACAAAAATTTATTTATATTATTTTCACTAGAGTGCTTTTATATATTATGTAAAGTAGCTATGTATCAATCCATTCAAATTGGCAAAATACATTATTCTAAAAGTTGAAGTATATGATTAAAAATTTAGGTGTAATTTTGAGGTATCTCCTTACCCCAATAGGAATGAGGTGTGACTGATTACAGCCTCAAAACACACACTTCAGTAAAAATATTAAAATATAACGAAAAGCAGTTATGTTCGAGTTACGTGACTGCTAGTGTAATCCAGATAAGTGTACTATAATAATTAAATAATTTTATTGAAGTGAACACATAGATAGCTTGTAATATAAGTTAAATCTAAAAATTTAATACATAACACACATACGTTAATTATTTCATTATAGTTGGTTACTTGGTAACTACCTACAATTTACCAGTCTATTATTTAAAATAGAATGTGTTTGCATATAAAATACAAGCTATTATCATACATACTGCAACGATATCGCATAAATGTACGCCACCATAAACTTAAACAATAATAACAAAACACACGCACCCTTTTATTCAAACACCGGCTTTCACGACAATTAAGTTTATCAGAACACTTGTACTTATCGATCACAAGTCACAAGCCGACGCTACAACGGCTAGCGGATGTGTCTTCCTTACGACGCGCGAACATCAACTGTTCGTCTGCGCGCGCGCACTGAGACTTGCCTGATAACCGATAGCTACTATAAACACGGTATATGTACGACAAAAATTGACGATAAACGAGGTTGCTCGGACTTACAAAATTTTTGGGTGATATTTATATATTTTCTCATCCTGAGAATGTATGAATTTTTCACGCATAAAACGTTTCGTTACACGTGTTCTACCACTGTTTTTATTGATGTTTCAGTGATAAAACATATTTCAAGAAATTTTACATAACGATTTAGAATTTTTTTTTAATAATTCGGAATGTCTTATAACGTAACTTTAAGTTATTTTGAACATAAAATTTAAGTTCAGGTCATGATTTTTTGCACAGATTATTATTAATTAAACACAAAGGTATTTATTAGAACGTAAAGTAATTACACTTATAAATTTATGGAATGAATCAATGTTTATTAACAAGTCCTATAGCTGAAACTGATTAATAAATTAATATCATGAATTATTATAGGAACTAATACCGTTACAATTTTTTTATTTTATATGTAGTACACGTCAATTTGACTTCACCTCGCCTGATGGTAAGCTGAAGGTAAAGTCTCAGGAAAGAGGGTCACCATTACATACACGTACAATGATAACAATGGTGGCAGTCAGCTTGACGGCCTCATCAAAAGAGGATTGTCGTCGCAGCACCGCGTAACACCCACCGGTCCCACTAGTGCTGCGACCACAATACCCCTGCCCGGCTATGCACTGTAAGTTGTACAACGTATTAATGAACACTTGTAATGTTAACCTGTTCTTATAAAACTTATTAGTTAATATAAGGACATAGGAATATCTAAAATAAGTGAGGATAAATTTAAGATATCAAATTTTTCTTGAAATTCGTTTTTGATACAAATTACCACTGCGTAGTCTTTTAAGGTTGTCAAAATACAGAATCCTTTAAACGAATCACTTAACACGGAGACGATTTGCGTGGAGCGGAGTATCAGTAACACCTGGCAAATCTTGGCTATCATTTCTAGTAACTCTGTTTTTTTTTGTAGGTAATCCAACTCAGACTAGATAGCTATCTAATTCGCTGTCTTTATATTCTCAGGACACGTCATGTGTAAAAAAATATAACACAACAGACATAAGTTATGATACAAATTAGTTTGTTTATGACATCGATTCTATATCAATCAATAGACTGCAGATCCCGAAGAACATTTTTTTCGATGGTAGGTATTCATTTAAGGAAAAGAAAATAAACCCCAAGTCAAAAAATGAAAGCCACCATTCTAGATGCCATCAATTCGTAAACATTGGTACTTATTTTGATGACTTCTTAACTCCTCGGGTAAAGATTATAGGAAGAAGAAAACATGTGTGTGGATACAGCATTCCAGTTCTTTATCTTAGAACAAAAAAGAAGGCATCTCAATTTTGAACATGTTGTTCTACATAGGAAGGAAAAAGGTGGGGTTAAGAGGAAAGAGCTCATCGGAATACTCGCCATGGTAGAGACGGTAATGCTGATGAGGAAATGTCCCTACGCATATAGAATGACTCGAGCCGAGAGCTGTATTCTCTGGTTTTACTTGCGCTGTTTCAGGATTCTGCAACTGCACTGCTAATATTTTTAACATGATGCTCACCTGATATTGTCGGAAGTTTACGCGAACGTCACACATTGAAATAAAACTATTAAAACTATCGGGATCAATGTAAAATATAAAATAACATCAAATAAATCATGATGCTCACCTCTTCACTATCACACGTAAAACAATACACGCTTGAAATCTTAGTTAAACGGGGTGATGTCATTGTATGATACAGACAAAGCATGGAGCTGGAAAAGAAAATAAATAGTACCATCAAGAACGAAACGGTTCGGCACCTGTTTTCTTTGCCGCACCATCAAGATGTGGACTTCTTTATCACGTGTTTCCTTCTTCCTACAGTGGTCCTTTAAAACGGGCGTGAAAAAGCATCTGATGCGGTCGTCAAGCTGAGGGCCACCATTGTAACATTGCCGGGTCAGCTAGTTTTAAATATTTGGAATTTATTTATTTTATTTATTTATGTACACACACAATCAGATATAAAAATACTAAAATCGAAAAAGTAGTACAGAGGCTAAGTGGAATGTGGATGGAAATTGATTATTTCCACGCAATATGTTTTTCATTTATTTAAAGTGTTGTAATATGTAAACGGAAGAATGATGAGCTACCTTTCACTGCCTTTGCTCTATCTCGACCTTTCAACCTTTTAATACATCATCTAAGTATCAAGTGTCACTATAGATCCCTTACGAAGAAGTAAATATAATCATATAATGAAATTACACTAATTAATATCATTGCTTTTATTCATTAATTCATCATTCATCATCAATCTATTCTAGTCCACTGCTGGACATAGGTCTCCCCTAATGAGCGCCATAGCGCCCTGTCTTTAGCTTGCCGCATCCAGCATCTGCCTGAAGTCTTTCGTCATTTAATTACGTGTCATAAAATGGTATGTCATAGTATTAGTACTATTTGTATTGGTTTTCAAATAGTTTGCCAACAAGGTCTTAGTAACGTTTATCAACATACAAATGAATTGTTTTCCTATAAAACTGCTCTGCATACTAGTCGACGACGATATTACAGAAGAATAGTAAAAATACGATACGGAAGTCTATCTAATTTACGCGTCATGATCATTGGCAAGTGAAAAGGAAATTCATTAACTGATTTACTGGTTGTATTTATTTCCACTGAGACCAGAAATTGAGCTCATTTAATCGACAATCCTTTGTATATAAATGCTCCTATTATATCAAATCAGTCATTCAATCTGTCATTGAATTCTTAATAGCTTTTTAAGAAGTACATTTTTATTTTGTCATGTCACTGGAATCACTTTCCGAAACCATTTTCAACCACAATTAACACAAGGTATTTATTTATATAGAATCTCGTTTTCCCGCTAATTATTTAGCAAACTTAAATTGTTTTTTTAATTCTGAAAAAAAGTTATAATTCACGTAAATACTGCCAACATTAGAAAAGTTTTGAAAATCGAATCTATTGGTTACATTGTAATCGAGTATTTCGGCGGCCATATAAAAAAAGGCGTCATGATATCAAGGCATTATGACGTAACTTAATTATCATGGACTGCCTACAAAGGAAAAAAAATTGCCATCGACACGATGAAGAAGATTATCATGGACTCCATGGCAAACCCTAAAATTAAAAAAAAATTACTTTCCGCCCTAGGGATGAAATAAGCTACTTTCCACTCGGCTATCTACCCATGAAAATTAAACTTTCCGAACAGGAGAGATAAGTCAAAAGTCAAAAGTCAAAAGTCAAAAACCATTTATTCTGTATAGACCATTAATACGGCACTTACAAAACGTCATAAAAAAATTAATCTAATGTTTGGCAAATGGACAACCGCACCGGTTCGAAACGCGGCCCTCTCCTGAGAAGACTCCGGCAAGAAACTCGGCGGGCTGTTTTTTTTGGCCTATTTACAAACATATTTACTTAACTTAAGTACAATATTTCATTTGAGTAGCATAGAGAGAGAGCAAACAGTTCATATCCAAGCTTGTTTGTCGTCTAAATAGTCTTGAATTTTATAGTAGCCTTTTTGGCAGAGTTTACTTTTAATTTGGCTTTTAAATTTATGAAGCTAAAAATAAAAATAGTAGATTGTTACACAAGGGTTGAAAGTCAGCCATTTCACCCGAGATATTTCTGGCGCTCGAACGAAGTGAGAGCGCCAATAGTTCGAGGGTGAAATGGTGACATTCACCCGAGGTAAACACTCTACTTTTCATTTCGACTATGTGAGGAAATTAAAATACTACACACACATTTAATGAAACAGGTATATTGAATAAAAGTTAAAATTTAAAGTAAAATTAGAACAATTTGAAAATGGATTATTAACAACAGCTTTTGCCTGTCCTTCAATCTCATCGGGAGTTAAATTAATATCCATGTCAATGGAGTCACTTTCCAAAACCACAATTAACACAAGGTATTTATTTTTATTGAATCTCGTTTTCACGCTAATTATTTAGCAAACTTAAATTGTTTCTTTTTAATTCTGAAAAAAAATTATAATTCACGTACATACTGCCAACATTAGGAAAGTTTTGAAAATCGAATCTATTGGTTACATTGTAATCGAGTATCTAGGCGGCCATATAAAAAAAAAGCGTCATGATATCAAGGCATTATGACGTAACTTAATTATCATGGACCCCATGGCAAACCCTAAAATTTTAAAAAATTACTTTCCGCCCTAGGGATGAAATAAGCTACTTTCCACCCGGCTATCTACCCATGAAAATTATACTTTCCGAACAGGAGAGATGGAAATACTTTTTCATAAGCACTGTCATACAAGCTTTTATACATCAACTTGGAAATACTTCAAATTGTCTTCTAGACTTGTTTGTTTTATTTTCCATGTAGCTGAAATTTAATGAAATATCTTTCTGCTTCTATTTGGGGAAATGGTTTCTACTGCCTGCTTATTCGGCACCTCAGTGGGAGTAACCCAGTGGATGCATACATCAGATCTATTGTCGGACGCATCGCCAATAAATAATTGGAAGGATTGGCGCATCGATAATCAATCTGATATCAAAAATCTGATGAAAAAATCCGGGTTACCTGCTCTATCGGAGGTTTCTACAATAAAAAGCAGCAACTAGTTCTGTAACTTGCTTTCGTAAGTAACATTAAAATGAGTGCAGAATATTATTTTAATTCTATATTATTTTGTTAACGAGTATAACATAACAATAATAAACAGAGTAATTTATTTTGTAATTAATGTTGAATACTTTTTAATGTAAATTTTTAATGCAGTTGCTAGTTTCGACTATAAACTTCAAGTCATTATTGTTTAAATCTCTTCACAGGAATTTCAATTAAAATAATTGAAATTCCAAAGAAATTTTGGTTTTACTTTCGGTGTCAGTAATAGAAATTGTTTAGTAAAGTCATCACCATAATCCTAGCTTCGTTCATCATCCTAGGTTGCCTCCCAATCTTCCAATGTCAACCTCGGGATCCACTTTCCGTCTCTTCTCTTCCACTTAGTGCGATCTTCTGAATCCCTGACAGTTAGACCATATACATGCATGTCATCTTTTACAATATCAAGTCAGTACTTCTTGTATCTTCTCTGCCTTCTGGAAGAAGAAATTTATGAATAGTAACCGCCTGCACTGGCGGTTACTATTCATAAATTTCTTCTTCTGGTCAGTCAGCCTGTTAGGAAACCCATTTGCGTGTAATTTGATCGACAAAATAAATCAATCCAAAGGTCTTGGTAGCGCCCCCAATTTCTTTTGCCCGCTTTTAATTTTGCTTTTTCCCGCGGCTCCGCCCGCGTAGATGTCGGTTATCGCGACAAAACATAGCCTATGTCCTTTCTCAAGATCTAATCTACCCCTGTACCAAATTTCAGCAAAACCGGTTTAGGCGTGAAAGAGTAACAGACAGACAGACAGACAGAGTTACTTTCACATTTATAATATTAGAAAGGATTATCTTTATGCCGGTCACTTGCACTTACAAAAATACATGTACATATTATTACAATTAGGTAAAGAAAATTTGAATTTAAATTAGACTGGATACAATTGCATCTGTGTGCTTATTTGTGTACGCCTACATGCGTGCACTTTTATTAGGATAATTATTTGCACGAATACAGAAGGGATTGGCATTAGGTGCAATTGCTCCCACTCCCCTGATTCACATCCAGGGTATTTCAGTTTGACGAATTATGAATGTATACCATCCATAATTCCATCCATCTATGATAAATATACCATGGATTCACTACAAATTTCCATAGTTCATTTCAGTTTCTGATAGTTCTATGTATTAGATGTCTGATGCTTCAAATATTGATCATGTAGATTATATTTATAAATATTATGTACTATACGTGTGTAATATGCCTACACACTAATTTGAAATGAACTGAAATACCTGTAGAAATATGTAAAAATGTACATAAATGCATGCTTGCAATCGTTTGCGCTACTGAAGCTTAAACGTGTTGAAAACGCGAATGATTGATCGATCGCGGCCATTGATGTACTGCTGTAACAACACGATTCGGCAAAATTATTAACCGACATGGTCATGACATGGGTAGACATAGCCATGGGAGGTCTTTTGAGGGTTCAAACTTCACAATTTCACAATCTATACATTTTTGTGATACACTTTACTAAGAAACTATCACATTTGCAGGTTTGGGTTTTGCCATAGTAGTTTCTATTCATGTCTAAATGCGTTATAAATCATAAAAGATATTAATAAAAGATATTTTTCTCTTAAAACTGCCTTCAAAATTATTACTAGGTAGATTGAAAACTTCTGCCCTTCTGGAGTACCGCTTTTAGCTAGTATTCCTTACTATTTCATTTGAAGAATAGTAACATTTCATGCACATTTTTGTTATTAGGTTTTGCTGACTCTCCCCCCCCCCCCTCCTCCCTTAATATCGCCCACCTCCCCCAGAAATTAAAACTCGGTTACGCACTAAAAGTAGTACTACAGTAGTTAGGTCCTTGATAAATAAACAGAAGATTATTGCATTGGTTTCTCTTCTTAATCTTCATAAATACATGTTTTTTGTCCAAGTTTAAATATTGTTTGCCTCAACGTTTTTATGATGTACATAGTTATTATGTAGTATAGTTAGATACCATAGAGATACTTTTATTATCAATAGAGTCAATGGCCGTTTTAAAGGACAAGATATCTCATTCGATTAATTTCCGTATTTTATTGCAAACCAGTTACATAGGACTTCATAACAAATTAAATCCCTTTTTTTATGCATTTTAGCGATGTTTACGGAAGTTGTATTTTTGTGATAAATACATTCTTGGTTCATTGATCTTAAAACAAATAACAATTAAAAAACATAAGAAATTGTTTATGCAACGACAAACTTCTTCGAGCTCTACTGCTAACCTTGTACACCCGAAGTACAGCTTCAGGTGTAAAAGGCCTTATCAACATCATTGAGTCGGTGCACCTGCTAAGCTGGGTTGGGAGGTCAGACGGCAGTTGCTCCCGAAAAAGTCGACATACCAATCAAAAATAATAAGCGGACCTCGGGCTTCCAAAGTGCAAAGTTAGGACGCAACTGGATAATCGCTTTGAGAATGATGATCATGAAGCTTCTTCAACTGGCTTATTTTCCCAAGTGAACCTCAGAGGGCCAATTCTCGTAATAAAAGATTTTCAAAATTCAGTCTCAATCTAGTCTCGATCTCATGTCGATCACCCAAATGTCAAAATTGTTACTCTCACAACAAAATCCCTCCGATCTTAATTGAACTCCATGTACCCCATACTTACATACATGGCATACTAATAACTCTGTTTTCATGTTACACTATACACCTTTGCCTTTAACATGGTTTGTGGTAATTAAAGCACCTATAAATCTAACATTTCCCCACATCATTTCTCAGAAATTACACAAGATATGAGTAACTGATTATATCTAAACAGTTTAATATAACTTTTAATTAAACTTCACACACTTGCAATCCTGCACTAGGATTTCCTGTATTGTGACTTACATATTTACCTAGATTGAGTCATATCTCATCGTACAAAATCAAACATTAAGAAGTGCTTTCTTCATGTTCGATTTTGTATTATGGAAAATTAATGTAAAAAGAATCTCTACTCCAATTGATGCTTATGGGGTTCCATCAAAATCTTGGGGTTTAAGTCAATTTCACCTGCAAGCCAGTACACCTGCTGATTGACGTAGACTTTCCTTACAGTAGGATGGAACAGTGATCCTGAGGAATTTCCCCTTAAAGACAACGTCAAAAACGAATACATGAAGGGAACATTTATAGTGACAAATATAGCCGACAAATTCTATGATATATAAATATCAAATCAAATGCATATATTTTCAGATTCAATCATATGGGTATGTTATGAGACGTAACGAAGAACATAACATATGACAAAGATCGTTAGGAAAATCGAGCAGCCTAAAAAACGCCAAAGACATGAAGACGATGGTTCTGAAACCGGAATGATACAGCAACGCCCATGGGAGAGGTAACTCCAAGAGACATGGGAAGTAAGTGCAGAAGAGGAAGATGATTTCAAAATATTAAAAAATTTAAAATTCAAAACACCTACAATATAGCTACGAACACTCCCGACTACTTCACCTTTCAAACAAAAAATTAAACGAAATCAAAATCAGTTCTACAATGCCGCAGACAGACACAGACAGTCGTTTTTGTGTCGGAGGTTAAAAAAGGTAGTTGAAATATGGAAATAGTATTTTCCGGCATATTACTTTCCTTTTATAACATGGCCGTAAAATTATTAAGTGATATAGAATCTGTACATTTAATAAACTAAATGTTTTTTACGCTTCTAGAATACAATGCTCATGTGAGTAAATAGAACAATTGCCATTATCATTCTACTCAATTAATTTAACTCTTAATGCTATACAATTCGTGACGGAGTTAACTATTGTTTTTTGTATGTTTTATTTATTCTTCATTGTCACGCGCGCTACTTTTCCCAATAATCATAAACACGCGTTTTATTTTGAGAATATTAGTACAGTACCTATCATACAGTAAATAGACTGTAGAGATGACATCCACACCACGTGAGTCGTCTATAGAGTCAATAGTGACAGTCGACAATTAGTCCATTGAAATGTTACAATTTAAGGACCTAATATTGCATTTGTTAGAGGACACAATTTTAGTTTTGGGACATGTGTGGGGGAGGGGTTACGAATTTTTCGCAGGACGCACACACCTCTGCCTACCCATTCGGGGATACAGGCGTGAAGTTATGTTATGTTATGCAGTTTCCAAGATATCGTGAAAAAGTGTTAGCACCCCTTTTTCCAAGATGGCGGCCGGGGGACAAGGGCGGCAACCCCACAAACTTGGGGTTAAGCTTCTATTGACTCCCACACATGTCCCAAAAATAAAATTGCGTCCTCAAAAAAATGCAAAGCTCATGTAACATTTCAATGGACTAAATTAAGGGTTGTTCACATTAATTATATTGGTAGTCAGACTAGTCTCACCTACGGGAATTGGTTTTCCATTTATGCAGATTGATTTGATACCTGCAATTTCATATCAAAACTGTTTTATACGTGAGCTATTCTGAAGTGGACTTTACTTTTATCAACATGATGTTATCTGCGGTAAATCCTGCAAGAGCAGAAGTTAAAATTCCAGATTTTTATCAGTAGTTTTGCTTTGTCGTGATGTGAATGTGTTAACCAAATCTGCATTCTTGTTATCAGTTTCTATGGAAGAAGCATTGTATAGGTTTATAATACAACGTGTGGGCTAAAATTGCGCAATGTAAATAATAAAATAACATCAAATAAATCGCGATAGAATCCGTTAAGTAAAAATAGGTTTACTTCAATCGTGCGATTTGCTCCAAGCGGTGTAATTTTTTTCAATACGACCACACCTAGTCCGCACTGAACGCAATTAGCCTGTAATTATACATTTATATTATTTGATGTGCTTAACTCAAGCACCACATGAGTGACACGTGACTCGACAGACAAGCGAAATAATCGATTTAACCGCTAGTGAAGTAATCACGCGTTACATGTCGATAAAATTAATCGACTATATTGCAATCGCGCGAATCGGATCGCGCGTGTAACGCATGAATGGTGACATAATTTATTAGACAGTAGATTTATTTGCTCCACGAGTGAATTTAATATTATCTTAATATCATCTTCGTTATTCGAATGTCTATCCCGGTCACACGCAAAGCTTGCACTTTGGACCAAGGTCCGCTCTACTACTCCTCCTATTTACATATATTAGCTTTTACGAGATCGACTGATGTCTGGTCCCACTAAACTATTTCCTTCCCTCCCTAACGATGTGGTGAGTATGTCGGACTTGAATACATTAAATCACTCGGTATGTCTTCACGTCTGCCGGGGAACCAGACAAGCCCTAAGTAGAATATCCCTGGGATCCAGTCCGTCCACTTTACGTTTATCGGCGTAATAGCACTGACTAAAGCCACTCGGTGTTCCTTCATAGGTACCTATTAAGGAGGGACACCGTGCGTGCCCTAGGAAGGGAAATCGTTTTAGAAAAAGATTAGACTCTCATGCTGATCAAAGCTAGCTTTGTTCTTTTTAGGTATTCTAGTAACCAGGGGTGCGATTGGTTAGATCACCTCCAAGTTTGGTGCACCCTGGGCAACGTGGGCGATGACGCATCATTGATTGCTCCTCTGGAGTAGCTGGCGTCAACGTCAACGGCCAAGAGTCTGACTAACCGGCCCTTTTCAGGACCAGCTGACCCCATTGCACGAGGGGGTGGGGTATGGCGGGCCTGCAAGGCCCGCGGGGAGGTGGGTGGTCGCTCCAGGTACCCCTCTGCTGTTATCAGAGGGGACATTACGAATGGCCCAGGGTCAGTCGGAGTGCGAGGGATATGCTCTATGGGTAACCTTACACCCCGGCGTCTGTAGACCCGAGACGGCGTGCGGTTTTAGTCGGTTCAAGGCCGACATAACCACCCCCGCTGGCCGGCGGGGGGGTATCCGAAGGGATTTCCGCACAACAAATAAAAAAAAAAAAACGGTATTCTAGTAACCAAAATTACTAACAGTCCCGTTAACCCCTCTAACTAAGCTGATTTTTTTGATTGTGTTAAGGGTGGATTCACGTCGGTAGTGTAATGATTAAAATTCGAACCCAGGACCTCTATATCTTAAAGCCGACTCCTTAACCACTAAGCTACCAACCCTGAAGGCAAGAATTAAAGACATGGCAGTATACCTATTTATATTAAAATCGTTCGAGTGACAAAATGACAGTAAGCCTTTAAGCTCTCTGGCGCGCTTCCATTATAATGACGTGTGTAGATTCTACACAAGAATACCTTACAGCCTACTACTACTGTAGGAAAAGGACAGAGTTGAGGACGGCTAGAGAAATACCATCACTTTACAGTATAGAAGAGGCGTTAGCTAGAATCTCAGGCCTATTAGAGCTCAACCTCAACCTTCAATATAGCTAATCTTGTTCCTAACCTTACCTTTCACTATGTTATCATAAAATGTTGATTGCAATTTTATGAAATGTCGTTATTTCTGTTAATTATGAACGAAACTGTAGAATTTATCTTCTCATTTATTATTACTTATACTTATACAAGCTGTTGCTCACGGCTTCCCACGCGTGGAATTTTGATCACGTTCCCGCTGCCTATGGAACCCTATTCCACCACTACCACCTATACAAGATACACAATCCCACCATACATCATTTTGTTATATCTCAAAGTTATCGTTGAAAGCTCCCAGGCGGCTTATTTTTTTTCGACTTACCGATTTTTAGCCAATGTATACATAGACATGACAAATTAAACCTTCCTCGAGAACCACTCTATCCTTTGGTGAAAACAGCATGAAAATTGGTGTAGTAGTTTCTAAGTTTATCGCGAACAGACAGACAGACGCGATTTAGGATTTTGTTTTGGTTTATAATATGTTGTAATTAGTTATGTCTGTATGACAGACAAAATAAATCACATACAATAGCACATTGGAGATATTTGATAAAAACTTGGCCGTCTCTACTTGACCTTATTTTAGTATCTAACTTTCATAAAGTGGCTTCTCATGGACAGCTGTCAGCTCCGTTCTCACACCACGACCTTCTATATCTCTCCTATAAACTTCGTCCTCCGAAACGCAAGAGTAAATTTTTATTTCTTCGTAGTTTCAAAAACATTGATCTGGAGCGTTTGAGAGACGACGTGGATGATGTTGATTGGTCTTCTTTTTATAATTGTGATGACCTGGATGGGAAGGTGTCTATTTTTACCAGAACATTGTTGAAAATCTATGATGTACATGCCCCTCTTAAAAAAGTAAGAGTTAGACATCTTCCAGCACCGTGGCTTTCTCCATCCATCAAAGCTCTCATGTCGAGGCGAGATAAGGCCAAACGTAGATATAATAAGTGCCCGTCTGATGAAAACTGGGCTCTATACAAGAAACTACGAAATCACTGCAATCGTATGTGTAGAGATGCGAGACGAAGCCACATTCACGAGTCCATTCAGAATCTTAACACTTCTCAACTATGGCAATTTCTGAAATCTTTAGGTATTGGGAAGATCGGGGTGTGTGTTGGGTAACCTCCTCGAGTGTCGCTCCGATTCCGATGCCGCTGCAGTCCGGGGGGAACGGAATCGGAGCGGCCGGTACACCCTGGGCGGCGGTCAATGGCTTCCCCTTCACCCCTTCATTGGATTGGCATTGATCGTCGGCCAATACCCAACGTGGCGGGAACACATCGCTCTCCGTACTCCTCTGCTTTCAGAGGAGACAGGATGAGCGATGCTGTTAGTGGTGAGATGGCCCAGGGTCAGCCGGGGTGCGAGGGATATGCTCTATGGGTAACCTTACACCCCGGCGTCTGAAGACCCGACACGGCGTGCGGTTTTGGTCGGTGCAAGCCCGACATAACCGCCCCCGCTGGCCGGCGGGGGGGTATCCGAAGGGATTTCCGCACGATAAAAAAAAAAAAAAAAAAGGTATTGGGAAGATCGTACATGATAACCCTACTGATATGGACCTCAATACATTTAATACCCATTTCTCAACTTCTGCCACTACCATTCCAAGTGATGTCAAATCTTCGACACTAAACTAACTCTCTTCTCTTCCACTGCCGTTAAATATACTTTTTCATTACACCCGGTTGCGGAGGCAGATGTTAAGAGACATTTACAATCTATTTCTTCTAAAGCAGTAGGTGATGATGGTCTTCAACTTCAAATGCTTCTTCCCATCCTGAATCATATAATTTCTATCTTTACTCACATTATCAACTACTCATTATTCTCTAACTGCTTTCCTTCATCGTGGAAGAGGGCCTTTGTCTTACCCCTGCCCAAAATACCCAACCCTACCATGCTTACCCACTTCCGACCTATCTCAATTCTTCCTATCATGTCTAAGGTTCTCGAAAGTGTTGTCTACGATCAACTATCTAGATACCTCTCCTCTAATATCCTGCTAAGTCCATTCCAATCTGGCCTTCGCCGTGGTCATAGTACTGTAACAGCTCTAGTCAAAATAACTGATGACATAAGGCTGGCCATGGAGAATAAGCAACTCACAGTTTTGGTCTTATTGGACTTTAGCAGTGCCTTCAATTCTGTTGATTTGACATCCTTCTGGGAATCTTAACATCTCTTAATGTTTCTGCTTCTGCAACTGCATGGTTCAAGTCTTATCTTCAGGGACGCTCGCAATCTGTTCGTATCAATGAGGACTCTTCCGATTGGTGCGACTTGGGGGCGGGCGTGCCTCAGGGTGGCGTTCTTTCTCCTCTTCTGTTTTCCGTTTTTATAAATGCCATTACTAAGGTACTTACTTCACACTATCATCTCTATGCAGACGATTTGCAGTTATATCGACACTTTGGAGCCGATGAATTGCCGGGGGCCGTGGCCGCCATCAACAGTGACCTAGCAAACATTAACTCTTGGGCCAAATCTTTTGGATTATTAGTAAATCCACATAAATCAAAAGCGGTCATTGTTGGTGGTAGATATATGCTTGGCCTTCTCGATCACAATTCCATACCTCCAATAATTTATGACTCTGTTGCCATCAACTATTCGAAGAGTGCTAAAAACTTGGGCGTGTTCATCGACTGTAATCTCTCTTGGGACGTTCACATTGCAGAGGTGAGCCGGAAGGTATACTACTCGTTTCAATCTCTCAAACGTCTTCAGAAGTTCCTTCCTCTTCAAACTAAAGTCACTCTTGCACAATGTCTTCTTCTCCCACTATTAGACTATGCTGATGTCTGTTTTCTCGATGCTTCGGAGGACCTCCTAAACAAACTCGAAAGCTTGCAGAATTTGGGGATTCGGTTTGTATTCGGTCTACGAAAATTCGATCATGTTTCTGAATTTCGGAAAAGACTGAACTGGCTCCCTATTCGGCAGCGTCGTAATACTCATATCTTATCTCTTCTCTATACTATCCTTCACAGCTCTTATTCTCCAAATTATCTGCGGGAACGTTTTGAGTATCTCGTACCTCGGGGCAAACCCTGTCGTGTTTCCTCCTCCCTTCTACTTCATACTCCTGCACACAGCTCCAGCTGTTATGATGGGTCATTCACTGTACGGGCTGTTCGACTATGGAACTCACTACCGCACCATATTCGAGACAGTAGCAGTCTGGACATCTTCAAAAGAAGAACTAAAGAACATTTCCTTTCACAATATTAAAGTATATATGTATGTATATAACGTATTTATATATATGTATAACTATGTATAAAATATAAATGTATGGATGTGGGTATATTATTTTATTTTACAAATAGTATATTATATTTACTTCTTGAAAGTATAATTTATGTAAGTATATTGATTTATTTTTGCCATCTTTCGTTTATGTATACTTTTTTTATTTGTACACTTTGCTTCCCTCTGTTATTTTCTTTTTTCTACCTCTACTGCTCAAAGGTTTGCTGGTAGAGAACTCTTTTAGAGTTAAGCTCGCCTTTGTACTTAATTTATTTTAATTGTAAAACATTTATATCTTTTTCATTTTTTGTGTACAATAAAGAATTAATAATTAAGAACGATTCTGAAAACAAAAAGTTCTTTTTTGGAATTCTTGTCTGTTTGTCTCAAAGTCAAAGTCAAAGTCAAAAACCATTTATTCTGCATAGACCATTAATACGGCACTTACAAAACGTCATAAAAAAATAAATAATCTAATGTTTGGCAAATGGACCACCGGTTCGAAACGCGGCCCTGTCTTGAGAAGACTCCGGCAAGAAACTCAGCGGGCTGTTTTTTTTTGGTCTATTTACAAACATATTTACTTAACCTAAGTACAATATTCCATTTGAGTAGCATAGAGAGAGAGCAAACAGTTCATATCCAAGCTTGTTTATCGTCTAAATAGTCTTGAATTTTATAGTAGCCTTTTTGGCAGAGTTTACTTTTAATTTGGCTTTTAAATTTATGAAGAGGTAGATTCTTCATTTCACTAGGAAGCTTGTTGTAGAAGCGTATACAGTTACCCTGAAAGGAATTACTAAACTTGTGGAGTCGACTATTACAAACCACAAGATTGTTTTTATGTCTAGTATTTACGTTATGTATATCACAAAGCCTTAAAAAATTGGAAATGTTTCTTCTAACATACAAAAGATTTTCAAAAATATATTGGGAAACTACAGTTAGAATGTTTATTTCTTTGAACTTTTCTCGGAGGGAGACTCTTGGGCCCAACTTATAAATTGCCCGCACCGCCCGCTTTTGCAGTACAAAGATTGTATTTAAATCTGCGGCATTACCCCAAAGGAGAATGCCATAGCTCATAATACTATGGAAATAACTGAAATAAACTATTCTAGCGGTATCTATGTCTGTAAAAGTCCTAATCTTTTTCACAGCGTAGGTAGCAGAACTTAACCTACTAGCTATTTTTTCGATATGTGATCCCCACTGTAATTTAGCATCGATACTTAAACCTAAGAACACGGTTGATTCCACAAGGCTCAACAACTGTCCATTAAGTTGTACATTGGTTTCCACCTGTGTAACATTAGGTAAGGTGAATTTAATACATTTGGTTTTTTTTTCATTAAGGCAAAGATTATTTATATTAAACCATCTATTCATATTCATCATCATCGATTCATCTAAATCTATTTGTTCGCAATGGACGCAAAAGCTACTGAACGGAATTTGATGCGATTTTTTCTATTAGAAGAGTTTTAGTCAGACTTAAAATTTACCGTATGTTTCATTTCTATTGTTTAGGTAGAACTGGAGATATGACTAAAAACAATAGCCAACCTCCGCGAGGGCGCAGCCACGGGCATCAGCTAGTTATTTATATATGAAATAAAATTCGTGCAATGCTTAAATTAAAAACCAATCAGTTCAAGCACTCCACGATTTTTTATTTAACAATTATTACGTATAGCCGCAATTTTGCCGGAAAACAACCTGTGCTACAACTCTCTATGTTCATGTAATTTATTTATAATTATTAATAGGTAATTTCAGAATACTAGATATAGCGTTACGTATTCAACTGGGCTAAAGTTAGCCATTTTACATTACAGCCTGCTTCGCAGTGCTTATTTATATTATAATGCGTGAAGTACAACATTCCCCTCCCTTTTTACGAAAATTGCGCGGACGGATTAGTATGAGATTTGGCATAGTTATAGCTTACTAGCTAATGCCCTAGCGGAAGCCGGTTATCATTTTTTCGTCATATCTCCGGTTCTACTCTACCAATTGTGATCAAATATACAGCAGATTCTAATAGGAAAACCCGTATTAAAATCCGTTCAGTAGTTTTTGCGTCGATCGCCAACAAACAGACAAACAGACAATAATTTAAAAAATATTTTTGTGTTTAGAATCGTTCATTTAAATTAATAACCCAAGTATTTTAATAAATATCTTTAATGTACAGACACAGTTGACTTACAATTTTATAATAATATATATATATATATCATGACATATTTGTCTTTTGTTCACAGCTGACGATATAAAAAAGGATTAAAAAGAAATACGATGTACTTTAACTTTCTGACAACGTCAACAAAAAGGTCGAAATTCGACCATCCCACGGGGTCACTATATAGTAAGGTGAAAACTGCATTTACTTTTGTTACATTCATTCCCGGTTGCATCAGGTGCTTTTAGCTCGAAGCTCGGTGTCCGTTTACTATTTCTGCTACTTTTGAAGTGGCATATCTTGGTTTAGTTTTATGGGAGCGACTCCCATCTGTCCGCCTTCCTCGAGAGAAAAGCCTGCGCCGGAGTCTCGTCCGTTAATTAGCAGGTATATCGGCTTGTAGGTTAGGTTAGTTTGGGCCCCGGGCCACTCAAACTGCCATCACTTTTGTAACAGTGTCTTTTTTTGCCTTTAATTAAATAAATAATAAATAAATATTCTAGGAGATATTACACATCGCTTTCTAGACCTAAACTAAGCAGAGCTTGTCATAGGGGTTCTAGAATGCAGATAAACATACTTAGATACTTTTTATTTGTAAATAAATACATATTATATATTGAAACACTCAGACCAATGCCAATATACATATTTGCAATGAGCGGGAATCGAACCCGCGACCACTGACTTAGCAGTCGAATGCTCTACCGCTACGCCAAAGAGGTCGTCAATTATATCAATTCTGATAAGGAATTGAAAATTTTGTTTTCATTACTGAAAACTGTTTGCGTGTGGTACTCATGAACTTAGTTATACTAAAAAAAACTTTACCTTCATCGATACAATCTCTGGGTATGAAAAGTTTACGTTTATGAAGTTGATGTATTAAAAGTTTCGTTTGAGTAATTTAAGAATTCAAATTGATATAAAGTAACTAATAAAATCAAAAGTAACAAATTAAGTCATGCGCCGTAAAATGCGCCTTAGCTGAGGGAGAGAGATGGGACGGTGTATGGCTCTCCCTGAGCTGAGCGGCTCGAAACTGAATTGTTTAAACACGTCGTGGCAAGGCCCCTGGAGGAAGCAAAGCTCTTTGTAGTCTACGGCGAAACCACCTGCTGTTCGACACGTGGTCAATGTCTACCGTGGTAACATGCAATTTCCTCAATTTACACCACACACATTCCTGATAATAGATGCCCGTGATTATGGTTAGGCAAAGTACAAAGGTACAAAGACTACGTAATCGGACTGAATCGTTACCGTCTATGTAAATAAGAAAGGCGGTGTAGTAGTGAGAATCGATAATGGAAAAATTGCCTGAGGATATTGGGTGATGAGTAAGTACCGTTTTGGATATAATAAACTCATCATTATCATTTCCATCATCACCCATGGTCCGCTTTCCAGCTTTTACTCCGATTTTGAATAAGTAAACTAAGATTAATATTTTCGGAAGGCAAATCTTTTTTTTTACAACCGCCCCTGATACTAGTTGTAAATGTTTAATTAGCAATCTAAAAAGTAAACTGATTGATTTATATAATTCGTAATGGTATTATGAGTCTATATATGGTATGGGACGTCACTAAGTCTTACAACTTACAAGGCCAAACCAAGCTCACCTGCAGGATGTGACGGTCCCACCCATCGAGATTGCATTGGCGGTCAGAGGATGGGGGCTTGCTGTTCAGAACGGCTTCAGATGTTGCAGATTAACATTAAAATACCCTTCTCACTACTCGTACATTGTCGGTCTAAAAGTAGAATAAAAGTAAAGGACATGTTCTCTGGGTTCAATATGTAAACTGTAAAAGACTGTAGAAGAGAACAAGGATTGAACTCGCACATTTTTCTAGGCGTAATTGATTAATAATTGATTTAATACGATATAAAAGCGAAAAGCAAACATAGTCGAAAGAAAATAAATAATGAAATAAAATTAGTACATATTAGTAATGAATATAAATAAACTATTTGCAAAACAATTGATTTAATGTGAGGCTACTTTTAACATAGAATCGAATAAATTATGGTTGAAGTGGATTTATTCGTTTAGGCTGATAGTTCCGTTATTAATTTCAAATAGTCGATAGTTGGTAGTAGTTTTGAAACGGATTGTTTTATGGCAACTCGGAAGAGATGACGTGTAGTGGCGTGATTATCGGTGGGGCGAACGAAAATTTGGAAAGGAGGGGGTAGTAGGAGGAAATAAAAGGGGCGTACCGGAGAATATCAGAGAGTTTTATCGAGAATTCATCGCGAATTAGAACCTAGCAGAAGCTCTGCCCGTGCAGGCTTGTGACAGTCTTCAAGAATTCATCGGGAACGAGGAACAAGCGGTGGCCCTGCCTGAGCAGCCTTCGAGCCTGGTAGCTGCGTGTAAGTCTGGTGGTGAGTTATCTTAGTTTTGTTCTTCTTATTCTTAATATGTTGTCTGTATTTGGATTTCATGATTGTTTCCATGATAATTTACTTTTGTGGGTAGAAAATAAAACGAAACGTGAATTTTTTGTGAGATATATTCATACATGTAGGGTATAAGATGTAACAACTTTACGAAAATCAAGACACCTTTCATTAAGCGTAGTAGCACGCTAAATACAAGCGTACTATTACTGCTTTGGATCGTTGAGTCTGGCGACCCATTCGTAAAGTTGTTTAGCGTAGGAAGTGTAGGGCCTTTACGAAAATCAAGACTCCTTTCATTAGGCGTTTTAGAACGCTAAATATAAGCGTACTATTACTGTCTTGGGTCGAAGAGTCTGGCGACCCATTCGTAAAGTCATTGCTGTCGTTTATCGTCTCTTAAGTTAGAAGTTGAGGGTAGCGCTGCGGCGGAGGTTTAGCTAGTTTTCCCGCAGGAAACCCAAGCAATGTGCCTGGTTATGGAGGGATACCTAACGGTGCCAACCAACTCCATATTCCTCTGAATTACAGCTAGGGAACGATAACATTTGAAGCAGGCGGCATTCCGATTTACATGCGGAAAGTATGTTCTGTGTGTTCTTTCATAATCCTTAAAGTTTAGGTCACATGAATAGATTACAAAACAGTTTTATCGCCGTTAACCTATATGTACCTACCTAAGCAATTTGCTACTAACGCTTTCTTTTGATGCTACCTACTTTATTTAAACCTAGATGGCTAGTTTCTATAAGCTTGGGATGTCTATTGTAGACCCTTAACCTATATCTGTGACGGCATTTAATGTGCAAAGTGTGATTAATGGGCCTTATGATCTAACTTATAAAACATTACGTTATACCTACGCTCTTCGTTATACTCAGCCTGCATACTATACAATACCCTTGTGTATACGGAATAAGTGGTTCTAGGCACGCTCAAGGAGCCTCCCAAGCTCTTCAGTTTGCTTAGGATGAGATTAAGGTTTGATAAATTGAGCTACCTTAATTACGATGGTTATACTGAAATGTAGCCATCTGCTGGATTATCGTTCCTATCAATTAGACCTCACTTTCATTGTAAAGATGAGAAGCTCAAAAGGTACGGAAATTACTTGGGTGAATGATTGTTATCTTATAAAGTAGCTTCATTTAACTCTTGACAATTCCTTGTCCCTATCCATTCCTTGTGAGTGCCTGATTTAATTCGGATATTAAAACCAAATTATCTACAGGATCGATGTTCAATTTGATCTATGTATCCTGTTTGACGGATGTGTGCTCATTTCATTGTAAGCATTGTATTGGGCTAAGCCTTCACAATACATGCCATCATACTTACCTATGTATTATTATGTCCTCTCGGTGATATGCGTGTGTCTTGAAAGCGTTTGGTCGCGGTATCGCTTGACCCTGAAACGTGGACAGTTGCCACATGATCACACAGCCTCGAACACCCACTGGTCACTGTTTGACTCGTCCACTGTGACGATTAGGTTCGACCCTGAGTGGTGACGGTTGGCGTCTTGGTCCTATGATCCGGGAGGGCCTAATCATATATATTACCATGTCTGTTTACAGCTGGTACCCATAACAGCAATGATATGAGCTATGCATTCGTTAGACTGGATATATTTCCATCTAACCTACTTGTCGAAATTGGGCACTCATTCCCAATTCGGTACTATTTAATTTGTAAAGCACCAAGGTTGTGCATAACTTAGAACTAGTATGCCTTAAATTTGGAGAGGATTGGTTGCTCGTTGGGGGCCTGGGGTTGGTGGATGCGGCCTCCCCGGTTCCAGAAATGGAACCGGTCATAGGGTTCCTAATTACCTATCAAAATACCCCATCCTAGCAGTCTCCATATATCAACAGAAGCTCCATTTCATTTGTCCGGCTACTCTGAGATAATCTATTATGTAGGTTATCTCACGGTACCTGATTGTTAACCACATATGTATTTAATCACACATTTTATTCACTTGACCACCATTATTTACTATATCTTTGTCTAAATAACTCAAATTGTATATAAGAAGACTATGTAGGTACATTTCCTTTGAAAGGTCCAGTATAGTGAGGCCACTCTATATTGAGTGTGTTATACCTTCACTTCCATCTAAACTACATGCTTATACTTATATCATACTGTGGAATTAAACTTGCTTGCATGTAAGAAAGCCTTAGAAACTTATCATGTTAATCAGTAAAGGATTAGACGGTATTAAGTGCATATAATGTTCCTACTATTAATTATCTAGAACAATTACTCGCAGACATCTTAAGGTGAAACTTAGTTTTACAAGTAGTTAAGCATTGTTTCACTATTTTATGACTGCCAACAAGTGTTACCAATTATATTCTAACTTGCATATAAGATATTCATATCCATTCCTTTAATTATTCAGTTATTTTTAGGATATTTCTAAATTGATTATATATTTTACCCTTGTTAATACTTATTTCTGTAACTTAGAACAGTCAATAACTATTTATTACCTTTAGCCATGATCTAGCTTCATGCAGGAAAGTCTCAGGCATTCTGTACAATTATCAATGTAGGTCAAGCACATAGGTAATCTTAACTCTAATTTTAATTTCAATTCTCTATATTTACTGAAAACTATTACCTTTTGAATTGAACTGTCTATACCTAGGATCACTTAGGAATGAACTTAATATTCAGAATTTGATATCACTAAGTATCACTGAGGCTAGGTAGCTCCTAAATTCAAAATCTTAATTCATATTAGGTTCAGGGATTCAATGTAGTTGTATAGGAACATTATTTAACTTTATTGCTAGACAGAAAATCGTTATAGGAATTAGATTGTAATCAGTGTTCTCAATACCATGTACTCTGCCTTGTCTCAATGTACCAAATAAAGGACTATGAGTTGCTACAATGCTTAAACACAACGTATAAAGGGTCCCATACTTAGACGATCACAATAAAGCCAAATGTCAATGGTATCTTCCTAAACTTGGAGGATATAATAGTAACGGATACTTCAGTGCCTTCAGCACTGTAGGCAGTTGCTGCACTCAGGTCCAACGTCTCATCAGTGGGCGATTCAAGTTCACATAAAGGATTATATTGGGGGGAACGTTACAATTTGGTGCCGTGATGACCAAGATTGTTTGGTTTTGCAAATTGTTGAGGATAAGCGAGTACCTTGGGAACACTATGTCTTTTAATATCGAAGGTGAGAAGTATTTTATATCTAAAATGGGACTAATAATGCTATAGGTAGAGTAGTGTAACCATTTAAAGTATTTAGGGGCGTGCATAACCATATTGCTGTGTAGGAACAATAATACAACACAAACAACACATTATGTATGTCATAAAAGTACATAAATTTACAAGCAAGAGCCTAGGCACAAGTAAATACACAGATACTGATACATACAAATACACATAAGGTCAATTAAAACTTTGAGGAAGAAAATACAATATATAGTAGCTTACTTTTTACACAGTTTATCAAATATATAGATTAATAATAAAATGCCTTAAGCAGAAACCTAAGCCAGAATATATTATTACAAGCTAAATAACTTGTTTTAAACATTCTAAGAATGATGCTATGAATAATAGACTGTTACCATAATTTCAGTGCAGTTTCATTGTTTGGGCATAGTCAGAGTAAGTAAATTTTGGGTTGAAAGTAATATTAAGTAGATGCCTAATATTTAAATTTGCATTAATTTACTAAGTGATGAGTTATAAATAGGTAAACCATAGCCATATATACTGCCTTATGTAATAGTAGTGATATAATAGATTAATTTATTTTACATGTAAGTACATGTACATATGAAATGAAGTCAAATACTAATACATTTGCCCATAGCAGACAAATGTCACATAGTTGCCTGTCAGTATCACAAAATAAACAATCTGTTTTAGGTTGCATCAATCAGTAGAAAATCATAAAATTCATATACACTAGTTTACATTAGATTTGTAATGTATAATGTTAGCGGCAAAAAGTAGATTATTTTGAGTATTTCTAGGGAACTTTCAATGGAAAACTTACTGTACTGTATTCTATTGTGTACCTACTTCCAAGTACAAGTTGTATCTAATTTGAGTTTTGTACCATTCAAATTTTAGTTCACAGCTGTATAAGTTCATTGACTTCTAGTGTTATCCAAATTCTTCTTTGCACATGGAACCTGTCATTTATATTAAAGTGTCCGGTTGTGTGAGAATAATAGATTCCTCTTTTAGAGTCAAGGATAGATTCTTTCAAACGCTGAAACAAAGAAAGATATGATTACTATACTTTAAATTTATAGGAATTTAAACATCTTAAATATGGTTGTTTTATGCATTTATACTGTCCTTTATGAAAGGGTTTACAGTAATTTATATAAGCTAAAACCTGAAATTGAGGTTAAGTACATTATTCACTGGAATCAAAGAGTAGTTCTACTTATATAAGGAATAGGTACATGGTTACAAATATGAATACCTAATAACATAGATACTTACATCTAAACATTTAGTGTTACAAGTACCTTGTGGTTGCATGAACTAATATGGTACAAAAGATGGTGCAAATTATAAAAGTAGGTAGTGAAATAGATAAAAACTTAAATGCATTGCTTACAATATACATAAGTTAATGGTTCGCATACTAAGATGTATTCACTGAACTGACATTGTGATGAGATAGGTTAGGCAGCCGATCAAAATAATACCTCATTCATGGTGCTTGATAGTCGTTGTAATGTTAAACTTTATTCTAATTATAAATTTTATTTTAGTATTTAGGTGTGAGCACTGCTGCCATAGGTTGATGCTTTACATTGTTGCTATACACAATAGTACTAAATAGAATTAACAATAGGTTATGGGATTAAAAGGTTTCATTTAGATAATATTGCTCGTCAAAGAACTTACTTGTTGAAGAAGTTTAGAAGTACCTAGTTGTAACGGCGTTCGCGGACGATAAATTCTTATTGAAGTATTCAGGGTGATTTCATAATGAAAAAACGATATTGGCTTTGTAAAATTAGCTGATAAAATCAAAAGTCGATAAAATTTATTTATATGATTGTGTGAACTGAGTGTTTTGCAAAACAATGCATACAACGGAATATCAAGATAAAATTAAAGTCTTTTAAAATCCCATGAAATATTTAAATAATAGATACATGTAAAATGAAATGTTATTATTATGTAATTAGCGATTTAGGAATTTCTTATAGATTTTGTAGGGATGGTTTAGTTTAAATGTTAACGTAAATAATAAATGAAACGAAAACATTGCACAGCAGCGCGTCAGCGGAAGTGCTATGTCGCGATTGTTGAATTGCTATTTATTTAGAAGATGATTCCATATTTAAGAACAAAGTTCTTTCGTAGAAGTAATATACGGAAATAAATTCTGTAATATTTTGGATTCCCCTTTGCCTCGAGAACATAAAATATAGGCAACAAAACTATGTACCTACGATTGGGGAATTGATAGTGACACCATAACAGCTATTAGACAAATCAAAATAATGTGTTTTATATAATTTCAGTAGATATTTGTAAAGCGGCGATATTATAAATAATAATAATATTAATAATAGTATAAAAAGTATATTAGAAGCGTTTATTTAGTGTGTCAAGACTTTAAACATTTACATGATTTGCCATGTAGGAAGTAAACCTAAATTTTAGAAAAATTAGCAGGGTCTGAGATGGTCTATTGGATTGCCCTAAGTAACTAACACACAGGTGGTCAGGGTTCGATCCTCAAAAGGGGAAGCTCTTTTTGTCATTTTAATTATATTTTATTACTATATTCTGCTATGGAGTAGTGGTTAGAATGCCTAGCTATGTCAAATGATCGTAAGTTCAATTCCCAGTAAATCTTTTGTCATTTGATGGTTATTTTGTTCCTGAATTGTATTAATTTCAGCTTGAGCCCATGTCCTTTATTCAAATTTAGTATTTTATCTACTTAAATGTTTATAGTATTTTTACAGTGTAGACTTAAAGGTAGTTCGGGGTATTGTCGCTAGGCGGAACTTGGGTTGCTTACATGACTGAAATTTTTCAGAATGTAACGAGAATCGACTGTCAATAAGATTTCGCTATAATTGATTTAATGCTTGAACTTTTAATAAGTTCACCTGGAACAAACCTTAGTTAATTATTTTGGGACAGTTACATAATATGGTAAATTTACATTTAAATAGACATAGTTTTACAAACTTTACGCAAAAACTGGATCTTTAAAGAAGTTATTATGTGATAATTCTCTTCGACATTATAGTTGGATGCGGTGGGACACTAGATGGCAGGTTATGAGCTCTAATTATCATTAGATATGGTAGTTAAATCTGAAATTTTTGCATCGTATGTATAGAATGTGCTTTTAGTTATTTGTATAAAACGTATAGTTAAATTTTATTAGGTTGGATTCGATAACTGAGATGTATAATTTTAATATTGTAGCTGGATTGGAACCTACTAGCGCCATCTAGCGAAATAACCTAGGGGCGATCAATCCCCGTCAGTTGTTAGTTCATTGAAAGTTGAATAGAGGGCGTGGTTTTATACTCTTATTTTAATTCTAATAGACCTACTAAGTAGATATAAAAAATAAATAAATAGATAATTGGACATATTATGAAGTACTTTGTTTTATTAGTTCTTGGATTTAAAATCGAAACTTACAATCAGGGTCTCGTGCGTTATCAGCTAATCTTGTATGTGATCATGGAAGTAGATTATATCGCGAAGTGTTTTTGTTAAAGTTGAAATATTATTATTAGATCGTAAGCAGATACTTCATGACATAGGGAAGAAACAACAGTAACTAGTTCTTAGCTATAATTTCGTAGGCAGTTCTAGGGAAAACAAGGTACAAATGCCTATTCATAACATTAAATATATAGATGTTTTTTTAAGTAAATAACTAAGAGTGACTACTTAGTTGTATACTTACATATTATCATTGTACCCATTATTGCACACTCATTGCATTGGTACTTTGGATGCAGTTGCTCCATTCATAGCAGTACATTAATTATCAATATGATAGGAATACTTTAGCAGACTATATAAGCTAGGGGGCGGGAACTTAATAAATAATTAGATGGACTTTATGTTAGATTGACTGCAGTATACTTTGATTTTTTTGAATTTTTTAAATTACTTTAAAGACAGGAAGGTGGAGGTAGCGGTTTTGGTTTGAGTACCTAGTGATAATTCCCTACGCAATACAAAATTAAATAACTTAAATTAGTAGCTTGTTTTCAATTAATTTTAAAATAGTTAGTTTAATTATATAGACTAGACTTTAGAATTTAGTGAGGTGTCCCTTCCAATCCTTCCAATGATACTTTTATTTTAGTCACATATTGAACTAAAACTTAGTTGAGGATATGGTTTCAAGATGTAGCGATGCACTTATATATTTAAATAATAAGGTTTAATAGTTGGGATAGCGATACACATATAAGCATTTAGAATTTTAATAGGTTTTGGCCATCATTAGTGATTTGAAATGTAAAGAATAAATTTTATTAAATCAAGTTTAGTTTAATTATAACAGATAAACAAAATTAGTTTTGAGAAACAACTTGAATGGAGCCAGTGAAAATTCAAACTTAATAGTGATATAGATAGTAAATGGAAATTGAAGTATATAGGTTGATTGGAAGATTTTTTTTGGATTGCTTAAATGAAATTAGTGGGTGATTAAATTAACTAGTGTGGAGTCCTACTGTTATTGATAGGGTTATCGTTGTTTGACATTAGTAAGAGATAGTATTGATAAGTTGAATTTAACCTTGAAAGAAAGTGGTCCTTGGTGCAAACAATGTGTGATGACTTATGTGAACTGTTTTAAAATTTTAAAACTTTAGAAATCTCAAATTGGATTATCCGAACTTTGATTAAAGTTCTAAATTTAAAATGTTCCAATAACTGACTTTTCCCCTTATTTACATATTAAACCATCCTGGGATTCAAGAAGTAGCGAATACACTTTTAGAGAAATTAATAGATAAATGGTTTCTTTAGGGGCTCGGAAAATTAAATCTGGCTTTAAAAGATTTGAAAGTCGATGGTTGAATTGAAAATTTAATTAAATATTTAATTATCGCCATTGTGCATTAAACTGTATGCATGATACCTACCTTTCTGTAAATTTATTGGTGTACAGTAAGGAATTGTCTATCTATCTATCTATCTATCTGAAGTTTCTTTAGAGGTTAAGGTTGTGTGAGTGTGGAGTAGTAGCTGGACTGCTTCAATTAAGGTTGAGATACTTAGTGCATATGGGGTCATTGTCTAGACCTTAATGATTCTTTCTACTATTCTTATATGATGCTGCTTTCATTAAAAACTGAATTGAATTATTTAGAGGTCGATTCAAAACGTAAACAGCGGATGCATATAACAAATAAATAATTACTATAGATAGCCAATCAATAATAGGTCGGGACTTAGGGAGTAGTACTAGGAAGACTTTATTTTAGGTCGTCCAGCGTATTTAACGCGGGCCACGTCAGGAAAAACAAGGGTTAGGAGGCCTATCACTAGGACCCCTGTAGCCTCCACAAATAACCCCGCTCCCGTAGTGAGAACCAATCCTTTACATTTTGTGACTCGAATGGTGCAGCAGGCAATGAGCACCATCAATGAAAAAATGACCAATTTGGAAAATAGAATCACATCTGCAGTTACACCGAGTGGGTCGACCGACACATCTGTACAAGGGGACACGGCTCTCCAGCCTCCGGTGCAAGTTGTACAAAATGTGCATGGACCATCTACAGTATATTATCCCGTGGCCCAGTTACCTTCAGAGAAGCCCAAGTTCCCTGCTAAGGGCAAGCATCCGGTAACTTTCATCGAGGATTTGACTGCTTACTTAAGAAAAAGTGGGCCAGAGACAAGGGATACTATTGACACTATAATTGATAGCCTGGAAGGTGAAACTAGGAACTGGGCTCGGATATATAAGGATAGATGGACACAATTTGAAGATTTCAAGAGGGATTTTCTAGACACGTATTGGGGGGAAGCGGAACAAAATGAGTTGAGAAGAAGGATTAGTCAGAATTCTTGGGACGGAACTCGGCCAATGCTGGGACATTTTATTACATTATGTGGACAAGCGAAGATGTTGACGTACCCTATTCAGGAAAGGCAACTTATAAGCGAGATAATGAATCATTTCCCGAAGGATGTTCAATATGCCTGGTCCACAAGTAACTATACTTCAATCCTTCAAGCTACGGAGTTCCTACGCAAATTGGACAATATCGACAAGCAAAGCGGCCAGGGCAATAGCATCAGTGCTCCCTCAAGCAATGTTCAGGGACCTAAGGCGCCTACCCATCATCAACAGAATAAGGCCACGCAGGGGCGGAAAAGACAGTTCAACGTTAGGTCAATGAGTCAAGTTACACCAAACAAAAGAGCTAGGACGAATGATGTAAATATTGTAGATAATGCTGATGACATTTCAATAGTTAGCCTAGAACCAACAAATAATTTAAACTATTAGGTGTTGATGTGACAAGCCCCGGTGCATCAACAGTAGGAGGGGCTAACAAAATTCCGGTTGCTCTAAAAATTATGCTTGGACTCGGGTGGGAGCCTGGACAGACATTGGGTAGACATAATAATGGAATAAGGGAACCAATAGCTATTAAAGGACAGTGCGGTAAGGCAGGTTTAGGGTCAGGTGTCAAGAAAATTAACTTGACAAATTTTGAGTTGCAAGTTGTAGAGTGTTTAAAGGTTCCATCTGACTTAAATTCTAGGCCATTAATACAAACTGAAATAGTTTCTTCATTATTTGACGAAGAAGATAATATTACTGCGGACAAATTAGAGATAGTTAAGTCTGAGATTGAGGTAGGAATATTTAGTAAGCGGGTTATATGTCTTGTCGATACGGGTAGCGATATTACGTGTATTTCTGAGTCGTTTTGGGAAACTTTAACGTTACAAGTTGGAAGTAAGTTAAATATGTTACCGGTTAAACCAATACAAATTCGTGGGGCAGTTGGTCAAAAGAGCGCTAAAATACAACAGATGGTATTATTGCCTGTGAGATTTGGGGTGATTGAATTAGAAATTAGATTCTTTATAGTGCCAAATTTAGTTCATTCAATGATATTAGGGTTTGATTGGCTCATAGCAAATAACACTAATATAAAATTACAAAAGCCAATTGTAGGGCTAACTATTAATCACAAAGGTCAAAGAGTATTGATTCCATTTATTGAATATATATCTGAGGGACAAGGGGTTGCTGAAATTGCGAAGGTAGATAGTAATTTTGACTCACGGAAGTATTTACAGGGAATGAAAATTGGTACGCCTCTTAAAGAAACGCAAGTAAATAAATTAAGACAGGTTTTAAATAAACATTGGGATGTCTTTGTGAAAAGATTAGGTCGAGCAAACTGCTATCAACATGTTATAAAAATGTTAGATCATAGTCCAATTATAAAACGTTCCTATCCAGTTCCGTATGCATATAGGCAGCAAATGGAGGAGAAGTTAGCTGAAATGGTTGATATGGGGGTAATATCTAGGGGTTCCACACCTTATTGTAGTCCATTGACTTTCACCTTAAAACCGGATGGTTCAATTAGGGTCTTATTGGACGCGCGTGAAATTAACAAATACATGGTGGCTGAGGCAGAAGCACCACCAATGCAAATAGATGTGTTAAATTCTTTCCATGGGGTTAATTATATTAGTGTAATAGATCTGAATAATGCTTATTTTCAAATCGCCATTTCAGAAGACAGTAAAAAGTATACTGGATTTACGTTTAATGGAAAGTCTTATATGTATAATGTGTTGCCACAAGGACTTAAGACTTCTGTAGGCAGTTTTAGTAGAGCGATGGATCAAATATTAGGGCCTGAGGTTAGACATTTTTGTGTGAACTACCTTGATGACCTCGCCATCCTAACACAAGGCACTTTAGAAGAACATTTAGAACACATTGACATTATACTAAACAAGTTAAAATTAGCAGGACTTACATGCAATCTTGAAAAATGTAAATTCATTTGTAAAGAAGTCAAGATGTTAGGTCATATTATTTCTACGGAGGGAATTAAAACAGATCCTGAGAAAATAGAATCTATTAAGAATTTTCCAGTTCCAAAGAAAATAAAACATTTAAGGGCGTTTTTAGGTCTCTGTAATTATTATAGGCGGTTCATCCCTGATTATAATAGTGTTATTCAACCTTTATGTCAGTTATTAAAAAAGAGTAAAGGATGGACATGGACTTCGGAAGCACAGGTAGCCTTTGAGAAATTAAAAAATAGTTTTTTAGAGACAATAATGTTACATCACCCGGATATGTCTAGACCTTTTTATCTACAAACGGATAGTTCTGGGGTAGGTTTAGCTGGAGTCCTATTTCAATACGATGAACAAGGGAAAATGAAAATACTAGGGTACTGTAGTAGAGCTTTGAGGGGCGCTGAATTAAGATGGACTGTTACGGAACAGGAATTTTGGGCAATAATTTATTGTTTAAGAAAATTCGAGACCTATTTGAGGGGTGCAAAACTAATAATTAGGACAGATCATAAGGCACTGACGTTTGTTAGATCGTGGAAATTATATAATAGTAGGATAATTAGGTGGATACTTTTCCTTGAACAGTTTGATTATACCATTGAACACGTAAAGGGTAAAGATAATGTCGCAGTCGATGTACTGTCTAGGTTCCCGCCTGATTCACCGATGATACAGGAGGATAGGGTATATTGTCCAGAAATTCATTATATGGAAAATATTAAAAACAAGGCACTGGTATTTAATCTAAAAAACGTATCTGATTTTCAAAGTAAGGATACCGAAGTTCAATTAATTTTGGACATTGTAAATAATGCTAATATTAACCATAGCGGTAGGTTAGGTAGAATTGCTCAACGTTGTTATGTCAAAGATAAAGTACTGTATTTTAAGGTTGATTCAGATAAACATGTAATATACTTACCATCAAGGTTGCGAGAAGAGGTAATTTTTCAAATTCATCACGAAATGGGGCATCAAGGAGTTTATAAAATACTTAAGTACCTAAAAGATAGATTCTATTGGCCAAATATGAATAAAGGGGTAAAAGTTTTGTTAAGAACTTGTCACATTTGCCAATTTTCCAAAAGTGACAACATAAAGTATGTAGGCAAGTGCAAATCTATTGTAACAGAACAAATAGGGGACCTGGTAATGGCCGATTTATATGGGCCACTACCAAAAGGGAGGTTTGGGGCTGCTTATATACTTGTAATACAGGACTCGTTTAGTAAATTTGTTAAATTGTATGATTTGGCGAAGGCTACTTCGCGCGCAGTAATTACTAAATTACGACAGTTTGTCAAAATAATTAAGCCCAAAGTAGTAATGACAGATAATGGCAGTCAATTCTCGTCTGAAAGCTGGAAGCGGGCTTTAGAAGATATGAATATAAAACCTATTTACACTACGGTCCGAAACCCTAGGCCTAATACAACAGAAAGGGTAAACAAAGAATTAGGACGTCTATTTAGGACATATTGCCATAATAACCACAAAGGTTGGGCCACAATACTTGGTAAGATAGAAACTTTGTACAATAATAGTTTTCATGAGAGCACGGGTTTCACTCCTAATGAAATACTGTACGGTACAAGTAACAGCATGTCTTTTGATAATTGTCTACCTCAATTAGAGAAAACTAAAGACATAAATAAAATTAGAACTCAAGTGAGACAAAATTTAAAGGATAACAGTGTTAAACGACAGGTGAAATTCAATAAGTCACATCGTTTAATTGAATTTCAGATAGGGGATTATGTCAAAGTTCGTAAGACTAATAAATCAGAAGCACAGAAGAAGCTTACCAAAAAGTTTCAATTAATGTATGAAGGACCGTATGTAGTTTGTGCAATTCCTTTTGCAAATGTTTACACCTTGATGGACCCTAAGACCAAACAAATTAGAGGTAACTTTAATACAATTCATTTGAGTAAATATTACCAATAGATTAATCACTAATATGATTTAAAATTGAATTATTAGGTCTCATTGAAGGTGTATTTGAAGGTTTTCAGTTATTGGATAGTTAATATTACTACATGAATAATTTAATGTTAATCATAGTTATTAAGATTTAGTCAATGTTAGAACATTATTATTTGTGGTACGAGTGATAGATTTAAGTATGGTTCACTGGTTGATCATTTTAGAATTAGAATGTGTGTAAATTAGGCTATTGAAATTGTGTTGAACAGATACATAATTGAACTAATAAATGTAATTATTCTTTTACGATTTTTTTTTTGTATCATAAGAGGCAATCATTCGAATGAGCACTGAAGCAATGGTGGTGGTATATTAAAATCACGGTGAAACCTGTAGAATCACGAAGAAATGTCATTTGATTTAGATGGTGGTCTATTACCCTGAGGGAGATTCGTGATATGCAGTTATGACTGTAAACCTGGTTGCAGTTTTTTCATATATATATAGTGCGTAAGAAATTAATTCGAACACTATTTTCCTAAATCGGAATTCCAGTTTAACTGACAGTCAATAATAATAATAATAAAAGGGAAATTGTATTTTTGGGATATATTTAAAAATGTAATTTATATGTATTTAAATGAATAAAGGAGATAAAAATAATAATAAATATATGATAATAATCATAAAAAAGGGGAAGAGCAAATAATGAGAATTCTTTTGCTTTATTAGTACTGGTCGGTTGGTAGTGAGCTCGGCAGCGGGAGTTTGCTATGAAAGCGTGTATGATGATTTTTTTTGTTGTTATGAGATGTATACTAGTGAATTGTATGAGTGTATGGAATGGGTTCATTAAAATCAGAATGAAGGACCATCCCGATTAGTACTATAATTAAAGCTATGAGATTATGAGACCAGTTGAGATTCAATTGCCTATTCACACCGCGTCACAAATAGATTTTGTGAAGATTATGCAAGGTGTTAGGTTAGAGATGGACTAGAGGTCTAAGCATGCCGTTAATGGGTCTTCACAGAATCTCGACTATACACGTTATGAACATATTGGTTGCACACTCTACATGAATGTTTGAAAACTGGGACGTGTCTTTTGGGTCTGTTTCGGGTGGAGTAAAGGCTATTGGCCCCTTTATTTTCATTGCCCACAAGGTCTGACTATTTTTGGGGAATGGAGTAGTTGGATTATAAGTCGATGTAGAGAACTACAAAATCTTCTATAATCGTCTACTCTGTGCGGCAGCGCTGAATGACTCACAACCATTTTTCCCGCTGAGATTGTCATACTGGCAGGAAATAACGTAGTGTTGTAGTTTTACTTAAGCCTGAACATAGGAGCATGAGATCTGTCCCAGTTCTAAAACACATATATCTACTCACACATATATAGAAATTGAATCTCATTTGGTATTAAACAAACTAGCGTTATGCATACTATAAATAATAAAAAAACGAATTTTAACCAACCAGCACTATAGGGAGTAGAATTGCGAGGCATGGTTATAGTCCAGTCATTCTGCATGCACCTCAATCGGATTTATGAAGGATTGCTAAGAGTTAGGATAGTAGACGGGCTCGAGATTGATGAATCCGAGGTCTAAGCATACCGTTAAGGTACCTTCACATTTCCTCGACTACACAGTTAAGTTAAAATGAGCCACACTACACATGCGCCATTTTTGCGGTGAACACTTTTGGGTTTCGAGCCATGTGGGGTGGACCGTTCGCACTTGCTATGTTTGACGGCTGTTAAGGAATGACTTTATTATTGAAGGGCGGGGTAATACCATTACTCTGAGTCGCTAGGACTGAGCTTGCCTCACAACCAGGCTTTCCTTGCTATAGACTGTCATGTCCTGGCTTGAAGAGATAGTGTTGTGTTGCGGGACCGCTATCAAGCTTGGTATCGAGATGGAGAAGTGGTTTGCCTTGATATGGTTAAACTACACACACACTTAAGGTGTGGGACGACTGGATTCTAACTAAGCAAACAAGGAGAAAATAAAAATACTAATTTAGCTACAGTCGACTTTACACATTCTGTGGTATTTTCATAAGTGAGTGTCTATTCAGGAAGTTGATACGGATTTTAGGGAACTCACAACTCTCTTTATGCGTAGACTTCTATGACGACATTAATTTGTGATTATATTTACTGCAAGCAAATACACTTCCCATGCAGCTGACATATCTTTACGCACACTCTACAAACATAATTGATAAGCATTGTTCTGTGAATCCACAGGACTCTGCAATATCAATACAACTCACCGCATCGAAATTAGTGTGGCTAAATTTGTATTGGAAGATAGTTAGGACCTGCTTTACTTACCTTTACCAACTAACCATTGCCTTCACAATCCATCTCATTTGGTGATCAATAGGAATTACTATCATAATACTTATTTCACTCTAACAAAATTAAGGTATACAATAATTCAATTTTAATATTTTCTTAATAAATTAATTCTTAGGTTTCCATAGTGAATTATTATGGGAAAGATTTACACTACCTTACGATGTATGTAGGCACCCGGCTCTGTCTGATACTAGACTGGTTGTGGTTGTGTTGTATTGTCTGCGGCAATCGTGATGGGTTGTACCCGTTATTATAGGTAAAATATCACTTCGGTGAACTACGTTATATTTTAAGGGGCGATTGTGACGGTCCCACCCATCGAGATTGCATTGGCGGTCAGAGGATGGGGGCTTGCTGTTCAGAACGGCTTCAGATGTTGCAGATTAACATTAAAATACCCTTCTCACTACTCGTACATTGTCGGTCTAAAAGTAGAATAAAAGTAAAGGACATGTTCTCTGGGTTCAATATGTAAACTGTAAAAGACTGTAGAAGAGAACAAGGATTGAACTCGCACATTTTTCTAGGCGTAATTGATTAATAATTGATTTAATACGATATAAAAGCGAAAAGCAAACATAGTCGAAAGAAAATAAATAATGAAATAAAATTAGTACATATTAGTAATGAATATAAATAAACTATTTGCAAAACAATTGATTTAATGTGAGGCTACTTTTAACATAGAATCGAATAAATTATGGTTGAAGTGGATTTATTCGTTTAGGCTGATAGTTCCGTTATTAATTTCAAATAGTCGATAGTTGGTAGTAGTTTTGAAACGGATTGTTTTATGGCAACTCGGAAGAGATGACGTGTAGTGGCGTGATTATCGGTGGGGCGAACGAAAATTTGGAAAGGAGGGGGTAGTAGGAGGAAATAAAAGGGGCGTACCGGAGAATATCAGAGAGTTTTATCGAGAATTCATCGCGAATTAGAACCTAGCAGAAGCTCTGCCCGTGCAGGCTTGTGACAGTCTTCAAGAATTCATCGGGAACGAGGAACAAGCGGTGGCCCTGCCTGAGCAGCCTTCGAGCCTGGTAGCTGCGTGTAAGTCTGGTGGTGAGTTATCTTAGTTTTGTTCTTCTTATTCTTAATATGTTGTCTGTATTTGGATTTCATGATTGTTTCCATGATAATTTACTTTTGTGGGTAGAAAATAAAACGAAACGTGAATTTTTTGTGAGATATATTCATACATGTAGGGTATAAGATGTAACAACTTTACGAAAATCAAGACACCTTTCATTAAGCGTAGTAGCACGCTAAATACAAGCGTACTATTACTGCTTTGGATCGTTGAGTCTGGCGACCCATTCGTAAAGTTGTTTAGCGTAGGAAGTGTAGGGCCTTTACGAAAATCAAGACTCCTTTCATTAGGCGTTTTAGAACGCTAAATATAAGCGTACTATTACTGTCTTGGGTCGAAGAGTCTGGCGACCCATTCGTAAAGTCATTGCTGTCGTTTATCGTCTCTTAAGTTAGAAGTTGAGGGTAGCGCTGCGGCGGAGGTTTAGCTAGTTTTCCCGCAGGAAACCCAAGCAATGTGCCTGGTTATGGAGGGATACCTAACGGTGCCAACCAACTCCATATTCCTCTGAATTACAGCTAGGGAACGATAACATTTGAAGCAGGCGGCATTCCGATTTACATGCGGAAAGTATGTTCTGTGTGTTCTTTCATAATCCTTAAAGTTTAGGTCACATGAATAGATTACAAAACAGTTTTATCGCCGTTAACCTATATGTACCTACCTAAGCAATTTGCTACTAACGCTTTCTTTTGATGCTACCTACTTTATTTAAACCTAGATGGCTAGTTTCTATAAGCTTGGGATGTCTATTGTAGACCCTTAACCTATATCTGTGACGGCATTTAATGTGCAAAGTGTGATTAATGGGCCTTATGATCTAACTTATAAAACATTACGTTATACCTACGCTCTTCGTTATACTCAGCCTGCATACTATACAATACCCTTGTGTATACGGAATAAGTGGTTCTAGGCACGCTCAAGGAGCCTCCCAAGCTCTTCAGTTTGCTTAGGATGAGATTAAGGTTTGATAAATTGAGCTACCTTAATTACGATGGTTATACTGAAATGTAGCCATCTGCTGGATTATCGTTCCTATCAATTAGACCTCACTTTCATTGTAAAGATGAGAAGCTCAAAAGGTACGGAAATTACTTGGGTGAATGATTGTTATCTTATAAAGTAGCTTCATTTAACTCTTGACAATTCCTTGTCCCTATCCATTCCTTGTGAGTGCCTGATTTAATTCGGATATTAAAACCAAATTATCTACAGGATCGATGTTCAATTTGATCTATGTATCCTGTTTGACGGATGTGTGCTCATTTCATTGTAAGCATTGTATTGGGCTAAGCCTTCACAATACATGCCATCATACTTACCTATGTATTATTATGTCCTCTCGGTGATATGCGTGTGTCTTGAAAGCGTTTGGTCGCGGTATCGCTTGACCCTGAAACGTGGACAGTTGCCACATGATCACACAGCCTCGAACACCCACTGGTCACTGTTTGACTCGTCCACTGTGACGATTAGGTTCGACCCTGAGTGGTGACGGTTGGCGTCTTGGTCCTATGATCCGGGAGGGCCTAATCATATATATTACCATGTCTGTTTACAGCTGGTACCCATAACAGCAATGATTTGAGCTATGCATTCGTTAGACTGGATATATTTCCATCTAACCTACTTGTCGAAATTGGGCACTCATTCCCAATTCGGTACTATTTAATTTGTAAAGCACCAAGGTTGTGCATAACTTAGAACTAGTATGCCTTAAATTTGGAGAGGATTGGTTGCTCGTTGGGGGCCTGGGGTTGGTGGATGCGGCCTCCCCGGTTCCAGAAATGGAACCGGTCATAGGGTTCCTAATTACCTATCAAAATACCCCATCCTAGCAGTCTCCATATATCAACAGAAGCTCCATTTCATTTGTCCGGCTACTCTGAGATAATCTATTATGTAGGTTATCTCACGGTACCTGATTGTTAACCACATATGTATTTAATCACACATTTTATTCACTTGACCACCATTATTTACTATATCTTTGTCTAAATAACTCAAATTGTATATAAGAAGACTATGTAGGTACATTTCCTTTGAAAGGTCCAGTATAGTGAGGCCACTCTATATTGAGTGTGTTATACCTTCACTTCCATCTAAACTACATGCTTATACTTATATCATACTGTGGAATTAAACTTGCTTGCATGTAAGAAAGCCTTAGAAACTTATCATGTTAATCAGTAAAGGATTAGACGGTATTAAGTGCATATAATGTTCCTACTATTAATTATCTAGAACAATTACTCGCAGACATCTTAAGGTGAAACTTAGTTTTACAAGTAGTTAAGCATTGTTTCACTATTTTATGACTGCCAACAAGTGTTACCAATTATATTCTAACTTGCATATAAGATATTCATATCCATTCCTTTAATTATTCAGTTATTTTTAGGATATTTCTAAATTGATTATATATTTTACCCTTGTTAATACTTATTTCTGTAACTTAGAACAGTCAATAACTATTTATTACCTTTAGCCATGATCTAGCTTCATGCAGGAAAGTCTCAGGCATTCTGTACAATTATCAATGTAGGTCAAGCACATAGGTAATCTTAACTCTAATTTTAATTTCAATTCTCTATATTTACTGAAAACTATTACCTTTTGAATTGAACTGTCTATACCTAGGATCACTTAGGAATGAACTTAATATTCAGAATTTGATATCACTAAGTATCACTGAGGCTAGGTAGCTCCTAAATTCAAAATCTTAATTCATATTAGGTTCAGGGATTCAATGTAGTTGTATAGGAACATTATTTAACTTTATTGCTAGACAGAAAATCGTTATAGGAATTAGATTGTAATCAGTGTTCTCAATACCATGTACTCTGCCTTGTCTCAATGTACCAAATAAAGGACTATGAGTTGCTACAATGCTTAAACACAACGTATAAAGGGTCCCATACTTAGACGATCACAATAAAGCCAAATGTCAATGGTATCTTCCTAAACTTGGAGGATATAATAGTAACGGATACTTCAGTGCCTTCAGCACTGTAGGCAGTTGCTGCACTCAGGTCCAACGTCTCATCAGTGGGCGATTCAAGTTCACATAAAGGATTATATTGGGGGGAACGTTACAAGGACTGCACACGTGCTAATTGACTGACAAAGCTCTGGAACAGGATTTCTTCTCGAGGTTGGGGAAACACTCAGATGTAACTGGGCACAACGCTAAGATGATGATGATAACGATAACTCTTCTCTACTATGTAAAACATATACTAAACTAGCTGATGCCCGCGGCTCCGCCCGCGCGGAGGTCGGTTATCATTATTTCATCATATCTCCGGTTCTATTCAATGAATTGTAATCAAACATACGGCAGATTTTAAGTCTGACTCAGACCTTTCGAATAGAAAAAGCCGCATCAAAATCCGTTCATGAGACAAACAGCTAAGAATACCAAAAAAAAAATTTTTTGTATTCAGAAGCGTTCATTCAACAGAACCCAAGTATTTTTTTTTAAATATCTCCAATGTAAAGACTCAACAAATTTACAATTTTATAATACCTAGTATAGTTAAATTCTGGTGGTAGAAATTTGATGACACAAATTTGTCACAAAATTCGGCCGGGTAGGTACCTACCACCGGGTAGAACTAGAGCTGGCGGTGAGAAGGCTGAGAGCCAAACGCACCGCCCCGGGACCCGACGGCATTCCAGGCCGAGCATGGGTCCTAGCTCTAGTCGACGACGCTCTCGAGCCCCGACTGAGAGGGCTTCTCGGCGCATGTTTGGAGCGGGGCCAGTTTCCGAAATTGTGGAAGACGGGGAAACTGGTCCTCATCCGAAAGGAGGGGCGCCCGGCGGACTCACCGTCCGCCTACCGGCCCATAGTGTTGCTCGACGAGGTGTGCACCTTGCCCTAGAGTTGCATTAGGGAGGCGCTCGTGTATCACGAAGTGCCTCTCTACCTCCGCCGCATAGTCGGGGCGTATTTGACGGAGAGAGCCGTCTTCTACCCAACCGTGACCGGTCTCGGCCGGCGTGAGATGTCGTGCGGTGTTCCGCAGGGATCGGTCCTGGGGCCGCTCCTGTGGAACATCGGATACGACTGGGTGCTTCGCGGTGAGCTCGCAGACGGTGCCGCCGTCACGTGTTACGCGAACGACACGCTCGTGACGGCGTGCGGAGTGACATACCGCGAAGCGACCCTGAAGGCCACGACCGCGGTTGCCCAAGTCGTGGAGCGGATCCGGCGGCTGGGTCTCGAGGTGGCTCTGCATAAAACCGAGGCCCTGTTCTTTCATGGGCCTCGGAGCAAGCCACCTGAGGGATCCAGTCTCATCGTGGGAGGTAATCGCATCGGCATCAAGCCCCAAATGAAATATTTGGGGCTCGTGCTCGACGGCCGATGGGACTTCGGAGAGCACATCCGAAGTCTGGCCCCCAAACTGAAGGGCACAGCTCTCGCTCTGGCGCGGCTGCTGCCCAACATGAAGGGGCCCGATGACTCCTGCAGGAGACTCTACGCGGGGATCGTGCGGTCCATGGCCTTGTATGGGTGCCCAATATGGGCGGAGGCCCTGAAGGCCGGAAGTGTGCGGATGCTGAGCGCTCCGCAGCGAGTGATGGCCATCAGGGTCATCCGCGGGTACCGCACGATCTCCTTCGAGGCGGCGAGTCTCCTTGCCGGAACTCCGCCATGGGACCTGGAGGCGAGAGCCCTTTCGCAACTGTACCAGTGGCGAAAGGAGGCGCGGGAGCAGGGACTGAACCCCGAGCATCGAGAAATCGAGGCCATGCAGTTCCAGCTCCGCCAGGCCATCGTGGTGGAGTGGAAGGAACGACTTGGGCGACCAAGCGCAGGGCACGCCGCAATAGCGGCGGTAAGGCCCATCATGGAGGATTGGCTAGAGAGGCGACACGGAAGCCTCTCGTACCGACTGACGCAGGTGATCTCCGGTAAGGGGTGCTTCGGGGACCACCTGCATCGGATCAGGAAGGAGCCAACGCCTGAGTGTCATCACTGTGACGCGAGCGAGGACTCAGGGCTGCACACGCTGGCGGACTGCCCGGCGTGGGAGGTGCCGAGGCGTGACCTCGTGGCAGCCATCGGGGTGGGAGTCCTCTCGCTCGGCAGCATGATTGCGGCAATGGTGCGGAGCGCGAGCGCGTGGGCCGCCGCCACCTCCTTCTGCGAGCATGTGATGCTCGCGAAGGAGATGGCGGAGCGCACCCGGGAAAGGTTCAGAACCCTCCCGGCCCGCCGAGCCCGCAACACGCTCGCCTCGCGTCGCAGGCGACTCAGGCGCCGGAGGGCGCTTAACGACCTCCGTCCTCCATGAGCGCAGGCCTGGGGGTGGCAGGTGAGGCCGCCTGTCACCCCAGCAGAAGCAGGCTGGGACGGTGGGGCGACTAGCGCCCCTCCCCCAAACCGGGGCAAGACGGGGACACCGTGGTTCCCAAACCCGAGGGGGCCATCTCGAAACCGGAGATGGCCCAGGGTCAGTCGGGGTGCGAGGGATATGCTCTATGGGCAACCTTACACCCCGGCGTCTGCAGACCCAAGACGGCGTGCGGTTTTAGTCGGTTCGAGCCCGACATAACCGCCCCCGCTGGCCGGCGGGGGGGTATCCGAGGGGATTTCCGCACGAAAAAAAAAAAAAAAAAAAAAAAAAAGGTACCTACCACCGTGCACGATTGCGAAAAACCCTCCATAGTAATCCAATTTCGGTTTGATTGCGTTCAGGGGTCAGCAAGTGCATAGCCAGGCAGTGCGATTGTGATCGCAGCACTAGTGGGACCGGTGGGTGTCAGTCACGCGGTGCTACGACGACAATGTAGTTTCCCAATATATTTTTGAAAATCTTTTGTGTGTTAGAAGAAACATTTCCAATTTTGTAAGGCTTTGTGATATACATAACGTAAATACTAGACATAAAAACAATCTTGTGGTTTGTAATAGTCGACTCCACAAGATTAGTAATTCCTTTCAGGGTAACTGTATACGCTTCTACAACAAGCTTCCTAGTGAAATAAATTTAAAAGCCAAATTAAAAGTAAACTCTGCCAAAAAGGCTACTATAAAATTCAAGACTATTTAGACGACAAACAAGCTTGGATATGAACTGTTTGCTCTCTCTCTATGCTACTCAAATGAAATATTGTACTTAGGTTAAGTAAATATGTTTGTAAATAGACCAAAAAAAAAAAAAAGCCCGCTGAGTTTCTTGCTGGAGTCTTCACAGGACAGGGCCGCGTTTCGAACCGGTGGTCCATTTGCCAAACATTAGTTTTTTTTTTATGACTTTTGTAAGTGCCGACAGAATAAATGGGTTTTGACTTTGACTTTGACTTTGACAATCCTCTTCTGATGAGGCCGTCAAGCTGAGTGCCACCATTGTTAACATGATACGTGTATGTAATGGTGACCCTCTTTCCTGAGACTTTACCTTCAGCTTACCATCAGGCGAGGTGAAGTCAAATTGACGTGTCCTAAATATAAAAAAAAATAGATAACAAGAAGAATCACAAATAGTAGTAACAGATTTTCGTATTAGATTATTCATTATTGAGGTATCAATGTAAGAATGTAAAAGCCCCTGAGGGATCACGTATGTTTCATCTAAAACAAGTACACAGTAATAGACAGTGAAAGTGAAAGAATATAAATTACTATTAAAATGGACTTAATTAGACTCATCAAACGTCAACAAACTGCCAATGAATGATAATGTTATAAAATGAGGGTTTCACATAACACCTGTCAAAGGTTCAACAATACGAGTATGTTTCATACAGTAATTATAATTTCAATATGGTAAGGCTCAGCATTTTTCAATGCTAATAAAAACTTTCGCCCACGTCAGATTCCGTCAGTACCTTTTTTTTTTTTTTTTTTTTTATCATGCGGATATCCCTTCGGATTCCCCCCCGCGTGCCAGCGGGGGCGGTTGACAATGAATACGTGAAGCGAAAACGTTGAAAGCCTTTTTAAGAAAATTGCGTGAATGTATGAATGGAAAATTTGATTAATGAAATTAAAGTTTATGTGAAGATGAAGTGCATAAAACTATTTTTTTTAATGAATTTTATTCAAATTTCGATTGTCAAATGAGTCACTAATTTCCACACGAAATAAAACTTCTTTATTAATACGTGAAAGAGGTGATATGATGAAGAGACAATTTTGTACTCCTTTTTGATTGTACTATGGGCATTAAGGCACAAGATAGCAGGGGTGAGACTGGTTGGATCACCTCCAAGTTTGGTGCACCCTGGGCAACGTGGGCGATGACGCATCATTGATTGCTCTTCTGGAGTAGCTGGCGTCAACGTCAACGGCCAAGAGTCTGACCAACCGGCCCTTTTCAGGGCCAGCTGACCCCATTGCACGAGGGGGTCGGGGCATGGCGGGCCTGCAAGGCCCGCGGGGAGGGGGTCGCTCCAGGTACTCCTCTGCTGTTACCAGAGGGGACACTGCGAATGGCCCAGGGTCAGTCGGAGTGTGAGGGATATGCTCTTTGGGTAACCTTACACTCCGGCGTCTGTAGACCCGAGACGGCGTGCGGTTTTAGTCGGTTCAAGCCCGACATAACCACCCCCGCTTGCCGGCGGGGGGGTATCCGAAGGGATTTCCGCACAATAAAAAAAAAGGTACAAGTTAGCACTTGGCTTAGGCCCTTGTTTTCCTTAAACACGGACTTCTTCACCTAATCAACGGCAACATGCTCTAAATCATGATTTACCACTACCCAAACCAAATACAGCTTACAATAAAAATACTTGGACATAGATAGATAGATAGATAGATAACACTTTATTTGTACACCATTTACAATACAGACACAAGTAGCAAATTAACTATTATTAAAAGGGTATTGCAATGTAAACGCGATTTCTTCCAGGCAACCTTAGGATGGACTGGAATATTTTCACAAACAGGGTGGTAATAGTTGGTGTAACATAAGAAGTTAGCAAAAAATATATCAATTAAAAACATATAGAATATTATATGAACCTACTTAATTATACCTTCACAGGTACACACTAAATATATATACTTAAACTACATACATATTAAGATACCTACATATATATGATATAAATATAGACTACATATACAATACAATACATATATAAATACAGTGTGTTATTCATAAACAAATATGTGCTTCGTGCTACAGTGATAGGTAATGCTCATGTAACATCTTTTTAAAAATATTAATGGAATGCGCTTTCCTGATTGTAACTGACAGGGCATTCCATAGACGTACAGCTTCTACAGTAAATAATTAGTCAGAGAAGTTGTTAGAATGAGCTGGCATCTCCAGTCGTTTTTCCGATGATCTTAAGCTTTTTCCATGAGTATCATTTAAGAACTTAACAGTTCTTTAAGAGAACATAATGTATAATAAATATTCTATGGCATTCTACACAGCGCTCTCTAGATCCAAAGTAAGTATAGTTTAACTAACTTGTGTTCTGGGTTCTATAATACGGATGAACCGCTACGCCACAGAGGCCGTTAATATATTATGACTTAAATTGAATTTTGGTACCTATGACTTGAATGGATCCCACTACGCTCTATGTAGCAGTCTACCGATAGTATTGGAAGAATATTGTAAATGAAAAACTTCGGCAGGTCTCGGCTACCCTGTTTTTTTTGTTTTTTTCGTGCGGAAATCCCTTCGGATACCCCCCCCCCCCGCCGGCTAGCGGGGGCGGTTATGTCGGGCTTGAACCGACTAAAACCGCACGCCGTCTCGGGTCTTCAGACGCCGGGCCCATAGAGCATATCCCTCGCACCCCGACTGATCCTGGGCCATCTCCGGTTTCGAGATGGCCCCCTCGGGTTTGGGAACCACGGTGTTCCCGTCTTGCCCCGGTTTGGGGGAGGGGTGCTAGTCACCCCACCGTCCCGGCCTGCTTCTGCTGGGGTGACAGGCGGCCTCACCTGCCACCCCCAGGCCTGCGCTCCTGGAGGACGGAGGTCGTTAAGCGACCTCCGGCGCCTGAGTTACCTGCGACGCGCGGCGAGCATGTTGCGGGCTCGGCGGGCCGGGAGAGTTCTAAATCTCTCCCGAGCGTGCTTCGCCATCTGTTTTGCGAGCATTACATGCTCGCAGAAGGAGGTGGCGGCGGCCCACGCGCTCGCGCTCCGCACCATTGCCGCAATCATGCTGCCGAGCGAGAGGACTCCCACCCCGATGGCTGCCAGGAAATAACGCCTCGGCGCCTCCCACGCCGTTCAGTCCGCCAGCGTGTGCAGCCCTGAGTCCTCGCTCGCGTCGCAGTGATGACACTCAGGCGTTGGCTCCTTCCTGATCCGATGCAGGTGGTCCTGCGTCAGTCGGTACGAGAGGCTTCCGTGTCGCCTCTCTAGCCAATCCTCCATGATGGGCCTTACCGCCGCTATTGCGGCGTGCCCTCGGCTACCCTTGTTAGTAATTAGCAAAACTTCATTTGCTACTTACTAACAAGGGTAACCGAGACCTGCCGTGCATACTTTGTTGCATAAGCAAATCTGCTCTCCTGGGGTTATTCCTGAGACTGTTATGTTTAATCTTGAAGAAGGATTCAGCCTGGATACCAGAGAAAATCCTTTGTACTTACTAAACTGACCTCGCACGTTTTACTCAATTTTAGAACATGATAACGTAATTTAGTTTTAAATAATCTCGTTTGCATTCATTGGTGAAATTCGTACTGAGTTGTTTCAACTCCGTTATGGCAGAGTCGAACCAATTTCTTCGATCAGCTTCGCCGATCCCTCGATAAATCAAAAAATCATATAAAACATCTTCAGAACAGCATTTTCTAAACGTTTCCTATTGTGAATGATTCCTTTTATACCGAGCATGACTGTTACAATTTGTAAACAATACACGACTAAATATTAAAGCACCCTTATATAATCAACTGTGAAAGCTGGGTATAACTTTTTATATTATCTCATTAGAACTGAAAGATAAAGGTCGATACCATTCTCTTTAAACATGACTGGACGGTATTTTAACTATTATTTGTGATATTTTTTTTCTTATCTAACGATATTATACAAGTACTACATTTTTGTGACTACTGGGTGTAAAACGCCAATCAAGATCTTCGGGACCCAAGCTCTTCTGCTAGTCGGTACCCCTGCTGATTAACGGACAAGACTCTGGGGAGGCTTTCCTATCAGAGTAGTAGGTTCAGACAGCAGTAGCTACCGCAAGAGCCAGGCTTTGAATACAACCGAGGCTGACGCTGTGATGATGATGGTGATCTTTTTTGAAAACGGGGCTTTATTGTGACTATACCAAAAGGTAACAATCGGAGTTAATCCATCTAGAAGGTAGGATAGATTTCATTCTATCGACCTATGTTTTAATGTAATGGGACCGTGAATCAGTGTAAAGTTTGATAGAAATGTTATGTATCCGAGGATAAGAGATACTTATGAAACTCTATACAACTCTAATATAAAATCTAATATGAAGTCTAAAATATTATGATTCTGATTTGCGTGGTCATTTGGGAAGGCCTTGTTATTACACAAATTCAAAGATGATTTCACACGCTGGTCAAGCTCAAATATGGTTTCTGATGAATTCAACTCACTATGATTTCTCGTATATTCGGAAATTGAATTCCTGTTCTTGTGATAGTTATGTGAAAAATTAATTAGTGTTGCACAAATTAGATAGACTCGGTTCTATACGAATTCTCCGTGAACAATAGTGTGGGTTATATGGTCATCAATCTGTTATATTACCTATACCTTTCTTTTTTTTTTTTTTATTCGTGCGGAAATCCCTTCGGATACCCCCCCGCCTGCCAGCGGGAGCGGTTATGTCGGGCTTGCATAGAGCATATCCCTCGCACCCCGGCTGACCCTGGGCCATCTCACCACTAACAGCATCGCTCATCCTGTCTCCTCTGAAAGCAGAGGAGTACGGAGAGCGATGTGTTCCCGCCACGTTGGGTATTGGCCGACGATCAATGCCAACCCTATGAAGGGGTGAAGGGGAAGCCATTGACCGCCGCCCAGGGTGTACCGGCCGCTCCGATTCCGTTCCCCCCGGACTGCAGTGGGATCGGAATCGGAGCGACACTCGAGGAGGTTACCCAACACACACCCCTATATTACCTATACCTAATATGATAACTATTTTAGCATGTTACTGTTTTTGTTCCAAATAAATAAAATAGAATAAAATAAAAACGAAAAAAAATAAGACTAATTCCTCTCATCATTGTTAATAATGTAATATTATTGTTAAGTGGACCCCCAGTAATCCGACAAATGTTTGCAGAGCAGTATCGTACTATCGAATTTGTCCGATTATAGGGATACTTCTATAGTTCGGATTAAACAGAAGCCGTATAACCACTGTAGTTAACATGACAATAATCCAAATAATGTAAAAAGAGCACATAAGAACACCGTGTTTATAAGTCAGAAGGTTATATAGGGTATCTAATATTGTTAGAAAAAAAAAATACGTTTCTTGTAAGTTTTTTTAATTTATTTTGTTTCATTTGTTGTTGTAGCGCCAACAGAAATGCAGCATATCTGAAAATTTTAACTGTCTAGCTATCACGGTTCACAGATACAGCCTGGTGACAAACGGACCGGACGGACACCGGAACCTTAGTAATAGGGTCCCGTTTTACCCTTTGGGTACGGAACCCGAAAATTGCTCAAATAACTAATAAAATTACATGCTTAGTTGATATTTCGTTTACTTTCATTATAAATCGAAAAGAAATCATCTATTCAACCAGAAACAATTGAGTACTATACAATTGTATTATCATAAATAAAATGCCTAGAAAGATCAAAATAACTAGTAAAGGACAAAGTAGTTTTCATTGATCTTTTAAGTGCCTACACGCAATCCAATTTCTATTTCAATCTGTCAATTCAATTTGAGATGATTTGACACATTTAATATAAAATATATATAAAAATGAATTGCTGTTCGTTAGTCTCGCTAAAACTCGAGAACGGCTGGACCGATTTGGCTAATTTTGGTCTTGAATTATTTGTGCAGGTCCAGAGAAGGTTTAAAAGGTTTGTCATCGATTGAGGCAGTACGAAGTCTGCCGGGTCAGCTAGTTTAATATAAAATTGCATCGCGTGTAGCCTCTTCATAAGGTTGAGCTCAACATCCGTTTATACCATGTTTTATACTAACATTTTTTACTTATTCTGATAATATAAGTCAGGTATTAATTAGGGCACACCGCAATAGCGGCTGTAAGATTGGCTAGAGAGGCGACACGGAAGCCACTCGTACCGACTGACGCAGGTGATCTCCGGGAAGGGGTGCTGCGGGGACCACCTGCATCGGATCAGGAAGGAGCCAACGCCTGAGTGTCATCACTGCGACGCGAGCGAGGACTCAGGGCTGCACACGCTGGCGGACTGCCCGGCGTCGGAGGCGCCGAGGCGTGACCTCGTGGGCAGCCTTCGGGGTGGGAGTCCTCTCGCTCGGCAGCATGATTGCGGCAATAGTGCGGAGCGCGAGCGCGTGGGCTACCGCCAACTCCTTCTGCGAGCATGTAATGCTCGCGAAGGAGATGGCGGAGCACGCCCGGGAGAGATTTAGAACTCTCCCGGCCCGCCGAGCCCGCAACATGCTCGCCGCGCGTCGCAGGCGACTCAGGCGCCGGAGGTCGCTTAACGACATTCGTCCTCCATGAGCGCAGGCCAGGGGTATCCGAAGGAATTTCCGCACGAAAAAAAAGAAAAAGGTATTATTAGATTACAATCATTGCTTCTACATTGTGATTGTATGATATTATTTGTAACGCGAAAGTTTGTGAGTATGAATGTATGGATTTTTGTTACTCTTTCACGCAAAAAGGGCTGAAACGGTCTGGCTAACATTTTTACAGGGATATATTATAAGCTGGAATAACTATCTGTGGAATAGGTTCCCATGGGAAGTGGGAACGGAAACAGAATTCCACGCGGGCGAAGCCGCGCTCAAAATCTAGTTAACTGTAAATGGATATCTAAGGCTAGTTTTGTGATACGACATTGAAAAATTTACACTTTATTAAATGGATTTACACCGGTGAAATCCACCTTAGTCGTTTGTTAACTTCGGTTTTTCAGTCTTCTGTCTTAGAACGAACGAGTAATTTGTTACATTACATTAAATCGTACATTTATGTTTGTCCGTCCATTGGTTAAATAAAGCGTGGGAACCCAGTTTAGTTGAACTTGAACGCAATGACTTTCCCTGGTGAAATACGACCTTAGTTATGGCTGGTGGAAAGCATGCGAATATCGTGAAAAATATTAATATAAAAAGAATGGTGATAAAAGTAATTAAATTGCAACGAGAACACTAAACCTTTTATAATTACTCTGTGGCGTGGCGATCGAGCGTTTGACTGCTATATCTGAGGTCGCAGGTTCTATGTAAAATATGCATGTATTTATATAAGAAAATATATCTAAGCATATTTATTCGCATTCTAGAACCCATATTACAAGCTAATTAACCTATGGGTCTAGATAACACTGTGTAGTGTGTAGTAGAATGTATTTTAGTAGAATATATTAGTTCTCTTTCTACTTATGTATACTAAAAATACGTCGTTTTGTTAGGAAATTCGGATATTAGATCCCACTACCAACACCTGGAAATTACTATAAATAAGTGCTATTACACGAGTTGCTAATAACAGAACTGCATGTTCAAATTTCTTATGTTCCGTTACATAAACATCATAACGTGACGTTATGACATTACGTCAGATATTATTACGATAATTTTATGTGATTAGATTCTTCTCGATTAAGACGAATATCAACAAATTAAATTTAGTAGAAGATTGTTAAATGTTTTATCTCGTGTAGTAATTACTATTGATTTGATAATAGCACTAGTATCTTACTTATTAATTTTTTACTCATTTATATGTTACTAGCAACTGGAAATGTATGAAATATTAAAATTAATCATACATCTATCATAATATAAACCATTAAAAAATATACATTGAAATAATACATACTTTGTAATTACGGCAAGTTTAAATATATTATATAAAGGCAAATTTATGTAATATAAATAAAAAATTTAAAGCAATTAGTAGGCAAACTTTTTCCCATAAATTTAAATCAACTATCCAGGTAGCTAAGTTGGTTTGAGTGGTTCCCCTAGAAAGGGACTGGTCACTGGTCTTGTCCTGGATGTTGACTTTTCCCGATTGTAAATTAATATATATACAGGAATTCCACCATACCATGATATCTAATCAGACTCAGCAGATGCTGAAGGCGGCAAGCTGAAGACAAGGCGCTACGGCGCTCATTAGGGGAGACCTATGTCCAGTAGTGGACTAATAGAGGTTGATGATGATCTAATCCTACTACCCTACTTCCTAATCCCTACTATTATAAATGCGAATGTAAGTTTGTTAGTTACGCTTTCACCTAAAAACTACTGAACCGATTTTGCTGAAATTTAGTACAGGGGTAGATTAGACCTTAGGAAAGGACATAGGCTATGTTTTGTCGTGATAACCGACATCTACGCGGGCGGAGCCGCGGGCAAAAGCTAGTAATATTATAAATGTGAAAGTTTAGTGAAGAAGTTTGGATGTTAGTTACTCAATCACACTCTAAGGGCTGAACGGATCTGGCTGAAATTTGACACAATTAAATATCAGTCTGGAATAACACATACCCTGTTTGTTACCCGGACTTCTATCCCGGGAATAGGTTCCCATGAGTAATGGGAACAGAAGCAGATTTACACGCGAGCGGAGCAGCGGGCATTAACTAGTATCTAAATATTTCTCGTCTGATGATCATATGATATTCGAAGACATTAAAACTAGATCTCTGTTGGTGGTAATTATAGAAAATAGATAAAAATAAATGTAGGTACATTTAATAGGTAAATAGATAAAAATGGAGCTAAGCTGTGGACGGACATACTGAAACCATTTGGGTACCGTTGTGACTACGGAATCCTAAAAATATACCCTTTTGACACTTATGTATTGTCTATTACTTTTGCGTGGTCGAATTTTTTTTTAATACTCTTTTCTATTTTTCAGTAGAAACCACTTACTTTAGTAGTAATAACATTATTTTTATAAGAAATAACTGTCTCAGACAATGCGCGTTATATCACCGCAATCATTATGCATGTATATATGAGTATATATCGTATTATATATGTATATTAGTTGAAATAATTTAAACTAATCCTCAATTAAAAATTAATTATCTCTATTTTGCTAGAAATTAATCATTTTAAGAAAGTCTCCCCATAAATCAGCCTGATAAGCATCAGACTGATTTATGTTGTATTTTTTCAGTCACAAATATTTATTTATAATATTAGTAACCGAAATTACTAATATTCTCCCTAACCCCTCCAGCTAAGCTTAATTGCTTGTGTTAGGAGTGGGTTCACGTCGGTAGCGTAATGGCCAGGATTCGAACTCGGGACCTCTCGATCGTAGGGTCGACTCCTTAACCATTAAGCTACCTAATATTAATCATTAATGAAGTTGGAAATAGAATTACTGTTTTCATTTCATTCCAAATATCTCAATAATGGTTACTCTTAATACTGAGATATTAAGAATATTCAGATATCATTCATTCAATCCCGTCCTGGATGTTCACTTTTTCCGAGTTGAATCTATAGCAAAAGTAAGCACACTAATTGCTTCAAAATTTAATTAAACAGTCTAGATTGTTTCTATCGCTTGAGGGTCTCGTGGCTGAGTAATAATCGAGTAGGTTAGCACATTGTAAGGATAAGCAGTAGGTTCTATGCAGGCCTATACCAAAAAAAAGGTACTATGCAGGCTGATCTAAGGATAGGAGGAATACCACCGCAGTTGCCGCTCATCTCGGGTACAACATAATATTGAGACTTCGAGAGTAACTGCTGGGTACTGATTATAGAAAGTTTTTTACAGAATTCGTCATCGCATTTACATGCTTACATTATCATTTATAATACAATTTTGAAGGATGGAGCCGGTTGGGTTTGTTTCAAATGAAATTATTTTCAGCTCGATCTCTCAGTATCGAACATACTTTGAATTGAATAAGAAAAGAATATAGAGAAAACTGCAATTCAGTACAAAAAATATATACCTAAATATATTCCTACCTTTTTTTTTTTTTTTTATCGTGCGGAAATCCCTTCGGATACCCCCCCGCCGGCCAGCGGGGGCGGTTATGTCGGGCTTGCACCGACTAAAACCGCACGCCGCCTCGTGTCTTCAGACGCCGGGGTGTAAGGTTACCCATAGAGCATATCCCTCGCACCCCGGCTGACCCTGGGCCATCTCACCACTAACAGCATCGCTCATCCTGTCTCCTCTGAAAGCAGAGGAGTACGGAGAGCGATGTGTTCCCGCCACGTTGGGTATTGGCCGACGATCAATGCCAACCCTATGAAGGGGTGAAGGGGAAGCCATTGACCGCCGCCCAGGGTATACCGGCCGCTCCGACTCCGTTCCCCCCGGACTGCAGCGGGATCGGAATCGGAGCGACACTCGAGGAGGTTACCCAACACACACCCCAATATATTCAATATATTCCTACCTACTTGCAGCTAGCAGCTTTTTTTTTTTTACGTGCGGAAATCCCTTCGGATACCCCCCCGCTGGTCAGCGGGGGTGGTTATGTCGTGTCTCGACTAAAACCGCACGGTGTCCTCCCCAAGTGTCCCTTGCCGGGCACCCCGGGTAAGCCCTCCAAAGGATAACCCCAGGGTTGCCGGCGGACTTTGGCCGCCAACGCGGCCTCGCCTGATGCTAGCAGCTAGTGTCAATTGAAGCTAGAAAACAATTTAGGGGGATATGTTCTATGGGCAACCTTACACCCCGGTGTCTGTAGACCCAAGACGGCGTGCGGTTTTAGTCGGTTCAAGGCCGACATAACCACCCCCGCTGGCCAGCGGGGCGGAATCCGAAGGGATTTCCGCATAAAAAAGGTACATTGTATAGGGGTGTGTGTTGTGTAACCTCTTCGAGTGTCGCTCCGACTCCGATCCCGCTGCAGTCCGGGGGGAACGGAATCGGAGCGGCCGGTACACCCTGGGCGGCGGTCAATGGCTTCCCCTTCACCCCTTCATAGGGTTGGCATTGATCGTCGGCCAATACCCAACGTGGCGGGAACACATCGCTCTCCGTACTCCTCTGCTTTCAGAGGAGACAGGATGAGCGATGCTGTTAGTGGTGAGATGGCCCAGGGTCAGCCGGGGTGCGAGGGATATGCTCTATGGGTAACCTTACACCCCGGCGTCTGAAGACCCGAGACGGCGTGCGGTTTTAGTCGGTGCAAGCCCGACATAACCGCCCCCGCTGGCATTCGGGGGGGTATCCGAAGGGATTTCCGCACGATAAAAAAAAAAAAAAGGTACATTGTATAAATTCTAAATGTCACCTCCAATCGACACCATCCAAATTAGTTTGTATCTTAAACATATCTAGGTTTCATAAATTTTTTTAGTACTCAGTATGCATTTTTTACATAGAAAATCTTACGTAACGTTTAAGCATGATAAATCTTAAACCTGTTAGTCTTGTTCGAAGTTAACGAGTCGCTCTTCCTGGTTTATCTGTAACTATTTGTAGTACATGTGTGTTGGAACTGCAGAGACCACCATAAATGAAGCTAAGGAGGTCGTGTACACACTACTTGAATATTACGATTATTTGATAGTACGCGTGTCACATGTCCGAATCAGAAAAGCGATTTCCTCGTAACTTCTTCGTGATCTCGGTCTCTTTCACATTTTCATTCCACCACCATGTATCCTTCTTAACTCACCCCCTTCCTTTATTTCACCACAGATATCTCTTGCCTCCTATTTTTAGGGTTCCTTGCCTCAAAAGAAAAAAAAGGACACCTTATATCAGGATCAATTCTTTGCCCGTTCATTTGTCTGTCTCTTAATGTCTATTCTATCAATTTGACTGCACCCCATCTCATGATAAGCTGAGGTGAAATTCAAAAATAGTGGCCACCATTTCCGGATTCTGTCCCTAGGATCGTGGTTCCTAACTTGACGGCCTCCACCTTTTTCATGCCCCGCTTAAAGAACACGGGATTTTTGAAGCAAGGTCTTATAGTACAAGTAGGTAAACGGAAAAGTCTAAAAACCGCCAATTCGTAATTATATCACTATAATATACGTAATAATATACAAAATATTTATTTCCTCCCTGGAAAGAGACTGCTCGCGGATTCAAGAGTTACAAGTCCCGTTCTGGATGTTAATTTTTTCCGATTTAAATTTATAGCTACTTTTAGTCCATTGAAATAGTGAATCTAACTTTACTATTAATAATAAATTATTACGATTAACATTACAAAACAATACTGCAATGTACAAATACCCTTATTTTCCAAGATACCGGTTCTTACATAGTTACGATGTACTGAAATCAAGTACGACGAACGAGCTTAATTCAAGGTGAATGTTAATAGAAGTATATGCTTAGATGCGAATCTTAATTTCCTTGTTGACATGGTCACGTATTGTTGATTAGTGGAAGAGCGCGTGAATGAAAGTCATTTGCGCGCCTCTCCTGTGTCGAAAGGGTTAATGACCGTGCCTTTTCTTTGTTCTTGGAGAGTACATATTGTCATTGCGCAGTTTATAAATAGACTTGTATATTTAAGCTATATGACGCAGAGGTCGCGGGTTTCATTCCCGGTCTATGTAAATATTTGTATACTTGAATATCTATTTGAATTGGTTTGAACTTTTTTTTTAATTACGTAAGTATTCATGTATTTTCTAGAACCCGTTAATACGGCCCTTGGCGGACTGGCCACACTGGCGGACTGCCCGGCGGCGTGGGAGGCGCCGAGGCGTGACCTCATGGCAGCCACCGGGGTGGGAGTCCTCTTGCTTGGCAGCATGATTGCGGCAATGACTGCTGGGCCATCTCCGGTTTCGAGATGGCCCCCTCGGATTTGGAAACTACGGTGTCCCCGTCTTGCCCCGGTTTAGGGGAGGGGCGCTAGTCGCCGCACCGTCCCGGTCTGCTTCTATATATTCTAGTGCCATGCAACTTGACTGACTAGGATTGGAATAAAACACCGTGCAAGTGCTATAATGTGGGGTAGCCGAATAGCATCAAATTTGAAGGGTTACTTCTTTATATGCTATACCTACAAAGTAATTCAACAATTTGTATTTCAGCAATTTGTATGAAAAAATATTGTTTAAAATGTTGTTATATTTATTTTTCTATCAACTTTGACATTCAAAAATAAACTGACACGCTCGCTGATATGATAGATTAATGACTATGGCACAGCTAACAAATCTGATTAAAATGAACATAAGGGGTTTATGGGTTACAAAAACCTGTGAGTGTATTGCTGTGTACCTACGATTAGTACACAAAAAATAGTGTCGCGACTTTGTACAGACGACCTTTAAAAATAGGTACGGAAGCAAAAATAAAGTAGCAGCAAAGAATATCTAATTCATTACCAAAATTCCAAATCAATACATAAATAATGATCTTAATCTTAATTAATCATAATGTCTAGATCCTGTTTGCTCTTTCAACCAATCAATTAGCCTATAGCAGTCCACGGCTGGATATAGGCCTCTTTCAAAGTATACCTCAGCAACCAAATTAATTAAAAATTCATAATTTGCGTGTAGGGTTTAAAACGCAACACAATGAACTGCCGCAGAGAGTAAAAGGTTTAATACCAGAGATAGTTGCTATCTTCAAACATTTTTTTTGCAATTTTCTACTTTATTTATTTATTCCAGGTTCCCTCCTTATCCAAATCACTTGATTAATAATGTCTACTTTCATTTCAATCTTGTGTTTAGTACTTCACTTATGTTAACTTATTAATCATAAGATCAATGTTTACTTTGGTTTCAATTTTGTGTTCATTCATTATTATGAATGAAAGAAATGTAATAAAACTAGGAATTCAGTGCAGGGTGCGACTGAAATAAATTGAGCTGAGCGAGCAGGACTGTTACTTGAAAATAAGACACCTTACTACGGTCGCGCTCTTAGCTAAGGCCGCGCGCCCGTGAAACTGTTTTTCGGTGATTATTCCTCAATGGTACATCGGACATGAAACATCTCGCATAAAAATACTCCTCAGTGTCCACACTATTACCGTGGTAAATTTGGTCAAGATCGCACGAGTGGTTACGGAGGAGTTCAGACACCAACAAACGGGTATGCCGTATATAAGTAAATCAATCATCAATCATTAAGTAAGTTCTCAATTGTTTTCTAAAGGGTGGAATGAACGAAAGACGAATAAAGTAGTTACTATTAACGGAAAATACTCTTATGTAGGCTTTTATTTACAGGGTTCAGGGGTCAAGTGGCAGTGGCTCTCGTAAAAGTAAGCAAGTGCAACTGGGACTAACGCTATGATGATGGTGATAATGCTATGTTATAATGGAACACCATGTAGTTTTTCACAACACTTGGGTGAAGTGATTATATTGATAATCACTTCCCCGTACTTACATCCCTATATATGGGAAATGAAAGGCGTTACAGATAAAAAAAATACTGATCATACTGTTTCATTTCGGGCACCTCATATATATACATATAGCTAATTTCAAATGATAGCAAACAAGGCAGTTCCTTCTCATAGTTGTCGCTGAGCGTATTTATCAAAACGGCACTGAACAATATAAAACTTTTGGCGCCTTGTCACGAATCAATCAATCTTGTTGACACCTTACAATCTACGTAAGTACGTAATCTACGTATACAATTAAACTTAAAAATAATGTAACACGTAACAATAATTGGATAAACAAGAATGTGATAAATTGTTGTCAATATCGAGACGAAAAGTTCATGAAATGGATAAAAGACCCTAATAATTCTATTTTAAAAAATGATTACAATAATGCGAGAAATTTTGCTAATAAAATTTTACAAAAGACTAAAAATAAAAATCTTAGGAATGAAATATCCGAGAATAGGCACAATCCACGTCATCTGTGGCAAATTTTAAACCGTATTACAGGTAGAATTAAGCAATCCCTTGATACCGTGATTACAAACGCCCTTGTCAATAAAAATACGAGTAGGGAAGACATTGCCAGCAATTTCGCACAGACTTTTAGAAATAATGTAAAACGAATAACACCAAAATGCACTATCCCCCTACTTGATAGATCGGCATACACGAAACCGGCAGAAGTCTCAATGAGATTCAGGCCCGCTACACGTAAATGTATATCTATGATTATTAAGTCCACTAATGTAAAAAAATCACCTGGGTTAGACGGGATAAGGGCAATGGATATCAGGAAACTTTGTCACAAAATAACATTGGTTATCACTAACTTGATAAATAAAAGCGTTTCTAGTGGAATATACCCAAACGCACTAAAAATTGGCATAGTAAGACCTCTACATAAAAAAGGAAGCCGTCTGGATTACTCAAATTACAGGCCGATAACTATCCTTCCCATAGTCGATAAGCTGGCTGAAAAATATATCAGTAGAGAAATGTATGAGTTCTTCGGAAAAAACAAAATGCTCTCTTCATGTCAGTATGGTTTTCAGCCTCGGAAAAATACAACACAGCTTTTGACTAAATTTACTGACACCATTTATAACTACCTGAACAATAAACGACATGTCATAGTAGTGTTCATAGATTATAGTAGTGCATTTGATACGCTAAGACATTCCACACTAATAAACAGTCTAGAGGAATGTGGGATCAAAGGCAATCTGCTGAAATGGTGTGGTAACTACCTAAAAAATAGAGAATTCGTGGTGAGGGTAGATGGCAATGACAGCAGCCGTATGCAGGTGACAGAGGGCACCGCACAAGGATCGGTGTTAGGACCGCTACATTTCTTAACTTACGTAAATAACCTCCAAAATCTTATTTCTAAATGTGAAATGTATCAATTTGCAGATGATACGTGTCTAGTTGCAGATGGTATATCGGTTAATGATGCAGTAATAAAACTTCAACACGATTTCGATTTATTAACAAAATGGTCACATGATATGGATCTCGTGTTAAATGAATCTAAAACAAAAGTGATGTACATTAGCTCCAGCCAAAACAGAGAATTAACGAAGCCAAAACTAATAATGCACAATCACGACTGTCTTCATAAAAATAATAACAATATCACACCATATGCATGTATGTGTAGATCACTCGAGGTTGTTGACGAGCAAATGTATTTGGGTCTCTTAATAGATTCTAGAATGTCGTGGAAAAGCCACATAAATTTAGTCTGTGACAAACTAAGGGGTATTTTAGCTAAATTCTCTCTGATCAAAACAAAAATACCATATCAGATACGGCTACAACTATATACGGCATTGGCTGAGTCGATAATCAGCTACGGTATTTCAAGTTACGGAAGAACTTATAAAACACATTTAGACTCCATTTACACTCTTCAACTGAGGTTGTTGAAAGAAGTTGTTCCAACAAATATAAAAAAGACTTATGAAAATAACTACCAACAATTGTTTGCAGTTTGTAAAACATTACCCATTCATGAAAAAGTTATGCATACATTATTATGTGAAGAATATTTTACGGAACATCTTAAAGTACACCGACAATACAACAGCAACACAGTTCAAACACGACAAACCCTAAAGACAAAGTTGCTGTTGCCTAAATACACTAATAACTACGGGAAAAGAAAATTATCATATATCGTACCGTACCTGATTAACGATTTACCAATGTCGATTAGGGAACAGATAACAACAAAAAATTTAAAACATAGATTAAAAACATTTTATTTGGAAAAAATTTCTAATACTTAAAATAATTTTACTAAATTCACAATTACTAACTAAAAATACCTATACTTACCTACTTCTTCATTGTATTTTGGGTATCCCACATGAGTGGGTGTGCCGTCTCACCACTAGTGCACATTCACAACATATGCGAAAAGACCACGTTCGAAATCAAAGTAGTTTCTAAAATTTGCATCATCCTGTATTCGTATGTCTTATCTATGAGCAAAACCTGTTTGTTGCGGCAAAGGAAAGAATGTACCTACTTATCTACAAATGAATTAATTTTGATAAGAACTACTTACTTGTGTTATTGAATTGGTAATGTTGCTCTTATGTCAAATGGCGGCCGCCCGCGGTTTCGCCCGCGTGGTTCCCGTTCCCGTGGGCGTATCGGGATGAAGAGTAGCCTATGTTGCTCCCTATTGAATTGCCTGCCTAGCGGTGAGAGTCCGGTCAGAGTCGGTCCGGCCGTTTCGGAGGTTACCCGTTAACAGCAGGCGGACAGACAGATAAAAAAAAAAAAAAATTGAGAGAAGTGTTGTTTTGGTGTATGTACCCTATATATATTCATACGCATGCAGTAAAAACGGTTATTGTAACATTGCAAGCAGACACTCCAATTTTATTTATATGTATGGAGGTATTGATGATAAGAGAAACATTATAAATTCACAGGATACCTACCCACGTTAATGTCGTAAATACCTAACCTACCTTTTTACAGACAAAATGTTTAATTTTAGTTTATTATAGAATATAATGTGTACCAACAGATTTATCTAAACTACCTAATTAATGTACTAACTATCATTAAATTAATCATTTATTTTAATTTACAATATACCTAAGTAACCTATGTAATGTCGATGACACTGATGCACGGAAAAACTCGAACGAGTTTATGAGGCATCTTGATTTGTATAACCCAATTTTCTTTTTGTAACAATAAATAAAATAAATAAAATAAATAAATAATAAAAACCTATCGAAATTACATCCAACACTTAAAGTCAGTGGAAATATATGTTTGGTTACATGAATATAGTAGTTGTTGACCTGGAATAGAATGTGATTCAGAGTCACGTCACACGCATCATGATAGTTGATATAGTTATTGCAGAATATTTAAGATCATAAATCATTCTTTCGTTAGTCCCGGTCACATCCGAGGCTTTCACCTCGGGGTCCGGATTCCGGACTTCTACTTCTCCACTTGATTTATAGACCTGTCCCTTCAACCTAACCTGCATTTTGGGATAACAAATGACAACGGTCACGCCACTTGGTCCATACAGCGGCAATGCGTGTCTTGACGTCGCAATCGATGTAACCAGTTGCGTGAAGAACAGAACCCAGGTACTTAACCTGCTCCTTGCGCTCAACCAAGTCATCGCCTAGCACGGGTGTGGGATCTGTAGAGTTAACGCCAGTGTTCTCGGTCTTCGCCACTTTTAACTTCCAAGATTTTAGTAAATGCATTTAAATATTTTTTAAATCTAAATCCTCTAAATTCTGAATAATTTAAATTGAAGCATTGATCGTTTTAATTAAAAGATTAAAAAAACCCTTACGCTTCTTCGACTTGATTTATATTCTCAAAGGTGTAGAATTTGTATAATAATTTACATAATATTAAAGTACTTAATGCACTACGAACAGGCTCAAGGTGTCGTCGAACTGGGATTTGAGAATGTAAGGTAAGGATGGAAGTAAAATTATGCTTAGGATCAATGTTAATTGTTCAAGTGTGCTATTTTGACTGCTGATTCTGGACTGGGTTATTCGACGTTTTAATTCTGTGGTTTTTCATATTTATTCACACATAAATAATTCGTATCCGAACAAAAATAGTAAGTTGACTAAACAGCTTAACATAATTTATATTTACAGACATCCATGCTAAAAGAAAAGTTAGTAAAAGTGTGAGCTATAGCAAAGTGTTTCAGTCTGTGGATCTTATATACCAAAATGAGAACGATAACAAATTCTTGAAAAGTCTTTCATTGAATCGAGATCAGCAATATATCATTACCGCTGTACAATATAGTTTTATTCATGCATCTGATCTTCAGTTCGTGTTGTAATCACACTCCGAACACAGAAAAGCCATGGCCGAATAACATCAAGATCGCTTTGAGTATTTTTTAACGAAGGCGTGATGTTATGTTTATGTTTATGACAATACTTTTTAATCGTATTGTGTCACGATATGGTTAAGCTTTTATATCAATCAGACGTATTGACCTGTTATATCTTGTGGTGCGTACTGATTAGTGCTCAGCACTTTCAGCTCGCTTCAATAGAAGCAAACGTTACTCAATGTACAGTCAACGACAAAAGTTTATGTACATTAAAATGTTTACAAAACTTTTTTATATTGGTATGCATGGACCAATAATTAACGTATTATTAGTTTTATTCAATTCACAGAGGACCCAATTTATATATTTCATGTTTTGTTTATTATTCTAAGAAACTAAGATGATCCATAAATTAGAGTTTGTTAAGCTACTTTTGTCGTTGACTGTACTGATATTCTCTGTACGAATTAATTCAAAATTTTTGACATTGATTTTTCGATTGCATTATGTTAATGTCCAATAAAAATAACCTGTGTAAAGTGCACATTTTTAATCCCATCCATAGTAAGCCTAACATACTACCTCCTGGTCTATAACCTCCAACAACACAGAGGCTCATTGTATGTTAATAAATCAAATTTGGCAGCTATTATAAGCTGTCAAATTTGAGCCACCCATTTAATGCTTGCCAGTTTACGCGGGATCTTGTGACATGACAATAGCACACCGCCCACTTGCATGCATATTATTGTTACGTGCGCGGGGTACAAATTAAATGCCGTTTACACAACAAAGAGGTTTATTCGCTCACCACAAACTAGACAACTAAATAACTAGCACACACAGTACTCTTCAACAGTTCCAGTCGCTCAGCAGTTCACAGTAGTCCACAGTAGTTCCTTAAGTCGCAGGTATAACTCTCTTGATTCACTTCGGTAAGATGTGTTCGCTTTCACTTTCGAAAATTAACTGATTCGTGTCGATAGCCGGGCGTCCTTTTTTATAGCTCTTAATAAGCGGGGTAGAATATACTAGAGCGTTCGAGAATAGTAGGTATTTACTGGGGCGTTCGAGAAAATAAGTACCTACACAGTCGTGCCGACGATAGAGGTGAATGCCCTTTTTATCGCGATTTGTAGGTAAAGTTGGTATAGGTAGACAAAAGGGCGTGTGATTTTGTATTGACTTTTCTGGATTTTTCTAAACGGATCGATAGAGTACTTCGACATTAACAATGCGTTTTAATTTCTAGAAGATTCGATCAGTAGTTTCCGAGATATCGACGATCGTTGTAACATTACCCCCCTCTTAATCGTGCTCGTCCCGAGCATCATTTGTTCCATGATATCGCGTCAACCTATCCACATGGACTACCTTTGGTTTTCCCCTAAGGCCCTTCTTAATGCGGTAGGTGATGTCATTGATTCTTGTGACAACCGTATAGGGTCCTTCCCAGCGAGCTTGAAGTTTTGGAGATTTCCCTTTTCTGCGTAGCGGGTTGTGAAACCATACCAGTGTTCCTTCTTCAAAACCGTTGGTGTTTGCATTTCTATCGTACCGGGTTTTCATCCTTATACCTGTCTTCAAATTGTTTTCCCGTACCATTCTGTGCACCTCGTCCAGCCGGTTTTGAAGTTCACTCACGTAGTCCGTTACGGGCTTAGGACTTTCGGGTGGCGTGCCGGTTATTGCATCCACTGGTAGCCTTATCTCTCGACCATAATTTACTTTAGCTGGAGTGTGTCCCGTACTGTCATGCACCGCAGATCGATAGGACATCAGGAACAGTGGGATGTACTGGTCCCAATCTTTTTGGTGTTCGTCGACAACTTTAGCCAAGTGATTTTCCAACGTCTGGTTAAACCTCTCGACCATTCCGTCTGACTGTGGGTGCGCTGGAGTCGTACGGGTCTTGTTTATACCGAGGAGTTTGCACATTTCTTGAAACAGAGCAGACTCGAAGTTCCGTCCTTGGTCGGAGTGGATCTCCATAGGTGCGCCATATCGACTGACCACTTCCTGAACTAGTTTCTTGGCTACAGTGACTGCTTCCTGGTTGGGTGTCGCAAATACTTCCGGCCACTTAGTGAAGTAGTCTTGCACTACTATGATGTATTTGTTACCCTCATCAGTCGTTGGAAAAGGTCCAGCAACATCAATGGCGATACGTTCCCACGGTGCTCCAACGTTGTACAGCTTCTATTTTCCTTTGCTTCTTGTCGGCGGTCCTTTAACCGAAGCACATGCAGTGCATTTACGGCACCAATCCTCGCCATCTTCCCGACAACGAAGCCAGTAAAACCGCTGTCGCACTTTAACCAGGGTTTTCTTGACTCCGAGATGCCCGCCAGAAACACCATCGTGGATGTGCCGTAAGAGTGGGGCCACCTTGCTTCGTGGTACCACTACTTGCCTGGTTACTTCCTTACCGTCGTTAGACTCCCATTTCCTATACAGGATATCGTCTACCAGAGCTAAGCTGTCCCACTGGGCCCAATAGCTTTTGGTCGTCGAACTGTAAGCAGATACGTCACTCCATTGGGGTTTGCTGTCAAGCTGTTTCCAGTGCAGTATAGGTTTTAGATCATCATCATCCTCTTGCGCCTTTTTCATACTGCTTCCAGTCCATTCGTTGTCAAGTCCATTCACCTTTATGACTTTAATCTCTTCTCGGGCTTCGTTTCTCTGACAATGCTTGCAATCTTCGACACACGGCCTTCGTGACAAAGCATCAGCATTGCCGTGCCCTTTTCCACTTCGGTGTTCTATCACAAAGGGAAATTCCTGTAGTTGCTCGATCCATCTTGCTACTTGGCCTTCCGGGTTCTTGAATTGCAGCAGCCATTGTAGCGCAGCATGATCTGTCCTTAATGTAAACTCTCGTCCTATAAGATACTTGTTAAAGTGCTGTAAAGACTTCACCACAGCGAGAAGTTCACGACGAGTAACACAGTAATTCCTTTCCGGTTTAGATAGTGATTTACTGAAGTACGCTATTACAACATGGCGATCTCCCTGCACTTGTGACAACACTCCACCTATTCCGGTGTTACTGGCATCCGTGTCCACAATGAATCTACCTTCCCTAGTAGGATAACCCAATATAGGGGCTTCGCACAATCGTTGTTTAAGCGTACTAAAAGCTTGCTCGCAATGCAGGTCCCAAACGAAGTCTCGTTTATCTTCCGTCAGTCGGTGTAGTGGTTTAGCAATATCCGAGAAATGCTTAATGAAGCGTCTGTAATATGCGCATAGTCCCAGAAACGCGCGAACCTCCGTTTTGTTCTTTGGAACAGGCCATTCTTGAACGGCTTTTATCTTCTCGGGGTCGGTTTTGACTCCTTCCGTTGAGATGACATGTCCAAGATAGCTGACCTCCCTTTTAAATAGAGCGCACTTCTTTGGACTCAGTTTAAGGTTAGCCTCACGAATCCGAGTAAAAACTTTTTCCAGGTTTTTCAGGTTTTCTTGGAAGCTGCGTCCCATAACTATAACATCGTCCAGGTAAACCAGACAGACGTCTCCGAGTAGACCCACCATTACTTTTTCCATGAGGCGTTCAAACGTGGCCGGTGCATTACATAAACCAAATGGCATGACATTAAAATGCCATAAACCGTTTCCAATTCCTGTACTAAAGGCTGTCTTCTCTTTATCGTCCGGACTGATCTCCACCTGCCAGTAGCCACTTTTTAAATCGACGGTTGAAAACCATTCCATACCACTAAGCATGTCCAGGGTATCGTCGATCCTAGGCAAAGGATAACTGTCTTTCTTCGTGACATTATTCAACATTCGGTAATCCACACAAAACCTTGTACTGCCATCCTTCTTTTTCACTAGTACCACAGGTGATGACCATGGACTCGTTGAAGGTTCAATCACCTTGTTATCGGCCATGTCTTTAATCATAACTGCTACCTCCTCTTCTCTTGCCCATGGTAAACGTCGAGGTCTTTGTTTTATAGGCCTGGAGTCACCTGTGTCAATCCGGTGTTTCACGAGCCCAGTCCTTCCACAGTCATTTCCGGTTGCAAAGATGTCTCTGAATTGTAGCAAGAGGTCTCTGGCTTGACGCAATTCTGATGCCGATAAGTTTTCCTTTGAATTCTCGAGAAGTTGCTGGATGTGATCTTCGGAGATTTGTGTACCGCCTTGCTTAGTCGTAGTGTTGTTCAGCCGTCTCAGGTACTTTACTTCCTCACATTTTCCTACCACACTATTCTTCTTCAGGAGAACCATTTCGTCACTGAGGTTGAGGATTCTCACCCTAGCGATTCCGTTCGGCATCAGTAAAGTTCTCGCTGTTATTAAGTTTTGATGACTGCCGGTATCTTCGACAATAAGACATCTTCTTTGTTCAGTCTTCGCAGGAAACCTCACTCTGACTAATGTTTCCGATTTAGGAGCTAGTGTCGTATCCGTTAAACAGTAAAGAGTGCACGGGTGCGACCCTTGTAAACAAACCTCCTGATCAGGAAATCTCAGCACCCCTCTAGGTATATCCAAGACACATCGGTAGTTCTTCAAGAAATCCAGTCCCAAAATGCAATCATCAGTAATATTAGCAATTAATACTAACTGGTGAAATATTTGGTCGCCAATTCTTACCTCCACATCTGTTTCACCGAGGACGGTCACTGGTTGGCCAGTAGCAGTCTGAAGCTGGCACCTCGGAAATCGTTTTTCCCACCTTATGGTGCGTTTCAGCAATTCCGGCCTAACAACTGTACGTGAAGCTCCAGTATCCACTGTTAAATTGCAAGGTTGGTTGTCCAAGGTGGCCTCGATGATCAGACTATTTCCGTTGCCAACTTGAGTTATTGTGATGGTTGGGGCTTCATATCGACCAGCCAGCGCCCGCCCCGCGGCCCTGGCGACGTTTAGTTTAACGGAACATCTTGATCCACTTGGGTCCCGGAGTCCGTGACCCTCCTCCGTTTCCTCGAAGGACACTCTGACTGGATATGGCCCCTGCCTCTACAAGAATAACACGTTGGGACATACCGCGGCTTCCTCTCCTCTGCAACTACCTCTTTGACCTCCCTGATCTTCCCTATCCCGGCATTCTGCCGTACGGTTTCCACCTCAAGGGCATAAGCCAGTGCTTCTTTTAAGGTCTGGTGGTGACGCAACTGTACATTAGTTTTCACTTCTGCGTCCCGTATACCGTTTAGGAAGGCCTCCAGTAGGGTGGTCTCGATCATCACGGGTGTCGATGAGTAGGCCCGACGAACGAGTCTTTCAACCTCTACAGCCCATTCCTGGAGGCTTTCACCAGCTTTTTGTTTCCTCTCGCGTAGCTGCGCCCGGTAGACATTTTCCAGGTGCTTGTCACCGTAGCGTGTGTCTAACGCTTCCATCAGAGACTCCAGTGTCCTTCCTTCAGGTGGCAGGTTTTCCAGTATTACTAAGGCATCTCCTCGTAATGCAAGTGTCAAGGCCATAAAAGACTCCTCGTTGCTCCAGGCTTTAGTTTTTACCAATATCTCAAATTGGTACTTGAAGGCTGTCCACGAGGAGGTTCCATCGAAGTGTGGTAGGTCGAACTTCGCTGATGATGGTGAGGTCGCGGCAACAGGTCCGCAGGTTTTTAGCCTGACAATCTCTCTTTCAAGCTCTTGTAAGCGGCCGTCCATGGTCCCAGTCTTCAAAGCCACTTCCTTACTCAGCATTTGCAAGCAGTCGTCTATGGTCCCAGTCTTCGAAGCCACTTCCTTACTGAGCATTTGTAAGCAGTCGTCAATGGTCCCAGTCTTCGAAGCCACTTCCTTACTCAGCATTTGCAAGCCGTCTTCGAGGTTCTTCACTTTATCTCCCAGTGCATGGATGCCTGCATCGATTTTACCCATGACAGCTTCCTGGTTGGCCTGTATCATCTGTCGGCTAGCCTCTTGGTTGGCCTGTATCATCTCTTGCATGGAGGCCTGCATTGTCTGTCGACTAGCCTCTTGGTTGGCCTGCATTTCTTGCATAGAGGCCTGCATCATCTGCTGCATAGAAGCCAACAGCGTCATCATGTTGGTATCTGACGAGGTTCCATCTGGTGCTCTCGTAGTTACCGCTGAGATAGTAGGATCGGCCTGACGCCCTTCCTCTTCAAGGCTCCGTTGACGTGCAGCATCCATTTCCACTTGACGTCTGGTCCGTGGAGTACGCCCTTCGTCTTCACGTGGTAATAACGGCATCGCACTTCTGACACCAGTTGTTACGTGCGCGGGGTACAAATTAAATGCCGTTTACACAACAAAGAGGTTTATTCGCTCACCACAAACTAGACAACTAAATAACTAGCACACACAGTACTCTTCAACAGTTCCAGTCGCTCAGCAGTTCACAGTAGTCCACAGTAGTTCCTTAAGTCGCAGGTATAACTCTCTTGATTCACTTCGGTAAGATGTGTTCGCTTTCACTTTCGAAAATTAACTGATTCGTGTCGATAGCCGGGCGTCCTTTTATAGCTCTTAATAAGCGGGGTAGAATATACTAGAGCGTTCGAGAATAGTAGGTATTTACTGGGGCGTTCGAGAAAATAAGTACCTACACAGTCGTGCCGACGATAGAGGTGAATGCCCTTTTTATCGCGATTTGTAGGTAAAGTTGGTATAGGTAGACAAAAGGGCGTGTGATTTTGTATTGACTTTTCTGGATTTTTCTAAACGGATCGATAGAGTACTTCGACATTAACAATGCGTTTTAATTTCTAGAAGATTCGATCAGTAGTTTCCGAGATATCGACGATCGTTGTAACATTATAATCTATAGATTTGAGATACTCAGATGTCATTATTATTTAAATACGTAGCCTTTAATTTATAGGCAGGCTGCGGTAGTTTGAGATAGACTAGTTTAGCATTAATAACTTAAAATGTCATTATAAACTATTGTTTACATTTTTTCTAAAGATTTAGAAAAGAGAACATCTAGGACGGGACTTGAACCCGTATTGTTTACATGTCATTATTTGTATTTTAGTCAAGGATTGGGTTTTTGATTTGTCAATAGATTCAATGTTAAAATAAAACCATCAACGAAACCAAAACTATGAGGCAACCACCTCCCTTAGTCTATCCATGACCAGGGCTGCTGAAAAGCAACCGAAACGTCTGGATCAGTGTAATTAGTAAAATAAAACCCATTAAAATACTTTTATTTCAATGTGTAATATTCTCGTACAATATTGACGATAACAAATGGACTGGATTTTGTTGAATAGAGGATTCAGGAAATACTAGAAATGGCTAATTTCTTCCGGTAGGTGTCATGAAAGGTGACTAAGGGATGTTTCTTGTGATGCCGTTATTCTATATTTATGTACTTTAAATAAATACGGCATCTGTATGTTGGTCGTCCCAAAACTCGTATAGTAGTCATGGACTACTTTTGAATTGAAATTTTGACAAGATATTGCGTTTCCGACAGTTGTGTATACACATAACCTGCCACTATCTCCGTTGAGCTCGCAACTGACTGATGTCCATCAGTCAGTTGCGAGGGAGACGCGGATCGCAGAGGGACAATTGAAAAGAATCCGTAACCCAAAACTTGGGCAACTCCTTGACAAAACTGCGCCCCATTATTTTGACCTTGACCTACGGCCTAATGCCTACAGTAGTCGTTCTCTTTAAACACCACACAATTTTACTTGTCTATTTTCTCAAAATAATCCATTTATCTCGAATAAATCTAAAGCTCAGTCTGCGAAAGTTTGCAGTAAACAGTAGTTAACTGGTAGAACTATCTTGGTAGATATGCTTATCGTAAACCACGTTTTACAAAAAACCGCTTTAGCTGAACAATATGTTCATTTTATGTAGATTTATTAAAGGTTAAATGACGAAATGACGTTACTTCACACCTCACAACAATGAGGGCCATGCCCCAGAACAAATGGTATACCAGTTCTTATAAGGAATAACGAATGTTTTGGTCAAAATTGTACGGTAGACTGATTACAAACGCCTTCATTAAGTCCGGACACGTGTTATCTGAGCTATGGATCGAATATAAATAGATTGTGTCACTGCAGTGTTTTATTCTTATGGTTTTCAGTGGGTTGCCAAATTATTGTTTTTTTGTTTAGGTAATTTATAGACGGTCACTGCTTGATGGTGTGTGGCTAAGGAATAACCGAGGTAAACAGATTACAAGATCAAGTAGGTAATATTAACTAGGTGAGTCTTAGGATGGGTGACTTACTTAACACATTGAGGACCCTCCGTGCCTCGGAGACCACTTTATGACGTCGCAACCGGTTGCCGTACGAGCATCTTTGGCATATGTTATGGGTACTTTAGGGGCGAAAATGTTATGTATGTATGAAAAAAATTCCGACGTCCGAGTTCAGATGGCAGTCGCATCAAGGAAAATATCGAAGTTCGGCCGTTTCAGAATTAGACGGAAAGCCCGCCCCAACTGAGTTGGGAAAAGGCTCGGATGATGATGACTACTTGAGGAGGTGTCTCGTAAAATTAAAAAAATTACAAATATTTCGAGAGAAGAAGAATACAAATACATAAAATACAACTACGAGTACTGGCTGAATTTTATAGTGTAATTGAACCAATTTGTCACATTGGTGTGACTACCACATAACACCTGGTGATATACACGTACCTACTTTTTGACTATATACAAAACCTACGACTGTAAACACCCACTTTACAATGCAGTCAAATACAAAGATTTACACATGGCTACCAATGAGAAAAGTCTATAGAAAACTTAAAACTATTTTCAAACTGATAAATCGAATTACTTTGGTTAAACTATCCATAGCGTAAAATAATGTTTGACACACATATAATACATACAAACCAACCATAGGTAATGGATATGAAATAAGTAAATGGTATAAAAATATTCATAATTATTATCATATCATAATACTTCTGGAGGCAAATTGTACACCTACATTTCGGCGTTCATATGTTTGATTCTACTTAATTCTCACGTTTTTTTTTCACTTTATGCTGCTACCAGTACCAGAAATGCCTAACAGAAAGTCAAGAATACATTTCCCGACCGAGTAAAATTTATAGTAAGTAACGTAGAGTAAAATATAAATTTATGCTACAACTAACCACACAGTCAATAATATGTAATGGTAAAATGTATTCTTTATTTAGGGATGTATTCCTTTACTATTTTAGGTACACGATCCTACAAAATGAAATGTATAAAATATTGTATCGATTGATGTCAACATTTCACTGACAAAATTAAAGTAGGCGATGTACTGAATTATCTTAGATTTACAGTTTCTTACATTGCACGACTAATATGTTTCCTAATTCCAGTTTCTAGAACATTTACTTGTTTTGAATAATACCTGATTACACCTTAATCAGACACCATCTAACTACTTATTATGACCGCATTTCGAAATACAACCTAAGCTTATTGTATGTCATTATTCAACTTACAGAACATCAAATTTTAGATGTCTTAAAGCGATATAACACTGATTACAACAATCAAGGTACGGCGTGGCACTAAAGATTGCTACTTCAGACATCGTTTATAAAATGAATGAGCATAGTTCAAAACGAAAATGTTCCTATTAATTCTTATTGATATTGCGAAAGCAATCTATAACTGTTGTGATGACGCGGAAGCATGTTAACAAAATCGTTGAGAATAACTCCAGGAAGTATTCTGTTCTTGATACGCGAATTATATTATTCATTATTCTAATAGGTTAGTGAATCTGCAACCTCTTGTTAGTGGTTCATAATTATGGTTCAGAGATCAGTGCGCGATTGCATTAGAACAAACGTTACCACCACATTACATGATGTAATTTTAGTAATTGTAAACTTGCGTGTGGGCTAATCCACTTTTCTATCATTTCTACAAGAATTAAATACGGCCTGCTAGAACCTTTTTCACTAAAACAACCAACTATGAACTTTTCTAATATTGATGCAAATAGTGCGTAGAACCATAAAAAAACAGGTCAAGTGCGAGTCGAACTCGTGCACCGAGGGTTCCGTACCTTTTTTTCCCTTGGGATACCCCCCCCCCTCCGGCCAGCGGGGGCGGTTATGTCGGGCTTGAACCGACTACAACCGCACGTCTCGGGTCTACAGACGCCGGGGTGTAAGGTTCCCCATAGAGCATTTCCCTCGCACCCCGACAGACCCCGGGCCATGTAAGGTTTCGAGATGGCCCCCTCGGGTTTAGGAACCACGGTGTCCGCGTCTTGCCCCGGTTTGGGGGAGGGGCGCTAGTCGCCCCACTGTACCGGCCTGCTTCTGCTGGGGTGACAGGCGGCCTCACCTGGCACCCCCAGGCCTGCGCTCATGGAGGACGGAGGTCCTTAAGCGACCTCCGGCGCCTGAGTCACCTGCGACGCGCGGCTAGCATGTTGCGGGCTCGGCGGACCGGGAGAGTTCTAAATCTCTCCCGGACGCGCTCCGCCATCTCCTTCGCGAGCATTACATGCTCGCACAGAGGGTTCCGTAACCGCCATAATTAAATCTAGTGGGGCGGAAATCACACAGTGATTGTCAAACTTCGGGCCAAACTTAGATATTTTTGTTGCAGTATTTTTATTCAAAATTACAGACCTTAGGCTTTATGCATATTATTCGACGCGTCTTTATATATTGAGCAATAAATATTTCAGTTTCTTTCAGAGTCTGGTTGTTTTATGTAAATATATAATATACGTAGTGTCATTGTCACTCAAATGTCAAAGTCAAATACGCGTTACTCTGATAACTCGAAAGAAACTCACTTGTAAAAGTTTTTTAGGGACAATTTGTATGTAGGTACCCGAAACCTTCAACGTACAAACCCCAAAATGTAATCAGTTCTTCCCATTAACCAAACAAGATGATTGGCGAAAGAATTTTTTAAATCGGATAAGTGGTTCTTGAGTTATTGCGTAAACAGACATCCAGACATCCAGACATCCAGACATCCAGACCAACAGACAAACCGACACAAAAATTTTTTTTGCTTAATTAGACTTAGAATCATGTGAAACGTCGAGAAAAGTGATAAAAAGTGGGTGTAAGATTTTGATTTTTTTGCGTGATTTTAAGACTTCGGTGTCCACCTGGTTGGTGGCCCGAAGTATTGATATCATTTTTATTGGTAGCTAAGTTTTAAATGTAAAGATATGGGCAAATTTAGATTTTCGCGAAAACTTGTAAGTACCAATATTTATGTAATTTTCAACATTTTTTATTTTTTGGAATGCTTTATGCCAAATTTTGAGAATATAGGTCAACGAGAACTACAATATAGGTTTTCAACCCAAAACCTCTAGGATACTTCCGGTTGAGCTAGAATTGTCAATTTTAGTTAGAAGCAAAATCTTACAGCACAATTAAAGGGAAAATTCCGAACAAAAAGTTGAAAATAAAGCCAATTTTTGGTACTGGAACAAAAATAAACAATATTATAAACATAACTGTAGAGTTGAATCGTGAAATGATCTTTACCCAACTTGACAACCTGTTTTTACCTTCGGTGTAACTAGTTAATTTAGTACTAGGAGTCTCATGTAACTACGAGATATTTCTGTTGTTGCAGTATGTAAGCCTCATAGCCATGAGCTGATCAAATCATAATGAGATTGAGAAAAGAGGTGGAAGAGAAAATGTCTCAATTTGATAATGCACCACGTGGTTTTGTTAAAGCAGTCTCAAATTTGTCTTTATCAAACAATGAAATTTAGTTATGTTCAAACTCTCTCACAAAACTTTAACTTAACAACGTCTTCAAAATAATAGGCAATCGGCACTGCTTTTTTAGAATTTTCATTAAAGTTCAAAATAAGACATATGGTCTTATCTTGAACATCGTAATTAGTTTTTAAATTGGATCAATAAAACGCAATTTGATAAATTTAAAAAAACCTTTTAGTCAATTTATAACAAGACATTCAATTTAAAACTTATCTACTTAATGTGAAAGATTATTCTAATGATTTTACAAATTTGTTAATTCAAGCTCGAATTTACCAAAAAAAACTACTGTAAATAATGGTATGCAGAAGATGCATGCAAAAGATTTCTCATTATAGCAGAATTGTCAAAGAACTAAAGCTACGCTCATACACATACGGCGCTGGGTAAGCTATCAAAAGTCGTTGAATATAATATGAGAAAGACTAGCTTAGAACGATATCTTGTTGTCGTAGCTCTAAAAAAGTTGTATCTCCAAAGTATTTCTATAGTCAATTAAGCGAATCTCAAAACTGAGAATTTAAAAGAGTTATTTTATACATGTCGATTTAGCCTGTTAGCTTTCGTAAGAAACTAAATATCCTTTCATAACTTGAAAGATGCTTGACCGCTGGGCTTGCATGATAGGTTTAATGACAGTAGAGAAAGCTTGAGGAGTATGTTATGTAAGGACAGAAGCTGATGGTGGGCTGTTGTCTCTGCCATCCCAGAGGGAAAAAGGCGTGAGTATATGTATGTATGTAAATTAAAAGATTATCATTATACTTAGTACGTACAAAACGAATCGAAGATATACGTGGAACTACTTGATACAGCTTTGTAGGTACCATTTATTTACCTAGTATTTTTTACTACTTAAACATTTCTTGTCTCGTATAGGTACCTTTTTTAAACTCAAATGTCAATTGTGTTTTTTCCTCCTTCTATTGGTTGGAATGTTGGCTATTTAATTGAATTTGTTCCCTTATACCTTTTTTACTAGCAGTAAAATCGTGACTTAAACTGGTATTTAAATTAAAAATGTTTATAGGTTTCATTGACTTTTACTGTAATCATACGCCAGCATCATTACTGATTAAATATTTGTCTTTGCCCTATGTAAAAAGTTTTACATTTTAGAAGCTTTTTAACAAAACGAATGTTTTGTTACTCACTCTATTTTCTAATCTCAAACTCATTAACAATTATTTTTATATTTCATTTCGATCTTCTTTTTTCTTGCTTTTTTAACTCTGATTTTAGAATACATCGCCTCGGTAAATATCAATAAGCCTCTCACTTAATATCTTAACGCCCAGTTTAAAGCTTAAGGATTATCAGAACTTTTTCCCTCCCCCTCCCTTCTGTTTTAAATCCATCAGCAGATGGCAGTACCAGTTTTAATATCTTTATCATTTCATAATATTAACATTTATGTACAATACTAGTGTAAGGAAACTTAGTAGCACAACGTTATTATACACATTTGTTTTGCGAGCATTGTAGCTCATACAAAACTTATAGCATTTATGGCATATAATAATACTAGAGCACAATATGTGGTTAGGTTATAAAAATATAACATGTAATTACAATAGATAATGTCTTAGTAAAACATTACGTTTATTACTTAGTTTCATTGAAAATGCATTCACTGGAGGACAGATGAATAAATAGGTAGCCTGATGTGGCGCTAGTGACACTTCAGATGTTTCAAGTTTTCATAATTCAAGATAACCGCTTGTCAAGTGGTAAACAGTGTTAATTTGTAACCTTAGTAGTAGATATATAAAATCGCTTAATTGAGAAATGGATATCAGCAAAATGAAAGATTGATATGCAGTACAGTATTATGATGCTTTGTTTTTTTTAAATATTATCCGTCGACATAATGATTAATGACCGGCGCTATTCTACTGCATTTGCCATAGATAATAAAAGTATTTGTAAACAATCTTTTCATGGGCAATATTGATTCACTTCTTTTAAGTAGGCTTAGGCGGTAAGATACGGGTCCGAAGACAGCACGTGACAATTGATTCAGCCTGAATGCTCTTCGGCCTCATGGTTGGGCTCTTCACCGAAATAATCCTTAGTAGCGTCATGGTGGCTAAATGCTACCTCTATCGTTCGTGTTAATTTCGGGTCATGTATATTACGTGGGTGTGTAATACACATCTCTGTCTACCCCTTCGGGGATACAGGCGTGAACTTTTGTAATCCTCTGGTGTGTATGAAATGCAAATTCACGCTTTTACGCTTTATTCTTTGTGGTTACAGGTACGATAATTTTATAGGCTCTTCATAGTTGTAGATATAATACACTGACCACTTATACAATTTGCTAAATCTGGTAAAAAATTGATCGTTTCCAATTTCACCGTTAGAGAGTTTTCAGTTTTTATGTTAAAATGGAGAATGCCCCACTACTGATGACACAGAAAAAATAAAGAAATTACGTTTGGATACATTAGAAGAAGACAGTAAAAAGAGACACAATATTATTAATAAAAAAAAAACAATGCAATAGAAGTAAAACAAGTACATTTTTTGTAAGTACTGGTATTAATAAACCTGAATCCATTCATATTGAAACTGATAATGTCGGAAGTCTACGCGAGTCCGTTAAAAGTAGTTTTATTTTACTAAGGAAAATGCCAACAATTCATTTACCTTTAGGAGGTAAGTATAGTAGAATCCGAGGCCGAAAACCATAACCTTTATGTTATTTTCCTTGCGCTCTACCGCTCTGCGCTGTCATTAGGCAGGCCATCGATTCATGAATCATTCACAATGTTCGTGCGACAGTCAAGTAACCATCACAAAATACCTGATTGTTGGTTATCTACAGCCAGGGTCGGGCTGGACTCTACTCCGAGGACTAAATCGACTCTTCCAGTAATACCATCGCAAGAGGTTTGAAATACCATGTAGGTTTGTTTGTTTCACTCTGATATAACCTCTTGATTGCAGCATAAGTGGCGTGATCTTTAAAATTTGACATGGATGCTGCTTCCATGCTTATAATGAACGTTTTTTTTAAATCACTAAAATACTTATTGGTTTAAACTTAAAAGAGTATCTGCGTTAGTCAACATTATTATTTTCTTAAAGAATCAGCAGTAGATTATGCAACATGTTTTTTTTAATACACGAGACAAGTTGCAGTGACGTTGCAATTAAATTTAAGTTCAGTGCCAAAATGATGTTCTCATAATCTTTGAACTGCGCGTCAATCGCTCGTGAACTGCGGGTCAAATACATTTCTTCACTTACTAACGATATTTAATTGCAACCTTACATTCACAAGAAATGCATAAATAGATTCAAGGATTTAGGAGAAAAGGAGTAATAAAAAAATGACGTCTGACAAGAAACTATTTTAAACATGTTGCGCTGACCCCAAATAATTGGGAAAAGGGCAAGTATATGATAAAGATTCGCAAGAAATATATTTATACAATTGAATGGTATAAGCAACTTATATTAAGATGAAGTGGGAACACGCGCATCGCGTTTGTGAGGGGGTGAGGTATGAAGTGCGGTGGGAGCATGCGCGGGGCAACCATCTTCCCCCCGCGCTTTATGTTCGCGGACCATAAGGGTCACCGTACACTTGACCGGCTATCGGTATTGTCTTTTACGAATACCAATTTTTTTTTTCATCAGTATGATGAGTTGACGTGAAATTGAGGGTCAACGTACATTTGACCGGGTATCGGTAATATCGGTATTGTTATGTATCGATACCAATTTATTTGTTCACCAGTATGAGTAGAAGTGAAATGATCACCGTATATTTGTACGTACGTAACAGCCTCTGTAGCGTGGTCGGGCGAGCGCCAGCTTACGATGCAGGAGGTTACGGGTACGATTCCCGCTGGGACCAAATATTTTTGTGGACCACAGATATTGGTTTGTGGTCTTTAACACACGTTAATATGTATTATAAGTATGTAATTTACAAAAGAACCAGGGATATTTGGTGCAATTATCTACTATCACTAACTATTATTTTATATATATTAAACTTTTTCAATATACGTGTCACTTTAATTTTCTTATAATGTGAAGATGGTTTTGTCATTCCCATTCATACTGTGAAAAAAAAATGATATCGATACAAGACAATGCCGATACTCGGTCAAGTGTACGGTGACCTTTATTAGCATTCCTACTCGCACTAAGATAATAATAAATACTGGTGGTAGAAATTTGATGACACAAATTTGTCACATAATTCGACCGGGTAGGTACCACCGTACACGATTGCGAAAAACCCTCCATAGTAATCCAATTTCGGTTTGATTGCGTTCAGGGGTCAGCAAGTGCATAGCCGAGCAGGGGATTGTGGTCGCAGCACTAGTGGGATTGGTGGGTGTCACGCGGTGCTGCGACGACAATCCTCTTCTGATGAGGCCGTCAAGCTGAGTGCCACCATTGTTAACATGATACGTGTGAGTAATGGTGACCCTCTTTCCTGAGACTTTACCTTCAGCTTACCATCAGGCGAGGTCAAGTCAAATTGACGTGTCCTAAATATAAAAAAAAATTATGTGGTACGTTGATACTCACTGAGATAGATTGTTTTGGGCGATCCTTCTTTTCCGCTAACGGGATATTTTCCATCCTCTAAGGCTTTTATTGCCCATTTTACATCAAAATGCAATCACATGCGAGCGAGCGAGCGAGCGCGACGAAACAGTACGTGACTACTCGCGGTGAGGCCCCGCGGCCGACTGAGCTCGCACGCGAGCGCTCTAACTATATGTTTTACATAATTAAAATAATTAACTTCTGTTTAAGAGAAAACCATCTGTACTACCATATGGGATTTGATGTAAGGTTTATGAAAATATAAATTTTGCACTTGTTTTTTCTTTACAATCGCCGTAAAATTGTAAAATTCTAATAAAATTATGATTTTTTACGATATTCACGATTTTTTTCTATCGAGGCAAATCCCTCTAATCGTGTTTCGAATTGTATAATAATACAAAGCATTTCTTTAACTTTACGACAGTAGGAATATCATTTCATGTATTTTAGCGTTTGATACCCAAAAACTTTTTCTAAGATACCTCTTTTACGCTTCTGGACTTACCACTTCGTCTTAAGTGTAAACAAAACCTCACATAGCTCTAGAGTATCAATAGATTCGAAATTTAGCAACTGCAGTGCATCTGAACTGTACTGAATTATGCTACAATTAAGTAGAGAGCAGAAATAATAGTTCATATTGTTCCATTTTCATAGATTACAACAAAACAAGATAGTAGTAACCTTGTAATGTGAAAAAAAACATATTTAAAATAAATAAATATACATTTTACGACATTCTAGACAGCGCTCTCAAGACCCAAAGTAAGCATAGTTTAACATACATGTGTTATGGGTTCTAGTTACTCTTAAATTTGTCCTTTCTCTTTAATCTCAATACTACCTTTTATAAAAATGCGGGTAATTTAAATTAATCGCGAAGCATTACAGCCAAGTTTGTTTTAAAATAAAGAGTCTTATTAACTCATTATACAAGAATTCTGGTAGGCGTAAACGCGGTGGAGTTTTCAATTATAAAATTATTCACAACTTCACATTCGTGTCAAGTAAGTGCCTTTGGTATTATGACCCGAAAAAAAGTTTACTTAACTCAAAATAGATGGTCGTTGTTATTCGTAAGATAGCAAACAGCATTATATTTTTGTATCTTTAATTTTCTTACTTACGTTTAATAAATTATGACCACAATTCATCGTTTTGCATAATACTGTTCAATATTTAACTTTAAAAATCTGCTTCTTCATCCCCGATTTCAGCTCTGCAATCTCAGTTGGATCCAAACCACTTTGGGGCATGGGGTCTACTCTTCTCCTCCTTCATTATTCATTTGTTCACCGTTAAGGTGAGTTTGGCTTGGAGCCCAAAGATCTTGGTGGTGCCCCATAGACTCAGGGTTTAACTTCTAAAATATTAGGTAGGTAATCATCCAATCTCACGATCAGGCGTTATGTAATGAACTTGTCAGATATATTTTTACAAAAAAAAAAATCTTCAATACCATGATGATATGCCAAATCACGGAGCATGAGATCCACGAAACCCTAATTAGCTAAAGCTAGCGGGTAAATTAAACAAAAAATATCTCGTTATGATACACAAAAACCATACTAGGTTTAACGAAAAAGCCTTGACGAGACTAAACTATGAGAAAATGTGGTTTAGCACATACAACACGTGAGTTAAAATAAAATAAAAATCCCATTTAAATATAAATATAAATAAGATGAAACGGTAGTCTATGAATGCTTGCTTTGCTAGAGATGTTACTCACACGTTACCTGAAAAAAGGAGATTGGCACAAGGTGAAGGAAGGGAGGTACGTTCTCCGATACTGACAGGAGGCAAGCCATACAAAATGCACTGTACTTTTACTGTCAAGGCCCATTTCGCCTAGAAAACGCAGGAGTACAAAATAAAGCCGCAGATGTAGTTCGCGTGCGAGTTTCCAAAACTGTTAAAATTCTCAGCATGCAGTGTTTACTAAAGAAGTTACGTAATGTGGTTAGGATTACACCCAAAAAAGTTATATAAGCATGTTGTTGATTGGCGAACTGGATTCAATAAAATAAATGTTTTATTCATCTTTAAGTACGATACCTACAGCATATGCGTGAACAGTCAATAACAAACGAACGGTAATAATTATAACTTGCTTTTTCATGGCAATCATCAGAACAGTATTTGAGTAATAAGTCACGATTTTGCACACTGGTTTCGACATGGCGTGGCGCAGCGCAGGCGCATCCGAATGGTTAGTGACTGCTGCCCTAGCTGTAATGGTGCAATTCTACCTTTTTTGGTTGCAAACTTCGAATTTTTGATGTTACTCGAAGTTAGTTACGTTTCAGAGTGCTAGTAATTTTCATCAATTTAGGTCCCTCTTGAATTAAAAGTGTACCTGAATTAAATGTAATCAACGTGAGTACTTGCCGAAAATACAGCAGACATCAGCCTATCAGTATCAACTGATGACAATAAGACGTAATATACTGCAGACGCCGTTAATAATTACGTGTCTCAGCGTCACTAAAATTCAAGTCACTATATTGAATTCAATTTCACAAAAACCTTACTGTGTTACATCACTAAGGCTCTATTATCGGCGCCCAAAGTAATATGCGAAGGAGATCCCCAGGAATCTCAGCAGATCAGTAACCGCTTCTTCATCAGGTAGCCAAACCATAGATTGCGAGTTTTTCCAACAAAGCAACACTACACATCTACTAATGTTGTCCTCTATAGAAAACACGAAGGTACACTTTTATTGATTGCGTGATACCGGTGATACTATTATCGCATTGACCTGGAAATGAAAGTAAACATAGTCTGACAATTACTTCCTAGCTTTACTTATAAATTTTCCTTTCTCCCTTCGCTTACATACATGCTTATTAAGGAGAGGCTTGTCTACTGTTTAAAAGAGGAATTAGGTCACTGTGATATTTGAAATATCTGTTACTTCTACAGCAACAGAATCGCCATTGAGTGATGCTGCTTAATAAACGGTATCTTTCGATTATAATCTAATATTATACGAAAAAATAACCCACTGAGGTTCTTGCCGGAGTTTTCTTAGGATAGGGCCGCGTTGTGTACCGGTTGACAATTTAGTAAAAATTAGTTACTCTAATTCTTGTTATTTTTTCTATGATAAATTGCAAGAACACCACTTTATTTCCTTAATGACTTGATAAACCAAGCAACGTCTAATATCATTGATACTAAATGATCACTTTGAGCTATCCATTAATAACTCAAATAGCCGATAATCAACTATCGATATCAGGACTATCATAACGGAGATTTTAGTCAAAAATTCGAAAACTAAACCAACGAGCGAAACTTGATAATCTATCAACGGCAATTTAGTTTTACAACGAATTTTATAACTACTACAAGAGTACCTCAGCTAACAGTCCGCTGCGTGAAGTTCACTGTTACAATACAATACTAGGGATGCGATGCAGTTAGCCGATCGCAAGAAAATTGAGGTGAGCGAGCATTTATTTTTTTATTTCAAAATCTGAAAAATTAAATTTTTGCGCCTGCGAACTTTTTCCATTAGTTTTAATGATAAATTTGTTTTTCGGTGATAATTCCTCAATGATATGTCCGATTTTTAATTTTATACCTCAAAACATGCCCCTAGATTGTCGTTATGACCATGCCAAATTTGGTTGAAATCAGATTTGTGGTTGCAAAGGAGTATCCGAGTTTACATATACTCACGCCTTTTTCCCTCCGGGGTAGGCAGAGACAACAGCCCGCCATCTGCTTCTGTCTTTACATACTTCACGAGCTTCCTTCACTGTCATTAAACCTTTCATGCAAGCCCGTTTCGAGTTTCGAGTGCCTTTGACCTACCCTTTTTTCAGTATCTCATTAATTTGATTAGTGTATATCCTGCGAGGTCGACCCCGGCTTGCCTGCCTACTTACATCTGCCTTATATACTTGGTGTGTCATTCGCTCAGTACTCATTCGTTCCAAGTGTCCAAACCACCTTAGCATACCCTTTTCAATTCTAGTAACAACATTCTCTTTCAGGCCACACCATTCTCGTATATCTGTGTTTCTCTTCCTATCAGCCAACCTTACTCCACACATACTACGCAATGACCGCATCTCCACTGCATTCACTCTACTTTCATGATTTTTCTGCCATACCCAACTTTCACTTCCATACATTAATGTGGGGACTAGCACGCCGTTATGAACCGCCAGTCGTGCCTTCTTCGGCACTGACTGGCCACTCACGAAGGAGTGTAGCGCACCATTCACACGATTTCCTGCAGTCACTCTCCTTTCAACATCTCCATCGTATCTTCCATCCCTTGTGAACAAACTACCCAAGTATACCAACTCTGACACTTGTTTTACACATTCACCTTCAATCATAACATTACATTCAGTCATTTCTTGCTGCCTCTCAAAAACCATAACGTTCGTCTTTCTTGCATTCACTTTCATACTTCTCGCTTTAAAGGCCACATTAATGCTGTTCACTATTTTCTGCAACTCCTGCGCTGATGATGCAAGTATAACTTGGTCATCGGCGTATAGGAGGCACTTAACATGCAGGTCTTCCATCTTTATTCCATATTCACACCCTTTCATATCACTCATACAGCTATCCATGAAAAGATTGAATAACCAAGGCGAAGCTACATATCCTTGCCTGACACCTTTAGAGATGTCAAACCAGTCTGTGTAGGCGCCATTAATCCTAACACAGGCTCTGGAGCCCTTGTACAATGACTTCAGGGCCCGTATTAAGTCGCAATCCATATAGTACCTTCCACAACTCATTCCTGTTCACCTTGTCATACACCTTTTCCAAGTCCACGAATGCGCAAAACACTTTCTGGTTTTTGGCCAGGTATTTCTGCACAACGCAGCGCAAGGAAAAGACTTGATCCGTACATCCCATTCCCTTTCGAAATCCCGCTTGCACATCCCAAATCTTATCATCAGTCATGCGTACTACGTACTACCCTATCAATCAAGATTTTGGCATACAATTTCCCAACCACACTTAGAAGGCTGATGCCGCGATGATTATGGCAGTCCTGTAAGCGGCTATCCCGCGTATAAGAGATTCGCTCGTCTTCGGCTCGCTCAGCTCAATAAATACAGTATGAAATCATTTTTTGAATAAAATATATATCTGCATCTTTATAATCCCACACAATGAAGAAGCTATTATTCGCAACGAATTACAATTATAACTACAATATACTTGAAGCATTGGCCTCGATAGATTATGCGGTGCTATTAAATATACGCACAACCAATTAAGATTTACTAATAATAAAAAGTGATGATAAGAAGCTTAGTTTCCTACTTTGATTTCCGTATTTAACATGGAACCTGGAAGCGAGAGCCCATGTGCACAGGCCGGGACCCAGCAGTCCCCGCTCCGCCAGGAACTCAAGGAGACATGGAAGGTGCGACTTGAGTAACAGAGGTGGGGAGAAGCCACCAGCGTAGCGATGAGGCCGGTCATGGAGGAAAGGTTGGAGGTTGAAGGCCTCAAGTGAACAGAGCTTTTTAAGAAAAATGATGTAACTGTATATAATGTGTTATTTGTAATTATCCTTGTATAAAAAGGTGAATAGTAAAACTATAACCAAAATTGAGTTGCTCTGAAAAGAGGAAGTTTAATATTTTTACATGAACCAGCTTTAACACTCTTACAAAACATTATTTAAAAATAATCCTAGTCACAAATTTTACCTGAAAAGAGAAACAACATTTAAAGCTATGGCTTCACCAGTTCTTACTTCTTATTTCAATATTCAGATTACAATATAATTGTCACTTGTTCAATCAGACATAACCTCTAAAATGACCGCCAGCTCCATTCAACAAACAAGTTCACAGATAAGATATACATCAAAGTTATTATGCGGCAAATCCAAACTACAAACTAAATGGAGTGTCATGCACTTCGTTTACATCTCCCCACGGTTTACAAATTTCACCAAGTTTTACTCTAGTATTGGAATAAGTTTTGTAATATGGAAGAGATTCGACTCTGACTTTTTGTGACCTGTGTTTACTTTGTAAATTGAATTGGATATTTTGTCTACAATTTGATAAGGTCCTATTTTCAATTCATCTAGTTTTTTCGGTTTAAACGGTTTCCGTTTTCAACATATACAACATCTCCGATTTTTAGTTCATAATGTTTTCTGTTTTTATCAAATCTTTGTTTATTATAATTGTGGGATTTTATACTATTTCTAAGGCAATTTTTCGGTCTCACAATTGATGAGTATGTGTTATATTTTCTTTCAGTTCATCTGGTAGAATTTCTACATTTTTTCCCTCCAAAAAATATTTTGGAGAGAACCCTGTTACACTATGTTCAGTTTCGTTATATTTTTCAGTGCATTCGTGAGCAATAGTTGTCCAAGCACTCTTGTCCCTCGTTTCATTAGTCCTGCAACGAATTTTATTAACCAATGTTTGGTTTAACCGTTCGTTTAATCCATTTGAAAATGGTGCATTTACTGCAGTGAAAACTATAGGTGTTTCTTCTATTTCTAAAAAAGTTTTGAAATACTTTGAATTTATGCCTGGATATTGATCAGATAGAATCAAGTCAATGTTATAATTTTGTGTTACTTTTTGAACAAGTTTCATAAAAACATTCGCACTCTGGGTTTTGGATGTCAAAATATAAACGTAACGAGTGAAGTGATCTACTAGAAGATGTAAATATGTTTTGGTTGAAAGAGCACCACCAAATCAAATCCTCCTATGGTGTCTATAGACACTATTTCAAACGGATAGGTAGCGGGACCTAAGTGGGACATTAGTCCAAACTTGAATTTTCCTCTAGATTTATTTTTTATACAGACATCACAGTTTTCGCAAATTTTTTTTATATTATCCATTAAATTTTTAGCCTGATAAAAGGATTTTATCTTGTTTTCCATTTGTTGTCTTCCTATGTGACAGTAGTAGTAATGTACATGTTTTATAATATTTTCACTAAACTCCTCAGTTAGTACAATCTTTTCATTTTTTCCTATCTTTTTATAATATTTATTATGTTTAAAAATAAGTTTATTTATATTTTGTTTTATATCTTCATTTTTATCTTGATCATTGCGTATGTCTTTTAATTTAACAAAATTCACTACTTTTAAACTACTTTCTTGATTTTCACACGATTCTAACACAGGGTTTCTGCTTAATGTATCTGCTTCTATATTATATTTGCCCGGAGAATATATTATTTTAAAATTGAACTGCGATAGATTGTATGTTAAATCTCCCAGTTCTTCGTCCGTTCTGGCTTTAATATTCATTTTTTCTAGAGGTTTGTGATCTGAAAAAATCGTGAATGTTTTCCCTATAAGCCAGTGTTGCCAGTATTTTACCGCTTCTTTTATTGCCAAACACTCAAGATATATGGCCTTTTTCTTTTTTTGGGAGTCATTAAATTTTTTGGAATTATATGCACAAGGCTTTTCATCACCATTGGGTTGGATTTGTTTAAAAATCGGACCTATACCCTGTATGCTAGCATCGGTATAAATATGTATTGGTAAGTCTGGATCAAATATGGCTAGAATAGGTTTTGAACAAAGTAGTTTTTTTTATAGTATCAAAGGATTCTTGACATTTTTCAGACCAAACGAATTTCTCTTCTTTTCTTAATAAATTATGTAAGGGGTCCAGTATAATTGAAATATTTGGCACATATTTTCCATAGAAATTAATTTTCCCCAAAAATTGTCGAACGTTTTTTTGTGTTTTCGGGATTGGAAATTCTTTTATGGCAATCAAATTATCTTTTAATGGAGTGACAGTATTGTTTTTTATTATGTGCCCTAGATATTGTACAGAGTCTTGTGCAAAATTACATTTCGTGAATTTTAATTTAAACCCTTCTAACAAAATTGCTTCCAATAACAAAGATATGTGCTTAATGTGTTTTCGAACGATTCAGAAAATACTAAAATGTCATCAATATAATTGACAGTAAATTACAGTTTATGCTGTCTTATAATGCTACTCAGTATTCTCTGAAAAATAGCGGGAGAAGTTTTCAGACCAAACGGAAGACATGTCCATTGATAGTGTGCCTCTTGAGTCACAAACGCAGTTTTGTGTCTATCTTCAATTTTAAGGGGTATTGACCAGAGTGCTGAGTTTACATCGAATGTTGAAAAAAATTTACATTTTCTTGTTTTAACCATCAGATCCTCGATTAGAGGAAATGGTTGCGATTGGGGAACTACAATTTTATTTAATTCGCGAAAATCTATACAAAGCCTTGCTCTCCTGCCTTCGTCTTTTTTAAATGCAAGTGTTACCGGGGCCGCAAAAGGGCTATATGACTCCTCAATTAAATTATTTTTTAGTAATTGTGATATTTGATATTCAATTTCTTTCATATCCTCAATAGAACACCTGTATGGTCTTTTGCTACAATATTTATCTATCACCAAGTCAATATGGGCTTCATAACCTTTTACAGTACCTTTTTTTTTTTTTTTCGTGCGGAAATCCCTTCGGATACCCCCCCGCCGGCCAGCGGGGGCGGTTATGTCCTACCTTTTACAGCACCTATATCATATTTGTCATTAGCGAAGACTGAATTATATTTCCCTATCAATTTATCAATATCAGATATTTGCTGGTGATCTAAATGATTTACTGAAATATCAAAATTATCTACTATTATATTTTCAATAAAGTTTATTTTATACTCATTAATGATAGTTTCTTTTTTATATTTCTTCGTAATATCAACACCGTTTTTTTCATAACATTTTCCTTGTTTATTCCCTATGTCACTACCTAAACTGCCAGGAACTTCTTTAGTGTATATAGGTTGCTTATCTTTATTTTTTATGTAATCTTTATTATTATTGCCGAAGACAGTTTGGGTGATATCTAAATTCTCCCTTTGCGTTAAATGAAATTTTTGTATGCAGTCCAACCCAACTAGGAAATCATGGTCGAAGTTGTCTTCCTCAATAACAAAAATATTAACATGTTTTTCAATTTCGAAAATTTTAATTTTTAATGTTACCATTCCTATTGACTTTTTTACGTCATTAATTGTTTTTAAACCCGCATTTTATCATAAGCAGGTATTTTTGTAATTTTGAATCTTGAATTTATTAAGGACACATTAGATCCTGAATCATAGATTCCTGGTGTTTCCAAAGTATCATTTATTAGTAATTTAATTTTTATTAATGGCGGAACTATTAGTTTTTTGGCTCAATTTCATTTAATTCTATTTCTAATTCCGAATTGTTACCACTCCTTATTTGATCTTTTTTTGGCCTATCATAATTCTTAATTCTGAACCAACATTGGGATTCATTATGGTAACGTATGCCTTTATTCTCTTTTTCACAAATTTTACACGGGCTAACCAAGGGCTTCCCATTTTTCTCTTTCATTTTACTTTCGGGAGTACCTATCTTTTTATCAGATGTTTTTTTTTTTCAATTAAATTTTTTAAGCATTTTGTATGCTTACTTTTTTCTAAAGATTTAGATCGGAAAAAGAGAACATCTAGGACGGGACTTGAACCCGCAACCAGTCCCTTACAGGGGGAATGCTCTGACCAACTGAAGAATTACGGTAGATGGCTCCAACGTCGCCTAAAGACGTAATAATGTATCGGAGAATTTCGAATATCTGGGACGTGTCTAGGTGGCTCAGTTGGTCAGAGCATTCCTCCTGTAAGGGACTGGTCGCGGGTTCAAGTCCCGTCCTAGATGTTCTCTTTTTCCGATCTAAATCTTTAGATTTTTTTTGTTTACTATATGCTCTAAACTTCTTAAATTATTAAATAAGTCTTTGGCTTCCTTTAAACTATTCCTATCAATCTTATCTGCAATAAAATCTGGTAATACGGTAGCAATCAGATCAATTAGAGTGAGCTTATCTATGGACTTATTTATTTCTAAGAGTAGTCTCTCCTTCTTTAACGCATACTCTAGTAATGAGCCCTGTCTGTATTTAAATAACATTGCATACCTGATCGGTGACCAACCCTTATCCGCATATGCTTCACAAAAGTTATTTTTCCGCATTACCCATTCTTAATTTATTGTATGCTGGATAAGCATAGAACTATACCAGTCTAAACAAGAATCTTCTATAAATAACCTAAAAATTTTTTTTTTTGATATCTTCTATTCCTATCCGAACACATTCTGCTTCAAAAGTAGTCATCCACTGGCACACATTAGTAGTCTTGCTATTGAATTTTTGTATTACAAATTTTTCTACCACTTTCCCCATATTCAAAGGTTTTGATGTGTCTTCCTTTATTACAGCGAAGTTTTCCATGATTCTTGTCAGAGATTGTTCCGAAATTCCTGTTGTAGAAGTTTGTGGTTTTGTTAGTTCCTCCAATAGGTATCCCCTTAATTGTTTATTTCTTTTTCTTCATCACAATAAATCGCCATCAAGTCGGGTTTCATGGATATCCACACCTGTCGTTTCTCATGTCGTCTTTGTAATGTAACCTTTACTTTCTGAAAGATTGGGGTCTGTGCTATTCCATCATGTAATTTTACAGGTTGGAAATTATCTGGGATCGCAAAGGTCCGGCCATCTAAATCCGTGATTGTCGTTACGCAAATAATATTTGTTTTCACATCTTCACTACTGGCTTTGACAATGAACTCGAATCTTAATTTTGTCATTATTCTTGTAACAAGCTGTACAAATGTTGTTTTATAATGTGTTAGTTGTAATTATCCTTGTATAATAAGGTGAATAGTAAAACTATAACCAAAATTGAGTTGCTCTGAAAAGAGGAAGTTTAATATTTTTACATGAACCAGCTTTAACACTCTTACAAAACATTATTTAAAAATAATCCTAATCACAAATGTTACCTGAAAAGAGAAACAACATGTAAAGCTATGGCTTCACCAGTTCTTACTTCTTATTTCAATATTCAGATTACAATATAATTGTCACTTGTTCAATCAGACATGACCTCTAAAATGACCGCCAGCTCCATACAACAAACAAGTTCACAGATAAGATATACATCAAAGTTATTATGCGGCAAATCCAAACTACAAACTAAATGGAGTGTCATGCACTTCGTTTACATGTATATAATGAAGCGTCGTTAGTAGCTTAGTTGTTAAGGCGTCCTCCTTACGATTGACAGTTTCCAGGTTCGAATCCTGACCATTACATTACCAATGTGAACCCACTCGAAACTCAAGCAATTAAGCGTAACTGGAGTGGTTAACGGGAACTTTAGTAATTTCGATTACAAATTTTTTAACAAAAAAGTCTTTTTAAAAAAAACTTAACTCTGTTCAAAATGCCAGGAAATATAAAGTAAACGTTCTTTAAAAAGAACTACCCAACAGTCAGCTGTTTTACTTTGCAATTTTATCACCCAAGACAAGAAATAAAAATGATGCATTAATATTAGACTGTCCCACTACTGTACACAGATTTCCGCATATTGTAAAACAGTATCATTAATTAGCAGTCGTCTTAAACATTCGAGAACTTTATAAAGAATTTTCCTGTGCCATTCTGCAATGTTTTCCTTTATAGTTCAAAGAAGAGGAATGAATTTCTAATACGCCCATGAACTTCGATAAATCAGTAGTGCATGACTGCTTTATATAGAATTTTCCTGTGCCATTCTGCAATGTTTTCCTTTATAGTTCAAAGAAGACGAATGAATTTCTAATACGCCCATGAACTTCGATAAATCAGTAGTGCATGACTGAGGATTGAACTTGAACCGCCGCGGCGGCTGGCGCGCGTAGTACATTAATATTTTGACTCACTTCGGTAGTCCAAATGAAGCAAACAATTAAGCCTGTTTGGCTTGTAATATAAGTATTAAGTTGTCATAGATAATAATTCATGATTAAATATTGATTACTTTTCAACTATGCTTATTGCAAATATAAATTCAGATCATTAAAATGTAGCATGATACCTAAACTGATAAAATATAGCATTAAGCTGTCAAATAAAACGTTTCGACATGAAAATTAACATTTGTGGAACTCGTTAAATGCAATTGAAATATAACTTCAAGTCAGATTGGTAATTACCTTTATTGGGCTAATTAATTTAATATGGAATTAGAATTTAACCATAAAAAGGTGTTTTATTAGATCAATAGTATTAATTGATTTATGGAAGATAAATACTTTTGATAGTAGAAGGTTTTCTTGTACATGTCATGGTACAATAAAAAGAAGTGGACAAATACATCAAAACTCAAAACGTTTTAAGATTAGCCTAGTCTTAAGTAGAGATTTGTCGAACTGTATATAGGCAGGCTTTCACCAATAAAATGATGCTCAGTGTTGATTGACCGTGATGGCTACACCAATTGTAACGCATGTACAAACATTTTGACTATGCCACAAAATAAGACTCTTAACCTGGTATGGGAATCGCTTTCAAAAAACGGCTTCTTAATGTAACATAGAAGTTAAAAGTTTTACCTTTCAAGCTTTAGTATTCTGTAAAATAATCTTAATAATATCGTACCTACTATTGTTTCAAAGAACCATTTCAGCAACAACTAAATAACCTACTATTGTTTCAAAGAAATGTAGTCAGAGTTATAAAATTATACGTTGCTACTGAAAACATCCAATTATCTTATCTTAGTATTAGTTTATATTACAACAATTGCAAAACATATGTGTATTATTTTGGATCTTATTATGCAGTTTATTTTAATGTTTAATGTATTATACAACTTTTATTTTATTTCATTGCATTTATGATGAAGTTAACTTAGGTCCTATCTGTTCCAGAGTTACATCCAATAATAGAATTTATTTAGAGTTAAAACAATTCGATCTAATACAATACAATTTTTTACTTTTAAGTGTGTCAAAATCATTCATACAGATACATATTATTATAAGTACAATCTTAAAATTATTCTTATGCTTTATTAATTTTATTAATGTCATTGTAACACATGCACATACTTACGCACTAGAGTAGATAAATATGTAAATGTCAATATAAAACTTTATGTCAATTTCATACACAAAATTTACAGTACAACATAAAATGGTGTTCATTCAATACAAATATATATATACACACAAACATACATGTCTATATACACACATATATATACACATATATATACACACACACACAGAAGCATAAATATATATTTATTTGTATATTTCATGTATGTCCGTTTAATATAAAATGTCATTTTTAATACATAGGTAGTTCGAATTAATTATTTATGAATTTTTAGTAAAATTTTTGTTTCAATAGAGGTTTATTTGGATAAAAAATAAATATTTAATAATTAGGTATTTTATGTCAAAGGTATTTATTTAGTTTTTATCGTCAAAGTATTATTGTATGCTGTAATAGCTTTTACTTATTAGGAAGCATTTTAGTTTGTTTACAAAAATGTTAATTTTTTTTTCTTTTTTTATGGGCTCAGGTAACTTGTTGTATACTTTTATTGACATGACCAAGGGACCCGAAGAATGCATTGTCAGCTTAGAGGTAGGCAGGTTTAATCTGTTTTTGTGTCTTAGTGTATACCTAAATTGAATGTTTTCGCGCGTATTATAGTGTTCGGGGTATTTTCGGCCAAACTTACATAGTTCCAAAATATATATGCTTGGCAATGTGAATATTTTTAGGTTTTGGAAGTGGGGCTTACAAGTGTCAGTTTGTTCTATATTGACTAAAATTCGTATTAGTTTTTTTGTTGATTAAATATAGTGGTGCATCTGTACTATTTCCCCACAAAATGACGCCATAGGTCAGCCAAGAATATGCATAGGCATAGTATGTAACCATAGCAGTTGCCAAATCAGTAGTTTTCTTGACTTCACGTAGAGCGTAGGAGAATTGTGATATTTTGGCTCTCGCCTTTTTGACGTGCGGTTTCCAGGTTATGTGGGTGTCTATTTTTAGACCAAGCAAATTAAATTCTTTTACAACTTCTAATTTCGAAATTTAAGTCTATAGGAATTTGCGCCTTTTGATGAGGGTGAAAGGGCATTATTTTTGTCTTTGCATAATTTATTTCTAAATTATGCAAATCCACCCACGATGCCGTTTTCTTCAAAATTGAATTTAACTTCACATCTAAATTTATGTTTTTTTTCCAATTTTTTCTACTTGGCTAGTGGTTTCGTTGAAAAATTCAATCTCTACTAGTTGTTTTCTCTCGGTTAGGTATGATGAGATCCACTTGTGAGCTGGTCCCCTTACTAGGTGTAATTCCATAGATTTTTTTTAATAGGATGTTAAACTGTACCTTATCATAGGCCTTGGTCATATCTAGCAGTATACCTTTTTTTTTTTTTTTTTTTTTTTATCGTGCGGAAATCCCTTCGGATACCCCGCCGGCCAGCAGTATACCTATTGCGTATTTTTTGTTGTTTATAATGTTAAGGGCTTCTTGTATGCACTTGTAGACAGCCAAAGTTGTTGACTTGTTTCTACGGAAGCCATATCGGCATTCGTCAAATATTCGAAATTTCTCACAAAAGGAATACATTCTATTACACATCGCTTTTTCGAAGATCTTTGAGGCAGTGGGCAACAGAGCAATCGGGCGGTAATTGCTTGGCTCGGTTTTTGAGTCTTTTTTGTGAATTGGCTTTATGACTGCGTGTTTTAGTTGGTCAGGAACGATGCCCTCCTCAAACGACTGGTTGACTAAAATGTAAAATGGTAACGTTAGTTCTTTGGCACAGTATTTGAATAGGTTAGGTGGAAACTCATCGATGCTATGACTCTTTTTATTACTAAGGTTTCTTAAAATCGTGGTAATTTCGCAAGGCTCTACAGGGTGAGAAATATAGTGTTTTCCGTTGTGTAGAGCACTGATGTTCCATTTGGCTCCCTATCTGACCTAGGGGTGGTTGTGTCCCCAATGGATGCAAAAAAATTATTAAAGTAGTCAGCTATCTGTCGGGGCTCGCTTATTAGGTCATTATTAGTTTTTAATTTAATATTTTGGTTATTTTTTTTGTTTTTTTTTTGTTGGTTTGCTCATTTATAATACTCCACATAGTTTTTGTTTTATTATTGGATTTTAATATTTTATTTTTATAGTGTAGTTTCTTTGAAGTAGCTACTACCTTTTTTAATATTTTTTCGTAGTTTTTGTAATATGTTTTGAGTATGAGGTTGTTTGTTCTTAGTGTAAGTATTTTAAGAAGTCTTTTATTTCTGCAAGAAAGTTTTATACCTACTGTCAGCCAATATTTTTTAAATATGTTTTTCAGTTTACTTTTTTGTACAGGCATGCATAAATTAAAAGACTTGTTAGTGTATCTTTGAATGCGTTATAGTTATCATTAATATTTTTATTAGACGATAAAATGTTCTGCCAGTTTTGCTCCTTAAGTTTATCCCTGAATTTACGCATATTTGTCTCACTGAATATTCTTATTTCTGTATGCCATCTGATTTGTTTTATTTTGGCGGAAGGTTGAGACCATGGATGGAATATTAAATATTTAGTTTGTATATGAAATTGGGCAGAAATAATGGAATTAAAAAGCTATTAGGATTAATTAAGGGATGAAGACAAAGTCTTAGGAAATTAGAATGTCATAGAGACTAGTAATAGTTATAATTGGATGGTTACTTGATTAAGGCGGGTTTAAAAAAAAGAACAACAACACCTCTCAGTGGGGAGTAGGAGAATTAATTATGCTTTGGCGCAATAAAAAGATTGTTAAGAAATATACAAAATTACTTGGGTATATCGTTCGTAATTAATGAAAACCCTTGTTGAAAAGATTAAAGAAGAGATTTTAGTACTTAGAATTATGTGGGGTCATTGTATGAAGAAATAATTCACGTTAAAAGAGGGATTTGGTGAGTGCAGTTGGCACTATACAGCTGTCTGCTGATTGGCTGAGGACATAGGACAGGGGCGCGGATGGCGGGGGGATAAATACGGCAGACGCGCGAGAAACGGGATTCTTTTGGGGAAACAGGGGAAGTGGAGACGCAAGATATTTTCTGGTGAGATAGTATTTTAGAGCTTTTAGCGGGACTTAGTTGTAATAAATATATTGGGGTTCGCGCGTTTCTTATTTGTGGGGTTGTTTTTGATTGGGTATTAATGATTCGCGTAAATAGTGGTTAACATAAAGTTAATTGATTTGGAGGAATCGCCATATTGAATTTGGTTCACTTTGTTTGTATAATGGGTTTATTGGGTGTAATGTGTTTGAATGATAATTGGTAAAAGGTAAACTACATTTTGGGGCGCGGTCGAAATAGGATAGGACCTTTACGAAAATGAAGACACCTAATGTAAGGTGTCTATAAAGTAATATGCGCATATACATGTGTATTGCTAATGTCTTGTGCTGTTGAGTCTGGCAGTGCATTCGTAAAGCAAATGCGGTCGTTTTATCATCTTTATTATGTTAGAAGTATGAGGTAGGGCTGCGGCATGTTAGCTGGTTTTCCCGTAGGAAACCCAAGGCAATATGCTTTGGTTATGGAGGGATACCTAACGGTGGCAATGACTCTATATCCCTCTGATAAGTCGTTAGTAGCCGATAACTTTTGAAGCGAGCGGCATTCCGATTTTCCCTAGAAACAGGATCGGAAAAGCTTCCTGAATGTGGGTGACTGTTCGTTCTGTAATAGGTAGGTACCGTCGAAGTGGAACCGTCCTTCTGGCCCAGGATCTGAACTTACGGAGCTCGCAGTTCAGTCTTATATGGGTTTCAGTTCACATCCCTGAGCCTCAGCTCGTGGACTGGGACAAGCACACCGTGGTAGGAATGTACACAAAGTCAAGCTTCACGAACTTGCTCCCAAACTCAGCTAGAAAAGGAATATAACTCACCACACGTTTAAAGTAAAATACAATGGGTTTTGATGAATAAATACCGGGATTAGTTCTGTAGGTAGACAGGAAGGTACACACATTGATTTGCGGAAATCTTAGGCATCACAACGTAGTTAATCTAGTTTATTTCAAAGTCTGCGTAATAATATTATTAATATCATATTTTATATCGATCTATAGGCCATATAAACTATCCGATGGTATGTAGGTAAGCTACTATTGCTGTAGGTCACGTAAGAATGGTGATACAGTGTGTAAAATTGTGAAAGTGAATCCTTACAGTGAAATTCTGGTGATTCTTTTAAAAAGTGTTGATTGTGTATAAAGCCTGGTTATAAACAATTAAAAATAACCACACCTAAGACTAAAATAATAATTAAACAAAAGACCTAGGTAATAACACCTACGATATCTGCTAATAACCAGTTGACCAAGAGTGATAATATTTATAATTAAATTCAGTGTTATCTCTCATTGCATGTGTTCGAATCGGGGTTCAAAGAGCCATCTCACGGTAGCTGAGAACCATAACCAAGTGGATACTGCTCGAGTCTAAAACCCCAGGAGTGTAATTCCTGTATACCAAAGTCCTTTACCATGGGACAGCTATACCAGTTCGATTATGTGATTAGAGAGTGTATTATTTCTTACAATAAACCTTTGAAACCACATCATTCTAAAGTGAATTGGTTACTAGCACCAGTTATAATATTAAACATTTTGTGCTAACAACCGAGCTGTGCACAGACTCAATTTATCGTTTAACATTTTAAAACAAGTGAAGTATCACAACAATAGTCATGTTGTTCGTGAACAATGTTTAAAGCGGCTTAAGCAAAGGGCGCTGTAGGTTGCTGCAAAAGCTATCATAATCAAAATATTATGGCAGTAAGATATGTATGTTCCTCTGTCAGCTTCATATTTACTCTGAATAGAGTATGGGGAATTTTATTTACCGCTCAATTCATCGTTTAACATTTTAAAACAAGTGAGGTATCACAACAATCGTCGTGTTAGTCGTGAACATTGTTTAAAGCGGCTTAAGCAAAAGGCGCTGTAGGTTGCTACAAAAGCTAGCATAATCAAAATATTACGACTAGGAAAAGAATGCTCCTCTGTCAGTTTCATAATTACTCTGCATAGAGTATGGGGAATTTTATTTACCGGATGTCTCGGTGTAGTAGGGGGAAGATATTATGAGAATCTTCAGATACCTACTTAGACACAGGAAGGACTGCGATACATACGATACTAGTGGAAGAGTCCTACTGTGACTGGCGTGTAAGGGGCCAGCACCTCGGGGGGACAAAGTCAAATTAACTAGGTACTTTGGGCAAGCACCACGGGGAGGAAACCTCAAAATAAGTAGGTACCTTTGTGTAGGAAAGTGAGTGTCAATAGTGTAATAGTTCTAATAAAGGGGTTAGCACCTCGGGGAGGAAAACTCAAATAAGTAGGTACTACAGTATAATAAAGTTATAGTTTTAATAAAGTTATTAAAACCATCTAGATATAACCCATATGTTCTTATTATTCAAAGTACTAGTTTAAAAGAGTAGGCTCTATAGGAAATAGAACTAGTAAGTTCTAATTCAATCGATATTACTATAAATATACTAACTCAGTAAAGGTTGTTTCCGTCCGCTGCCATAAAAGCCACTAAAAGATATTACAGAGATTATAAAGGGAGGAACTTGTTTGTTGCATGTTAGTTTAAGGCGAATGAGTTAGTAAAGGTTGTTTCATCCGCTCCCATGAAAGCCACTAAAAGATATTACAGAGATTATAAAAGAAGGAACTTATTTGTTGCATGTTAGTTTGAGGCGAATGAGTTAGTAAAGGTTGTTTCCATCCGCTCCCATAAAAGCCACTAAAAGGTATTACAGAGATTATAGAGGGAGGAACTTGTTTATTGCATGTTAGTTTGAGGCGAATGAGTTAGTAAAGGTAATTTCCATCCGCTCCCATAAAAGCCACTAAAAGGTATTACAGAGATTATAGAGGGAGGAACTTGTTTGTTGCATGTTAGTTTGAGGCGAATGAGTTAGTAAAGGTTGTTTCATCCGCTCCCATAAACGCCGCTAAAAGATATTACAGAGATTATAAAAGAAGGAACTTATTTGTTGCATGTTAGTTTGAGGCGAATGAATTAGTAAAGGTTGTTTGCATTCGCTACCGTCAAAGCCACTAAAGACATTAGGTTAATATGGAAGGAATTTGTGTAGGTATAATTGGATTTGAAGGATTGTTAGTAGATATGGAAGGAGTAAGGTTCTAATTTTGGATTATTTGAATGGGGCTTTTATTGATTATTTAAGGAAGTACAAATACGTAATGCAAGATTATGAACTACCAGTGACTATAGGGTTTAGGAAAGCTTATTTGGTTATTTCATAGTTTAATATGGTATCATTAGAAGGTTGTATAGATTGGGTGGAAATGAAATAGGTACGTAGTGGTTAGGTTGGAAGGTAGGTTGTAAGAAAAAGTTATTGATGAATCATTCTGATAGTGTTTCGAACAAAATAGGTTTAATGTTTTAATGTGGAAATGTAAATTAATTGGGGTTTGCGATTATATATATTTGGAATTAGGTTATCGAAGGTTTAAAATAGGAGTCAGCATTCTTCACTTTACTACTAGGGATACTAGGTATCATGATAAGGGTTCTTCTTAACCACTAGATTAATCACAGGCCAAGTTTATTAGAAATAAGTACGATTACTCAGTGAGTTTAAGTAGGTTAGTGAGTTATTTGAATGAATGGTACATGACAACAAGTAGGTGGAATAGGAATTAGGATAGCTGTAAGAAAGGAGTGAATGAGTAGTAGGTATAGGTAGTTATCTAGGGTAGGAAGTGTGAAGAAGGATTGAGTGAGTGAGTTGGTTTCGGAGTAGTAGGAGTGTTTGATTTAGTAAGGGGTGGTAGTTAAGGTGGGGGGGCGGTACAAACTGCCGTGAGAAAAATTCAGGTTTTCTTTATAAAAACGTTACAATTCATATAAATATAAATGTTTGTATAGATATTGTTACTCCAGAAAACGAAGTTGACACAGAGATAGATCATAGTCTGGAAGAGCACATAGGCTACTTTTTATATAGGGGATACGTTTTTATTAAGTCATACGGACGGATCAGTATTCTACGTGGGCGGAGCCGAGGGCATCAGCAAGTACATAATAAATCGCGGCACACGGTTTATTCATTACTCCACCTACTGCCTATATTTTGTTTAGTAAAGTTATCGTAAAATATAAAAATTTCACAAGATACATATATATAAATACGTGTTCGAGATCAACAAAAAATACTTACGCAGATAGATAATGATGATGGTTATTAATACAAAATGCATTTTTTATAACACACTGGTATTAACTTTTATACAATTGACTTTGACTGTATACAAATGTATAGTCAAAGACAATTGAATTCACAATAATCGTCGCATATCGCACATCAATAAACAATGCAAAAGTATTACAGGATTACTGACTGGTTGCATCCGAGGCTTTCACCTAAGAGCCCAGGGTCCGCTTACTGCTTCTTCTCCTTTTAGTTTGTTTTATACAGTTTAATGTAAGCGGGGCTTCAAGAACACCCTCTTTAGACAAATTACAAGATCAAAACAAGGCTATTTCGTTCATAACACGTAGACACTAAGTTTATTTTCTGGTCAGTATTTAAAAATTTTTGAAAGTCAACAGGGTCATATATATTATGATTAGTTAACCAGTTGGTAAATGAACCCCTACATTCAAAAATATAAATTTGACATTTTATTAACTAGATATGAATTTTATCTTTAAGCCACGTAACCCCTACATAAACGCAAGTGATTTAAACTGATTTGAATTGTAACATCACATTGGTTCGTGCGTAAACAATCTGCAGTCGCAAGGCTCAGTCATCTGCTCACGATACGAAAGGAAAAGCACAGTCTAAGTTATCTCGACATAAATTGAAAATCACTGCAAAGCGTTCTCATCTACAATTAGGCAATATATTGCTTTAGAACTGTAGAGTAACAATATTTTGAGATCCATCGATTAAATACTGCAATTAAATAATAAAACCCACTGCAATATGACTCGATCTAAATGATCTAAAAGATTTCTTATAACGCATGTTTAGGATGAGCGCAGATTAGAGACAAAAAAGTCTTAAAACAGACTTGTCACCGTACAGATTTTGTAGGCATTTGAAATGTGCATACTTTCATATGTTTCTGTAGAGCAATATTCTGTCTTAAGACGGTCTAATGAGCGCTCAGCCTTAATGTGCGTTCAGTGGACATCTACGTTGGTGTTATTGATTGTGTACAATCGAAACTTGAAAACACAGAAGCGTTTACTTTAATAACCTAGTTAATTAAATACGGGTATGTAAATTACTCAAGTTTATAAATGAGGATTTGAATTAGATATTCATTAATTTTTGCTAAAAAATTACCAATCTGTTACCAAATGGCGATTAATCTCTTGGTAAATACTTTCATGACCTGCTTGTTAGGTAATACTAAAGTTAAAAGGACTGCTTGTCAATGTATGTCTATAGTACCTACATCTTTATCAGATGAAAGGTAACCCCAGATACTTAACATTGAATTTCTGTGATCGTTGGGGTGTTTGTTCGACGCAATAGTAAGATTTAAATAGCGAATGAGCTTCTTCTTTAAGACTCTTCTCCTTCTATAAGACTGATTTCTCTCTCTCTAACATCATTAATCTGTAGCATTTATTTTGTCTTGGCCTTTTTCGCACCCTTAGATTAAAGGTTTAGTATACTGAAGATACTATATATACTTTTTATCGCACTGAATTAACTCTGATTTAAGTAGGTACCTAAATACATTAATCAGTAATATAGACACATCAATGCATTTAGAGGGATAATTTTTTGATAATCAATAATTGAAATGAAAGTACATTTTCAAAATAGACGATACCCGTCTGGAGAATCTTCGCTACGTTTAAATGTTTTTAAATATATTGTTATAGGTTTGCTTATATACAGGGTGGAAACGTATATCTAGCCAATTATTTCATTCGTTTTAAAAGAAATTGCTAAACTTTTAACTGATATTACCTTTAACTTTGATTAAAAACATTCTCGACCCAAACTTAAATAATATAATCAGAGCTTAATTAATGTAATTTTTAAAATTTATATCTGGCTCGTCAATCAGAACACACCCCGCCTGATGGTAGGTTTAGGTGAAGTTCAAAATGCAACAGCCACATTTTTGTATACTATTAATTCTACGCCCTACTTAAAGGACTATATAAACAAGGAAACATATGCGTAGGTGAACCATTCAAGTTCTTTATCATGCGACAATAATAGTCTATAATTAAGTTTATAACTACTTTTAATGTCATGGTATGAAACTAGGACGGTTACCAGCTTTGCAATCAACCCAAACTTAAGCGTAGCGAGATTTGCCTATCCAACAATAGGTCAACGTGACCGGTTGACTTTTTCCATTGATTTGGTTTTTCGGTGATTATTCCTCGATGGTAAGACCGATCTGGACATTCGACCCCTTACGACACTCAGTAATGTCTGCTTGATCACCGTGGCAAATTTGGTCGAGATCGGTCAAACGGTCTCGGAGGAGTATCATTTGTTTGAAATGCAACTTTGAAACCAAAGACACTTCGCTCGCCTTCGGCTCGCTACGCTTAATAATATACTTAGATGCAAACTAGATACTTTTTTATGTAATAGTGTCTCCTTAATCTTAAATGGCAATAGGCTCGCCCCCTATTACATTGGGACCTAAACATAATTGGCGAATCGTGGGTGTGTAATACATCTCTGCCTACCCCTTCGGGGATACAGGCGTGAAGTTATGTTATGTTAATCTTAATTTATTAGCATTACTATTGCTACCTTATACGGTTCCTTTGGGGTAATAAATCATTCCTCTAGCATTATCATGAATAGTAAAAAGGGTGACAAGGAACAAACCTACAATGTTGCTAGCAGTCATAGTCAAATTAAAATATGCTTATCATATATGTTCTACTACTCGTGATACATATTTGTCGTATTTACATATTTATGGATGATAGGTTCACGTTTGACCTCTATGTCACCTAAGTGACGATGTGGTCTACGATGGATCAAGTTTGCCTAGAAGGAACCTATTCACTCGAGACTTGAAGATTCCGAGGTTATAGCTTTCGGAAACACAGACTCAGGCAGGCAATTTCACTCCTTAACTGTATGCATAATAAATGTGTCGCCGAAACGTTTCGTGCGTATGAGTGGAATATCCACCATGTAGTAGCGGTGACGCGTCGCTGTGCGTCTGGTCGTTCGTTAGTGGAAAGGGCTTGGAGGTATCAAGTTGTGCAATTCCAGCGCACACTCTCCGAAATGCATCCAATAAAAGACCGATAGGCCTGCAACTTTGCGTCGATGTTCAATGTTCTGAAGCCTTTTCTCGACGAGTGCATCGTTGTTAATGAGCCTCTTGGCCCGTTTCTCTATTGTCTCTAGCGCTTCTAGATGGTATTTAGCAGAGCCATCACACAGATATGAGTAGTACTCCATACAGGATTAATAGTTATTTTATTATATTGATATTTTATTTAGTTTAGTTTAGTTAGATTTACAAAATATTCTATGTAGTTTAAATTGAATTGAATACTACAGATAATATAATATACATATAAGTAAAATAGATAGGCTGATAACACTTAATTTGGACACCATTTGCAATAAAATTGTCTTTGTTTTTAAATAAAAACATAAATTGTAAATACAGGATCGAACCTGCGCTTGGTACAGGTTGAGCAACTGTTCCAGTGTGAAGTACTGTCGCACCTTCGACAGAATGCCACGCTTTTTAGCAGTCACTTGAGCTTTAACCTCAATGTAAGACCCAAAATTGAGGGTGGATGTTAAAGTACCGCCGAAACGTATATGCAAAAAAATAAAGACCGAATAACACATCAAGCTAATAAAATATAAATGTCACTGCTGGTTATTAACAAGCTGGAATATTCTAGTCGTTATAAGCCATGCCACACATGTCGCAGTATAAGGGACTAGTGGTAGCTGCCCTCGTGAAATCCTAAAACCGGAATAAAGTGACCTATATGCTAATCTAGATTATAACCTATCCCTGTGATGAATTTCACATAGATCCATTCCGCCGAGCAAACCTAATAAGAGATAAGATATTTATATATGATATTATATTTAATAACGATAATTTCCGTTGTTTTTAGTGCACAGATAACTTTTTAATTGCTTGTGTTAGGAGTGCGTTCACCTCGGTAGTGTAATGGCCAGGATTCGAACCCGGGACCTCTCGATCGTAGGGTCGACTCCTTAACCACTAAGCTACTAACGCTTGACACCACTTAACTACCGCTGCGCTAATTTAAATACTGTTATATATGAGATATTAGTACGAGATACTAGTATGAGATACTAGTATTATGCAGATTGCTTTAATGACAAATCGTTTAACACAGTAAACGTGTGTAAGGTAGAATGGCCTTAACCTCAAGCGTATGAGTTTAATGTTATATCCACTTACACGAAAATCATTATCGTTCTAGGCTTGGCACACAATATTCATAACCTTGATGATATTAGAACCTTCATATTCCATGAAAATGAAAATATATATTTATAACGAGGTGAAAACTGTTCATCGAATATGTTTAAGTAAAATAATTTACATGTATTCTAGGAGCGATACCGAGGCCGAAAATGTATTTTTTTGAGTGTTTGTCTATTTATACGTTTGTCTGTTTGTCTGCAGGTTCTTATCGATGTTCTTCTATTGAACGAATTCAGCTGAAATTTGGCACGAACATTCTTCTAAGGTATGGTCATATCATAAGCTTCGGTATATATCATCACGCCATTATAGGTCTGATAGAAACAGCAGAGCAAAATTGATCTTAACTATTATTGATTATAACATTATTATTGCAAAGCAGATCTTCACAAAATTTGCAGTTCGGTAGAACACGGACATGATCAATATGCGGAATATAAACCATCACGCACGCACGCGGTGACGAGCAGTAAAATATAGTAGCCGCAATTGGCTATAGCGCAGGATTTCCTCTTGGGGTTGGAGGTTCACAGGGCAATCACTCCTGTAAAAGTGAAGATAAACCAAATTATGAATAGGATAAGTAGGAGAGCGGACCCATGTCTACAAAGTGCAAAATGTTGCAAGCAATTGGATTTACTACTAGGAAGATCTAGAAGAACGTCGCCATTAAAACAAAACGTTTCTGCTAATAATGGTATTAGAAACTGTCGCAATGTGGTTGTCTATTGTTTACCCGAAGATTATATACCATAATCATAATATTCCCGAATTTCATTTGCCTGAATGTTTTGTTTGCTCTAAATGACATATGACATACTTTTTATTGCCCGAAACTTAGATACCATAAGATACGAGTGCCATACGTATGTTTTTTTCATATTTTTAAATGCCATCATAATTATTAGACAAACTACTTCTGGGTGGTTTATAAAAAAATAACCACGAAGGGCATGGCGGGGTCTATTCGCTCGCTACGCTCGCTCAAACGACCCCCTCCCCCCTTCTAACCTAACCTATCTGAGTCGGGGTGCCCTAAAGTCCCGATTGCATCCAGTTTCTCCTGATATAACAACCGTTACACACCCAATGTCGATGGCAAATGATGTTATGGCATATGATAATTATGGCATGTGATAATTGTGGCATGTGATAATTAGGGTATGTGATAATTAGTGCCTACAATAATTATGACAAATGATGTTATGGTAAGTGACTTTATGGGAAACAAAGCTTCTAGCACGTGACTAATATAGCAAATAAGAGTAGGGCAAATGAATATTACGTCATATAATATTATGGCTGTTGACTATTATGGCAAATGATATTAGGTCAAATAAAATTCAGGCAAACGGCGGTATACCGTCGCAATTTAGCAATCCTTTGAATTTTTTACTCAATTTGTTTTGGAGTTTCCTTATAGTAGTTAATATCATCATATGCTATAATGGTCTCGAGTCTTTGGTCTACTTAATAACAATCGTTTCGTATAGGACTCGTAACCAAAATTAATGTGTATAGTGCGTTGTCCGTATAAAAAACTCTGTATCTGCGAAGGTCAGCAGGTACAATTATGCCTCAGCTATGCGACAGCCTCATCAACATAACTGAATTAATGCTATAGCCACGAGCGATTATATCATAACTAGCTGTTGCCCGTGGCTCCGCTTGGTATCAAATACTATGCCCGTTCTTGTGACGAACCGGAACCTAAGTAGGGAACAACATCCCGCAATCATACATTATACAGTTCACGAGCCATGTTGGGTACCCATTTGAATACCTAAAATTATAATACCTAAAGTTAAATAACCTAAGTTCAAAATACCTTTTTTTTTTTTTTCGTGCGGAAATCCCCTCGGATACCCCCCCGCCGGCCAGCGGGGGCGGTTATGTCGGGCTTGAACCGACTAAAACCGCACGCCATCTCGGGTCTGCAGACGCCGGGGTGTAAGGTTGCCCATAGAGCATATCCCTCGCACCCCGACTGACCCTTTTTTGGGGCGGTTATGTCGGGCTTGAACCGACTAAAACCGCACGCCGTCTTGGGTCTACAGACGCCGGGGTGTAAGGTTGCCCATAGAGCATATCCCTCGCACCCCGACTGACCCTGGGCCATCTCCGGTTTCGAGATGGCCACCTCGGGTTTGGGAACCACGGTGTCCCCGTCTTGCCCCGGTTTGGGGGAGGGGCGCTAGTCGCCCCACCGTCCCGGCCTGCTTCTGCTGGGGTGACAGGTGGCCTCACCCGCCACCCCCAGGCCTGCGCTCATGGAGGACGGAGGTCGTTAAGCGACCTCCGGCGCCTGAGTTGCCTGCGACGCGCGGCGAGCAAGTTGCGGGCTCGGCGGACCGGGAGAGTTCTAAGTCTCTCCCGGGCGCGCTCCGCCACCTCCTTCGCGAGCATTACATGCTCGCAGAAGGAGGCGGCGGCGGCCCACGCGCTCGCGCTCCGCACCATTGCCGCAATCATGCTGCCGAGCGAGAGGACTCCCACCCCGATGGCTGCCACGAGGTCACGCCTCGGCGCCTCCCACGCCGGGCAGTCCGCCAGCGTGTGCAGCCCTGAGTCCTCGCTCGCGTCGCAGTGATGACACTCAGGCGTTGGCTCCTTCCTGATACGATGCATGTGGTCCCCGAAGCACCCCTTCCCGGAGATCACCTGCGTCAGTCGGTAGGAGAGGCTTCCGTGTCGCCTCTCCAGCCAATCCTCCATGATGGGCCTTACCGCCGCTATTGCGGCGTGCCCTGCGGTTGGTCGCCCAAGTCGTTCCTTCCACTCCACCACGATGGCCTGGCGGAGCTGGGACTGCACGGCCTCGATTTCTCGAGGCTCGGGGTTCCATCCCTGCTCCCACGCCTCCTTTCGCCACTGGTACAGTTGCGAAAGGGCTCTCGCTTCCAGGTCCCATGGCGGAGTTCCGGCAAGGAGACTCGCCGCCTCGAAGGAGATCGTGCGGTACCCTCGGATGACCCTGATGACCAGAACTCGCTGCGGAGCGCGCAGCATCTGCACAGTTCTGGTCCTCAGGGCCTCCGCCCATATTGGGCACCCATACAGGGCCATGGACCGCACGATCCCCGCGTAGAGTCTCCTGCAGGAGTCATCGGGCCCCCTCATGTTGGGCAACAGCCGAGCCAGAGCAAGAGCTGTGCCCTTCAATTTGGGGGCCAGACTTCGGATGTGCTCTCCGAAGTCCCATCGGCCGTCGAGCACGAGCCCCAAATATTTCATTTGGGGCTTGATGCCGATGCGATTACCTCCCACGATGAGACTGGATCCCTCGGGTGGCTTGCTCCGAGGCCCATGGAAGAACAGGGCCTCGGTTTTATGCAGGGCCACCTCGAGACCCAGCCGCCGGATCCACCTAACGACTTGGGCAACTGCGGTCGTGGCCTTTCGGGTCGCTTCGCGGTACGTCGCCCCGCACGCCGTCACGAGCGTGTCGTCCGCGTAGCACGTGACGGCGGCACCGCCTACGAGCTCACCGCGAAGCACCCAGTCGTATCCGATGTTCCACAGGAGCGGCCCCAGGACCGATCCCTGTGGAACACCGCACGACATTTCACGCCGACCGAGACCGGTCACGGTTGGGTAGATGACGGCTCTCTCCGTCAAATACGCCCCGACTATGCGGCGGAGGTAGAGAGGCACTTCGTGATACACGAGCACCTCCCTAATGCAACTCCAGGGCAAGGTGTTGAACGCGTTGGCGATGTCCAGGGACACCGCCAACATCACCTCACCCCGGGCTACTGCATCCTCCGCCAGAGCCCTCACGCGCATGATGGCATCCACGGTGGAGCACCTCTGGCGGAAGCCATATTGGCCATCCGCCAGGTCCGGCCCCACTCTTGAGAGGTGCTCGACGAGGCGCTTCGCAATTACTCTTTCAAAGAGCTTGCACACCTCGTCGAGCAACACTATGGGCCGGTAGGCGGACGGCGAGTCCGCCGGGCGCCCCTCCTTTCGGATGAGGACCAGTTTCCCCATCTTCCACAATTTCGGAAACTGGCCCCGCTCCAAACATGCGCTGAGAAGCCCTCTCAGTCGGGGCTCGAGAGCGTCGTCGACTAGAGCTAGGACCCACGCTCGGCCTGGAATGCCGTCGGGTCCCGGGGCGGTGTGTTTGTACCGCCAGCTCTAGTTCTACCCAAGTGACCTCGGGCACGTCGTCGTCTTCCGCGTCGGGCGCCATGCGCAACCGAGGCGGGGTCATCTGCGGTGGAACATGTTCCACCGCTCGCCCTGGGAACAGGGAGCCAACAACTCCTCCGAGCAGATCCGGCTGGAGACACCGGGTTAACGGCGGGGCCTTGGGGCGCAGCTTGCCCCTCACCATCCGGTAGGGCCGCCCCCAAGGGTCCCGCTCCAGCGTCTCCAGCAGCTCGCGGAAGGCGTCCCGTTTGGAACGCCTTATCTCCGCTCGGAGATACAAATCCGCCTCTCGGGCCTCCGCATCTGCGGGGCGGTGACGCCTCCTACGGAATCGGGCCCACCGGCGGTGCGTGATCACGCAGGCCCGTCTGAGCTGCGCGATCTCCGACGACCACCAGTAGACCTGACCCCTCGGATTATAGGGCGGAGCCCTAGGCATTGCCGCGTCACAGACACGGGTCATGGCCTCCCGGAACCACTCCGCCTCATCGTCTATGCTGACAAGCCTGTCCGGCGCAGGGGCCCAGGCCTGTACGATGGCGGCTTCCAGGAGGAGCTCCCGATCAAGTCGCTTAAGCGCCCAACGTGGCTCGGGTGGAGCCGGTGCAGCCGGCGCGTCGCTCGCAGGGGGACACACGTCAAACCGAATGTATCGGTGATCCGAACTTGGGTCCTCCCCCAAAACGACGCGCCAGCCATGAACACGTCGCGCCAACGAGGGGCTCGCGAACGATAGGTCCACGATGGAGCTACCCCTGGAGGTCACGAACGTGTCCACTGCTCCCCGATTTAGGAGGACTAGGCCGAGTCGTGCGGCCCAGTCCACCAGTGCCCTGCCTCTATGCCCCGTCGCGCCCCTTTCGTGTCGGGAACCCCAGGCATACGACCAGGCGTTGAAGTCCCCGAGCACAAGGACCGGACGGGGCTGGCAGGCATTGACGACGACGGCCAGCTGACGGAGCCATTGCTCATATGCAGCTTGGTCTCGGTGCGGCGTGATATAAGCGGCCACGACCGCTATGTCGCCAACCGCTGCCGCCACGCAGCCGGGTCCCCTTGCAACGACGGCAAGAGGGGGGCTGCCGGCGGCAGGGTTGTGCACCAGTGCCGCCGACCCATCCTGCGCAGTTTCCCAGGTAGGCCCGAGGAACCGTGGGTGTATGGGTCGGCGACAGCGGCGACATTTATGGCCCACTGTGCCATGCTCTGGAGCAGAAGACCCTGAGCATAGGCACCGTGGCCTACGTTCGCCTGCAGGATGCGGAGTTGAGGATCCATTATGGGACCCCCATCTCCGCATCCCGCTGCGAACTAGGGGCGGAAGGCCGGCCTCCCGGCTTCGGCTCCCCTCCGGCACAGGCCTTGGTGCCAACCCTATGGTCAGCCGGCAACAGTGCAACGGGGCGCTACACGTGCCGGCCTTATGACCGGGCTGGCCGTTATCCGCGGTCCCCGCCGTTACCTCCGTCGTGCAGTGCACCCCCACATGGCCCACCGACAGGCACCTGAAGCACCTGGTCGGTCGGGCCTGCAGGAGCCGTGCCTGCGCCCTCAGGAAGCCTCCCACCAGGAGGCTCCGCCCGTCTGCGACCTTTTGGGCCGCCGCGATAGGGCAGCCGACAACTGCTGCCCCCTGTCCACCGCGGCCGAAGCGTATAGCTCCGGCCCTAATTGTGTCCGGGGAGCAGCCCCCGGCCTCCGCCACGGCGAGCCTGAGCTCTTCTGCCGTGACGGAGTCGTCCAGGCCCGTAATGCGCACTTCTGCGCATTTAATGGGCCTGGACACCCGGACGTCGGCTGCGTCCAGCGACTCCCTCAGCCGAGCCGCTAGGGCGTCGGCCTTGGGGCCACTGGCGGCGCCAGGGACCTCGAGAAGTCGGGCTCCTGTCCGTGTGCTCTTGCACCGGACGCCCGGGATCTCGAGGGCCTTGAGGCCGACGTTGGCCTTCACCTTGGCCAACACCTCGGCATACCCCATGCCTCTCCCCGCTGCCTCCGCCGTCAGGGTGACGACGACGGCCGTAGTGCGGGGGGCACGGAGCTTCCCCGGCGCTGCTTTCGCGGCGGCCGCGGCCCTCCTGGCCTTTTTGGCGGCCTTCTTGGCGGCCTTCTAGCCTTCCAGCGCCTCCACATAGGGGAGCCAGGACTCCGCCGACGGTGCCCTCGGCTGCGCCGGCCGCACCGACTGTGCAGGCTGCGCTGACCGACTCGCGGACGAGCGAGTCACGCGTGTCTGCTCCGCCGGCTGCGCCCGTTGCGCCGTTTGAGCCGAGCTCGCCATCCCCCTCTTGAGCTCCTCGACGGCTGCAGCTAGTCGAGCCGTCTTTCGACGGGACTCGGCCAGCTGCGCCGCCAGGCCCTCATTCTCGGAGGCGATGTCGAGCACAATGCGCAACATCGCCTCCTGCTCAGGGTTTGGGGACCCCTGGAAGGACGCGGTCACCTTCTGGAGTCTCTCCATGAGTGACCGCGTCCTCCCGCATGGCTCTGACACCGACACCGCTAAGGTGGAAGGCCTCGGCGGTGAGTTTCTCACGGCCCTTCTAATAGCCGAGGGGGCTCGGGTGGATTGCCCAGCCCTCACGCCACCACGCGCCCCTCGGCGGCCAGCAGCCACCTTGGACGCCGGCTTCGCCTCGTCGCTGCTGGAGGAGGAGGTCGTCCCAGTGAGAGTAAAGTCCTCATCCGACACGTCCTCCCCCGCCCGAGCCTTTGCGCGCCTCCTGCGCTTCCGGGTCCGCTGGACGCCCAGACCCACCGGGCTGCTCGCCCTGCTTCGCTCGTTAGCGGTGTCGAATTTCTCCGACACCGCTGAGGTATTTGGCGTCACCTCCACGCTTGTTTGCTGCGCGATCTCCGCGCAGACTCCGTCGTTCTCGATGTCCTTTTCATTGCCTTGGTCTGTGTTGTGTTTTAATCGGTCCGTTTTATTTTTAATTTGTTGGTTAATGTCCATAGCATATCCCACGAGTATGGGGGAAAGGTGGTCCATCCAGGCGGTGCCCCCTGCACCTGGATAAGCCTATATACTATGGAGGTCGACTGGTATCCCGACTGACCCTGGGCCATCTCCGGTTTCGAGATGGCCCCCTCGGGTTTGGGAACCACGGTGTCCCCGTCTTGCCCCGGTTTGGGGGAGGGGCGTTAGTCGCCCCACAGTCCCGGCCTGCTTCTGCTGGGGTGACAGGCGGCCTCACCTGCCACCCCCAGGCCTGCGCTCATGGAGGACAGAGGTCGTTAAGCGACCTCCGGCGCCTGAGTCGCCTGCGACGCGCGGCGAGCATGTTGCGGGCTCGGCGGGCCGGGAGAGTTCTGAACCTCTCCCGGGCGCGCTCCGCCGTCTCCTTCGCGAGCATCACATGCTCGCAGAAGGAGGTGGCGGTGGCCCACGCGCTCGCGCTCCGCACCATTGCCGCAATCATGCTGCCGAGCGAGAGGACTCCCACCCCGATAGCTGCCACGAGGTCACGCCTCGGCAAGTTCAAAATACCTTGTTTTTTTTTTTTTTTTTTTTTTCGTGCGGAAATCCCTTCGGATACCCCCCCGCGTGCCAGCGGGGGCGGTTATGTCGGGCTTGAACCGACTAAAACCGCACGCCGTCTCGGGTCTACAGACGCCGGGGTGTAAGGTTGCCCATAGAGCATATCCCTCGCACCCCGACTGACCCTGGGCCATCTCCGGTTTCGAGATGGCCCCCTCGGGAAGTTCAAAATACCTAAAATCTAAATACCAAATGGTTTAAAATACCTAAACCACTAATACCTAAGTACTTAATACCTAAATTTGAAATACCTATTGGACTAAGTAGGTACCTAATGTTTAAAATGCCTAAAGTTAAAACAACAAAGGTTGATATACCAAAATTTAATATACCAAATGGTCAAAATACCTAAAAATAATGCACCACACACCACACACAACAATATGTGGGTAGATCAGTAAAAAATATTTTGAATTGTACGTTTACTATTTGTGTCGTCAGTTGTTAGTCATCCACAGATAATATAATTGATACGTGAAAAGTTACGGAAAATGACTGAATACAATGTTAGTGTATTGTAGTGTTAGTGTATGACACTGCCCACCCCGACTCGGATAGGTTAGGTTAGAAGGCTAAGGCGGGAGCGGAGCGGAGCTCCCGCATTAGCCTTCGTGGTTATTTTTTTTTATAACCACACATACAAGGATTTGGAACTTCAGGATTGGAGCAGACAATCCTTGTATGAGTGGTTATAAAAAAAAATAATCACGAAGGCTAAGGCGGGAGCTCCGCTCCCGCCTTAGCCTTCTAACCTAACCTATCCGAGTCGGGGTGAGCAGTGTCCCTTTTTCTTTAACCCGTACCACATATTATTTCTTAAATTGTCGGTATTTTAATTTTCGGTATTTAGAACTTTCGATCATATAAACATTCGGGATTTTAATATTAGGCCTTCCGTTCGTAGGGCTTATGAAATTCGATAATTTCAAATTAGGCATTGTAATACGTACTCACTATAATATCAATTTGTCATTTAAAGCTTTGGGTATTTTAAAAGTAAGTCAAACAACCATTAGGTATTTCGATTTTAGGTATGTTTTAGTCGGTTCAAGCCCGACATAACCGCCCCCGCTGGCACGCGGGGGGGTATCCGAAGGGATTTCCGCACGATAAAAAAAAAAAAAAAAAAAAAAAAGGTATTTTGAACTGGGGTGTGTGTTGGGTAACCTCCTCGAGTGTCACTCCGATTCCGATCCCGCTGCAGTCCGGGGGGAACGGAATCGGAGCGGCTGGTACACCCTGGGCGGCGGTCAATGGCTTCCCCTTCACCCCTTCATAGGGTTGGCATTGATCGTCGGCCAATACCCAACGTGGCGGGAACACATCGCTCTCCGTACTCCTCTGCTTTCAGAGGAGACAGGATGAGCGATGCTGTTAGTGGTGAGATGGCCCAGGGTCAGCCGGGGTGCGAGGGATATGCTCTATGGGTAACCTTACACCCCGGCGTCTGAAGACCCGAGACGGCGTGCGGTTTTAGTCAGTGCAAGCCCGACATAACCGCCCCCGCTGACCGGCGGGGGGGTATCCGAAGGGATTTCCGCACGATAAAAAAAAAAAAAAAAAAAAAAAAAGGTATTATAATTTTAGGTATTCAAATACGTACCCCCCATGTTACTATCTTAGATAAGGTCGGTTCAAATACTCACGCTTTCTTACCTCCAGGGTAGGCTGAGACAACAGCTCGCCATCTGCTTCTATCCTTACACATTTCACAAGCTTCTTCTATTGTCATTAAACCTTTCATGCAAGCTCTGTCCTTTTTCAATACATCAATAATTTTATCAGTGGATATTCTGCGAGGTTGATCCCGGTCTGCCTGCCCACTAACATGTGCCTTACATACTTGGCGTGTCATTGTTCAGTATGTTATTTAGAGACGAATAATCTGGACCATTTGAAAACACATGTAATACATATATTAGTAAAAAAAGATATATAAAGCCCTAGACATTTTTTTGACATAGTCGTTACTTATAAAAGGTGTGTTAAACTTAATGTTAACTGTCGTATGTGATAATAAAGAGGTGAAATTGTCGTTTTTATTATCAACTGCAAAGAAAATGCAATATCGTAACTGCCTCGATGGCTTACAAATACATAAAAAAATTTACTACTTTGTTACTGATATTGTCGGAAGATTACGCGAATGTCACACATTGAAATAAAACTATTTTTTAACGGATTTTATCGCGATTTATTTGATGTTATTTTATATATTACATTGAACCCGACGTTTCTGTTGCTTTTCAACAGATGGCTGTTGAAAAGCAACAGAAACGTCGGGTTCAATGAATTCAAGAAAATGCAATATCGTAACTGCCTCGATGGCTTACAAATACATAAAAAAAATTACTACTTTGTTACTGATATTGCCGGAAGTTTACGCGAATGTCACACATTGAAATAAAACTATTTTTTAACGGATTCTATCGCGATTTATTTGATGTTATTTTATATTTTACATTGAACCCGACGTTTCTGTTGCTTTTCAACAGCCATGGTCACGGGGGGAAAATAACATCAATTAAATTATTTCATTATTTTGTTACTTTTTTCATAACGTTTCAGATCATAAAAGCATAATCATCATCCGAGCGCCAATATATGGAATAACATATATTCTAATTTCTATCCCGCGAAAATGTAATTGCGGGTTGTGGCAACGTGATTAGTCTTCCACACAGGTGAAATCAAATGAATTTTATCGTCAACTGGGCGTCAACGGCTCCAGTGGACGATAAATTTCATTTCAACATTTGAATTTTAGCACGAATATAAATATTAGGTCATTACATATGGGGGTGCTTGGTTGGGGACCTCCACGCGGTGCACCCTGGGCAACGGAGACGGCAGCGCCTCTCTCCTAGGGCGGGGGAGACGCTGCCGCCTACGGCCAACTCCGACCGAGGCGAGGACGGCCCTGTTGAGGGCTGTTCGGAAGCTTTCCACGTGTCCCTCTGATTAGCAGATGGCACAGTGGAGAGCAAGTAAGGGGGCCATTTCGAAACCGGAGATGGCCCAGGGTCAGTCGGGGTGCGAGGGATATGCTCTATGGGTAACCTTACACCCCGGCGTCTTAAGACCCGAGACGGCGTGCGGTTTTAGTCGGTTCAAGCCCGACATAACCGCCCCCGCTGGAGACCCCCGCTCTCCAGCGGGGGCGGTAGCCGAAGGGATTTCCGCACGAAAAAAAAAAATAAGGTCGTTACATATGAAATTGCCGTTTTTCTTGAAGAAAATGGAGGAAACCCAATTTTCAGTACTAACATTTTAGCATTTTTTTTTAGGAATGACAAATCCAAATTTTATGTTTTTTTTTTGTGTATGAATGAGACAACATTAAGCTAACAAACAGCAACTTTTATTACATTTTTGAAAAGTGACAGCTGTTAAGTAATACGAAATTTATCATCAAAATGGATAGTATTTAGAAAGTACTGTTTTCGAAGATCGAATTAATTTATCAAGCGGCCAATAAAAATAAAATTTAATACATAATTCTTCTAGTAGATCTTGAAATCAACTTTCAAACAAAATATAAATACTGGAAATAGCTATTAAATTACAGGAATAACGAAGTCATGAATTTGTAAGAAAATTTCGGCAATTTCATAGGTAAAGACCTATTATTACTGTATATAGAGCCCCAAGAAAATCTTCAGGTCTATACCAACGTCATCTGCAAGCACGCCTGCTGATTGACCGCCGAGGCTATCTTTCCTATTGGGACTGGGAGATCAAACGGTAGAGGCACCTATAAAAGTCAAGGCTATATATATAGGATAAAGAAAATAGTTGGACACCGGACCCTGGGTAGAAAACCGGAAAGTGCGAGCATGGGATGCGACTGGGACTGGCGCTTGGATAAAGAAGCGAAGAATCAATATTGATTCATAAAATAGGATCATTGGGCATTTACTCTAGCCCTAAATCATAGTACTGTTTTATTAAAACAGTTATAATAAAGATGCGTACCTGGTGAACTTTTGCGCTATAGATAACATTTTAGATAAACTATAGGGTCACATTCCGTAGAGGAGTTCCCCGTAGCCTCGATTTTATAACAAAATAACTTTCATATATTTTTAAGCCCCACTCCATTCAAGTAGTGTTAGCTAACGTTATTATTATTACACGTGTGAATTATGTCATCAATAAACATTGTTAATAGCTATCGATAGTATAATTTAATTATCATCATCAACCTATTCTAGTCCACTGCTGGACATAGATCTCCCCTAATGAGCGCCATAGCGCCCTGTCTTCAGCTTGCCGCATCCAGCATCTGCCCGCAGATCGTCATCCCACCTGGCCGGAGGGCGTCCTACACTACGTTTGCCGAGTCGCGGTCTCCACTCAAGAACACGTTTACCCCAGCGGTTGTCGGTTCTTCGCGAGATATGGCCGGCCCACTGCCACTTCAGCTTGCTTATTCTTTGAGCTATGTCGATAACCTTGGTTCTCTGTCGGATGTATTCGTTACGAATCCTATCCTTCAGAGAAACTCCGAGCATAGCTCTTTCCATAGCTCGCTGAGCGACTTTGAACTGGTGGACCAGCCCTACCGTGAGTGTCCACGTCTCAGCTCCGTAGGTCATTACGGGTAGGACGCACTGATTGAAAACTTTCGTTTTCAAACACTGCGGTATGGATGACGAGAAAACCCGACGTAGTTTCCCAAACGCTGCCCAGCCTAGCTGGATCCTCCTCTTGGCCTCCTTCTCAAAATTGTTTTTACCCAACTGCACAATCTGCCCGAGGTAAGTGTACTCAGAAACAATTTCAAGAAGGTGGCCATCCACGACGACCGGTCCTGGATCAATGTGGCCATTGATCAAGACTTTGGTTTTATCCAAATTCATGCCAAGACCGATGCGTCGCGAGGCTGAAGCTAGGCCGTCCAGCATCTGGGTTAGCTCCTCTAGCGACTCCGCCATTAAGACTATGTCATCAGCGAATCGCAGGTGTGAGATGTAGTCCCCGTTTATATTTATGCTCTTACCTTTCCAGTCCAGCGTCTTAAACATATCTTCCAATGCGCTCGTGAACAGTTTCGGGGATATGACATCCCCCTGTCTCACTCCTCTGCGCAATTGGATGGGTTTAGACTGCTGACCCTGTACTTGGACACTCATAGTGGCGGCTTCGTAAAGGCATCTCAGCACCTCGACATAACGATAGTCTACTTAACATCGCTGTAAGGATTCCAGAACAGCCCAAGTTTCAACGGAGTCAAATGCCTTTTCATAGTCCACAAAAGCGAGACACAGGGGCTGATTATACTCTTCGGACTTCTGTATAATCTGCCTCACTATGTGAATGTGGTCTATGGTGCCATATCCTCCGCGGAACCCAGCCTGTTCCGGTGGCTGGAACTCGTAGAGTCTCCTGGCGAGACGATTCGTGACCACTCGTGAAAATAGCTTATAGACGTGGCTCAGGAGTGTGATGGGTCTGTAGTTTTTAAGGAGGGTCTTATCACCCTTCTTAAAAAAGAGAACAACCAAACTCCCGCTCCACGCCTTAGGAGTTCTCCCACTGTGAAGGACGGCGTTAAAGAGCTTCTGTAACTCCTGTATGACAGGAGCTCCTCCTGCCTTCAGAAGCTCTGAAGTAATTCCATCCTCACCGGGGGCTTTTCCATTTTTAAGCTGCTTCAGAGCTAACACGATCTCGTCTTGACTGATATCAGGCAGTTCGTCGGTATAGTGGCGTGTCAGGGTGGCTCTGGAATCATGGTCGTCTCGTCGAGGACGGGGAGCATGTGCAGTATACAGACGGCCATAGAAATCCTCTATCTCGGCGGAGATCTCCGGCTTCGATAAGACGGTCCTCCCATCATGCGTTATGAGCTTCGTCAGATGGCTCCTTCCAAGCTGCTGAGTGAATACTTTGGACCCTCGGTTTCGCTCTATCGCCTCTTCAATGAGGCGTGTGTTGGAGCTCCGAAGGTCGCGCCGTACCATCTTCGCAATTTCCTTGTTTAGGTGTGACCTGTCTGACGAAGTCGCTTGGGTGGTTTCCCGTCTTCTTGCCATCAGCCCCAGAGTCTCATCCGAGAGTTTGGACTTCCTGCCAGTGCGCTGTTTTTTGCAGAACTTGATGCCCTCGTCTCTCAGCGTTTCGACCAGATTGTGTAGGGTCTCGTCAGCGTCATCAGTGGGTTCCAAGGCAACAAATCTTTCCCCGAGAAGCTGCTGGAACTTCTCGGTGCCCGCCATGATTTGGGTTGGGTTAGGTCGGAGCGTGGACATCATCAAACGGTTTCTTTCAAGCTTTAGGTTGATATTCAGAGAGCCTCGGAGCAGTCGGTGATCAGATCCGGTATTAAACCTGTTGATCACTGAGACTTCTCTGAATATGTGCTTGCTATCCGTCATGATGAAGTCGATCTCATTGTTTGTCACAGCGTCGGGGCTTTGCCATGTCCACTTCCTTTGAGGCTGTTTCTTAAAGAAGGAATTCATTAAGAATAGTCCCTCTTTCTCAAGGAAGTTGACAAGCATTTGTCCCCTGTGATTCCTAACTCCATAACCATGCGGGCCTATACGGGATTCGTACCCAGACTGGGTACCCACCTTGCCGTTAAAGTCCCCCATAACAACGTTGAAGTGAGCCTTAGTGGTGTTGTGCAAGGCTTTGGATATGTCTTCATACATATCCTCCACTTCATCATCCGAGTGTGCCGAGGTCGGTGCGTAGACCTGAATAACCTTCATGCTATACCGCTTGGATAGCCGAAGGATCAGGTACGCTACCCTGTTCGACACGCTGGAGATTTCTTGAACGTTGTTAGAGTGGGCCCTATTGACGAGGAAACCTACGCCACCCTGGGATGTTTTATCACCCTCGCGAAAGTAGAGAAGATGGCCCGAGTCAAGGGTTACGGTGTCCTCTCCCTCTCTACGGACTTCGCATAACCCGAGAACATGCCATTTAATGTTCTCTAACTCCACTTCCAACTGCGCTAGATGATGGTCAAGCCTCAGAGTGCGTCCGTTATACGTAGCCAGGGTTAGTTTGTGAAGGGTTTGGTAGCCTATTGTAGCCCGGGGATTCTTAGCACCCCCTGCCCCGCCGTTACCATGGCCGCTACCATGACCAGGGATAGCGAGGCGGCCGGGAACTGGGGGCCATCTTTTGGCTGTTTCCTTCATTTGGGGGTAGTGCCCATAATCCCCACGCTGGGCAGGCGGGTTGGGGATCGCAGTTTGTTGGAGGGGTTGTTCTGCGGGGGTGCTGCTACCCGCCCCCGGATATGTCCCTTAGTCGCCTCTTACGACACCCACGGGAAGACTTGGGTTGGTGCTATTCTCTTCTAGGCCGGCACCACACAGCCATTATTAATATTTTATATTATTAATAATTTAATTATATTGTAAATTTATTATCATCAACCTAGCGGTGATACCGATTGCATTCGAGGTTTTAACCTCAGAGCCCAAGGTTCGCTTTTCTATTTTTCTGGTCCACTTTCAACATACTTGGTAACGAAACCAGTACCACGCATGTCATCTTTTACGACGTCAAGCGAGCATTTCTTGGGTCTACCTCTGCCGGCGGAAGCATGTCGCTCAGACATTTATTATTCGCGTAGTCAGGCGGTCGTCACAAAACCTGGTTCTACCAGCGAAGTCGGCACTCCTGCTTATTCAAAATTAACATTCAAATGACTAATTTTGTAAACCACCAAAAGGCATTCTGTCAAGATGTCTATTTTGTTTATGAACACGTCTCAAACATTTACTCAGTAATATATCACGCCCAAACTATAACAAAACATCGGCCTGTCGTCAACCACAATAATATCGATTTATATTACTTAATCGTGAACTATGCAACTTGTATGAGGTTATTAATGTACCAGCCTTCGTGGTCGAATATAGAATGCAATTATATGATGATTTATTGTCGGTAGCCCTGCTCACGCGCCGATGGTACTGGATAACACTTTAATTGAAGACTCGTCTGCCGTCGATCACCGCTCATGGTCGGCGTACACACGATCCGATACTTGAATGCTCTAGTTCTTGGTGCTTAATTTGCTGCTTTACCAATGCATTTTAATTTATGTGAACAGGATATTTTTTGAAATGGTTATAAGTGTGACATAATAGTACACATCTCTTATATTCTTAAGTTATAGCATCTAAAGGATAAAGAAAAAAAAACTGAATCGATTGTATGTAATTAGCAAAAAGCAAAAGAAATAAAACCAATAATAATTTAGGTATTTTAGTAGACTCTTAATCTAGTAGGTACGTACTGTGCCGGGGTGTGTGTTGGGTAACCTCCTCGAGTGTCGCTCCGATTCCGATCCCGCTGCAGTCCGGGGGGAACGGAATCGGAGCGGCCGGTACACCCTGGGCGGCGGTCAATGGCTTCCCCTTCACCCCTTCATAGGGTTGGCATTGATCGTCGGCCAATACCCAACGTGGCTTGAACACATCGCTCTCCGTACTCCTCTGCTTTCAGAGGTGACAGGATGAGCGATGCTGTTAGTGGTGAGATGGCCCAGGGTCAGTCGAGGTGCGAGGGATATGCTCTATGGGTAACCTTACACCCCGGCGTCTGAAGACCCGAGACGGCGTGCGGTTTTAGTCGGTGCAAGCCCGACATAACCGCCCCCGCTGGCCGGCGGGGGGGTATCCGAAGGGATTTCCGCACGATAAAAAAACAAAAAAAAAAAAAGGTACGTACTGTGCCAGTACTGTGTGTGTATTTTTTCCGCACGAAAAAAAAAAAGGTACGTAATGTGCAGTTCCATGCTAGAAATGAGAACTATATTCTACGCAGGAAAGAACCTGTCTTTTCCATAAAATTACACCACTGCTTCAGTGTGAAAAGAAGCTTTGGAAAATCTTGAGAAGATGTTTTTGAAGGTTCCGAATTTAAATAAGAATATTGTAATGAAACTATGAATATAATTATAGGTTATGTTAGGAATAGAGGTATCACTGGCATATTGCCTTTGCCAGAGGAAAACGAGAAAGAAAAGGAAGAAAAACGGATATACACTCACAAACAATATGAAATACAGCATATCCATGTTTAATAGGTTAATAAGTTGATAATTCCCTAGTCGGGTTAACCAATTTGTGCTGGAGAAACATGGATTTAACAGTTCGTACACATGGTCTATTTGCAATTCTATACTATTATAAAATTTTAATTTTAATAAAAAATAAATAAGGTTTACCAATGTTGCAACGTGCCATGACATTTTTTAGTCTAATAAGGCCAAATAAGTAATAAAGTAACTTTAAACCGGTAATAGATAGCCATAAAAATGTATGACATATAAATTGCAAACAAAATTAATTAACATGTTTTGATATATAAAACAAGCTTATTTAGTGGCTTGTTGAAAGTCTCTAGAAAAAGTCTTCATTTTATCGGGTCACCCATTGATGTCTATATTAAGTCCTAGCTTTAGATCGCTTAAGGTTGGGTGCTTAGAACCAAAAAAACCTCATCGGAAAGCCTCTCTTCTTTTCTGTCAAAGTGAGAGTGGTTCTCGTTTTGGGTTGCTCTGTTTTTTCTCCACGGGGCTCTCTTACCTTTTCTATCAAAAGTCCTAGAACGCTTAGTTTACAGTCAATTAGCTTCATACCTTACAAGGAACAATCTCCTGAATTCACTCCATTCAGGATTCCGTCCTGGAAACAGCACGGCCAGCACATTGATCAAGGTTACTGACGACATCAGTCTAGGCATGGAGAAGGGAAATCTTACGGTACTCTCCTTACTTGATTTCAGCAATGCGTTTAATACTGTAGATTTTCATATCCTGCTTGGCATACTGCGCTCTATTAACATATCTCTAACAGTGATTGATTGGTTTCATAGTTACCTGTTTGGGCAGTTAGCATATATCGTTTTTAATGGTATTCCACTGGAAATATGCCAAAGTGTGAAGAACTTAGGGATATGAGGACGTCACCGAGGAGCAACTCGATAAGCTTGAGCGCCTTCAAAACTTTTGCATTAGATTTATATTTGGTCTACGCAAATATGATCACGTATCAGAGTTTCGCATATTGCTCAAGTGGCTCCCAATTCGACTTCGACGGAATACTCATATTCTTGCCATGCTTTATAGTATTCTCTTTAATCCCAATTCTCCCTGTTATTTAAAAGAGCGTTTCGTGTTCCTCAATGACACACATTTAAAATCCTTGAGGTCGTCAGAATCATTGGTATTGGTAGTACCTAGACATTCTACGATTTTTTATAATAAATCGTTCACTGTACAGGCTGTACGGTTATGGAATGCACTGCCATTATCGTTTAGACGGGCACAAACACTGGCCATCTTCAAAACGATGGTGAAAGGGTTACTACCTGGGCCTATAGTCTCCCCGATTCCTTTTTTTTTGCGTTATGTGCTGTCTAAGTTTCGTACGAGATATAAAAATAATTTATGTGTAGGTTTAGTATATATGTAAATATTGTATGTATATATGAATAATTTATATTACCTACAATTATGTTCGATTATATATGTCTGTTTATGTATCATTGTATGCTTATTTTTAGGTATATGTACCTAGTAAATTGCAATCATATGTGTTTATAATCTAGTCTGTTACATTATATGACTACGTTACTCCTCTATTTATTTCCTATTACACCAATAACTACCCAATATACGATTTAGCTCATTTAGAATTCATGCCCATCCAAAGGTTGCCTGTAAGATATTGCTTTTAGCGATAAGGCCGCCATTTGTACATGTAATGTTTGAGTTTCCATATATGTATATTCTGATTGGTGTACAATAAAGTATATATCTATCTATCTCTCTGGTCATCTAATAGTACAGTAGAGACACGGGTAGGAATTGGGTTGATATGTTGTCTTTGAATTATTTACGAGTGGTGGATTTGGCCTATAACATACCGTATTACATAGCGGTAACCCTGACTGGGTATCGACATAAACGGTGACTGTTAGGAGCTGCTAGTATGTAATAGCTCATCAAAAAGTTCTCCACTTGGCTGCGAATTCGTCTGATCAGTTATGACGGGCCGGAATGATTTCTTTTTGGAGCTGGTATTGCTGGTATATGCTATGTATTGTCAGAATTAATCCTTAGTTGAGTTATTTTAGTTATTTATGAAAACGATTATTTCTGGCTTTTGTTGCAGATTGATTGATTAAAAACTCTTAACCTAAAGTCTGATTGACAAAGATTCGTCTTTAAAATAAGAGAAATTTGTTTCCAAAAAATAAATACGAGTTCCATTGATATCATTACTTATAGAGCTTATTAGAGGTTTCAGTCCGTAAATCTACATCCCAGTTCCGAATCTAAACGGCTTCGTTCTCAAAATGGTTATCCATATCCACGGCTAAGTAGCCCAAATTACATAAACATACCTTTTCTTTAAATCTTTAAATAGCCAAGACGAGAAAGCAGACCGCGGGACTACCTGCCTTTTATACATACCAAGTTTCAAATGCATAACTACTACACTTCAGAGATTATTAATGTCTAAAATACACAGTTTTCGTCATGCACTCACTTACTGACTGATGATGCGTAAAACTGTTAGGGTACTTCCTGAAGTCGCAGAATGCTGAAATTTAGTATGCGAGCTAGGATTGGCGCACAGACAGCATAAATAACTAACCTAACCTATCTAAATCTCATCATAGCGTTCTGTGCAAATTCTAGTCTGTGTCCACAAATCCTATACCTTAGTAAGTACCTTAGTTTCGTTGGCAGTTGGCAGTTTCGTTACTCAAAGATTTAGCAAACTGAACATCTAGTTAATGAGTTACTTTATGTTCATAAACCCATAGGAGTGTCTATGTTATGGTTACGAAATGGCCAGGCCATAAATTTTGACTAAGGTGTAAGATTTCTAGAGAACTTAAGAGTGGAATACAAGCAGAACACTATACTTTTCGATGAGATTTAGTGTTAGGTTAGGGCGTGTAGAGTTAGAATAGAATAGGACCTGATAACATGAACATATGTTTAATGGGATACTTATTACACCATTAGAATTTTCATGAAGCGCCATTTTAGCAATCAGTCGAATTTATACACGATCTACGTGCAATCGTGATATAGTTTTTATTGATGTAAGTACATCTGTGCGCTCTTGTAACTACTATACTAGTATTCACAGACCTAAACAAATTTCATGTATTAGCGTAACTTACAGAATCAGCCTAAATGTCTAATGAATATATTAGATATTAAAATCTTATATACAGTGTTTCGTAATAATCATCTGGTGCTTTTAAAATGCTCTAATTTTAAAGGTTGCTAACTGACTAGTTCTAGTTTGAACTTATTAATGATATCGAAGCTGGTACATTTGCATGAGGCAATAGAGTTGCGCCCTAACATATCAGAAGCAACATTGTTAGTAATACCGACAGTTGGAATGTTACTAATTGGTGAGAAGAATGCGGAGAATTTAGAAACCTTGCATGTTCTTTATATCATTGATAGGCCCTCGTTTGACCACTATCTGAACTGCTAAGTGATAATGTAGTCGTCGATAGAACAAGCTTGCCTAGAAGTAATCTATTAACTATATATTATATTTCATTAATGAAATTTTGAAGCAATTAGGATGCTTATGTTTCGGCTTCCGAGAAGTGTTTAGGTAGCTCCGTTGGTCAGAGTATTCTGTTCTGGATGTTATTTTTTTTCTAATTCGTTAAATTGATAAGTTCTGGAATTCCAGTGACTCATATTTCTCTCAATTGTTGGTCGGAATCACGAGACGTTTAAGGTTTGGTCTGACCAAATATAGGTTCCGTTTTGAATGAGTTAGCAGACGGCAAAATGTCATTGCCATGCGAGGTGCCATGCATTGCATATGTACCTAACTAAATGTTTGTGAAAATAAAACAGTATAATAAAATGGCAACTTGTCACTTATATGTGTGGGATCCTTTTGCGTATCCTACTAATAAGTTCAGTGAAACTGCTTATAAAAGAACAAATTTAATACGACAAAATAATTGTAATTAAATGTCAGGATCTTTGGCTGTTTTATTTTTAAAAGGCTACCTTGATAGAACAAAGGTACCGCCATTATTATTTAAATTTGTATAAGAGGTTCCAAACTAAATTAAACTTAAATTTAAACTAAATATTATATTATTGGCTATCCATTATCGAGTATAATGATTTTGGAACATAAAGATTCATTATCACATACCTATATACTTTGTGTGTCTAAGTACCTGCTTTAAATAACCGTCACGGCTGATAAATTCGTTTGCGTCACGGCCTAGGTTAAACCAAAAATAAAAGTTCATACTACAGATTCTAATCTAAATAATAACATATAATATGTAGGCCGTCCTTCAGCACTGAAAGAACTATTATTATAACTTAATACATTTACTCCAAATATTTCTCAACATTTAAGATGTAGTTTCCTAACTAATTATTTCAAAATCATAGTACGTGACACCGGACAGTCGTATCGTATGTCATGACTGTCATGAGTCTATTATTCGCGTGCGTCGGAAGCGTTGGGAGGCAATCTATAAAGATCAAGGGCAGCCCAGCTTATACTGGACCAATGTTAACTTGTGTTATTTAAATATCAGCGCAATGTAATGTGACGACGAATCAGTCTGTCCCCTTTCGAAACTTCATATTTTTTCATGCGAAGGACAGTTGGTAGTTAATAAGGAACTTTATAAATCGCTTGCCTAAAACGTTTCGGAAAATCGATGGAGTTCAATTCAGTGTGTCAGCCGTGTGACAGTTTAATTATAGTTAGTTTAAACGTCGAGTTTTATACCAATAATTATTTTAAGATTATATACATTTCCATGAACTCAAAAAGTAGGTAGATCTGGTGGTACAAGCATCACCGATATTTTAGAACTTATAATAAATATCTGCCGGACTCAGCTTTGCTCGTTTTTTTTTTAACCCAGCTAGATCGATTTATCGTCCCCGAAACCCTGTATACTAAATTTCGGTGCCAACGATGAGATGGGTGTGTTGAAATCGAACCGACTAAAACCACAAGGTGTTCTTCCGAAGCGTCCATTGCCGGGCACCCCGGATGCGCCCTCGAGAGGATAACCCCTACTAGATACTCTCCTTTGGGGTCAGGTTTATCCCGCGTCGGTGAGTAAGCAGGCGTGTGTAGCACACACGAAACGTCTCCGTCTTGGTCTGATTCTGTAAGGACGGTGAATGAGCCAACTGCCGTCCTCGGGTCTCGATCATTGAGTTCGCAGGTAGGGCAGGTTCTTATTCGCCAGCATACCTAGTAGTTAAGACAGCTCGTTGGACGTAAAGTTACATTCTGATAATGCCTCGTGAGTAATTGAACTAAAGCTAACTTTACAAGTACCTTGTAATGAAAATCAGCCCGTAAGTCATAAAATATTCTATCACAACATAGAAATCACAACTGTAATATTGAAACATTGAAATTAGTGAAGTAGTTGGAATGTCGGACGCACCAACCAACTTTATTTATTTTATTTTATTCTTTATTGTACGCACACAGTAAACAATTTACAAACATAACAGATAAAATACGTGTACAAAGGTGAGCTTAACTCAGTACTTGTTTTTCTCCCAGCAAACCTTTGGGGGATCGTGGAGAAGGACACCAAATGGGCAAACATGGGTGTACAACCAGAAGAATATACATACATCCATAAGATACAAACTATAAACTTACATAGACAATACATACTAATAATACATTCTAAATACATACATACAAAATACATAAATACCTATACAATAAGTAGAAGCTATTATAACAATCAATAACACATAATATTTATCTAAGTTGAGAAAGGTACAGTTCTTTTACTTTCATCCTGAAAACGTCCAAAGAGCTGCTATTAAGCTGCCTTATTGCACAAACAGTAAATTAGCCGTCGTAACAGCTAGAAGAGTGGAGAGGAGTTCGAAGAAGAAGTGAAGAGGAAGTACGGCAGGGTTTGCCCCTGGGCACAAGGTACTCAAAGCGATCTCGTAGGTAAGCAAATTGCGGATTGCAAAGAATAGAGTACAGAAGAAAAAGAATATGGGTATCTCGACGCCGCCGAATAGGTAACTACTTCAGCTTGCGTTGCATCGGCAGAAGAAATGTGTTCCTTTAAATTATTAACAAATGTCTTATACAACGCGTGTCGGATAAGATATCGGGGACACCAGCGAAAAAGATGGGCAGATGTATTTGTAAACTGAGTAGAGCCGCATTGGATGTGTAAGGTCAGAGATAGGTGGTACTGAAAGGCAATGGGGGAGGCCTACACCAAAGAGGCGACTGCTACATAAAGATTTAAAATGTTTACCTTGAATTATTTATAAGTATGTAGTTGTATAGTAGAAAAATGGTTCTTTTATTTAAAATGCACGATTTTTTTTACAGATTTTGTATAAATTTTAAATTTTTATTCATATGAAACATAAAGTTCAAGAATTTATTATTAAGTGAAACCAAACTACTACTTATGCTTTTTGTTCACATTTATTGTTCTAATTTAATTGTTCTACTCGGAAACGGAACTTTCCGGCCATAACGGAAATATACGCTAAAATTCTAAAAATTCTAAAGTGCAATTTCAAATTGCTTTTTGCTGATAATTAATAAACTTTAACTCAATAGTTGATGCGTCGAACTTGCCATTACCCCGTGACCATGACTGCTGAAAAGTAACCGAAACGTCGGGTTCAATGTAAAATATAAAAAACATCAAATAAATCGCGATAGAATCCGTTAAAAAATAATTTTATTTCAATGTGTGATATTCGCGTAAACTTCCGACAATATCTTGCTATTAAAAAATTGATTGATGCGTACTTAGTAGAATCAATTAGAAATGTTAACAAAGATTACTTGTAATTTGTAATCTACGTTAAAAAATCTTTAAAAAACTTAAATTATAAAATTTCAAAAAATCAAATAAGTTACTTGCTCGAAATCTTTGATTATGATTCTTTAACATAGACTTGATTCTAATAACACAAAGTACATTAACTGTAAGTACGTATATTATCAAGATAATCTTTTTCGAGTTTAACCAGTCTGTTAAACTATCGACCAACATCCGTTTTAGAACAATGATTCATTTCTAAAAACAAGGGCCGTTGTACCTTCACTTGCAGATAATGCTCCTTTAAAACTGAACAATGTGTAATAGGTAGATGTAACGTTTGATCGATCTATATCATCGTAAAAGCTTCCATTAACTTAGGCAGCTGTAAATCATAATCTAGATAATATTTAAGAAATCGTTAAAAGGTTTGATTTTGAAGCTAAAAATGCAAATTTTATGTTTTCAATTTGAGAGCTCATTAATATTTGTGCCAGGTATCAGGCCAAATTGTAATAAATTAAATTTTATTGTAAATAAATACAAAAATAATATATGGTAAAAAAATGGAGTTGGTGTTGATCTACGAGTACTTGGGCGTACCCTCGATAAGACTCATAGGCGCAGATAACCCAGGGCCTGTGAATAATTACAGACTTGTACGGAATCCGGCAAAACCAAAGATAAAAATAGAAGAAATCGAGAGAGAGGGATTGAATTGGGAGAGGGTTATAAATTTTGATATTATAAGAGTGATGGAATGAGGATTGGAGTGAGGATTGTACTTTAATAAATTGTAAAAATATGCGATGTAGGTTAAGAGCACCAATATTAGATTAATTTATACTTATGAAGTTATTACTAGAGTATTTAGTGCTACATATATTAATGCAGCTGTGGACTACAATAGGTACTCTAATTGATTGATTGATGGTAAATGCGCATGCGCCATAGGCTGGTTGTTGGTTGTACTTGAAGAAAAGTTTTGGGCTGATTTTGATGTAGTGGTGGTCAGAGTAGGTTACTTGACGATGACGAAATTGATATTGATGGTGATATAAAATGTAGATCTAAAACATAGATTCAGATTTGGTAGCAGAAATAAAACTGATCAAGGGTTGTTACAAACAGTTTTTGCGTTTGATTTAACAACTTGCACATTTTTACATAGATTACTTCCTAGTTCACTGAAAAAACATGAGGTTAGGGAATACTATCAATTCCCATCTTTCTAGGGCAAGTCTATTCTTTAATATATACTGATTTTGTTAGAAGTTGAACAAAAGGTAACAAGCAAATATAGAAAGAGAAAATTCGTCCACCTATGGCAACAATAATGACATCTATTATTAAAGAGTGTGTAGCAGAGAAACTCACTAAAGGGGTGTATTTTTTGCAGTCCACTGCTGGACATAGACCTCTCCCATTGTACGCCATAGCACCCGATCCTCCGCAAAAAGTAAGGCAAAGGAAATTTTCAAGGTAAATAAACATTAACGATAGATGACGAAGTACAAAGAGTTCCAAAAGAAACGAAGTGAGTGTGTTCAGAGGATGACATCTCGCAAAAAAAGGCAGCAACGCGGATCAAGGACGAAAATTACCTAGTAAAACTAATCAGGTACGTTAATTCAATGTAAAGAGTTTATTATAGAATATCTTAAGTAAACTATCATCTAAGGCTTTGAACTTGCACTAGTGAGGTTACGGATATTAAAGAAAAACAGAAAAAAAATAACAAAATCTTGTGTTTTTTGCTATGAGATCTAAATGTTAAACTACATTTTATAAAAGATATCACCTTATACAATGCAAAGCAATGTATACGTTATTCTTAGATTATATTAATAATCTAAGACGTTATTATTGTTATTATTTTAAATGTTACATAAAACATTTTAATTGTTTGTTATTGTAATAACAAAACCCACTATCTTAAATGATTTCGTTCTCTAAGCTGGGTTCCTTAAAAGTGTGTCTGACAAGGAAGTGAGAGCGAGGAAGCACCTTCACGTTACGTATAAATCATCAGCGTGCAATATTATTTAGCTTCAGGAAGTATAATCACCAATGGACTTTAGAAAAGAGGAAAGGTGTAACTAGCAATCTTTAATGTTACGAAATATATTTAATCGAATGTATTTAGATAATGTTATTGTGTCTTGTAATAAAATTAAATGTCTGGTAAATTAATCATAACTATGCATTCAAATACTGGTATGCTATAAATAAACTTATTTTCTGATATTGTGTATTGAGTTTTTTATTTAATCCCATTTGTAATTTCGTTTGCTATAATTTATTTTATCATACGTTACTTCTTTTTTTTAAATTTGGTCAGTATCCGATTTATATAAACGATGTATTCCAAAATCTTATTTTAGAAGGGACCGAAGCCTCTAAAGTTACTGATTTTTCGATATTACGGCTACTGAAAAAAATGCACATTGCAGTAAAAGTATGTAGGAGCTGGAGGAGTTAATTTGTAAGCCTAAACATGTTGACTATCTGCATTAGGGTGTCCCTTGTTTAAAGACCCGAGACCACTCCCGTAGGCCGGCAAGAGGGAACCCGAAGGGATTTCGGCACGGAAAAAAAAGAGTGTCCCTTATATGACCGAAAAATTATTATTTTCTATTTTTGAAACATTTTTTTTATTATTTTAGTTTACCTAAAATAATATACTGCTATAGAAAATTTCAGCTTTTTATAAACATTAAAACCCGTGGCGACAAAACCTATAAGTTTTGTTTTGAAATTTACTTGTAAAATTATAGATGAAAATAATGAAATATCTACTATATTTATTTATTTATTTTTTTACGTGCGGAAATCCCTTCGGATGCCCCCCCGCTGACCAGGATATTAGGGAAATTATATATAGAAACAAAACCAATAATGTTAAATAATCAAAAAATACAAAGACATGATGTAAGTATATTTCATTTTAAAGTGGCATCAGACTTTAATATTCGTTACAGTAAAAATAGAGATTTCTCTGCTCTTGCGATGCAGAAAATATGGTTTCTGCCCTTTATTGGAGGTTATAAAAGTGTGATATTCTTTTCTATCCCTAGATCAAGCGTTTATTCACACTCTAAGCCATCTTAACAATCACTCTCTGTCTCATCTATCTCTCTTAAAAATCTCTCTATAGTTACAAATTCATATTAGGTTAGTTTAGTTCATATTAAAAAAAAAAAAAAACCGCTGTAGCCTAGTGGTATGAAAAAACCGCGGTAGCCTAGTGGTATGGGTAAAGGACTGCTGAGACGAGGTCTCGGGTTCGATCCCAGGTATTACCATGGCACACACCAATGACTTTTCGATGCTTTTCGAAGTTATGTGTGTATTTATCGCAGGGTTATAAGTGCCCGGTTAATGGCGATAGGCTCGCCACCTATTATTACATTGGGACCTAAAACATAAACTGGCGAAACGTGGGTGCTAGCACCTCTGCCTACCCCTTCGGGGATATAGGCGTGAGTTTATGTTATGTTATGTTATGTAGTTCATATTAGGTTTATATGTAGATTAATTTGTATTAGGTTAGTTTATATTAAGTTACGCAACCTGAACTGTGAACCAAACATTATTGTCTATTGTATGAAAATAGTTGCGATCTATTTCCTTTTAATGTAATGAAAACATAAAAGTCATAAATCAAAAGTAAACTGAAATTAGTTTGTTTGGATTATTTTTCAACCAATGTTATTCTTTGTGTTCTAAAGCGTTATCGGTCATTTAAAAAAGAAATACAAGTTCCTTTACGATACCAGTATTGTTCAATATATAGTAATGTTTTCTTAGTAAACATTTCGTAAATACATAGTTACGATAGAGAAATCACAGTTTCTAGTCCAGTCGAAATAAACTTCACCCTTGCATCAATTCCAAAGAAACCGAAAATTTTCATGAACTTTGGGGATAACATTGTAATGAAATTGTAAAAAATCATGGATGCATTTTTTTTATTCAAGGTCACAAATATCAAACAGCCCGTTAAAAGCGATGGCCGTCAGAGTCATCAGGGGGTATCGCACGATCTCCGTCGAGGCGGCATGTCTCCTAGCCGGGACCCCTCCATGGGACCTGGAAGCGAGAGCCCTTGCGCTGCTGTACCAGTGGCGCAAGGAGGCGCTGGAGCGGGGCCATAGGCCGGAGCCCCGAGAAATCAGGGCTCAGCGGTCCCTGCTCCGCCAGGAACTCATGGAGACATGGAGGGTGCGACTTGAGCACCCAAGGTGGGGGGAATCCACCATTGCGGCGGTGAGACCGATCATGAAGGAGTGGTTGGAGAGGGACCATGGGGACCTCTCCTACCGGATGTGCCAGATGGTTACTGGACACGGGTGTTTCGGTAAGTATCTGTGGCGCATCCACACGGGAGACAACGCCGCAGTGCCAGCACTGCGAGGATCCTGGCGAAGACACGGCGCTCCACACGTTGGTGGAGTGCCCTGCGTGGGCGAGTCAACGCCGGGATCTCGTTGCGGTCCTGGGCATGGACGTTCTCTCGTTGGAGACCATGGTGAGGGCCGTGGTCTCCGACGGGAGCAAGTGGCACGCCGCCGCCTCTTTCTGCGAGCAGGTAATGCGCGTGAAAGAGACGGCGGAGAGGGAGCGGGAGAGAACCCTGCCCCCCGAGTTTCGCAGTCTGCGGCGAGGACGCCGCAGACTCATCTACGCCCGGGACTACCGACCTCCATGATCGGGGCCTGAGGACGTCAGTTGGCCGACTCGCCGTCCTTACAGAAGCAGGCCATGGCGGAGGCGTGTCGTGTGTGCCCTACACACGCCTGCCAACTCACCGAAGCGGGATAAAACCCGACCCCACCAGGCGAGGCCGCGGTGGCGGCCAAAGTCCGCCGGCAACCCTGGGGTTATCCTTTCGAGGGCTTACCCAGGGTGCCCGGCAACGGACACTTGGGGAGGACACCGTACGGTTTTAGTCGAGACACGACATAACCACCCCCGCTGGCTAGCGGGGGGGTATCCGAAGGGATTTCCGCACGTAAAAAAAGAAAAAAAAAGGTCACAAATATCCGTTTTTTGTGTTTTTCTCATAAACAGTAAGTTTTACCGTAAAAAATTGTAAGACAATGTTTCATTGACAGCTTGTTACGAACCTACGATTTACACGCACCGTAAACGATATTGTAACTGATTATATTTCCCTACATTTTATTGATACAAACTATTTAAAACTTATTGTTTAATAAAGGCAATTTAGTTAGCATACCTACTAAGAAATCAATTATTAATTTAAAAAGGACTTTTTTAATACATGCGTTCTAGTTAGTGCATAACCAGACAAACCAAATGAACATGACGAGTTTATCTGATTTACTTCACAAGTTCCTACGACCACCTACCGTCTTTATCTTCAGACCCTGGATATTACGTAGCATCAGAGTATTTACCAAGACAAAATAAATCTTGTTTAGGTCAGGAGTTCCTATGGACACCTTCGGACTCCATCATCAAACTTCGTAGCAGCTTCGTAGTGCCGTATTATTTTCTTGTATTGTCACCGAAGATACGCAAGTATACCAAATTTGAGTCAATCTAACATCAGAAAGTGGTTCTAATTGCCCTTACAAGTTTTGACTCATACTAATAAACAAACTTATAGAGCAAGCTATAGTAAAAGCTTGTAAAAATTTACTATTAGGTAGTATTACTATGTCGTTCTAGAGACATTATCTCCGGTTAGAACAGCTTCGTTAGCTCATCTCAAGGCTGAAACGTATTGATAAACGACAAAAAAAACTGTCTATCAATGTCTTCAACGCTGAGTACCGATGTCCCAACCTTTACAAGCCAAAATATTTAAAAGCCAATATTGGCAAACGGAACTCTTTACGTTGAGAATTACTTTATCGAATAAACTAACGCTGGCATATCCCTGAAAAGACAGACATAGGTGTAGAACAATGCAATAGTAGATGAACCTTACTAGTTATAACAAAGCAAAGATTGATAATATTTTTACTGCATTGTCCGATTTCAATTAAGTTTTTTCTAAAGAAAATACGTTAGAAGCAAGGTTCAAGATCTAATTTCATTTCATTTAAAAAAAGAAACATTCTTCCCTTGATAGTTAAATTTCATTAAAATAGGGACTTTTTCAAGTTATTGTTTTGGTTTTCGGAGAAATCAGTTATTCAACTGTACTATAAAACAGGTATTAAAGTTCAGTAGTCTTAAATAGGTTATTGCATCATCAAAGTCCATTAAAATACATAAAAGTTTTTTGCTTCAAAATGCTCTAAGTATTTTCAGTTATTGCAACGATTCAACTATTACTCACTAGTTATACATTACACATCTAATTCCTATGTCAAATTGTAATCAATTGAAAAATATTAAATTACGCTTTGCATCGAATCTTTAAATACCGTTTAAGATATCGATGAAACTCACACAAGAAAGTTTGCGTTATCAAAACAATTCTTGTATTGTTATGAAATTATGTTGACTTAACTATAACGCAACTTTAAATTCAATATTAGTCGGTAGCATTAAGTTAGTTACAGTGAATCTATACCGTTGTATTGTTATGACTAATCGATTATCGTATTGCACTATTCGCATGATGCCAGTGACGAATCGTTGGATGTCATACCAATACTTTTAAAAGGTCTTACTGTTCTCATACTTTTAATGTCACTCACTAAATAATGCCTGAGGCTTAGATCTTTTTACCGAATGTTGCGAATATGTTGTAATTATTCGTATAATTATAGTGTAGAGAAGGTATATAGCATACATTACTTTAATTGCTCAGAAAATAATCGTTTATGCTATTTGGTAATATTTCATTTTTATAATAAAATGTACCCATAGTGAAACGATGAAATTTGTTCTAAAAAGTTTTTTTTTTTTCGAGGAAATCACAGTTGGGGAATAATGCCACTAACTTATCGCATTGGTATGCAAGCGGTGGGCATGTAAAATATGTATGTTTTATAAATAGTAAAGATTTCTAGGCAATGGCTTAACAATGATTACGAATGATGTTACGTAAACGAAAATAATTGATTAGTGTAATCAAATTTAAAATAACCATCAAACTCATAAAATTTTGATGGTTATTTTAATTCTGATTACACATAGGGTGCACTAAAAGTTTCCGGAACATGCCAGTTACATATAAAATATTTAAAAAGTTATTCTAACAATCAAAAATAGAACTCTTTGGCTGTAGAATACATTTTTTTAGTGTACTAGCTGTCCCCCGCGGCCTCGCCCGTGGCACCTATTTATCCCAAACATGCCTGTAATTTTTTTAATGCAATTTTTTAAACTTTTCTCTCCGTAAAAACCATCCCTGGACTTCAACAAACATTTAAATAAGAGAATTGGTCAAATTGGTCCAGGCGTTGTTGAGTTATGCGCTTACCAACATTTTGCGATTCATTTTTATATATATAGAATAGAATAATATTACTTCCAATAACTTCTATGTATATACTAGACTGGCTGAACAGAACAAAAGTAAATTTTATAGGATTTTGGACGCTACTGTAGTACTGTACACATCTTTTTGTTGTTGTCATAGCCACAGAGTATATTAAACTCAATTTGTACTATAGATTTAGATCGGAAAAAGAGAACATCTAGAACGGGACTTGAACCCGCGACCAGTCCCTTACAGGGGGAGTGCTCTGACCAGCTGCGCCGCCTAGACACGTCCCAGATATTCGAAATTCTCGGATATGTTATATTCGTCTTAAGGCGACGCTGAAACCATCTACCGTTATTCTTGCGAACTACGGAAACAATGAATAACTGTACAGTCATTTTTAAACATTGTTTTTGATGACTCCGCCTAATTAATACAATTAAATTTTTAAGCATTTTGTATGCTTACTTTTTCTTTTAGATTTAGATCGGAAAATGAGAACGTCTAGGATGGGACTTGAACCCGCGACCAGTCCCTTACAGGGGGATTGCTCTGGCCAGCTGAGCCACCTAGACACGTCCCAGATATTCTAAATTCTCCGATATGTTATATAAGGTGTCACAAAATTAGGTCTCTGAATTTGGTGAGATGACTTGGTATCGACAATGTATGTATTTGAAACAAAAAAAAAATCGGGTAAAATAAAAAAATTAAATAAAAAAAAAAAAAATTAAGCAAATAAAAATGAAAAAAACACCACCAGCTTTTTCAGCATTTTGTACGCTTACTTTTTACGTATAAAGGTGTCACAAAATTAGGTCTCTGAATTTGGTGAGATGACTTGGTATCGACAAAATATGTATTTGAAACAAAAAAAAAATATGGGGTAAAAAAAAAATAAAAAAATATAAAGTATAAAAATGAAAAAAAAAACACCACGTATACGTATAAAGTAAGCATACACAATGCTTAAAAATTTAATTGAATTAATTAGGCGGAGTCATCAAAAAACAATGTTTCAAAATGACTAAAGTTATTCATTGCTTCCGTAGTTCGCAAGAATTACGGTAGATGGCTCCAGCGTCGCCTTAAGACGTATATAACATATCGGAGAATTTAGAATATCTGGGACGTGTCTAGGTGGCTCAGCTGGTCAGAGCACTCCCCCTGTAAGGGACTGGTCGCGGGTTCAAGTCCCGTCCTAGGTGTTCTCTTTTTCCGATCTAAATCTATAAGAAAAAGTAAGCATACAAAATGCTTAAAAATTTAATTGAATCATCTATTTTATATGAGATCATCACTTGTCATCTGTAAAGTAGTGTGAAAGCGCCAAAATTATGAATCTATGATGAGGCGTCCCGTACCCCTCCCCCGTTCCCGCCTCACTCCCGAAGTATGACATACCTTTTGTTCTGAACTGCTTGTCAGACACACAGAAGTCTTTGGTGGCTGCCAATTGATTACACATTTTTGCGCCATTTTAACAATTGCTTGTCTTCATTAATATGGAATTACTTAACTCGGAAAATTTTCGTACTATGACTTTCTGCGATTTTATTAAATATAATTTGACAAATCGGCAGAGCCTTGTTGCACTTTACACTGCTTTTGGCGATTTATAGCTGGTCGTGTCAATCTCAGGGATTAATTTCGTAAAGGTCGCCCTGAGCGCTATAAACAACAAAAACATTGATGCTGTGCTTGATTGAGACATACAGGCATGTGACAAACCATGTGATTTGGGCATCCTTAGACATGGGCATGAGGCAAATTCAATCAATGTTACACAAACATTTGGGTGTGAGAAAGCTATGCTCTCGATGGATCCCACACAATTTGACTGCTATGTAGTTAATATACACTGCATTGATAATGTAATTGATTATTGAATATTGATAGTAAATTGCTTTTCTTTTATTATTTGATTTCTGATAGTACCTATCACAAAAGGTTACTTATTTTCAGCGCCGTAGAAAGACGTAAGTATAAAGTCTCGTGTACCAGTACTTTATTGAAGTATTGCACCGGATAGCATTCTCTTCATCAAAGCCAACTAAGTAGTACTTTCAAACGGTATATGATAAGATGCCGATAAATATCTTAACAAGTACCCCCACGTAACATTATTATAATTCCGCCTTAAAACCCTTTTTTAGCCGATATTTTTCAGTGTACCTAAGAGAGTCTATAGTTTCTATGAGATTAAAATGGAATTTGGTGCACCTAACGTTTTTGGGCACAGGTAACCATTTACCACCAGGAAGATCATATATTTATTCGCCATTTTCCTTTTACCTGTTTGTTCACGATGGACGCGAAAACTACTGAACGGAATTTGATGTGGTTATTACTATTACAAAGGAAAGAATTGCAATTGGTTAAGAACAACCGAAGATATGATCAAAAAAGATAACCGACCTCCGCGCGGGCGGAGCCGCGGGCATCAGTTAGTGTATTCTACACATGTAAACGCAACGTAGACTGATAAAGGCAATATTATCTTGCACTCACATCACGATGGTTAGCGCGAAGCAAATGTAAGTGCTTCGCGCTAACCATCGTGATGTCACTGTGTGACACGGTTTTGTATGGAGCGCTCAAGAAATTGAATTATCAAAATCAAATATCTTTTAAACTATTTGTCCCAATAATATTTCACTTTAGTACGCCAATTACCCCACATGAGACGCTGCTGTAACCTCGGGGCACACTAGTAAAACATAGTTACTCCGAAATTCAACAGATCCTAGTCAATAAAGTTATAACACAAATAACTATTTAAAAATAACCTAATCCAAAAAAGCTCACTCATAATACTAATGATGATTCAATGAACATCAAGATGTTTATCGCATTTATTCTCGCATCGTTTGCAATTGCTTAAAAATCGTGATCTATAATATTATTGTGAGCTTACTTACACTTACTTGCATTATAATCTTATTTAAAAAAATCGACTTGCTCTAAATAAATATTTAAAATTAGAATTAAGTATTTTTATTCGTGTCTTAGAACCGATTTTACTTTTTCCATCCTCATCTGCAAGCCGGTGCATTGACGTACGAGACTCTGGCTTTCCTCTTTATGGTTTGGGGGTCAGACGGTTTTCCCTCCCTTAAAAACCGAATAAGCAATATCAAAAAGAGGGGACTCCGAGGTCCGAGGCGAAAGCTTCGAATGCAACCAGGAACAACGCTAAGATGATGATGATGATGATAGCCCTTCTTCCTCGTTCCTAAACTTCATTTCAAACAAACAGATCGTTTTTACACTACATGGGGCACACTAAAAGTTTTGCACTTCTAGCTAATAGCATATCGCATAAAATATATTATTATACACTTTATTGATTGACTGTACCCATTTTTAACTAAACAGCTATACAGGGAGGGTCGTTAAACAAGTTTGACCACGAGGAAACGTAATTCCTCATAGTCAAACAAGTTTGACCAAAAAGTTTGTCTACGAGGAAGAAGGGGGATTCGCTGGGTCTCTGCTGTTGAACCTGATTTACCTACAGTGATGGAAATGCGAGTGGGATTAATAACTTTCTGTAATCAAGCTTTTTTATAAATAAGAATAAAGGAATAGGCGCAAATATTTTTCACCGCAGTGTAATGTAATAAACGAAGATGAGCTTATTATCGCATTCCGGTTTGAACACTGTCGGTCACGACTCGTACTTGAACGATAAATTCTTTGCATTGCACTCGACTCAATAGCGTTTGTTGTCTCTTCCTAGTATAGTCGTACCAACCATTATAATATTATGAACTGAAGAGTCGTGCCACCGCCTATTTGAGCACACTAATCCCACATAATCTGTAGTTTATTTGTATGAAATTGGACAGTGGCAACTGTAGTTCCAATTTTCCTAATTTGACAGAAAAGCTGATACAACTATAAGTCGGTACTATAACTATCTTTTACATGGAAGTAATAAGTACTACGTAGTATTTCTTACTTCCAGGATCTTTTGTGAATAGGGCCTGACTGTCAAGTCAAATCAGTTTCTTTTTTATTAAACGTCGCAATTGTCAGTTCTGTAGAAGCAGTACGAAATAAAGAGGTATGATATCATATTTATGGTCAAAAGAAAAAAAGTGTGTTTTTTTTTTTTTTTTTTTTACCTGTAAATACCTTAAGTTAAATAAAGTTTAATGATTAGTGTTTGGGTGAATATACCAAAATAAAAAAAAACGGCGGTAGCCCAGTGGCGTACGTAACGGACTGCTGAGACGAGGTCTCGGGTTCGATCCCCAGTCGCCCCGGGCACACACCTCTTACTTTTCGTAGTTATGTGTGCATTAATAAATGTTAATTATCGCTCGCTTAATAATGTGCCCGGTAGATGGCAATAGGCTCGCCCCCTATTACATTGGGACCTTAACATAACTGGCGAATCGTGGGTGTGTAATACACCTCTGCCTACCCCTTCAGGGATAAAGGCGTGAAGTTATGTTATGTTATGTTTATGTAAAAAAAAACGGACAGGAAAACCGTTTTATAAAACTGTATATTCATTTTTTACTCAATAACAGTCGTGGAGCAAAATGTGTAAACACAGTTTAAATTAAGGTATACCCGCTTATTTTCATCGATAAAATCTAGCCCTAATAAACTTAGACAAACAATGTACTTGAACTATAGAATGCCACCCTATTTCGGCCGTTACGTAAAGTATATTTACTATATTTATGTACCACATTGCCATTTATTTTTTGGTACCAAACTTAAAATATATGAATTATGGTCAGGTTTTCTTATAGCACATGGTCTTCTATTAATTCAATAATAACTGTGTTTTTTCAGTTTATTGCACACAAAGAGGAAGTCTGTAATTAAGTGTTTCTGTAGTAGAACATAACGATTAAAAAACATAAAATTTAGCAGCACAAAAATACTCTAAAAAGTAATAAGAAAGCACTATACATTTTTGCGACTTTTTGATGATCTCTAATTGGTATATAAAAGCATATTTTAAATCTAAATTTTATTTTAATATTTTTTATGTTTTTATATTTTATTACTTTACCATTCATAAAGCGTAAATATATTATTATAGTGCTCAATTAAAGTTTTAATTGAAGCATACTATACGTATGCAAATTTCAAATAGTTAATTGAGACATCTAGAAGTGCATTAAATAAAATAGAATCGAAATACTAGATTATACATATAATTATATACAGAATTAAATAAGTTATATAACATAATATAAAGTGTGTAAATATTAGAAAACTCATAGATTCAAGTGAATATAACACTGATCTGCGTTTAGATAGCAAATCTATATCAGGCGCTAACAAAGTTATCTTAGAGCTGTTTACCCACCTCGTAGTTGTTACCAGTGGGGTGAAACTCCTGAGGGATTTCAGACGTAAAAAAAAAACAATTGTATTCAAGGCTTTCGAAGCCCACGGTCAGCTTACTCCTATTCCACCTTTTTGTTTGGCTTTTATGGAAGCAATTGCCGTCTGACCTCCCAATCCCGAGAAGAAAGCCTAGTGGGGCCCTAAAAACACCAGTAGTCAACAGTATCAACAGAATTCAACAAAAGTGCCTGTTTAAAATATCAGGTTGATCTGCAACTACGTCGAGACTTATTTTAAATGTAAAGGCGTTTCAATGCTTTTCATTTATGTGTGTTTGATTTTTTAGTACGAATTTATAAAATTCAGAAAATCGTTGAGAATCTATAAGTTCAAAATAGGAATATGTGGATGCTATACTCCAATTTCTAATACCTGAATTTGATTGCCCTTAGATCTATTTCTTTTAGAAATCGAAACAATCTAACACCTTTTTTTCTATTATAGTGCTTGTCCATTTAAAAGCATATCAGCTATAGTATTTGTATATATATAGTTATATTTTTTTTTTCTTCGAAGTTAAAATTTCTTATCTGGTTATTCGTTAAAAAAGTCTCCATGTGATGCCATTTCTATATGAAAGACAAGAAGCTACGGTTGTCAGGTCATCCATTCACCTGATACCAATGCAGTGGTGCCAATTTATTATAGTAACATAATATAGCATTATATATGGAGCATTTACAAACTGTTTACTTCTATCCTACAGAGTCGCATTACAGAACAAATAGATAAAAATCAGCCGATCGAACAGGCAGGATTCCGGAGGGGCTTTTCAAGGCATGACATGTTATAGAACAATTGTTGGAGAAATACGCAGACTTTAATTGTCCATTGTATATAGCGTTTCTGCATTACTCAAAGGCTTTTGACAGCATAGCTCATAATTCTATTTGGAAAGTACTAAAAGCTAGCAATAGAAATAATACATATATAAATATTCTAATAAACGTATACTCAAAAAGCAATGACCAAGTAAAATTAGAAAGTAGGGGTGAAGAAATAGTAATAATCGAGGCGTAAGACAGGGAGACCCTTTATTGCCTAAAGTGTTTATAGTATTGCTAAAGAAAGATCTTCCGAAAGATTGACTGGAAAAATAAAGGTATCTGGATAATGGAACAAAATCTGACACATTTAAGGTTTGCAGACGATATCGTGCTTCTAACCAAAACATCAAAAGAACTAGAGAACATGATACAAACCTTAAATAGTGGGAGCAAAAAGATAGGTCTGGACATGAACCCAGGCAAAACTAAAGCCATGACAACAACCATAAAAACAATACATGTCAATGGCTAGAATATGTAAACGAATATTTCTATCTTAATAAACAAATCTCGTTCAGTACAAAGAAGAAGCAGACCGAAGAGTTGCCAATTTAAAAGGAGACTACAGCTTAGGCCCAAAAATTATAATAATGGATACGTGCATATTACTAATCCTAACATAGGGCAGGTAAACGTGGGTTAAAAATATAAATATAATTAAAAAATTAGAAGTGAAAATATCAGGAAGAAAACTAAGTTAACAGATGTTCTGGAATACGCTTTGAAACAAAAATGGTATTAGGCTGGACATATCTGTAGAGTGAATGACAAGAGATGGACGCTTAAAGTCACAAGGTGGATGGGACCTCTCCCGCCTCCCGTTTATGGGTTTTGCACAACTATAATACAATTTGAGCTTCAAACTTTCTATTTTCCTTATTATAGAAGCCATTTAGGATGAGTTTTTGGAACACAAATAAAACAAGGATATAAATAATCTAAAAGTATATTACATGTCGTATATTAAGCTCTATTGGTTCTTAAACATATTTACATAATTTAACACTAAATTCCTATCTCATATCCCATAAATTAAGACATAACAATATTCTTATCTTGTATCTGTAAACAATTTACATTTAATTTACAATTTAACGTGCAAATATATTTTTAAATGCCAAATAAAAATGACGCATAATACACAACGTTTAATTAAATTTATCACAAAATGAAATATCTTGATACTAAACTGAATACTGTTTCGGTGGAAATAAAAAAATATATATTAAATTAATTTTTCGAGGTAAATTAATTTGTAAAACATATGAGCAGTTTAAAGTTCAAAATTTAAATATCTATTATATAATATATAATCTTCAAACTAAAAACGTGAGTAAGTCAAGTCTGCTCTCTAATTTATGCAACTCAGAGTTTAAAACATTCATGAATGTAATAATGACGTAGACTATGGCCTCATTTATTCGAGAAACATTTACAAAATGATAGATAAATAGTAGTACAGATTACCTATAATACACACAAAAAATAAACTTAGTTAAGGATTTAATAACGCTGTTACTATGATAACTAAAATAATAATGAAGTCAAACACGAACGCAATGAGAACTTGTCATTTTAACCATTATAAGGTTAAAATAAACAATTTTTTCATCAATAGGGATCGGAAACGAGGATCTAAGATGTTGGCTATGTGTATATCCTCTAAAATAATTTCTCCAAAGGTAATATGAGAAAAGCCCAGTCATTTCATATGCATAAAAATTGATAGGCACACATTCACACCGTCCTCCATGAGCGCAGGCCTGGGGGTGGCGGGTGAGGCCACCTGTCACCCCAGCAGAAGCAGGCCGGGACGGTGGGGCGACTAGCGCCCCTCCCCCAAACCGGGGCAAGACGGGGACACCGTGGTTCCCAAACCCGAGGGGGCCATCTCGAAACCGGAGATGGCCCAGGGTCAGTCGGGGTGCGAGGGATATGCTCTATGGGCAACCTTACACCTCGGCGTCTGTAGACCCGAGACGGCGTGCGGTTTTAGTCGGTTCAAGCCCGACATAACCGCCCCCGCTGGCACGCGGGGGGGTATCCGAAGGGATTTCCGCACGATAAAAAAAAAAAAAAAGGCACACATTCACACATGCTTCAACAGAATTTACACTTTCGTCGAAGAGATCATTACTGACACGGCCAATTGTACAATTTTGAAAGGTTTTGCTTGTAGTGCATTGAAGAATTATATTATCCTAAACTGGCCACATACTGAATTTGTCTTTTAAAATATTTCTTAAGTCTAGTTATACATAAATTGTGATACAGGGAATCCATCAAGTTCAAATCCATCATATTCAGAATAGGGAACACCTCCAGGGGTTGGGTATACTGTAAAAAATCAAATAAAGTAATGTAATACCAATTCTCAAAAGTTACCTACCATCACATTTAGCTGTATACCTAATAATCTTACAGTACATTGATAAAATTAACAGGTAAAAAATACCATGTCTTGGTACTATAACTTGTTTTAATTCATTTCAACCCATATTATAAAACAATCTATATAACGATTCACATTAAAGAATATTGTGAAAGCGATAAAATCGAATAAAGTGTAAACTACGAAATTGCTAGGAGGCTGAAAATTCTCCCATCAATGATTCACTCTTGTTACTGGAAGTAATATCTATATTCCCTTCCTTCTACATGGGTACTTACAAGGTGATGGCGACTCCCTGAAGATGCCCCGTTGTGGGTAGTACTGATAAACCTCTACAGGAACTGGCACCGGTTTCGGCACAAACTGAATCACAGGTTTTGTTTGTACGGGGACAGTAGGCTGCACTGGCCTCACGGGTGTGTGGAAGCTAGGTCCGGACTTTGATACTACTGCATTGAACCCATGGATAGGATCCGCTGTGTAGTCCACAGTACGGACAGAGCCGTCTGGTTCTACTAATGAGTATTGTCCTGTAAAAAAGAATAAAGATCAAATCAGTGATTTTTATATCAGAAAGTTATTAATAACTGTTGTAGTGACACAGTTTTATATTGCTTAAGCTTCATACGCACTATGTGGTTACTCGCGTTACAGGCACCTGCAACAGTGCGTACAGCAACCGTCCGGCTATTCGCAGCCCTTTAAGCAACGAGAGCGGTTTGCGACTACCCGCAAAGCAAAATAGTTTTATAAAAGCCCAAACTAGTTTAAACAGCTATACTTTTCAAAAGTCGTGCTTCGGAGAGCACGTTAAGTCGTCGTCGGTCTCGTGTGCCATACCAAATCTGTGGCATTCTTTGTTACCTTATTATAGAACTTCGATATCACCAGTGAATTGTGGAAGTCAGGTGGCAGTCGCTTCGAATATCGAGTTCGGCCGTTACTTAGTAAGACTGAAAAGCCGACCCCAACTGAGTTCGGAAGAAGCTCGGAGGACGATGAGCTTTACTTTTCAAAAACAATACGTCTACCGAGGATTGAAAAGAAGTAGTTTTAGTTTCTGATAGGAGTGCTTTTCAAAAGAATGGCTTTCAAAGAAAATGCAATATCCTATTTCGCTAATGACTGCTAATGATAACTTTTTACAATGATGTGATCAATGAAGTTATTTCTTTACTGACATGTAATGTGAAAACTAACACACATACTCATGCGTAGGTTTTGTTCATACAATCTTGAGATAATCCAGTGATACAATGAATGTCCCACGATGTTGATTATAGCGTGCAATGACTCTAATATAATAAGGTAAGGTATTTCTTACAACACAAAGGAAAATCTTTTATTGTTGTAGTTATATGTCATGAGTTCATTACACAACATACGAACAAATAAGGCTGAATTTAATTGAACTAACTAATTTTGCTTAACGTAATTGTTTTTTAGAATATTTAGACGGCGGAGTGTCTATAAAATCTCAAAATCAAGATTCTGCCCGTCCATATTTAGTCTACTTGGAAAAGGGTCTATTTTTGTAGAAAAAACTACACTCCGATCCCATATAATTTTCCTGTGCTAGCCGAGAAATATTTAAAATTGGGAAGATAACCGAGCCATAACACAAATGTACCAATTCAAAATTTAAATCATTCTTCTGTGGAAATACTAAGCAGTGTCGTGTTTCGCTGAACTGAAAAGTCGCCAAAGTTTCTTAGAAGGGTATACAAGTATAGGTACATAGGTCGGCAAGGCAATGAATAAATAAACACATTTACATCCTTACAGACACCAATTTGTCTGCTCTGTATAAATCAGAAGTTTCTGCATTATTTTCTTCATTTGTCTATAATTTACCTACTCACACCTGTTCAATACCTACGCCCTTGAAGTGGTAATCAGAGGTATATTACCACGTAACATTGACGTCAATACAATTGCTTTCTAAAGAGCTCGTTTACCATTTAATTTCCAAATAGAAATAAGGAATAAAACTTTACCTGGCCCGGTAATCGAGCCCATTATCTCATGCATAGCAGTTGCTCTCGCTACTGCTGCGCCACAAAAGCTGAAAGCCCTGCAGAACTTCATAAACATAGAATGAGGTTACATGAACATATTGGACTTTGTAAGAGACTAGACATTGTTAGCCTGAGCGGTGTGGGATTCTTAAAGAATATCGATAACTTACTTAACTCAATAATTCGACTCATTAATTAAATTACCAGTCACTATGCCAAGTTCATGACACAGAATAAATATAAATCCCATTCTCATACTAATAAAATGGTATATTATATCCAATTCAATTTAAAGCTTAGGCACATAAAATATCTTAAATATCGTATCAATATACGATAATTAATATTTGCACGAGCTGATGGGCCTGATACAAGTCAATACTTGTATCAGGTCAATCACCTCGAACAAAGATGCGAATTTGGAAATCGCTTGAGAATATTTAGTTTTTCTAACACACTTTTCAACAGTAGTTGTTTGTAGTATCGTATCATGATGGCGTATATTTTAGGAACAATGCATCATGGAGATATATCATATGCATTGTGTCTTAAGAACGTGATTGATGTGTATACACACACTACCGAAAGGGATTGACAATGGACGATTACAGGGTTAATGTGAGTGAATATGAAATGTGTGCCATTCAAACTTACAATATGATTTAAATTATGTAATTTAATGCCTTCCGGGCTAATTATCATACTTGTATTCATTTTATTGGGGAAGTGTATCTTTGGTATTCATGATTATGCCACTAATATGGCAAACAAACACTCAACTCGTTTAGAAATATTCGATTTACCTTTCTTTTTTTTTTTTCGTGCGGAAATTCCTTCGGATACCACCCCCGCTAGAGAACAGGGGGTCTCCAGCGGGGGCGGTTATGTCGGGCTTGAACCGACTAAAACCGCACGCCGTCTCGGGTCTTAAGACGCCGGGGTGTAAGGTTACCCATAGAGCATATCCCTCGCACCCCGACTAACCCTGGGCCATCTCCGGTTTCGAGATGGCCCCCTTACTTGCTCTCCACTGTGCCATCTGCTAATCAGAGGGACACGTGGAAAGCTTCCGAACAGCCCTCAACAGGGCCGTCCTCGCCTCGGTCGGAATTGGCCGTAGGCGGCAGCGTCTCTCCCGCCCTAGCAGAGAGGCGCTGTTGTCTATGTTGCCCAGGGTGCACCGCGTGGAGGTCCCCAACCAAGCACCCCTGATTGCCGGTACCTATTTTCTGTTTATACCCGACACTCATTAATGAACACGGGTATTTTTGGGGCTCCTCCAAAATATTACGCTTAATATGTATAATATGTACGCTGGTCAACTTGCTGATTGACGGTGGCCCAAGCGCAGGCTTTTTCCTCGGGGCTGGGAGGTCAGATGGTAGTCAATCCGTAAAAGCGAAGATTAGCCAGATTTCTTGATCTGGCTTATCTTCGCTTTTGCCGCAAAGCCAGATCAAGAGACAGAGTATGAGAGCGGATCCCAGTCCAAAGTACATGCTATGAATACCGCGGGACTATGTGTTACGAATGTACAGTCAACGACAAAGTTAATTACCACTAAAATATTTACAGACCTTTTTTACATTTCATGTTTAGTTTATTATTTTATTAAAGGTTTAAGAGCTAAGGTGATCAAGAAATTGGAATTTGTATAACTACTTATGTCGTTGACTGTCCATGATGTCTCTCCTTTAAAATTGGAGTACTGCCATATTCTTTTCTCACAGGCTTTATCTATTGCCTGGCGATTCTGGCCCTAAATTTAAATGTAGAAGCATTGTTTTTGACTTTTATAAAGATGCAACTACAATTTATTAAGATGTTTTGATTTTGATATTTTTCTATTTTGAATTATAACCCATTCGTAGCTGGCTACGAAAGATCAGTTACGAATATGGATGAAAGGGTGTTACCAGGATTCTTAAAAAAAACTTGATAGTTACCTTTGACAACATCACCATCTCTGGTCTCATGTTGTGATTTGACGTCGCCGGTCGTATGATCCGCTACGCCATAATTGAATGCGTACTGTGGTGAGCTCTGAAAATAATTTGAATATCTTATTTATATTCTTAACGATATGATATTGTCGGAAGTTTACGCACATGTCACACATTTAAATGAAACTATTTTTAACGGATATCGCGATTTATTTGCTGTTATTTAATTATTTACTTTCTTCCGTCTACATAGAGATGTATCCTGAAGTAGCACGGGACTCTCCTGATCTTCATCCAAGTGCCAATCCCGGTTGCATCCAAAGCATGCACGTTGGAGCACGAGGTCCGCTCTACTACTTCTATTTTTTTATTGGTTTATTTATGTTGTGTAGCACGAGACTCTAAACACATGCAATTAACGGACTCAGAATTTACTTTAACTTAGAACAACTAACAGTCAGTCAAATATTATAGTGTTATATGTATGAATTATATTATTATGGTAATCGAACCTTCAACGATCGACACAGCGTCAATTGTGGAGTCAAACCACCGTGCTACGAGTACAGTCGTATTGAAATTTAATTATAGAAAATTATTGATTATTTAATGTTTGTTTATAACTAGTAATATTCGAGTCTATGATGACATATAAAAATGATTTTAATTTACAAAGACGCATTAGCACAAATATAGCCTACTTAAAGACTCAATTTTTTTAACAATATAATAGTATTTAACCTTTTTTCGTACTATAAGACAGATGGACTTGCCTTTTTATATACAAGAACAAATATGAACTAAACGACATAATGGTTACATGTATGTGTGACTAATGAAGTTAGACAGCTGCAACATCAACAGTCTTCATTCACCAATTTTTGTTGAGTGTCTAAGTGTCTACCGTATATAATAAAATCGTAACAAGATGATAACTGCACATTGAATATTTTTTCAAAAGATTATTACTTTGTGTTTTAGGATCGATACCGGTGCCAAAAATGTGATTTTTAGTTTTTTTTCTGTTTGTCTGTTTATATGTTTGTCTGTTTTCTATTATCGATGTCCGAGCATCACTTTAAAACCAGTGAACAAATTCAGGTTAAATTTTGCATGAACATTCTTCAGGGTATATTCATAAACTACGCTATATATCTTATATATATATAGCGTAGTTTATGAATATATGATAGGAGCAGCAGGATAAAATCAACCAAATCTATTATTCAGCATTTCTTTATAATTACAAAGCAGATCATCACGTAATTTTGCGGTTCGATAGAACTCGGACAGGGTCAAAGTTCAGACTATAAATCGTCACACTATAGTTAAAAGGTGATAAGCAGTGAAATTTGAAATCTCGAAACTACAGAGTAACCTAGCTACGTGTAAAAGATAGTTGATTAGAAACTCAACCTTTTATGATAAATATCATCACGGTATTAAATTATGGAACCTGGTAGGATTAATTTCGATGTTACATATCTATTTCTACATAATAAATTATTGATAAGTATAACGATGAAATAGGTTAACTATTACATGTTGGGTTCGAAAAGTAAACATACCTATATCTATTCCGAATTTAACGCGGACGAAGTCGTGGGCACCAGGTAGTTGTAATATATAATTAATGAACTATGATTTATCAAAGATAGTGTATTAACTCATAACTCATTTATTCGTAAGAATATTACACGTTAAGAATTATAATACTTACTCTAATTATCGGATTTCGCTAGTGACCTAGTCACCGTTATATATTAAACATTATTATTATGATCATATTAAGAAGCTAACCAGTTGCTAGTTTTTTTTTATTTGCAACCCCCACAGGTTTCACCCCACCAGTGCAAAGCGGTGAGGTGGGTATGTCGGTTAGTAGTCACAGATGATGCATGTACGATAGGTTTAAGAAAGTTCTTAAAAATCAACAATATTACTTAGTTGCTTCCAGATTATAGAAATAATATATATATTAAAATACTCACATAATAATTAGGTGGTGGAAAAGTATATTCTCTAAGTTTTGGTGCCGACGACACCACTCCAATACACGCCACCACGACCAAACACAGGTAACTACACATTCTACCAATTACTGACACTAAACACTCACTGGGATGAATACAACTGCCTTTGTCTATGTCTACTCCTTGAATAATACAATAGAGGGTTCACAGGCATTTATATGTGGCCTTATTTTGTGCTAGCCTTGGTGGGCGGTAGGTACCTGAATATTTCCTCTAAGAGTTCCGTAGCGAGAAAATTTTCGCACGTTACAATAGAAGATAAATGTTTAGTATGCAGATTGAATTGCTACACTGATCTACTTGAAGCATTATTGGGGTTTGTATGTTTTAGTACATACGTGTTAATTAGTTTTAAGGTAATATTTCTCGTTCAAACTCGGTAACGATTTTTTATTGTGTGAATATTTTTTAAAAGTTACTGACACATTGACCCAACAAAACAATTGATAATGATTATTATTATGAAACATATTTTTGTGCCTAAATATTTACAATAATCTTATTCATGGAATAAAAGCCTAAAGTGCCAGACCAGAACTATGTCATTTTAGTAATACTAAAATTGTGTGGCTGAATTGTTAACCTTTTTATGAAGTTATTAAAATCCTATTGTCACCAGATGTATGTCATTTTAGCAAAACTAAAGGTGTGAGAATAATTTGTAAACTTATTTATGAGATAATAAAAGCCGATTACCTTACAAGACTTGTAGTGTTTTTTAACAAAACTCAAAATATGAGTGAATTTCTAAAACGTTTGAAAAGGTGTACATACTTTAAGGTACAGTCACCATTCGTATTATCCTACTACATACAAAGTTACCGACCCTTTTAGATCTGAAACTTTGCATAAAATAATAAACATAAAATTTATCTTTTAAAGATCGTTTGTAAATGTGTTAGTGTTCAGCAACTTTCGAACTTGATGAACACTAACAAACAAACAAATTTACTGACACGATGAAACAATAATATAATTATATTTATTAATAGTTATGTATTCTTGATTATAACAACATAGATAAGATGATTATTGTATTGTTCCTCAATAGAAAAGCAGGTATGTCATTATTTAATGTTATTTATTTTGTGGCGATACCACATGAAAAACAACAAGCTGAACTACCACCGTCGACTGTGTCACAACTACCACGTGATCTACGTCACAATCCTGCATCGCGAAAATGTAGTTCGCGCGCTGAGTAACATATATACAACATCCCGACGACAACCGTTGGGTTGCGGCCAGCCAGGCGTGATCACCTTGCCTGGTGGGATGTTTCTCCTTTGTTGGAGGAACATCAAACCCTGTTCCTCCACAATTTATTTATTTATCATATATAATAGCACGTAGACCATGTATATGCATACAAATATTTGCACTGAGTGGAAATCGAACCCGCAGCCTCTGACGCAGCAGTCGAATGCTTTACCATCACGCTGCATATATGCAAAATTATGTCTATCTCGATATCACATTGGCTATTGACGTTATTTAGTTTACCGTTTCGAAATCCGTAGTAAACAGTGCCGAATCTGGTAGAAGTGCCTTGTAAACGGCAATTGGCTCACTCGCTATTCAAGGGGGCCATTTCGAAACTGGAGATGGCCCAGGGTCAGTCGTGGTGCGAGGGATATGCTCTATGGGCAACCTTACACCCCGGCGTCTGTAGACCCGAGACGGCGTGCAGTTTTAGTCGGTTCAAGCCCGACATAACCGCCCCCGCTGGCCGGCGGGGGGGTATCCGAAGGGATTTCCGCACGATAAAAAAAAAGGTACGTGGGCATAAATTAATTGTTAATTAGATTACTAGATGTAATCCGTGGCACCGCCACGACCCACATGGACTAATATTCCGTTTCCCGACCCACGGGAACATATTCCTACTACTATAGTAGTATTCCAGACTATAATTCATCCCAGTGAAGAATTCAATTAAGATTCGTTACGCTGTTGTATACTGATGGAGTTACAAAACGTCTATCAATTTGGAGGACTGCCTCTGTGGCGTAGCGGTAGTGCAATCGACTGCTACGACAGGGGGCGCGGGTTCGATTCCCACTCAGTGCAAATATTTGTATGCATGAATATATCTATATGCATTAGTCAAGCTGTTTTTATATATAATATGTATATGTTTACAAAAAAAGTATATAAGTATGTTTATCCGCATTCTGGAACCCATAACACAAGCTAGTTAAACTATGGTTACTTTGGGTCTAGAAAGCGCGTAGAATGTCATAGAATATTTATTTATTTATTCCAGTTTTCGTATTAAAGTATATTAGTAAAATTATTGTGTCCGCTACCAGTGTGCTTCATATCTAGTAATCTATAGTATATCTATTAATCAACTATTCCATAGTGAGTACCCGGCAGTTTTTTACCAATCATATGATAATAATATTACAATACAATTTTCATTAAAAATCTTTCTCAAGACTTCAACATAAACACTTATCCAGAACAATACACAGTAAAACCTATGTAGACATTCACAAACACTAAAACACCACAGCGAATTCTTCATACCCAAACAAAGAATGACAGACTATGACGAATTTCTGTCGTTCTCAGCAAACGGTTCCGTTGCTTCTCTCTAAAGGTTAATACTTCCTCTACATCACAATGGTAATCTTCTCATCAAATATCCAAACCTTCGCATTAGATTCGCTATCCGATCAATGAAATTACAAAGTGATTTTTGATACCCCTAACTATATATTTCACGCTCTTTCTTACTATCTGTTACGAAATTATCAAACTAGTGATGACAATACTAGGTATGTTTATCGAGCTGTCGATACAGTGTTCCTAGAAGTTTCTCAATTTAAGCTTTATACTATACACGTTTTTTACTAACCGTGGAAATTTCGATCTTATATTATTTATTTGGAAAAATACATGTTGATTTCATATAACCGACAGGAATAGGGACTAAACATATCATCCTCCACCTATCCACATATGGTGAATCTATACTAGGACGATTACCAGTTTCGCAATCAACCCAACTGATCACCGTGGCAAATTTGGTCGAGATCGGTCAAACGGTCTCGGAGGAGTATCATTTGTTTGAAATGCAACTTTGAAACCAAAGACGCTTCGCTCGCCTTCGGCTCGCTACGCTTAATAAATAAAAATGTATTGCGGAAATGTATGTACGCGCATAACTTTCCAGCGACTGAACGAAATTGAATCTGTTTTTTTTTGTCCTCCTTATTGTCAGGACAAGGTATGTTTAAAAGAAAATTAAACAAAGTAGAACAGAAAGCGAGGTCAGAATGATCAAACGCAGGCGGTGTCTAGTATAGCTAGTAGATCATAAAAATCTTGTTAATTATAGATAACAAATATTATAACCTTTATACACAATACTTCTGGCCGTAAATAGATCACGAGCCCCGATTGACTGATTTACTTACATTTACCTTTTTTTTCTTATTTTTATTTATTTTATTTATTTATTTATGTAGACACACAATCAGATATAAAAATACTAAAATGGAAAAAGTAGTACAGAGGCTCTGCTTATTTCTCAAAAGAAACCTCTTCCAGCAGACCTGCGAGAGGAGAGTTTGAATAGAAGAGAATAAGTTAACAGTGTGTGGGGAAGACGAGAGACAGTATAGGTAGTATATGTAGAGAGTATATAAAGTGTGACACAAACCAGGAGCCCATAAACATCCGGGCCCGTCTTAGCATTCCCTCTTTAAAGTCGACCACCTGGAAAGCCCACGACCAAAACTTAGCCATCCTGTTAGAGCATCCCGGAACAAAGCAGGATTTAAACAGTCAGGTAGAAACTTTCCAGGTTAGCATTTACTCATACCTACATGAGCATTACCCACCATCATTACCATACGCGCGAAAAAACCGAGAAAACGCGTTCAAAATTAAAATGAGAAAGAAAAAGCGGGACCTTATCAAACGACTACGGTTTGCTAAAGCTATGGGCGATAATCAACTTAGTCATCAACTGGCCAGAGCTTTAAGGTCCATACTGAAATTAATTCAAGGAATTTCTGTTCAAATAATAAATGAAAACAATAATTTTAATAGAGCAAAACATGAAGTAGAGTTCGATAAGGACCCGTTTAAGTACTCGAGGAATATTTTTAGCGACAGAAAGCAAGATAGGCTACTGCTAAGTAACGATCAGATCCATAGCTACTATAAAAGTAATTATGAGGTGCCTAAATACGAAAAACAATACAGTAAACCAAACGCGCAAAAACCATTAGGCCCTCATTTCACATTTGACTGTAATCCACCTAGCTTAGACGAAATAGAACACCAAATCAAAAAGAAACCAACAAAAACCGCCCCAGGGCCTGATGGCATACCTTACATTATCTATAAAAAATGCCCATCGGTACGTAAACATCTTCTAAGCATATTCAATAGGATCTGGTCGAGTAAAGAAGTCCCAGTGGCCTTCGGCAAGGCTAATTTTGTGCTCATTCCAAAGAAAGAAATAGTAACTAGTCCAAAAGACGCTAGACCAATAGCATTAACCAATACAATTTCTAAAATTTTCTTCTCATGGCTTCAATTTAAAATGACAAATTTCATGATCAATAATAACTATTTCAGACCAAACCACCAAAAAGGGTTCCTACCCGGAATTTCAGGATGTCTGGAACACAATTCTTTACTGGCGGAAAGTTTAAAAGATGCCAGATCAAATGAAAAGCAAATAACAGTTTGTTGGATAGACCTAAAAACGCTTTTAGCTCAGTACAACACGAGCTTATGTTGTTTGCATTAAAATGGTATCACTTTCCGTCCATCATTTGGGAAATAATATCCTCTTATTATGGTAAATTAAAGTTTGTGATTAATACCAAAGATGGATACACGCAACCTTTAAATTATAATGTGGGTTTGTTCCAAGGTTGCTGTTTATCACCTATAGTTTTCAATATAGTAATAAATATTTTAATAGACAACATTTCCACACACGACAAGAAGTGGGGCTATCGGTTTAAGCTAAACGGTAAATATACGGAGTCTATCCTCGCATTCGCGGACGATTTGGCAATACTGACTCGTAACCCAAAGCAGTGCCAGGACCTACTGCGTAGAGTAGACGATTTCTGTACATGGACAGATGGAATGAAAGCAAAACCTAGCAAATGCTACTGTCTATGTCTGGGTAGGCGGGGTACCAGGTATACTTCATATGACCCAGGGCTTAGTATAGGCGGGGAAAACGTTTCAACTATATCTGAAACCGTGCCTTTTAAATTCCTCGGAAGAAAGATTGACAACAGAGGTTGCACTCCAGCTTTGGACGAATTAATTGATAGTTTCATTATCGATTTAAAAAAGGTAGACCAACAACCAATAAGTAATGTTAAAAAAGCTTGGATCTATGACAATTATTTAACCTCGCGTCTTAACTGGCCGTTTCTTATATATGATATAAACCAGAGCCTCCTCAAAAAACTAGATGCGAGTGTCACGAAGACACTGAAGTCGTGGCTAGGGCTAGCTCAGTCGGCCGACCCGTCGGCACTATATAGATCCGCGAATAATTTTGGAATGACGCTTAAGAAGCCATCAGAACTCTATAAACACCTAAGAGTAACTAAAATGCACGTCTTATCGGAATCTAAAGACGAAATAGTAAAAGTCCTTCCAAAACATAAAAATGCATCGGAGCTCGAATCACGCCTCCAGTTCCATAAAAGATTCATGATAGGCTCGCAGACTGGTAGAGTAGGTCTAGGTAATATTCAGAGACAAACAGATAAAGAAATAACAAAATCTTTTCTTCAAGCAGACGAAAACAACACCTATAAGGTGCACGCAATGAACCTAGAAATGCAAAACGAATGGTTGACTCTAGGTGAATTTTGTATTCCCATAGCCTTAAAATGGCGTACCATAATATACGACTGGTCACCGGCCTTACTTAAATTTTACCTGAATGCATTCCAGTTCACCCTCCCCGACCAAAGCAATCTGGTCAGATGGGGAAAAGCCACAGATAAAACATGTAACTCATGTGGTGAAGCAACTGGTACGGCTAGGCACCTACTAGTGGGTTGTAAAACGCTATTAGACCGGGGTCATTACTCGCGCCGTCATGATAAGGTATTAGAAATCATACGTGAGGCTGTAAGTTTGGCGGTAGCTAGAGCGAAAAAAGGATTAACCACAAACCAAAGAAATGACATTGCGTTTGTAAAGGAAGGCTGCTCAAAGAAATCACTTCAAAAGCCTTATTCAATTTTGATAGCTGCCGTTGACTGGACAATACTCGTAGACACGTATGAGAAGCACTATAGGATACCGGAGGATGTCTGTGCCTCATCATCCAGACCCGACATATTCCTTTTTTCACGATCGCATAAGCGTGCAGTGCTTGTAGAACTCACAGTACCGTGGGAAACTAATATACCTAAAGACCACGCTATAAAGACAAACAAATACTTTGATTTGACTAACGAGTTAACCAAAAACGGCTACGTGGTTAAACTCTATGCCGTAGAAGTAGGAGCAAGGGGAATTCCAGCTAAATCCTTGTACAACTTACTTAAAGACCTCGGATTGCCAAGAGCTTCAGTAAGCTCTTTATTAAAACGTATATCAAAAGCGGCATTGTTAGGATCTTACCAAATTTGGATAGGTAGGGGGGGGAACACTACTGACGGTGGAGGTGAGCGCTGATGCATCACAAGGTGGCCACCCTAAACCTACATCTGGGTCGCAAGTCCCAGTCGCCGTCATGGTGTTCCTCTCTGTACCACGCTATGGACCCGGCGACCGCACGGTGAATCCATGGAGTGCTGAGAATCGGATCTCTATCTGTGGCGTAGCGGTGGTGCATTCGACTGCTACGACAGGGGCGCCCCCTGTCGTAGCAGTCGTCGTAGGGTTCGATTCCCGCTCAGTGCAAATATTTGTATGCATGAATATGTCTATTTACATTGGTCTGGGTGTTTCTATGTATAATATGTATGTATTTACAAAAAAAAAGTATATAAGTATGTTTATCCGCATTCTGGAACCCATAACACAAGCTAGTTAAACTATGCTTACTTTGGGTCTAGAAAGCGCTGTGTAGAATGTCGTAGAGTATTTATTTTATTTATTATTATTATATATATATATATATATATATATATATATATATATATATATATATATATATATATATATATATATATATAATGTATATAAAGATATAGGTATTGTAATTATACTTTGGAGATGCAATTTGCTTTCAACGTTTAATAATTTCACTTCACAAATTAAGAACAATTTCAATTGAGGAATTAAAACAAGTTTTTCAAATTAACGTTTATGTTAAGTTAGTCGAAACAAAGATTATCACGATAACAAAACGAATGATTAACATAATGTCCTTTTGTTTCGCGTTCTCAAGTGAATACAAAGGACTGATGAAGTAATCATGGATTCTAATTTCAGCCAATTTATATCGTTGATAACATGTGAATTACCCCGTTCAGTACAATACAGCATATAACTATTTGTTATTAGTTTAATTGAGGTATAGAGAACTCACAGCTAATATTAGAGAATACTATTATAGAATAGAGAGTTAATTACAAACCATCACTTCTAGTGATACAGTAAATGCACGCTGTAGACAATAGAGAAAAAATAATTCATATCTTTAAAATAGAAACGGTATATTGGTGCATATTATGTACGGTCGCCCTCAGAGGTTGTAGAACACTAAGAAAATTACGAGAACATTGAAATAAATCAATAAATAAATTAATAGATAATTGTTTTATGTAATCTTCAGAGGACAAATTAAAAAAAAAACAGTTTCTGTTTTTTATTTTATATACCCGTTTTAGAGCTATAGGTGGTTGGTAACTTAGAATTTATTAACCTAATACCTATGGCGACTGTACATATAGTTAAGCAAGCTGTTTGAAGAAGTAATGTTTAGAGGCCTTCTCATCATTGACATATTCATAGAAAATGTATCCACATACAGTGTTTACAGATCTCATTTAATTTCATACTCCTTGCTTAGACTATTTTCGTTATATAGTTTGTAAGTGTACTAAATGTACAACATGGTATTTCCCCTTCAAACTTGACGCTGCCCGCCTGGGTAACCAGTTTTAGCTTGTCAGTCCATATAGAAAACTATGGTTAACTTTACTATTCGCAAAACACAATAAAAGCAAAGTACTAACTTTGCTTGTGGTGGTAGGAAAAGGCGTAAGTTCATAACATAACATAAACATAACATAAACTCACGCCTATATCCCCGAAGGGGTAGGCAGAGGTGCTAGCACCCACATTTCGCCAGTTTATGTTTAGGTCCCAATGTAATAGGTGGCGAGCCTATTGCCATTAACCGGGCACTTGTAAACCTGCGATAAATACACACATAACTTCGAAAAGCATCGAAAAGTCATTGGTGTGTGCCATGGTAAAACCTGGGATCGAACCCGAGACCTCGTCTCAGCAGTCCATTACCCATACCACTAGGCTACCGCGGCTTCAGGCGTAAGTTCAACATGAAGTAAGCAAAACCTCGGCAATTAGTCAAAGGCACCGGTCACCGTTTATTACTGGCCAGGATATTTTGTGCTTGTTTACCATTTAAGTTCAGAAAAAAAAAGAAACTTATCAAAATTTCAATTATTTAACATACAAAGCATACAAAATGCTTAAAAAAATTAATTGAATTAATTAGGCGGAGTCATCAAAAAACAATATTTAAAAATGACTGTAAAGTTATTCATTGTTTCCGTAGTTCGCAAGAATTACTTTAGATGGCTCCAGCGTCGCCTTAAGACGTATACAATATATCGGTGAATTTCGAATATCTGGGATGTGTCTAGATAGCTCAGCTAATCAGAGCTTTCCCCCTGTAAGGGACTGGTCGCAGGTTCAAGTCCCGTTCTAGCTGTTCTCTTTTTCCGATCTAAATCTTTAGAAAAAATAAGCATACAAAATGTGTAAAAAATTTAATTGAAATAATTGAAATAGTAAAGAAATAGGTATGTTTAGACAATTTGTGTTTATCTTTAGTCATCATCATCATCAACAACATACTAGTCCACTGCTGGACAAAGGTCTCCCCTAGCCCTGTCTTAGTACTTAATTAAAATTAAATACTTCAAATATGTGTATTCGAAATCCAAAAATTCCAAGATACGTGAACATTAAAATTTAATTTATTTTCATAATCCCATAATCCTACAGATCCTCCAATCCAAATGCAATGTGGTACCCATAGCGTATAGTGCGTAGTAAATTAATTTCTTGTAGGACAAAGCCTCAGGCGATCTCTATTGTTGTTGGAACCTTGATATGCCATTGTTTCTATTCACACAGACTTCTAAAATAACCAAACGTACATCCTTAAATATCACTGAATATGTACCTTTGGCTTTGTGATAAAGCCTTCAGTTTTCTAAGGCCAAACAAAGAACTTTGTAAGTACTTATATTTCATATGGTATGAGACGAGATACTTTCTACAATAATGAAATAAACCTTGGTTTTTGAGCATAGTTCTGTCATTATCATCCTCATAGCGTTTTCCCAGTTGCATCCTATGTTTGCACTTTGGAGCCCTGGGTTTGCTTATTGTTTTTTATTTTGTTGGTATGTTGACTTTTCTGGGAGCGACTGCTGCCTGACCTCTGAGAGAGAAGCCTGCACCAGATTACCCCCCTGGTTAGTAAGGAACTAGGGTGAAGTTCAGAAAATATGAGCCACCATTCCAGATGCTGACGATCCTAAAATGGTGGTCCCTTCTAGAATTTCAACCTCAACTGATGCTTTTTCACGGCTCACTTAAAAAACGCAGTATTGTAAGAAAAAGAATTCGGGTTCGATTTCCGCTCAGTGCAAATATTTGTATGCATGAATACGTCTATTAGCATTGGTCTGGGTGTTTATATATATAATATGTATGTATTTACAAAAAAAAGTGTATAAGTATGTTTATCCGCATTCTAGAACCCTTAACATAACATAACATAACATAAACTCACGCCTATATCCCCGAAGGGGTAGGCAGAGGTAACACAAGCTAGTTAAACTATGATTACTTTGGCTCTAGAAAAGGCTGTGTAGAATATTGATATTGATAGCCCCATTTAGACGTGGTCAAGCTCAGTTATAAGAAGATGCTTTTTTTCCGTAATGTCAGCCTGCTTGGCCGCATGATGTCCAAGATGTCATGCTTGTAAAGTGCTATCATCTGCATAATAATGAATGCTAACGGTAGACAGCCTGTCATTGATATGCAGGAGAATAAGAATGGATGACAACCTGGAGTACGTTTGCATTTACCTACAAGAACACCGAAAGCCTATCACAAAGGACTTAAATACAGCGCTCTCAGAGTAAGCGAGGCTGTAATATTCCAATATTACATACATTATATTCCCTCCGGCTTAGGCAGAGACAACCGCCCTTTATTTATTTCTGTCAAATTACTACGCGTGATCACCTACTCGATTGATTGATGACCTAATACTGTTGGTACATATAACCTTTGCTACTTAACTGTGCACCTCGCACTCCTATTTACGTCATATACATAAATAATATAATTTAAATAAATTTGTATACAGAAAATAAAAAGAACAGGTACAAGATATGTCAGTTTATTAACAATATTACGCATTACAACTAAAATAACATTATAAAAAGAAAAGAGACTTAACATAGAAGTACATTCTGATATGACATACAATGATAACCTACAACATTCAGGTACAATTGTAGAAACAAATTAACAATTAATTATAATAAATTACGAAAAGTTAACAAATCAAGAGATCTAGTGCTTTGACTTTCCCATTTATTCAATACTTTGCCAAAAGCACACTTGCAATACATATTTTAATACTAAATAACTAATACAAACTTCGAAAATTGGCCGTAATTGAACACTGTTTAAGATTATAAATATTTTTTCAGTTACAATTCCAACTGAAGTGTTTTAAAGTATCTATCATAGGTTTTATGAGAAGAAAAGTACATCAAAATGTATAATTTTGAAAAGAGGAACCTTTAAAACATTTTCAGTTGGAATACTCGTCCTATGCAAAGAATGAAATTGATCAATTCTTAGTGGTGCAAATGAGCAGCTTCGTGATGGGATATAGGTGCGGTCTTGTGGACCACAGCGTTAAATCCATTGTGTTTGTCTGCGGTGTAGTCTACAGTGCGAATGGAACCATCAGGCTCGACCACAGTGTACTGACCTGTAAAATAAATAAATAAATAGTTAATGTACTGCAGTTAAAAAAAAGTTAAACCGGTTTGCTGGTCAGGGTTACGGATTGACTGGACGGTGGCCTGTACCAGGCCATGGTTACCACTCCGTAAGAATTTAAAGAGCGTTAATCTCACTGACTTTCCATCTCTATGTTAATTAGGAAGACAGACGGAGAAACAGAGTTACTTATAATATGTAAAAACGGGTGCCGCCGCGGCAGGACATTAGCTCGAAGCAACAACTCCTCCCTCAGCGAAAGGAAGAGAGGTATTACCGTTTTTAGTATACAGGTACACCACGAACAAAAATTCTAACCTAGTAGGTAGTAAGTAGGTTCACGACGCGTAGTGTACTGGGATGAAGTACATGGTGTAGTGAATGGGTTGGTTTTGATTCTACAATCTGTCCCAAGCAAAATCGGATGCCTACTCTGACCTCTTGAGCCTCTCTGAATGCCCTTTAATAGGGGGTGTATTACGTGAGTTCGACAAATCGACCTACAGTGTGTCGCACTAGCGTGCATTCGAACTATGGAGAGTCGCAGTACAGTTTTGTCACGCAATCGTTAATCGCACTTCCATTTGTCGAACTCACGTATACACTCTTTAATAGGCACCGTAAGGCAATTTTCTCTACAACTTTTTAAGAAGTAGGTATAGGGTTATCACTGAAGTACTTTTTGTAAACTAATGTACTTAACTATTTCGATAGTTGGTTACGTTACGTTATGTTATTGTTATGGAGTGTTCCAACCAGCAGTGTTTGAGTTAATAAATAAATGTGTTTTACATCTTCGAGTATTCGAATAACAAATAGTTGCATTATTATGAGAGTGTATGTCGTTGGTAGCCAGTAAATGAATTAAAAATTGGATATATAAAAAAGTAAAATTCAATTTACCTTTGACAACGTCACCGTCGCGGGACTCATGATGCGTCTTGATATCACCGGTGTGGAAGTCGTTCACGCCATATTTGAAGACATACTTCGGGTATGCCTGAAAATGAAAAAGAAAAAATGTTGAATCTTTATTAACCTGCTAATAAAAATATATAAAATTACCATTAGGTATTCAAAATTTTAGATAGCGTTTCAGATGAAATTATTTTATGTGGCCCTCAACCCTCACCAAATGCACTTTACATAGAAGAAATGCAGAAAATAATATTCTAGTAACAATAGTTGAGACAGAAATTGATTCGACTAAACCAAACCATGTTTTATTATGTGGGTCTACACCGTTCATTTCAGATATACCCAAGAAAATAATAACCTGAGTTCTCGACAAGACTTTCTTCCTGTCCAAGCACGCATAAACTCTCTCCGATTGCCTTGAACAGACAGACCTTGATGATGGATTATTTGTATACAGCGAGGGGACGACCTCTGAGGAATTTTGTGATACCTTCAGATCAGTAGGTAGTAATGTAGTTGCATCCCAATGGGCTAATTCTTTATTCAAGGTTATATAAAACTTGAAACTAAACACCTATACCACTTAGATGGCAAATATAATAATAATAAAATAAAAATATATTTATTTTCTCACCACAATATAGGTTTCAAACATTTGAATTGACTTGAACATAGTATAATAATATAATTATTTATGTGGGAGACTGGTGCCTAAACTAGGTAGGATCCTGTATTTCAGGTCACCAGCACAATCCCCATCTAGGGTACTGAACAATATCTACAAAATTTTTTTTGTGCTGCAATATCTGAGTAGATAGGTAAGTACATTTATAATATTATATGAATCAAAGTACAACTGTAATACTATAATATTATTCTTGGTAATGTCGGGGTTAGTATGTGTGTTTGTGGTATGTCTGTGTCTGTGTGTATGTGTGCGTGCGTGTGTGTGTGCGTGCGTGTCTGTGCGTGTATATGTTCGTATGCGTGTGTGCATATTTGTGTGTCACCTCATACGGGTACTGTTAGGAGACGTTCTATACTCTCATAGTCTAACCTCATAAGCCATTCACTGGTCTTTTTTTTACAAAGTGATCTGTTGAGCGTGTAGAGAGCTAACGTTTTATTTATGTTGTTGTAGAGATAGCCTCCGAGAAAACAGAAAAACTGGTTTGTGAATTGAGTTCTGAAGGAGTCCAGTGTGCGATTGACCGGATTAAATCGCCTCCTGTTTGAGAGTGATGTAGCCCTGTAGCTCAGCAATGAATGTTGTTTGGTTATGACGTGGAGAATGAATAGTTGGCGTACAGACAGCACTTTGCACAACTCGTATAGCTCCAGTGTGGGATGTCGATAGGGTAAGAAATATGATACCTTAAGTAACGCTCGCTGGGCTCTTTCCACTTGGATCATGGTGGACTTGTCTGCACCACCCCAGGTTGTGATACAGTAAGTTATTAGTGATTGACATAGAGAGAAATATACTGTCTTTCTTAAATTTTCATCCGCTGCATGTCTGAGGTTTTTAAAAACAAATATTAGTTTGCGAATTCTAGATGTGAGGGTTTCAATGTGCAGATGGAAATTCAAGAAAGGATCCAGCAATATACCAAGATATTTAATGGAAGAAGTCCTTTGGAGATGTGTACATGGACATTTTGTGTTGTGTGGAGGTGTGCATGTATGTAGTATAATAGGTAGCGCAAGCGTGGAGTGGAGAGCACTATTCCGAATGGAGAATGGTATATATTTGGTTTTGTCAGCGTTTAGCGTAAGGTAATTGTTCCTTAACCATTTCGATACAGTGTCTAGCCCCAATTGAGCGTGTTCATAAACATTTGTCCATGAGTCGGAGTGAAAAATGAGGGCGGTGTCATCTGCAAAGGTGAATATATTTCCCTGTGGTAGATTCGTCATGCACAGATCGTTAATATAGATAAGAAATAAAGTCGGAGAGATAACACCGCCTTGGGGCACTCCGTGCGTAACAGGCAGTTCTGTGCTAACGTATCTATCTATTTTAACACTCTGTGCACGATTACTGAGATAGTCTGCGAAGAGTTTTAGTTGATCACCCCTTATTCCAATAAACTCCATCTTCTCTAAAAGGATAGAGACAGAGACTGTGTCGAAGGCTTTAGCCAGGTCTAGGAAGATGCCCAGTACTTTTTGACCATCGTCTAGTTTCCTCACTATGTGGTCGGTTAAGTCATGGACTGCGTCGCTTGTAGATCTTCCAGCACGAAAACCGTATTGAGAAGCTGAGATAATTTGGTTTTTCTCAAGGTACATTGTTAATCTAGAGTTCATGAGTCTCTCGAGAATCTTAGACAGTGAGGGCAAAACAGCAATGGGCCTGTAGTTAGTGACTTGGTCTCTGTCTCCAGCCTTATAAATAGGATGTATTAAGGATTTTTTAAATGTTTTGGGGAATATACCAGAGGCTAGCGACAGGTTACAGACATGTGTTAATGGGGGAACAATGGCACCCTTATTTTGTTTGACAATATCTATAGGGATGTTGTCCCAGCCGACTGCGGAGCCACTACGCAAGGAGTCCACTATTGCACTCACTTCTCTCTCGTCCGTAGGAAGTAAAACCATTGAGTTTAATGGGGAGCTTAGTGTACAATTTGGTTTTGTGTGTGTATTTTTTATATTTTCAGCCAGCTTTTTCCCAATGTTGACAAAATAATTATTAACCACTTCTACTGCTTGATAAGGCGAAGAGGCGAGTGAGAGCAGGTTGGAGGAATTTACTTTGACTGTAGATCTACCGGTAATTTTATTGATTGCCTGCCATAGCCTCTTATTATTTTTCCCTGCATTCGTTAATTCGCTAGTTTCATGTTGCCTTCTGACCTTTTTAAGGATATTATTACAGAAGTTTCTGTATCTCGTGTAAGACACTTGGAGGATTTCATTATTTGGTGCCTTTTTCAGTTGTTTGTGCATGTTGTCTCTGCACACACCCACCTGATGGGAAGCGGTTACAGTGGCCTAAGGGCGTGTGCTACACCAAGGGCGTCACACTCGACCTGGCGACCTAGTAGAAAATTTCTAATGCCCTTCTAGAAGAACTCCATATTCTGCGGAAAACCGCAGCAGGGAGATCATTCCACATTTTGAGCGTGCGCGGAATGAAGATCTTACTGTGCGCACCGTTGCCATTTGCAACTTGTTAGGATGAAGACCCTGTCTGTGGCGAGCGGCGAGAGGAATCGATAATACACTAGTGACACATTTAGTATTATGGATGTTTCTAGGCGCTAGTTTACCATTAAGCAGTCCAGTTGCTCATTTACTCATTGGAATGCGCCCTTGTAGAAAAAATCAATTAAATATCAGTGACTACTATTTATGTACTTCCATAGTAGTAACTGATATTTAGTTGAATGGCATTACGGAGCAAAATTTTTTTCCCTTTATTGATGGAATTGCGATCAACTGACCCGTAATTTTAGGTAGCTGTCATTACTTCGGGGTGCGAGGGATATGCTCTATGGGCAACCTTACACCCCGGCGTCTGTAGGCCCGAGACGGTGTGCGGCTTTAGTCGGTTCAAGTCCGACATAACCGCCCCCGCTGGCCGGCGGGGGGGTATCCGAAGGGATTTCCGCACGAAAAAATAAACTAAACTAACTAAAAACTGACTATATCTTATCCCTGAACAGCGACATAATTTTTGTTCTAATAGTTTATCTTGTAGCGCACATGGAATTCATCTATATCTATCTATACATATAATAAAATCGTAACGAGGAAAAAATGGTACATTGAATATTTAATCAAATAAATAATTGTTATGTGCTCTAGGAACGACTAAAATGGGATTTTTTAAATTGTTGTCTGTTTGTCTGCTTTTTATTATCGATGTCCAAGCATCACTTGAAAACCGCTGAACAGATTAAGCAGAATTTTTTTAAGAACATTATTCTAAGGTTTGGTCATAAACTGCGCTATATATTATCACGCTATTATAAGTGTATTAGGAGCAACAAGATAACATCCACCAAATCTATTTTTGATCATTCCTTTATTATTACAAAGCAGATCATCACGAAATTCTGTATTTCGATAGTCAACGTTTGGACTATAAATCATCACGCACTAGCTAGAAGGTGATGAGCAGTAAAATATGAAATCTCGAAACCACAGAGTTACTTACAAAATGTTGAGGATAGTTGATTAGAAACTCAACCGTTGATAATCAATATGATCACGGTATTATAACATGGAGTTCCATGTACCAGGCAAATAAATTCTACCCAGTTGGGTAGAATTTATTTCCATGGTACATGTAAACATAAGATTTTTACGCTTCTACAACAAGCTTCCTAGTGAAATGAAGAATCTACCTCTTGATAAATTTAAAAGCCAAATTAAAAGTAAACTCTGCCAAAAAGCTATTATAAAATTCAAGACTATTTAGACGACAAACAAGCTTGAATATGAACTGTTTGCTCTCTCTCTATGCTACTCAAACGAAATATTGTACTTAGGTTAAGTAAATATGTTTGTAAATAGACCAAAAAAAACAGCCCGCTGAGTTTCTTGCCGGAGTCTTCTCAGGACAGGGCCGCGTTTCGAACCGGTGGTCCATTTGCCAAACATTAGATTTTTTTTATTTTTGACGTTTTGTAAGTGCCGCATTGATGGTCTATACAGAATGAATGGTTTTTGACTTTGACTTTGACTTTAAGAAATAGATGTTTACATGTACCATGGAAATAAACGGAGTTCGAAACTGCAGGAGTAGACATACCCTGATGTATTCCGAATTTAAGTGGATGAAGTCGCGTGCAACAGCTAGTTGTTAAATATAGATTACTTCCAAGTCTCGATACCTTATTTACACCAACGGTGTCAGATATTCAGTCCAAGGCGATGATGAACTCGGAAATGTTAGTTATACCGTTCCGTGAGATCAACGCTGCGGTGAGTTAGCGGTGTAGAGAAACTGTTTGCACGCCACGTGCTCTTACGCAACTGTTTTTATAGGGAAATCTTAAGGCCAAGCCAGAAACTGATTGGCGAATAATTATCTAGAGAGTTTTGATAATTTAATTATTTTGTGTTAATAAGTATGAGAAGATATATATAGATTATATACTTACTACCAAGAATTTGTTCTTGAACGCACTGTTTACCAAAAAATACCTACACTAGGTACTGTTTTTTTTTATTTTTTTTATTAGTAACTGAAATTACTAATATTCCCCCTAACCCCTCCAGCTAAGCTAAATTGCTTGTGTTAGGAGTGGGTTCACGTCGGTAGTGTAATGGCCAGGAATCAAACCCGGGACCTTTCGATCGTAAGGTTGTCTCCTTAACCACTAAGCTACCAACGTTTTTAACTCGGGTAACTCGGGTCTGAACTACCAATATCTTCTTCTATTATCCCACAGTGTAGACCATTTTGTGCTACAAATTGATATCATACAGCGGGAAATACAACGCGAATTGTTGTTAATAATTGAATGTCTATAAACTCATCAGCTGGCTATACTTTTGTCCAATACTGACATGCTTTTACGCTTACTTCACGAGACTCGTGATGAAGTCAGGAATAAAATTATTAACATAATACCTACTACTACTAGGACTACTACTCGATAAGACAAGGTATCAATATGACTAGTTCGCTATAGGACTAAATCTGAATATGACTACATCGCATTTGCACTAGATAGCTATACGAGCATATATCCATATGTCTTGTTATCAGATTGACTAAATATCAAAATGACGTACAATGGCATCGAAAAGTGGCTCTTCAACCTTACACTTCACCATACTTCATTGATAAGGAACTCATTCATACTTTTTATAACGTCTCGGGACCTATCGCGATTAATATAGAACTTACTTTTGCCGACGTTTCGGATGCGTTGCAGCACCAGTGGCCGTGACCACGTACTTATTATGGAGTATGAATTTACACCGCGATAGTTTAAAAAAAAAAGAACTCATTGTTAAGCGCGCTGGCCACTAACCAATGAGTTCCTGAAACCCTTATAAAAATAGATTTAGTTATAAGTCATTTGTCTTTCAATGAACTGACAAGACTAATTTGCATATTTTATTTCTGCATTTCATTTTGTTTTTTGTTTACTACACATACGAAAAGTAAAAAAGTGCAAAGAAATGAATTTAAATTTATTCAAAATAAAAAAAGGAAAGAAGCTCTTCTTTACAATGGCTATAGATTTATTTTTGTATCAATTTAAGCGGTACGTCTATTTGGCGTTGCTGGAAAAGACAAGAACACTTGTCTTTTGCAGCAACGCAGTGTTTATCTTGTCTCGCAAGTGCTTCTCTGAGTTCTCTTACATTAAACAAAGAAAAGACGGGAGAGCCTAAGTACATAAATGTGACCAAGACTTTAACAAAACATACTGCAAACGCATTGTCTGTCATTAAATTTTGGTGATAATTGTACTTCAGAAAACAAACGACAATATTGTCTATACGCTATCTTGGCCAATGGCTATTTAGTCCAAATGAGATCTAGTACATGCACGATGTAGTCATATCGAGATTTAGTCCTATAGCGAACTAGTCATATTTACTATCTAGTCTTATCGAGAAGTAGTCCTAAAGCTTCTAACCCTACCATTTGAACGCCTGCACTAGTGATTTTTGAATATATTATGTATATTTAATAATATACGAAAAGATTTTGAAATACCACCCGCATTGTTTATAGCTATTGTTAAAACTGTAAAAAGCAGTGAAATCATTTTTAGAAATCGCTGAAATCTCTAAAAACTGACTATATCTTTAATCAGCAACAAATTGAAGAACTCGAATTGTCATTTGAAGCAGAAAACAGCAATAATAGTAATTATTTTACTTCCATACATAGTTCAATAGACTCTCATCACTTGGACCACATGCGAAGAGCTCATCAATGAGCGGAACGTAGCCCAGGAAACACGATCTTGTATGTGTTCCTGTTCATATACAAATTGACGTAAACTTACGATCTAATATAAGTATGTGACTTTTTACTAGACTGTTGTTACTTAATTTATAGCTTTGCCAAGTAAATTAACCAGTGTTATTAAAAAAGCTTCATAGGAAGTTGTAAATTATACTGTTTACTGTGACGATGGGTTAACAACTTTGCAGTCACAAAAACATTAATACACATTATCTAAGTGATGGTGATCAATTGTGCTAGTTAGACTTAATGCTCCTTAGACGTTTCGCGATGTTGGTCATTCAGCTACTTAGGCCTTCTGATCAGGAGGGAAAAATTAAACGTTATTAAGTCAAATCCAATTAATAAACTAACATGTAGTAGCCCTTCAGATACGGTGCTTAAGGTGAAAATTTAAAAAGATATGGACTATTCATGAATATGAAGTTCCACAATTTGGATGAATTGAACCAAATGCGAAATGTACCGAGTGCGACGAAACTATTAGTTCTCGATCCATAATTATTGATAATGAGCCATTTTATAATATTAAAAATTTATATTGGAAAATGTAAATATATAGACCGGGACCGGTTCCTTTTTTCGGCTTCCCGGGCCGTATCCAGGTAGCTTAGTTGGTCAGAGTACTCAGTTCTTCCTAGAAAGGGACTGGTTGCGGGTTGCAGTCCTGTCCTGTCCGTACGTAGAAAAAGTTATCAGACTAATGTTCAACATTTCATCAATCATCAATCAATTCGATGTGTGCTGTAACACATCAATGCCAGAACCAAAGATACTGCGATGGATAACGACCACCAACCGTTCACAATCCTATATTATTTTACCTATTTTTTCTAGTCGTACCACTCTAGACCAAACTGAATAACGGATAGTTATTCAGTTAGCAAAAATCATCCAGATTGGTTTAATGGTTTAACTACGACATTGATACACCAGTTGAATACAAAATGATAATAAAATGAAAGGTACTCGTTTTAATGATTCGCATAAGAAGGGACCATTTTCAGTGGCCAAAATGTAAATGGAGGAATGACGCACGCATTTCAAAAGTATTAATGATATGCGTAACTAGCAAGAGCACAAGTTAATATAACAAGTTGGTAACAACCCTGTAAAGAGACGTTATGCAATATTGTAAAATTAATTTGAAGTAAAAACAAGTACATTGATAAAAGTGCTTATACTTTTATGTAACTTAACAATAAATGTTTTAATTGTGATCAAACCTGTTGGAAATAAGGAAAATAATAAAGTCAAACCAGTACCAATAATATGAGTATTTGTTACGACACCCTTTCTAATTCTAGGACAGTTTCGTAAGCTCAAGTTATTAATTCTAATTGCTTTTAGGATTAATTTACAACAATGGAGCATCTTGATGATGCCCTATACAAAACCTCAAATATACACCAAGATTTAAGTAAAGAATTTAATTTATTACTAACTTAACTACACACATCAATAACCAACTGGTACATTTTTAAAGACATTGGCAGATATTTAACTAAAAGACCGTAAAATTTTGAGTACAAAGTGAGCTTCATCACATCACACTAATATTATAAACGTGACAGTCTTTATGGATGGACGTTTGTTAAGTCTTTCACGCAAAAGCGGCTGAGCGGATCTGGATGAAATTTGGCACAGATATAGATTATGGTCTGATAGAACATAGTCTATTTTTATCGTGATAATAGGTTCCTGTGAGTCGTAGGAACGGAATAAAAATTTCACGCGAGTGGAGCTAAGGGCAACAGCGAGTATCTAACAATTTCGGATCTTTATAAAATTGGATTCGTCAGCCAATTTAAAACCAGTCTCATTCTCAAAAAAAAATACCCAATCAATTCAAGATTTCACTTAGAACCTTAGGAATACTTACATAATAATCAACATGTTCATCCTCCGAGATATGACGGTGTTCGTAACCTAACTTAGGTTGTAAGAACGTCGCTGCTGGTTCCAGATCACCCACCGCTATCCTGGCAGGCCGCACGTACTGGACTTGGCGGCTATACGCACATACTACTAAAGCCAAGGCTACGATCACCAACTGTAATACATTGAGAAAATATGGATAAGTTTCGTGACAGGTAAAAAGGTAAGTCTAAACCAGTGGTAATTATATTTTATAAAGTAGAATAATAGATGCATGATTCAAATAATATTATAAATGCGAAATATTATAAGTTTGATTGTTTCAGGATATCGGCTTAACAGGTACCCGATTTGCATGTAAACCCGAGGGGGCCATCTCGTGACCGGAGATGGCCCAGGGTCAGTCGGGGTGCGAGAGATATGCTTTATGGGCAACTTTAAACCCTGGCGTCTGAAGCTCCGAGACGGCATGCGGTTTTAGTCGGTTCAAGCCCGGCATAATCGCCCCCGCTGGCCGGCGGGGGGGGGGTATCCGAGGGGATTTCAGCACGAAAAAAAAAGGTAGATTATGACTAGGATTAAGACTTACCCGTAGGATACTTCTTCCTGGGAATGTTGAAATTTCCATGGGGAATCGGAATAATGCGCAGCCAAAGTCGTGGTTATAATACTAATTTACTATAATTCTAGTTCTCCTCAGAAGTTTATTAAACTTTATGATGAAAGTTTTCCCACCACTGGTCTAAACCAATGATGTTTAGAAGACATGATTGCTTTTGGAGCCACCGAAATCTTGGAGCCGAGTCAAACTCACTTTCAAGCCAGTAAACCTGCTGATTGTCGGACGAGGCTCTGGCGTAGGTTTTCCTCTTAGAGTTACAAGGTCAGATGACAGTCGCTTTAAGTAAATTATTTTAACAGAATTTGGTGATGCACCGATGACAACGCGTTTTCCTCATGGAACAACTAGGTATGCACAACTAGCTGTGCCATCCTAGAATTTGTTCCTAATGACACAACTATGCACAACTAAGCACAACGTATTCAATATAACTTTATTACAATATATTATTTAATATATTTAGTAAACTTTATTTAAAATAACTTTATATAACTTTTTAGTACAACTATAACAGAATGGGAAATATGGCAACCGTGTGCACGAGGTCCTGGGTTCGATTCCCAGATCAAAAGTCTTTTCTGTTGTAAAACTCTTAGTCACTACACGGTATCTGACAAAAAGTACCCAGTCTACAGTATTAAACTGGGCTAATAATACTACATGGGAAAAATCTAGTAAATTTGAATTCTTCCTGATATCAATCAAAATTATTCTAATGACATATACAACAATGCACTTATATGCCCAGCATCGCAACAGTAGGCGAGTAACCACAATATCATGTTATGTAAAGCAATCTTCACGAGTAATTGAGCAAATAATATACATTCAATGAGCCAAACACTATTTTGGTTACGTATAGTCTCCGCGTCAAAAGTAGGTGATCATTTTCAGATATAAAAAAATAGATTTAAGCAAAGTAATTTATATTTTTTTGTGAAAATGTTGTTCAACTACTTATTGGGATCTATTGAAATTATTTTAAACTTTGATTAAAATATAATGAACAATTTTCATTCATTAGGTTTGAAAGGTAGGATTTCCGCACGAAAAAAAAAAGGTACTTGCTAGCGTTACATATTCCCTACTTATTTTTAGTTTCATTCGTCGAAGTAGTTCTCAATTCAGTTCTTTATCTATCTGGGATCTATAAATCTCTAAGGGAATCTCTTAGGTACATGGGTTCCTTATGCCGAGGGCAAGTAGGACCCATGAGCCTACGAAAACCTCACAATAAACCGCTGTAGGAAGAGGATACATACTAACATACTTTCAAGCCATTACCATTACAAAATCATACAACAAATGCCCGTGTTTACTTTAATTCCATTTAGTGGCAACCCTAACAAAGTGAAATACTTTTACGACCGTTTAAATAGGTATGGTTACAAAACAATTATAATTATCTTCTCATTGTCGACATTTCCTGTTAAGATATAATTTAATGTGTCTTTTTGTTTGCTTTTACCAATTAAATTTAAAAAAGTGAATGTGAAATTACTTTCAATGTTTGCTCTCCGTCAATATTTACCGAAGAATTAAATGTAGAGCGATTTTACATAAAAGGTTTTATTAATATGGAAGCAAGCAAAATATCAACTTCAATAATAATTATAGTTACTAGCTTAACTCGTTTCCCGTTTATCGTCCGGCGCTGGAACAAGCGCCTTAGGGATGTTGTGGAAACATAAATGAGTCTAATCAAATGTGTTTATATAATCTTCTTGGAATCAATATTAAAACGACAGTTTGTGTAGACAATAAACCATAAATAAACTAAATAATAGATCCTTTATAGTCAAAGGCACAGAATCAAAGGTCATCATTTCTAACAGACTTCCAAATATAATCAGTCAGCAGTTCTCAATTCAGTTCTATTTATTTTTAACGTTTGGTATCACGAAGCTTCATCATTTATTTACGATTTACGATTTAGCAACTCGTTATTCGGAAGGGAATTTATATTGATTTTAGTATTTTCTATAACAATTCACCAAACACTTTTTAAATGCAAATGTAGAGCATTTGCATTTAAAAAGTATTTGGTAAAGTGAATTTAACGGAAGAAGAAGACCATAGATGGCCATTGGAACCTCTAAACTGTGTATCGAAACCATTATTTAGGAGCGTCGGAGAAGGTTATTCTTTTGATAAAGTTACTTATTTAAGTTAATAAAAAATCAAAAAAAATATAAACAAATAATATTTTTCAGTGATTTTCTCATTGCAGAAATAGGATAAATTGTTTTAATATGACTTTTATTCACGCCATCCACTATTAAATTTCTCACAAGCTATATAAATAAAAGATCATGTCATCCATCTCATTTCATTGATCTTCGGTAAGTAGTTTTGCACATGCTGCGTGAAGGTTCGTAACGTGAAACAGTAAATAAAAAGAGGCATTGTAACACATGCCGGGCATTAGCTTGTATTATATAAGTACTAAACTATGTAATAAGTAGGTATACAGTCTTTCTAATGCTATGGCAATTGTCTGAACCCCAAGACAAAGGTATCCGTAACAAATTAATGTATACGTACGTCTCCCATCCAACAATAGTCGTTTTTACCTATATTCTCACACACGCTTTCAGTATTCTATTGATGATTACGCAGAATGTGTTTTTACGTAATTTTGTCGTCAATGCTATGTAGTTTATTACTTTTGTTTTCACTTTAAACTACTGTAATTGTGACCTCAAGTACTCTGTGACCTTGTATAGCTCATAACTATGACGTTAATGTGTACCTAATTCGCAATAAAAACACGTTTTCTTTCTTTCTTTCTTAGTGGAAAAACAGATGAACCGAGGTGTGGAGAAGCCACCATTGCGGCGGTGAGGCCGGTCATGGAGAAGTGGTTGGAGAAGCGCCACGGTGACCTCTCCTATCGGATTCCACAGATAATTACCGGGTACGGGTGCTTCGGTAAGTATCTGTGGCGCATTCAACGGGAGCCAACGCCGCAGTGCCAGCACGCGAAGACCACGGCGAAGACACGACACTCCATACATCGGTCGAGTGTCCAGCGTGGGCAAGTCAACGCCGGGATCTCATTAAGTTTCTGGGAATGAACGTTCTCTCACTAGAGATGTGCTAGAGACCATGGTGAGAGCCGTGATCTTCGACGGGAGTACGTGGAACGCCGCCGCCTCTTGCTGCGAGCAGGTAATGCGCGAAAAAGAGGCGGCGCAGAGAGACTGGGAGAGAACCCTGACCCCCGAGTTCCTCAGCCTGTAGCGAGGGCGCTGCAGACGTGACTACGCCCAGGACTACCGACCTCCATGACCGGGGCCTGAGGACGGCAGTCGGCCGACTTGATGTCCTTATAGAAGCAGGCCAAGATGGAGGCGTGTCCTGTGTATCCTACACTCGTATTCCAACACACCCCAAAGGCGAGGCCATGGTGGCGGTTAAAGTCCGCCGGTAACCCTGGGTTTATCCTTTTGAGGGTGAGGGAGTGTACCCGGTTTGAGGGAGAGTACCCGGGGTGCCCGACAATGGGCACCTGGGAAGTACACGGCATGTTTTTAGTCAATTCTATTCCAACATCGTTGTTAACGATAGGGTGAAGCCAGTGGGGATTACCACACATCAATTTAAAAATTCAGATGACAAACAACCTTGACTTGAACTGTATGCTCAACTAAACTAGGGGGTGTTTAAACGCGGTAAATTAAAAAATTAAGATGATGAACAAACTTGGCTTGAACTGTACGATCAACTAAATTACTCCAACAAAAAACATTAATTAGATTAAGGAAATGGGTTAGCAAATTGACCATGAAAAAGCGCGCTGAGTTTCTTTTCGTAGTCTTCTCAGGACGGGGCCACACGACGCCGCGACCGACGTTGCGAATGATGATGGTCAGTATAGTGAACTTAATTCAGTATAATTCCTTTTATATTATTGTTTGACGTTTTGTAAGTACCTTGAATATGGTTTAGAATTAACAACAGAATAAACGATCTTTGATTTTGACCTTAAAGTTAAATATTATAATACATCTATATATATAAAAATGAAACCCGTTTTCCGTTGTCACGACATAGCATGAAAACGGCTTGACCGATTGTAGTTTTCTAATACTCTGTACAAGGTTCTTACGGAAAAAATATTAAGAAAATCTCTCAGAAATTTTTTTTTCGTGCGCACACCGTACGGTTTTAGTCGATACACGACAAAACCACCCCCGCTGGCCGGTGGGGGGTATCCGAAGGGATTGATCCTCCCCAAGTGTCCGTTGCCGGTCACCCCGGGTAAACCCTTGAATTCAATACATGGCGGATCATTTTGACGTAGCGAAGCACGTACCGGGCCGCTAGTATTTAATAGAATGCAAAATTAATTACATAAATATTTTTAAGAGTTCTTGAAAAGGATATAATTATGTGAATAATTTAATTTCTTAACAGTAATATGAATATACTATAATTTTACCAATAAACAATTATAATTTTAAATAATACTTTTCCCTGTTCATGCATTGCGTTAAGTGCTATTGAGCTATCGGTTTTCATATCTATAAATATAAAAACTAATAGGCGATCAAACTAAAAAGTAAAAATAAGTAATTGTTAAAGAGTTAAGAGATTTTGCAAGCCGGAAGTTCAACACCTCCTTGGATTCTAAATTCGACGCAATTATAACATAATAATTATGCACACAAATTTATAAAATCGGTCCATCAACTAAAAGTTAATCGAAATCAATCTTTAAAAGCCATTTGCAGATTAGGAACCATCTTCTTTTCCGAAATCGCTTAATAAATAATTTCCTTCGAAAGTTCATAACATCTGGTGGATTTTATTTAAAAAATATGAATATTTATGTATGAATGTATACTGGCGTGCGGAACGAATTCCCGAGACGAGGTCTCTAGTTCGATCCCCAGTCGCCCCGTGTACACACCTCTGACTTTTCGTAATTGTGTGTGTATTAAAAATGTGAATTATCGCTCGCTTAGTAATGTGCCCGGTAGATGGCTCGCCCTCTATTACATTGGGACCTAAACATAACTGGCGAACCGTGAATACCCTTTCAGGGATAACAAGTGAAGTTATGTTATATTATGTAAACTGTGGCATGATTGCCCCAAATATACATAACGGAAATCTTTTATATATATTGTTGAACATCAGAAACGTAACCTTAGATCTTTTAGTAAATTTTGTCATTCTAAATGGGTTCATTAACAAGACAGAAACATTATATTACAATCTTTAGAGCATTGCAAAGCAACACAGTGGAAAATTGACATGAAAAGTGTTTCTTCAATTAAATTTTTTAAGCATTTTGTATGCTTACTTTTTTCTAAGACGTATTAATGTATCGGAGAATTTCGAATATCTGGGACGTGTCTAGGTGGCTCAGTTGGTCAGAGCATTCCCCTGTAAGGGACTGGTCGCGGGTTCAAGTCCCGTCCTAGATGTTCTCTTTTTCCGATATAAATCTTATGAAAAGTGTTACTGAAAAGTAATTAGAACCCTAATTATTACCATTTGTTGGTACCAAATAGTTTTACTAATTATGGTATGAAGGATCCTCACCTTTAAGGCCATTTTCGATTAACTTGAGGTTAACACACTTGTACTAATTAAGACACCCGCACACGACGACTAACTCGGGACTGCTAACTTCGTAAAGCTAAGATACACTTGTTCTGAATGTTGAGTATCGAATGTAGCTGGAGAAACTGCACCGTTGGTTTATATGTGACTATCTAGGGAGGTGGGCAAGCGCACACTGGGAGTACAAACACACACACTTTACACTGTAATACAACCAGTGCTGTTGATGTTAAACTGTTTATTCAATTATTTTTATTTAAGAAATTTTAAGATCGTCATGTAAATCGGAACGAAAACAATCATAAAAAACTCGGTCTCGCGCACTGAGGGTTCAGTACAAACGTGGGTAAAATATGTAGCTGGGATAGGCTGGATGTGGATGGCGGAGAATCGAATGCTACGGTGCATATTGAGAGACGCCTATGTCCAGTAGTGGACTGCAATAAACCTACTTAAATTGATTGATTGGATTTCTAATCGGATTTTTTTTAATGTACTTTTGCCTTTACTTGTGCTAAAGGACCTTGCTTATTGCAATATTTCATGGTTCTATCTGAACGGGAAACTGGATACCTTGCGAGTATTGTATTTATGTATCAAATGGTTTTTTAAGGTAACTTTCAGGTCTCGGATTAGAACTACATTGCCGACGGTGCACCATCGGCAATGTCACGAATGACACCAATGACTGGGATAACCACGAATACAATAAATAGGTAAGTTCACGAATGCCAAATAAATTAATTTCACACATTTCCCTCGCACCCCGACTGACCTAGGGCCATATCCGGTTTCGAGATGGCCCTCCCGGGTTAGAGAACCACGGTGGCCCCGTCTTGCCCCCGACAAGGGGGGGGGGGGTTATGCGCCGCCGCAAAGAAGCCATGGGGATATCAAACTGAAACAAAATTGATAATAAGAAGTTCGGTAATTTTCTAAATTTCGATTAACTTTGGGACCTTCACAAATAAGCTTTATTTGGTATTATTTCCTTTCCACACTTGGTGAGTCTAGTGTTATTTACTTTACACAATGTATATTATGATTTCTTGAATCCATTTACATTTTTTTTCTTTCATATTAATAGGAACTGATGGGGCTGTAATTCGAAACATAAAATGTATGGTTAATCTAGTGTTAGCCAGGTAGGCTGGTATTTGATTTGGTAATGTATCTAGTTACAGCTGTTTCATAACAATCAGGGTTGGCACAAATTTAAAGGAATATATTATAAAGATACGCAAAAAAAATGGAATAGAATGAAAGAATCTACGAATAAAACATAACATTTACAACTAAAATATAATTGAGAACTATTTGCATTTATTAATGAATATTGATTTAAAAATATTGAGAAATTTATATTATAAAGATGTCAGTAAACACATGAAATAAACACTCTCTTTCTGACCATAATGGATAAGTAATATATTAGTCATGTGTGTGTATTCATTATATATTGGAAATGCAAAAACTCTAATGACATGACCCTAGGCTATTCACAAAAGGATGGCATCAGACAAAGAGTGGCTGCTAATACGCACATAGGCTATATTTCGATTTATTATTATTCTAAATGATACTTTCCAAGTTACTGATTACAAGTCCTTATCTCATAAAGTTCTTGAATAAAATACTTATTCATTTATGAAAAGAAAAATAAGAAAATTGAGCAGTACATAAAAAAATTTACGAATACCACGAAAAATCTTCACGTCTATTTCAGCATTCCACACAAGTGGAGCCGCAGGCAACAGCTGGTAACTATATAAAAATAGACGGCCTAATATTAGCTATTGAACGACCATCTTATGTCATCACTTACGAGAGTTTACCTTTTTTCTCGTGTGGAAATTAGAATTTTTTGTAAGGGAACTTCGTACTGCACAATCGGCATTATACAAGTTGAGGATGTTCAATAGTTTAACGCATGTATTTTAAAATCACCGAACCATAAATTATTTAGATTCGATGAATTTAATAAAAACATAAAATATTTTTGTTATTTAAACTGCTGTTATCATTTATCATCAACCGGATAGATATTAGCGGCAACAACTATTAAACATAGGCAGGAAGTTTGTAGTATATGTGGTCTTAGAATGAAATCGGCCATCGTACACACCTACCTTCTTAATAAGTTATAATTGCGCTTTGTTATCGTGAAGTACATATTAGACAGAAGCATTGCTTCGTATTTTTCTCACAAAACTCACGATGAATTCGCAGTCAGAAACAAAATAATATTAATATTACGTACTACCATTTAAACTTTCCCAAAATTCGTTCCTCTAGTAATGCACACATTAATATATCCGCTCATCAACCCGCTTGTACACTATATTTACATTACGAGAGTATGTTTCTTATTTTTTTAATTATCATTAGGCTCGCTTTTGACCATTATATCTCCTATTGTTAAGGTGATGATGTTGCGATCGGTGGAACGCGCTTTTTTTTTACATGCGAAAGTCCCTTCGGATACCCCCCCGCTGGCCAGCGGGGGTGGTTATGTCGTGAATCGACTAAAACCGCACGGTGTCCTCCCCAAGTGTCCATTGCCGGGCACCCCGGGTAAGCCCTCGAAAGGATAACCCCAGGGTTACCGGTGGACTTTGGCCGCCTTTGGACGCTTGCCTAAAAGTATATATATTCACTCTAGATTTGAAGACTCTCAGGTTATAACTTTCTGAAAACACAGACTCAGGCAGGGCATTCCGCTTCTTAGTAGTACGTGTAATGAACGTAATGCCGAAACATTTCAATGTTGGAAGGGGCTTGGAGGAATTATGTTATGCAACTCCAGCGTACACTTCCCAAAATGCATCCGATAAAATGCCAAAAGCTAAATGAAAAGTTATCGAAATAACTTTGTTGAATATCTTTAACTTTGCTAATTTACATGACGCAGCAATCACCAATCACCTTCTACGATTTCATCTTCGGTTGGTTGGCCCAGAAAATACTAGTGAAGTTTTATAAGTTTTCGTACAATATGTCACTAATACACGAGAATAGTTACATAACTTGTGCGCGATGTTAGCACACTTTCCTTATTCCACCCAATTATGTGACAATGGAGGTAATATACTGCGTCTTGATCGCCATGTGTCCAGAAAATTAAATTACGGATATCGTAAATCAATTGGTGTTACATTAGATTATAATGATTATATTGCATGGTTGCAAGTTACGCGTAAGTCTACGGATAGGGCCCATAATAAAATATTTTTCGACCAAGAGTATTTTGAGATAAGGTATGTATTGCACTAGGTCTGCAAGGCGAATCGCTGCTTGCAATGTTGAGCTGAGTGAGAAAATTTTGAACAGTGAACATTCCTCCGTGGCAAGTCCGATTTTGAAAATTCTTTTTGAAAGTCACAACTCTGGACATGCATTCTGAGCGTGTAAAGTTTGGTCACAGTGTCTCGAGCGGTTATTATGTAATTCCATCTGGATTTTTTTTAACGGTGATCATTCCTCTGTGGTAGCATTAATTTTTTCAAAATATATCCATAAACCTTCCTCTGATTGACCGCTTTAATCATGCCAAATTTGGTTCTGATTGGATTAGTAGTTTAGGAGGAGACCTGTGACAAAGAAAATCCTGAAGTCTGGTATGAGGAGCTTTAAGCATAAAATATGAAACTTAAATCGAGGCAGGTTATGTATATTCTTATGTTATAGAAAATTAACTGTACTCACAAATTAGGTTAAAATTCTGATATACTGATAAATGACACCTGCAACCGGGTACAACTGATGATTGACGGACGACGATCTGACGCAGGCTTTCCTTTCGGGGTTGCGAAGTCAGACGGCAGTCGCTTACCCAAAAGCCAAGCTAAATCGATAATAGAGGAGTAGGACCTCTGGCGGGCTGTGGGCTCCAAATTGCAAAGCTTTGGATGCAAACGGGATTGGCGTGCGGATGATGATGACTCAATACCTAAACAATCAAGAAACCAACAAGCAAGACGTTTAAAAAAATGCACATTACGAATTGGTCTTTGGTAAAAACATGCTTCACCTAATTACTAAGTGCATTACGATATCGATTATGCGGGAGTTATACAACTTCGGTGTTTGGTACCTAGTAATGACTATCAGTTGTTGTAGTATGTTACAGTTTGTTTTGTAATATTACTTTTCCTTGTGGAGAACCTACGCAGAGGGGGTACAATTATTTTTTTTGTGTGCGGAAATATCCTCGTAGCTGAGCCGATAAATATTGTTGTGCCATATTACCTACCTTTTTTTTTTTTTTTTTTTTTCGTGCGGAAATCCCTTCGGATACCCCCCGCGTGCCAGCGGGGGCGGTTATGTCGGGCTTGACTACCTTAATTTATCAAAGAAAAAGTTGGGGGTAGTAAAAGTAGGTAGTAGGTAAAAAATCATTAAATTCGGTAGAGCTGTTTTTGAGGAGTACCACAAATACCACGACACGATTCAGTCTTACGATGGAGAAATCCCAAGTTCAAATCCTTGCCATTTCACTACCGAGGTAAATCCACTCCTAACACAAGGAAATTAACTTAGCAGGAGGAGTTCCAGGGAATCCCATCAAAAATATAAATGTGAAAACAGAGGTAAATTCAGTATTAAGAATATGCGTCGTTGTCGACTTCACCGAGAAAAGAATTGAGACCTATATGGGTGCCAACTTTTGTGTAGAAAATCTAACTTCCTAGAACTTAAAACATTCTAAAATAAATTGAAATGACTGTTGCTTGTCTTCTTCTTGTCATGAATCTTGATATTTGGCAAGAGCCAAATATCAGCGGGTGTTGGCCAGAGACGGCGTGCGGTTTTAGTCGGTTCAAGTCCGACATAACCGCCCACGCTGGCCAGCGGGTGGGTATCCGAGGGGAATTCCGCACGAAAAAAAAAAAAAAAAAAAAGGCGCATAATAGACTGTTAAACATTGGCAAATATTTACTGAGCAGGCATGCCTATGCAATTTAGGCAAGTGATGTACCCAGGGGTGTGTGTTGGGTAACCTCCTCGAGTGTCGCTCCGATTCCGATCCCGCTGCAGTCCGGGGGGAACGGAATCGGAGCGGCCGGTACACCCTGGGCGGCGGTCAATGGCTTCCCCTTCATGGGGTTGGCATTGATCGTCGGCCAAAACCCAACGTGGCGGGAACACATCGCTCTCCGTACTCCTCTGCTTTCAGAGGAGACAGGATGAGCGATGGTGTTAGTGGTGGAGGCCACCATAGGGTCCTGGGGGATCCAGGGGCGGGTTGGCCCACTGCTAACGCAGGGGCCGACGGGCACTTGTGCCGCCGCCGGTGAGAGAGGACTAGCCACCCTCTCGCGTTCCGTAATCGGCAGGTGATCAGCAACGACCTGACTGGTGGCTCCAGAAGGGTACGCTGCGAACTTGCCGACCGGAGGGCTTGCCTTTATTGGCCGGCCCACGACAAGGAAAAGTCTATAACACCCGACAGCGAAGTCGTCAAAACCTATGGATACCAGCCGACCTCCATAGTATACAGGCTTATCCAGGTGCAGGGGGCTCCGATCTTTCCCCCATACTCGTGGGATATGTAATGAACACTATCAACTCAAATAAAACACAAAAACCGGACGATACAAATAACGACGACTTTGGCGCGGACAACGGCATCCGAGACGATGGAGCGGAGGTAGCGGGGGGTGAAGAGGAGGTGAGGCGGGGGCCTCACTCGCGGTCTGTCAAGGCCGTCTTCACCAGACCCGCTACTCTAGGTAGACCCGCTACCCGCTACTCCGTTACCGACAGGTGGGGAAACAGACGCAGACATTGCGTCTGCGGCGTCGACGGCGGGTACTGACAACGAGTCAGTATCCAGCCGTATGGAGACCGAGGAGGGTCTCCGACGTAAGCGGCCTCGCTCGGGTGGACCGTCCCTTGACCGGAGCAGAAGCTCCGGACAACGGACGGTCTCCTCGAGTGAGGATGATCGGCCGGCCAAAATATTGGCCACCGCGGCGACCAGAACGCTGAAGTCGACGGTGCACGTCCCTCCACTACCCAGTGGCAGGGACCAAGGCGTCCCCGCGGCGAGGGAACTCCTCGCAGCGCTTGCCCGCATTACGGACACCATTAAGGGGTCCAAAAATGTGGCGGGCAAAAAGAAGACAGTGGCGGAAAACGTCGCCGTCGCTAGGACGGCGCTGGAGGAGCTTCTCGGTAGGAGCGTCTCCGAGGAGGAGGCGAAGCTCAGGGCCCGGGTCACAAGCCTGGAAACTGAGCTGGCCAACTCCTTGGAGCAACAGCGGGTCCTCCGGGAGGAAGTCAGGCAACTGACCATCTGGGTCAGTTGCCTGACTTCCTGAGGCCCAGAAGGCCCCAAGAGCCCAGGAGGTGGCGGACCACCCGAGGGCTCTTGCGCCGCCAGGGGGGGCGCCTACGTCAACGTCGGCGCCAAATGCAGCGCAAAAGCCGGTGCCAAAGTCGGCACCTAAGCCGGCGCCGAAATCAGCGCCTAGGCCGGCGCCCAATCCGCCGCCAGAGCCTGCGCCTAGTGTGGTGCAGCTCTTGGCGGCTATCGAGAGGCGGCTCGGTGTTCTAGAGGACCGGGCTTACCGTCCCCCACTGGCACGGCCTGCGTCTTTCGCAGCTGCTGCCGGTGGTAAGCCCGGCCCCGCCACCCCAGTGGCCCCAACGCCACAAGGGAAGGGGAAAAAGCGCGGCACCCCCACCCCCGCCATACCCGCCACTCCCGCTGCACCCGAGCGTTTCTCCAGAGGGGAGGAATGGGTGGTAGCGGAAGCCGCCAAAAAGGCGAAAAAAGCCGCCAAAAAGGCGGCTAAGAAGGCGGCAAAAGCCGCTGCGGCGAAAGCGCCGAAGAGGCTCCGCGCCCCACGCTCCACTGCCGTCGTCCTGACGGTGACGAAGAAGGGCGTGGGGTACGCCCAGGTCCTGAGGCAGGTTAAAGCCTCAGTGGACATCAAGGCCCTCGAGATAGAGGGGGGGCTCCGGTGCGAGTTGTTTTGCTCGCCTCCTCGAGGTCTCCGGCGCCACTAGTGGCCCCAAAGCCGACGCCCTAGCGGCCAAGCTGAGGGAGTCGCTGGATACCGAAGCCGTCCGCGTCACCAGACCCAACAAATGCGCAGGTTTGCGCATTTCGGGTCTGGATGACGCGGCCACGACGGAGGAAGTCATCTCCGCCGTCGTGGAGGCGGGCGGCTGCCCCCGTGATCAGGTGAGAGCTGGAGAAATCCGCTTCAGCTCCACCGGTCACGGCACGGCAGTCGTCAACTGCCCCGTCGCAGCGGCGCAGAAAATTGCGGATGAACGGAGCCTCCTTGTTGGGGGCTTCCTAAAGGCGCGGGTGCAACTCCTGCAGCCCCGCGAGACCAGGTGCTTCAGGTGCCTGGCCGTGGGGCATGTGGGAGTGCAGTGCACAGCGGGAGACACCGTGGGGGATCGGTGCTTCCGCTGCAATCAGCCCGGGCACAAGGCCAGTGCCTGTGATGCTCCGCCGCGCTGCTACAAATGCGTAGCGGAGGGCAAACCAGCGGAGCACCGGGCGGACAGCAGAACCTGCGCCGCCTCGAGGCCAAAGCCCCGTTCGTCCGCAACGGGTAGCGGGGGTGCCGCTCAAGAGCGGCCACATTCGCGGCGGGATGCGGAGATGGTCGTCCATTAATGGACACACCAATCCGCATCCTGCAGGCGAACATAAACCACTGCACCGGTGCTCAGGATCTTCTGTACCAGAGCATCGTGGAGTGGTCTATCAATGTGGTCGTGGTCGCTGAGCCGTACTGGGTCCACCCCGGAAGCCCGGTGGACCTGGACGGCGTAGCGACCGTCTTCGGGGGGTCCGCCGGGGACACCTCGCGCCTTGCACTCATTGCAAGGTGCAGAGGCTGTGTCGCGGCGGACTATGAGGGCTTGGCTGTCGTGGCCGTCTACTTCTCGCCAAGCCTTGACCAATACGAGCTTGAGCTAAGGCTCGCTGAACTGGACATTGTTCTCGCTGCGTGCCGTCCTCGTCCTGTCTTGGTCCTGGGAGAATTCAACTCCTGGTCTCAGGCCTGGGGCTCCCGGGAAACCAATGACAAGGGGCGAGTACTGGAGGACAGGGCCAACACCCGTGGTCTAGAGGTCCTCAACCGGGGGAATGTCGCCACCTGGGAGCGGCGGGGGCTCAGTTCGGTCGTGGATGTCGCGTTCGCGACCCCTGCTCTCGCCCGCCGCGTCCAGGGTTGGCGCGTGGTGGAGGAGGAGGAGACGGATTCCGACCATAAGTACATTCGGTTCAACGTCTCCCCTCCAACTAACCTGCCGCCGACAATCGCGAATCCCCCGGATCCACGTTGGGCGCTCAGACGCCTGGATCGGGAGGCTCTCCTGGAGGCATCCATAGTGCAGGCCTGGATTCCGTCACCGGCCAGGCCTGCCGATGTCGACGCAGAGGCGGAATTGTTCAGGAGAGCCATGTCGCATATCTGCGATGCGGCGATGCCTAGGGTTAAGCCCGGCCCGGCCAAGAAACAGGTGTACTGGTGGTCAGCGGAGATCGCACAGCTGCGAGCAGCGTGCGTGACCACTCGCCGCCAGTACACCAGGTTTCGCCGGAGGCGTCGCCGACCAGATGATGCGGCAGCCCGAGAGGCGGAGCTGTATAAGGCGTACAAGGGGGCCAAGAGGACCCTCCAGGAAGCCATAAAGCAGGCCAAACGGCGGGCCCGCGAAGAGCTGCTGGAGTCTCTGGAGCAGAACCCATGGGGGCGTGCTTACCTTGCGGTCAGGGGCAAAATCCGCCCAAGAGCGCCCCTACTGACCCAGAGCCTCCAGCCGGAGCGGCTGGAGGGGATACTGGGCTCCTTGTTCCCAGCGAGAGCGGAGGAGGCGCCTGACGCTGATAATAGCGAGAGCGATGTGCCCGAAGTCAGGGAGAGTGAACTGGGGGTAGCAGTGCTCCGGCTTAAAGCCCGGAAATGCACTGCCCCCGGACCCGACGGCATTCCAGGCCGAGCATGGGTCCTGGCCCTGGAGGAACTAGGGCCTCGACTGGTGGCGCTCTTTAGCGCATGCCTCGAAAGGGGCCAGTTTCCAAAGGCTTGGAAGACGGGGAAACTGGTCCTTATCCGGAAGGCGGGGTGGCCGGCGGACCAGCCATCCGGTTACCGGCCGAACGTGTTGCTCGACGAGGTGTGCAAGCTCTTTGAGTGGATTATTGCCGAGCGCCTCGTCGAGCATCTCACGAACGTGGGGCCAGATCTGGCGGACAACCAGTTCGGTTTCCGCCGGGGGCGCTCCACCGTGGAAGCGATCATGCGCGTTAGGCGCCTGGTGGAGGAAGTAGTCTCGCGGGGTGGGGTGGTGGTGGCGATGTCGAGAGACACCGCCTTCAACACCCTACCCTGGAGCTGCGTTAGGGAGGCGCTCGCGTATCACGGAGTGCCTCCGTACCTCCACCGCATTGTCGAGGCATATCTATCCGAGAGGGCCATAGTTTACGCGAGCTGGCTAGGGCCAGGGCGGCGAGAAGTGTCGTGCGGTGTTCCGCAGGGGTCAGTCCTAGGGCCACTCCTGTGGAACATCGGATACGACTGGGTGCTGCGCGGTTCGTTGCTCGAGGGTGTCAGCATAACGTGTTATGCTGACGACACCCTCGTTATGGCGCGGGGAGCAACGCACAGAAGCGCGGCACTAAAGGCCACGGCAGGGGTTGCTCAAGTCGTGGGTCGAATACGGCGGCTGGGACTCGAGGTGGCTCTTCACAAATCCGAGGCTATGTGTTTCCACGGGCCTCGGAGGGGGCCACCTGCGGGAACCAGCATAACCGTAGGGGGCATAAGCATCGGCATCGAGCCCACGATGAAGTACCTTGGGCTCGTACTCGATAGCCGATGGGACTTCGGACCTCATCTCCGAAGTCTGGTCCCGAAACTGAGGGGGGCTGCGGCCGCGCTATCGCGGCTGATGCCCAACGTTAAGGGACCCAACGCCCCCACTAGGAGACTGTACCTGGGGATCGTGCGAAGCATGGCCCTGTACGGGGCCCCAGTATGGGCGGAGACTCTGGCGGCCCGCAACGTGGCTGTATTAAGCAGCCCGTTAAAAGCGATGGCCGTCAGAGTCATCAGGGGGTACCGCACGATCTCCGTCGAGGCGGCATGTCTCCTAGCCGGGACCCCTCCATGGGACCTGGAAGCGAGAGCCCTTGCGCTGCTGTACCAGTGGCGCAAGGAGGCGCTGGAGCGGGGCCATAGGCCGAAGGCCCGAGAAATCAGGGCTCAGCGGTCCCTGCTCCGCCAGGAACTCATGGAGACATGGAGGGTGCGACTTGAGCACCCAAGGTGGGGGGAATCCACCATTGCGGCGGTGAGACCGATCATGAAGGAGTGGTTGGAGAGGGACCATGGGGACCTCTCCTACCGGATGTGCCAGATGGTTACCGGACACGGGTGTTTCAGTAAGTATCTGTGGCGCATCCACCGGGAGACAATGCCGCAGTGCCAGCACTGCGAGGATCCTGGCGAAGACACGGCGCTCCACACGTTGGTGGAGTGCCCTGCGTGGGCGAGTCAACGCCGGGATCTCGTTGCGGTCCTGGGCGTGGACGTTCTCTCGTTGGAGACCATGGTGAGGGCCGTGGTCTCCGACGGGAGCAAGTGGCACGCCGCCGCCTCTTTCTGCGATCAGGTAATGCGCGCGAAAGAGACGGCGGAGAGGGAGCGGGAGAGAACCCTGCCCCCCGAGTTTCGCAGTCTGCGGCGAGGACGCCGCAGACTCATCTACGCCCGGGACTACCGACCTCCATGATCGGGGCCTGAGGACGGCAGTTGGCCGACTCGCCGTCCTTACAGAAGCAGGCCGTGGCGGAGGCGTGTCGTGTGTGCCCTACACACGCCTGCCAACTCACCGAAGCGGGATAAAACCCGACCCCACCAGGCGAGGCCGCGGTAGCGGCCAAAGTCCGCCGGCAACCCTGGGGTTATCCTTTCGAGGGCTTACCCGGGGTGCCCGGCAACGGACACTTGGGGAGGACACCGTGCGGTTTTAGTCGAGACACGACATAACCACCCCCGCTGGCTGGCGGGGGGGTATCCGAAGGGATTTCCGCACGTTAAAAAAAAAAAAAATGAAAAAGTGATGTACCCAGATGTAAAATTAAAAAATTCCAGTCATAAAAGTTTGGTTAGCGTAATCTATATAAGTAAATAAAACTGAATCGCTGAAATGTAAGCTTCAAATTGGATAATTCATTTTTTTTGTGTTCGTTATCGTCAAGTGTCGTTTTTACTATCTTAAGGTTACGGGTTCGACTCTACAATGTGTATTGTTTAAACGAGCAATTCTTGTATATACAGGGTGGAATTTTGTAATGCCACCTGGAGGGAAAGTACTCTTAATACTGCAGATAGAAAATTTTACTCAAAGGAAACATACCTTTATTTTTGAATAGAAAGCAAACTGCATTCAAAGATTTTCGAAAATTCTCTTCCACACCCGGGAATCGAACCGGCTAAAATCTGAAAAAAATATACCCTGTACTTTTATTGCATCGATCGTTAGGGTCAATTATAAGGATGAAATCTCTCTAACAAACATGATAAATTAAATGAAAGGAAAACCAGGAAATCTTAAATTAGTTTAATTATTTACAAAAAATGGTAAACTAACTATATAGTTGCTCGAAATGGACTCCATTCTCTTGGATACACAAATTTATTCTTTTAACGAATTCATTCCTAGTAACCTTTAATAAAGTGTTGTGGTGAATATTATAAATCGTATTCTGAACTTCAACTCTCAACTCGTTGTCATTCGCATAAGATTTCTTGTAAATTTGATTTTTTACATATCCCCACAAAAAAAATCTAATGGGGTGAGATCTGGCGATCTCGCAGGTCATCTGATTGTGCCGTTTGTACCAATCCAGGTATTAAAATGGTTATTAATATAGGCAGTAGTGATTCTGTTGTTATGTGCTGGAGCACCATCTTGCTGTAGAATTATTTGGTTTCGCTCTTCCTCGAGGAAACCATTTAACTCGTTTCTTAAGAGATCCAGTATTTCAATATACTTGACAGTGTTTAAATGACCTTCGTACACGTGGACTAACACTACATTATTTCTCATAATTCCGCACCAAACGTTGAAAGAAAATCTTACTTGATTGTTAGTTTCATGAACACGAACAGGATTCACTCGAGACCAATAATGGTTTTTGCGGCGATTGTACATGCCATTATTGCTAAAGTTGGTTTCGTCAGACCATATAATGTTACTCAAAAAATTCGGGTTTCGGTCAATTTCTCCAATTATGTTTTCACAAAATTGTAATCGTCTCTCACAATCCCCAATATGCCATTTTTGCACCAACCGACCTTCACGATAGCATTTATAGTCAGCCAAAGCCAAAGTCAGAGACCTAATTTTGTGAAACCTTATATATATATATATAATCTGAATCTCGGAAACGGCCGCAACAATTTTCATGAAATTTAGTATACAGTGGGTATCGGGGGCGATAAATCGATCTAGTTAGGTTTCATTTTTATGAAAAATTAAAAAAATTAAAACCTGTGAAAAGATCGGTCACCCAGTTATTTACATTTACAAGAATCAAATAACTCACAATCGTCCTCATAACGATTTCCCAGTTGCATCCAAATATTGCACTTTGCAGCCCCAGGTCAGCTTATTGTTTCTTATTATTTTTGATTGGTATGTCTGTTTTTCCGGCAGCGACTTCCGGCAGAGCTTCGCCCGTTGTTTAGCAGATGTAGCGACTTGCAGGCGAGGTTGGTTTGGGCCTCAAGAACGTTGATAGGGCCCTGTACGTCCACCTAGATCCGTCATATTTCACTATCACTACACATTATAAAACAAAGTCCTCCACCGCCTCTGTCTGTCTGTTCGCGTAAACTCTAAAACTACTACATCTATTTTCATATTATTTTCAACAATTATCTAGGTTTAGGTTTTTGTATACATTGGGTAAAATATAAGGAAATTAGTTGGATGTGTCGGAAAAAAAGCCGTTTGGGAGCTTTCAACGAAAACACTGCCTAAAAATGATGTATGGTTGTGATGAATTGCGTACCTTATTTTTTTATCATTTATTTCACATTTAAATAACCTAGTGGTATGGTAGAGCCGCGGTAGCCTAGTGGTATGGGTAATGGACTGCTGAGACGAGGTCTCGGGTTCGATCCCAGGTTTTACCATGGCAGACACCAATTACTTTTCGATGCTTATCGAAGTTATGTGTGTATTTATCGCAGGCTTATAAGTGCCCGGTTAATGGCAATAGGCTCGCCACCTATTACATTGGGACCTAAACATAAACTGGCGAAATGTCGGTGCTAGCACCTCTGCCTACCCCTTCGGGGATATAGGCGTGAGTTTATGTTATGTGTAAATAACATGACCAGTTTTATGGCATAGCATTATTCCTTTCAACCACGAAGGTTTTTATTGTATGCTACAGGTCCTTAAATCTAGATTGATACTATTCACTCTTTCAAAATGATTCTAAATCATTAAATAGCTGTGGTGGTGGAATAGGTACCCATAGGTAGCGGAAACGAGCTCAGAAAAATAGAAAGCTAGTGATTGATAAAACTCTTCAATTAAATTCATTCTACTGCAGTGTATAATAATTGTCCATTTGATGCATTTGATTTGCATCATATTTCGGCCAAAAATTACTTATAGGTATTATCAATTACCCCTTCAACTATGTTACTTACTTGTGCTAGGCGTAGATTCATATCGGTATACCTCCGATATTAATATATATATAGCTGCTCGTGCTGATTCACTGACTCATTGATCACCTCTCCTGAACAATTTTGTATGAAATTTTTTTTTTTCACTGATGGTTTCGTATAGAGGATAAAAAATCATTCGGAGGAAAAATATGGAGAGAGCTGATGATTGAGGATTTCGGAGACGGGTGAAGAGCACGCTTAAGGTATTGAAGATAGGTTGGGGGTGCTTGAGCAAATGTCACTCGAAACGTCATTCAATTGCCAGTGACCTGAATAAAAATTCAAAATGGCGAAAAAAAAATGGCCGCCATACAAATATGTAGCCACTGCCGCTTCGCAACTTATGGTATAAACATCTTCTCCTTGATATGTGTCGCGACAGTTGTCGCGATTGTAAAAGCTGTAGATGGCCCCGTGTCACCCGGGGTGCGAGGGAATTGCCTTATTGAGTCATCTTACGTGTGCGTTTGAGTATTTAGGTATCTATCGCATCGGCGTGATTAGGTGATTGCAACTGTCAGACCGCAAGCAGTTCGTGCAGTGACGTTGGTGTGCATTGTCTGGCCGCAACTGTTCATTCTCATCGGCGAACACATCATGAGAAGGGTTCTGGAGAACTGGGAAGGAAGTGTCCGTATCGGCGGCTGCCTTCTGAACAACCTGCGTTTTGCAGATGACACTACCATCATAGGCACCTCAGAGAGCGAGCTTGCGGAGCTACTAGGAAGAATCGAAGGCGTCTGCAAGGAGTATGGGCTTCAAATCAACAGAAGCAAAACGCAGCTGATGTTTAGAGTAGTTTCTTCGCAAAAGATGATCAGGATCCAAAGGTCTACTCGATGAATAGAAGAAAAATTCAAGAAGGCGGAATTTTTTTTTTTCTATAGAAAATGTATGGCGAATATTGAATAGACTACAAGTTTTGAACTATGCAAGACTTTGATTTATGGTTTCTTTTTAAAATGTTTTTGTGGATGAACTCTTAGTCAGAAATATGTAGATAGATGATGATCGAGGGTTTGGAAGATGGGTGAGGAGCACGGCCAGGGTATTAAACATAGGTGAGGGCTGCTCAAACAAAAAATACTTGGAACCTCATCCAATTGGCAGTCAGCTGAAAAAAAATTCAAAATGGAGAAAAAAAGATGGCCGCCATACAAATTTCATCGGTGTCTATCTCGGAGAGTATAAAAGATAGAAGAGTGGTTTCTTAGCAAAAGATGATCAGGACCTGAAGGTCTACTCAATGATATATATAGCTCGATTACCACTCACTCACTCACTGACACAATTGTTCTCCTAGAAGGAGTAATGGGGGATATGGATGATGTATGGGAAAAATATGAGAGCTGGGGTGACTATGGGAAAAATCCGAAATGTCAAAAAATTCAAGATGGCGGCCAACATGGTGGTCGTTTCTCCGCCATCTTTGAGTACATGGCAACATGGGTGTCATTTTTGAGTAAATCAAGGCGCCTGATTTTGAATTTTTGAAAAAAAAAGTTGAAAAATCCAAGATGGCGGATCGATTTTTTTATTTGAAATTTAGCAATTTTCAGACCCTATTACAAAAAAAAAGTTTGTTTTATGAATGTTGCAATTTCGATTTATTTTTTATTTTGTAGTATTGCCAGTATCCTTGAGTATTTAGAAAAAATATGTCATAAATAAAAACAAGATGGCAGACGCTCGGGGAGTCATTTTGTAAAACGATGAAATTTCTATGAAAATTAAATCTATTTTTGAGACAGTTGGCAACACCGGAGCATTTTGAGTTGTATGGGTCGGTCGTTTGGGTCTTTAAGATGTGTCGCCAGATTGAAACATTTACCCGATTTTTCGGGAAATTCACGAGATTTTCCCGAAAAACCTGAAACATGGAATTAACGATATTTTTAAATCAAATTTCATATGGCAGGATAGTTTGGATCCTCTTTAATGACATTTGACTATTTTTATCTCTTCTAACTAGCAGCACCAAGGAATAGTCAAACTTTTTATTTTTAGGTAGAGCCGACTTTGAAACGATAGTTTGTTCTACGAAAATTGTAATATCAAAAATTTTATTATGCAGTATTGTTGCCAGTATCCTGTTGTATTTTTATACTTGGTTCGAAATTCAAGATGGCGGATGCATTTGCCACTGATTCAATCACGGAGAGAATTGTTCTCTTTGAAGAAGTAATGGGGGGAATAGATGATGTACGGGAAAAGTGTAGACACGGCTGAATTCCTCCCCATATTTCTAAATATCAATTCCATCAATTACCTGTGAAAGGAGACGTCGCTTCTCATAAGCAAGGCAGGAGGCCTTGCTTATGAGCACCATACCATGGCATCCCAAATATGGGTCCCGATTTAAAGGAGGGCTGCGTAGCCGAATCTCAACGCTCATTGAGAGGGCGGCGTAACAGAATCTCAACGCTCATGGCATTACCCACAGGGGACCCGCACCACCGAGGTCCGAACCAATTTCAGATGCCGCAACATCCGAATCCCACAGCAGCTCTGCACAGTTAGGTACTCCACCAATTTCCGTTGAATCAATGGTAAGGATCTATTCATATAAGTGGTCTACTCACGGTAAGTCATGCGGGTACTTTAATAAGACTCAACAACACAAGATAAAACTTTTCAGTAAAACTTTTACAGACAGAACACAACTTTCTTGAATCCTTTGAACTGTGCGCACTATTTTGTGACGCTTTTGTTAGCATAGACAATACAGAATTGATTCACCAGTCGGAAAAGGATGTTATATTTAAATGCCATCAGTGTTGCTATATATAATATTTACAATCGCGACAACTGTCGCGACAATATGAAGTAAATATTCTAGAACATTCTACACAATACTATCTAGGCCAGAAGTAAGCATCGCTTAACTAGCTTGTGTTATCAATGCTATAATGTGGATGAACATATTTTATAGTTTTTTTTTAATACATACATATTGTACATTGTGTATTTCTAACCAGATCAATGCAAATATTCATGCATACAAATATTTACATTGACCGAGAACCGAACGCTCTACTGCTACGCTACAGAGGTCGTCTAATTCTATTCATAATATTTATCTGTCTACAACTCTATAATCTATATTGTAATGTCAATACTTTATGTCATTATTTCGTCACTTTATGCCGCTTTACGCTTTATAATAATTTTATAAAGATATTTATTTTATTCTTTTGATAATACTTTAAAAGAGAACATACCACTATGTCGAAGAAGGTAATGTGTTGTCCTTTTCATTCATTTTGATTAAATCGTATCATCCTATATTATTATTCTAGTTACATTATCATTGCAGTCCGGATGCACAAGTATAGTTACACGAGAGGAATATTACTTTCGCTATCGATAAATTCTATACGTTAAAAACATAAAGAAGTTGATGCGTAGATTCTATTAGCATAAGCAAGCACACGGAATAACAAACGTTCTGCCAGGCACACTCAACTTTGTAAAGAAGTAGGCGTATACAGACTTTTAAGGGGAAGTGCTCTACTAGTGTGTGTATGAGCTCGCCTTCGGAGATCACTGTTCTTTGAGCCCTAACTTTTAATTGCTGCAATAGAACAGAAATTCTACCCTTTCCACCAACGGACACCATACGAACTCTGGCCACCACAGAAAGTTACACTAATTTCTAAAATGGGTTAGCTTAGAAAGTTTATTCAAATTCGAGTAAACTGTTAGTTTAATTTTTTTCAAGTGAAAACTTCTTTAGGCTCATTGAGCACATTTGTGTGAATATAAATAATGGATCCTGTGTCATCGTCACCGTCATTCTTTCTGAAAGTTTTCCATATTCAAAATGTGAAGTGAAACCTTCTTTATTTATACCAATGCCATTTTTATTGTAGTTGATGAACTCGTTTGGAACCTTAGCAAAATTATTTTGCTCTGAGCTTGATGAAGTTCCAAAGTGATTCATAATGAACAACATAGATGGCTTTGTAAGTATTTCCTGAGGATTCAAGAAATACACACGTAATTGTTCAAGTTTTCTCTTTTATCGGCACTCACGGAGTGCCACTGTTTTATTCTATTATATTAGAAATATAGAACATATGATAGTAACCTAAAAGCACTGTACATTAACATGTTAAATACTGTAAAACGGGTAAATAGACATAAAATATGGTCATCAATTTTTGTTGACTAATCATGTAACGAATTTTTTTGAGGCACCAACAGCGTATTTGATGATTCGGCACATTATTACATTGAAATAGTCCATAGTTTCACTTAAAAGAAAATAATTGCCGATACCTACTGACACAAGTTTTTTCAGATGAGACTATGTCCCTGAATACTTTTAACTCTTTTAGATCAGCACCGCCATTATAATAACATTATAAAACAATAAAAATTATGACAGATAACAATACAGAAAGTAAAATAAACAATAAATAAGTAGGTATTAAAATAAAAGTAAAAAAAATTCTCCCAAAAGACTGCACCTTACGAACCTGTTATTTAAATATCTTGTACAACGGATACTTACCTCATCTGTAGTAGTTCTGCGTGGCATCTGGATCAAATGAGTATCGTTAGCAAAACTATCGCATACATACTGATGTTATGTAATTTAAAAGAGGCCATTTAGTGCAGCTAAGCATATTAGATAGAACGTCTTTCGTTGTTAATAAAAGAAGGAACATGTACTCCTATCTTGTAAGTCCGCGTTTACACCAAGGTATAATTTATAATACATACATACATCATTAGAAGAGATCACATGTTTCCACTTGCTACGAACCTACATACAAGAATCATCAATCATCGGCCTGCACTTGTTTCATTTATTTGGGGACGGCTCATTTTCTCATTTTCACTAATATTATTACATCGCAAAGCCAAGTTCATGTCAAAGTTCACACAAATCATGATTGTCATCGTCTGAGAAAATGCCTATTTTACAAGCTTTTACTTAACTTACTCTGTTAGTTTGTTACGTTTGTATGTGTAAAATCTTGGAAGCCCACTTAGAACCAATTCACGACGTTAGATTGGATTCAAATTTGGTATACTTGCGTATCTTCGGTGACAATGCGATAATATGGTATGATGAAGCTGGTCTGAAGATGAAATCGGAAGGTGTCTATAGGAACTCCTAATCCGAGTCTGGGCTCATTTGTTCTGTCTTGGCAAATTCTCTGATGCTACACGATGTCCAGGGTCTGAAGGTGGAGAAAGGTCTGAAGGTCTGTAGGTAACTAATCATAGGAACTTCTGAACTAAACAAGATAAACCCGTCATGTTTGAGCACATTTGTCTGGGTATGAACTTGCTAGAAGCTTGTTTAAAAAAAGTATTTTTAAATTAATAATGTATTGCATTCTATGAAATATAATTATAAAATACTTATATATCTTTTCCATTTTGAAGGTTATATACAATCCTTCTGATTCATCGTGTGCCACGAATAGAAAACCTTGCTGTTCAATATGTAAATCTCCGTCCAAATCAATATTTTACTTATGTAAATCAGGGCGTCATGTTATCTGTGAAAACTGTCAACATAGGGGTAAGTATGCCTTAAATGTTCATTTTTTTTCACACTTTTACTTTGTTTTTATGAAGGTATTACTTAATTTACATATGATATGTGTACGGTCTATGAATAGTATATTTTTTCTACATGGCTATAGTTTATTACACGCTATATGATGTGATAACCATTATATAAACTACTTTATCGTTAACCATTACAGTTAACGATAAAGTAGTTTACGCTTCATAAACATCTCCTACTCGTATACCCATCGCCGTTTTATTGAAAAGCCTCAAAGGACAGGTGTCCATTGAAGCGATGAACAAATCGACTAGTGTAGCTTTAAATTTCGATTACTTTTATACTGCTTCTTTTAGAGATTCATCAATGAAGTCGGTGTGTTTATGACCAACTTGCCCATTTATTTTATCTTATTTAGAAGAATTGTAATTTGTTCCACCTCAACTGAACTCAATATTGGGGTAAACACCGCAGAAGTTATGCCGAAAATGGGTTTTATAGATCGCTGTCTGTGCTTCCACCTTAGTGGCACGGTAGAACCGAAAGAAGCGAGAGGGTAACGTTAGCGAATCTTTTAAAAAAGTTTGAAAAAATGAGGAGAGACGGTGTGGGGCCTTGGACGATATAATATACAGGGACTGTGGAGATGGACACAGGGTTTAGGCAGGCAAGCAGCGAACCCGCAACCCAGAGAAGAATTTCAAATTTCTCTCAAAAGGGCTCTCGTCCAGTTTACAAAGGTTGGATTGGGCCCCGAAGATCTTGGTGGGACCTCATACACTCTTATTATTGGTATTTATGTACAAAAAACGTTGCCACAATTATAGTTTCTTGGTTTGATTTTAGGATTAATTGATAATAGAAATGATGACGGTGACTATGTGCCTGAAAAAGAGTGTGCTCCCACTAGCAAGAAAGAAATATCATGTATTAGCCACTCAGGGCTAAATCCTAGGGATCTGTCTAGCGGTGATCACTCAAGTACTGTTGAAAGTAAGTTGGAAGTTTTTTTTTATAGATGGCAGAAAAACACACAGCCCTCCTGATGGGAAACAGTTACCGCGGCCTATGGACATGTGCAACACCAGAGGCGTCACACTCGGGCCGTCGACCTTGTAAAAACCTTCTAATTCCCTTCTTGAAGAACCCCATATTGTAGTCGCTTGGGAAAGTGATCATTCTAAAGCCTGAGGGTGCGCGGAATGAAGTGCCTTTCATATCTTACTGTACACGCTGTTTCCAGTCGCAACGTGTGAGGATCAATTGGCGCGATGATATAATGTGAACTACGCATATAAAAGTTGATGTTATTTTAATGGTTTTTTTTTATATATTTAGGACACGTCAATTTGACTTCACCTCGCCTGATGGTAAGCTGAAGGTAAAGTCTCAGGAAAGAGGGTCACCATTATATACACGTACCATGTTAACAATGGTGGCACTCAGCTTGACGGCCTCATCAGAAGAGGATTGTCGTCGCAGCACCGCGTGACACCCACCGTTCCCACTAGTGCTGCGACCACAATCCCCCTGCCCGCCTATGCACTTGCTGACCCCTGAACGCAATCAAACCGAAATTGGATTACTATGGAGGGTTTTTCGCAATCGTATACGGTGGTACCCACCCGGCCGAATTTTGTGACAAATTTGTGTCATCAAATTTCTACCACCAGTGAACAAGAGAGAGTAAGGCATTTAAGTAGGAAAATAAGAATCTCCACTTGATAAGCAATTCAAATCGTTATCAATTTAACTAAAAACATTTCACATAAAGTTGGTTGATAAGAGTTACAAGCTTGTAAATACATTTTGCCGCATTTCAGCTTACAAAATTAAAGCCCCTTGCAATCATGACCTGGCTAGAACTGATCTACACCTGACGACAACTCCCAAGGTATGTGTACGTAATCCTTAAGTTTATCCTACTAATATCATAAATGTGAAAGTTTGGATGGATGGATGGAAGTATGGATGGATGTTTGTTACTCAATCGCGCCAAAACGGCTGGACGAATCTGGCTGAAATTTGGTACAGGGATAGATTACAGCCTGGAATAGGACATAGGCTCTTACCCCTGGAATAGATTCCCATGGGAAGCGGGAACGGGATCGACTTCGCACGCGGACGTAGCGGCGGGCAACAGCTAGTAAATGATATTATTAACTAGTAAGATAACCAAAATCTATTTTTAGGGTCGTTGTTCTAAATGTAAACCAACGACAGTGGTGATATACAGAAATGATAAATTTCACGATAATCAATCCAATCGTAGTTTAGCTTCAAATTATGTTGCCCATTATTCAACTAAAGAACCGAATTGTGAAACAATTTCCAGGTAAGTTACAAATTCTAACCCCTAATTCCTTCATGTATAATTGATATATTTTTCAATAAATATTGTGTCTTTGTATGACGTGCTGACGGCCTCTGTGGCGTAGCCGTAGTGCATTTGACTACTACGACGGGGGCGCGGGTTCGATTCTTTCTCATTACAAATATTTGTATGCATGTATATGTCTATTTGCATTGGTCTGAGTGTTTCTATGTATAATATGTATGTATTTACAAGAAAAAAAAAAAAAAAAAAAGTATATAAGTATGTTTATCCGCATTCTGGAACCCATAACACAAGCTAGTTAAACTATGCTTACTTTGGGTCTAGAAAGCGCTGTGTAGAAATCGTAGAATATTGCTATATTGTTGTTGTATCTTAAACAATAATTTTGTAAGTATGCAGGAACAATTAGTATTTATATAGGTAGGTACTCAAAGGGCACGCCGCAATAGCGGTGGTAAGGCCCATCATGGAGGATTGGCTGGAGAGGCGACACGGAAGCCTCTCCTACCGACTGACGCAGGTGATCTCAGGGAAGGGGTGTTTCGGGGACCACCTGCATCGGATCAGGAAGGAGCCAACGCCTGAGTGTCATCACTGCGACGCGAGCGAGGACTCAGGGCTGCACACGCTGGCGGACTGCCCGGCGTGGGAGGCGCCGAGGCGTGACCTCGTGACAGCCATCGGGGTGGGAGTCCTCTCGCTCGGCAGCATGATTGCGGCAAAGGTGCGGAGCGGGAGCGCGTGGGCCGCCGCCGCCTCCTTCTGCGAGCATGTAATGCTCGCGAAGGAGGTGGCGGAGCGCGCCCGGGAGAGACTTAGAACTCTCCCGGTCCGCCGAGCCCGCAACTTGCTCGCCGCGCGTCGCAGGCAACTCAGGCGCCGGAGGTCGCTTAACGACCTCCGTCCTCCATGAGCGCAGGCCTGGGGGTGGCGGTGAGGCCACCTGTCACCCCAGCAGAAGCAGGCCGGGACGGTGGGGCGACTAGCGCCCCTCCCCCAAACCGGGGCAAGACGGGGACACCGTGGTTCCCAAACCCGAGGGGGCCATCTCGAAACCGGAGATGGCCCAGGGTCAGTCGGGGTGCGAGGGATATGCTCTATGGGCAACCTTACACCCCGGCGTCTGTAGACCCGAGACGGCGTGCGGTTTTAGTCGGTTCAAGCCCGACATAACCGCCCCCGCTGGCACGCGGGGGGGTATCCGAAGGGATTTCCGCACGATAAAAAAAAAAAAAAAAAAAAAAAAAAAGGTACTCAAGATTTTTATTTAAAAATTAAACTATCATTCGTATTAGAGTCAACGGTATATTTACTTGCAACTGTGCCGAAATATCGGACACTCAATACAACACTATATGGCGTTGACTGTAATCCTTTTGATAAAAATATTTGTTTTTGAATACACAGTGTAGCACGTTTATTTACGCATTGGTAGATTTTCCTTAGAACCTGTACAGAAAGAATACATTATGATTTATAAACACTATTTTGAAAACAAGCTTTCTAGAACATACATAACAAGACAAATCAAATGAGCCGAAACTTTGTTTGAGCCGAAACGAAGTTTATCTTGTTAAGTCCAGTTCCTATGGACACCTTCAGACTATATTTCTTTATTGCACCAGCAACAGTTCAAGAAAAAAAAGATTGTAATTATTTCTTGAAAACTAGGAGTTTCATTAAAAAACCGAGAATATTTTAACGTCTCGGGACACCACACCGGGCGTCGTCAAATAATCGTCTGGACAAAATTAACGTTTTTACCCTGTATATACTTACCGAATGTCACAATACAATGATCTCAGCTCAGCTCTGTAGGTAGCACTACATACTGTCTCCTCTTACGCTTCCAGTCATTTGTCATCAGATTTAACTTCATTTATACGTTGAATGCAAAAAGATGTAAATGCTCTTACTGTCGTTTCTTTTAGACCTGTTGTGTGCCCTGTATCAAGCTGCTCAAAAATTGTGACAATTGACTCTTTTTCACAACATTTCAACTTCGATCACTCCAAAGTGCCAAGATTGTTATTAAATAGAAGTGGACCTCAAGAAGTTTTACTCAATTGTTCCGTGCTGTCGGAGGAAACTAAATGCATAGCAACCTTCGTGATTTCGCTTGAGAAAAGGTTTTCCAAATTACTTTCAATTTATTATGACTCTTTGCCTTACTTGCAAAATTGTATCGAGTGAAAACCGGTATTCTCTCACTATATACACGACGTAGCGGCTATGTCGAGGTGGTGGCTATGGTGGTGCACGGTATTTCTGACATCAAACCTATTACCGGGTGAGACTGATTTGTGTGCGGAGCCCCCGACGGGGCATAAACACCGTTGCTGGTAACCCGGTCGTTTCTGGAAGAAAGCAAGCCTTTCTTCCATCTGGAGAAAAGCGCGTAAAACACGCGGGCGCCACCACACCTCATTAATCAGAGAGGCACGTGAAAAAAACGAGTAGCCTAAAATATGAGCAATACCGAAATTATTAAAACTCCCTCTAACCCCAGCAGCAAGCTAAATTGCTTGTGTTAGGAATGGGTTCACATCGGTAGTGTAATATCCTGGATTCGAACTCAGGACCTCTCGATCGTAAAAGACCAACTCCTAAACCACTAAGCTTCTGACGATGCTTCTTCATTAAAATAGTATTAGTAATAAGTCAGTTAACTGCACAAATCGTTTGTATAACATGTATATAACACGTAAACATCCCTAGAAAGCAAAAAGTTTAGGAGTGCAAGCAAGAAATTGGAGGTTACAGTCTTACGTAAGTGTACTAAACACTAATATAACATTATTTGATTTTAGAACAAGTCAAACATCTCTAAGACGTATAGAATCACATACAAATATTCTTAACTTGAATAAGGAGTGCCAGATTCTACTGTTACTTGTGGCAAAAATATTGATCGAACCTATAAATGTCGGTAATACAAAGCGTACTTCAAGAGAATCTATCAGTAGAAGTTACACGGAGTTAGAGGATACACGAAAAAAGAATGAACAGGTTGCTTTCCTAATAATATTTATTTAATACGAGCACCAGACATTTTAGAAGCTTCCGACGGAAATAAGGCTGTAGAAATCTAGTAATCTAAATCTAGTAAGAAATTTCGTTATTCGGCCAATTCATCATCACTTTAGCGATGATCCTGGTTGCATCCAAGGCTTTCCTCAGACTCACAGACTTTCGTTGACCTCAGAGCCTGGGGTCCATTTTATATTTTTATTGCTTTTTTTTAGCTATAATGGTGAAAGCTTGCACCAAAGCCTCGTCCGTTGATCAGCAGGAGTGTCAGCGTGTCAAAGTAGCTAGTGAGGTTGGCTTGTGGGCCTTGAAGATATTACAATACCCCTATCATTATTCGGCCTAATCTACTATAATCTTTTCTGTGGACACTTCTATCTTCAAGAGTTATCTTTTTCAGACTAACATTCTGTGCACAAACAAAAGCCTACCAAAAACGTCAATGTATGTTAACAACAACAATGGTGATAATGAAGTTATTTTACTGTGGCTGTGCAGGTTAAACGACAAACATAGAATTTATTCCGTAAGTATCAGAATCTGTAAAATGCTAAAGAGTTTAAGACACTATGTATTTTTAAGTGTATTGGAATTTGGATTTCGCATGTTTAAATTAGGACGAATTAGATTAACAACTTAATTTAATAAATGAAGATCTCCATCATGTGTTACCAATTAATATAAGTAGATAATCTCGCTGAGACAATTCCGATTTAATTTTTGGAGCTAGGACGGCAGAAAGCTTCTGGTCTCGGTCCTTCATTGACAAGGATCGATTGGCTAGAATTACAGATTGATCGCGTAGCAGTGTGTCTTTTTTCAACCATAATTATCATTGTGGGCTAGGTCACAAAACGTAACCCTTTACGTGTTGGAGTATGTAATTCTGAGATAGCTCACGTGTCCCGTCAGCATAATATCTCTTTTGGATCTATGCTGCACACGTGACCCTTTAGTTGTTGGTGCCTGTAATTCTGAGATTATAATTCCTAAACTACCCTTAACAATTCAGAATAAATGGTAGAGACGGCCACCGCCAGTAAAAAAAAGATAAGTCACTCTACTTCATCTTCTTAATCTGTATTCATAAGGCACATAACAAGATATTGTTTTTCAGATAAGTGTTTCAAGAGAAGATAAACAACAAGGCTATAGTTATATTGGCGAGGCTATCCATATAAGGAATGAACAGGATCCAATTTCAATTTACAGCAAAACAGAATGCCTATCAGTGCGAAAAGTAGCTATAAATAAATTAGTTACGGCTGAGAACGAATTAAACGTTATAGTGAACACTGTACAATAAAGATTAAATAAAACATTATACCAAGCTTTGCAATACTTTATTACTAAAAATACTTCTCGTTCAAAACCGTTCACAGTACTTATCCGTTTCAAAATGATCTAGCGCGTTACGCATTTTTCTCTCCTTATCGAAGTAAACGTGAACTTTCTCCTTACCGCATTTCTCAGCCCCTTGTAATTCATTTTGGTAGTAAATTTCAAAATCAGGGTCAGATTTTTCACTTTTGTAACGATTCTTTTTATTTAAATATTGAAAGGGAACATTGATTTTGCCCTTAGGAATTGAATCAATGGAATTTAAAACACCTAGTGGTAACTCCGATTTTGGGTAAATTTTATCAGGGGCTGATAACTCCGACTTTGGGAAAAATTTATCAGGTGCTGATAACAACGACTTCGGGAAAAATGTATCTGGTACTGCAAGCTTCGCAGGCTTAAAATCTCTAGAATAATCCATTGGCGCAGTTGTAGATGAATCCACAATTTTAAGACTCTTTAATTCTACTCTGAAATCAAGTAGAAATAGGTAGTTATACTTTTCGTGGGATTACCGAAATATTACTCTTAACAAGATTTTAAGGAGCAGTATGGTGCATTTTGTGCTATATGATGAGAGTACTGGAGGTGTCACCTGCGTTTTTCTTTTTCCTCTGCCTTACTCTTTATAGTAGCAATGCACGAGTCCTTGCCGTGCTATTAGCCATATACTTGTTTGCTACTCAGATGCAACTATAAAAATACGTCTTGCGGGAAATTCTGAAGAAATTAGTATGCTAACTTCACCTATTAAAATAAATCGAAAAATCAACAACCAGAACAAGACTTGAACCCGTGCCCAGTCGGAACACCCTGGCCAACTGAGCTACCTAGACCTGCCTTGGATAGCCGATATTTTCACCTACAAAATGTTCGTTCTTTAGTCCCGTCTTGGATGTTGACTTACATAAATGTTTCAAATTCTATATATTTAGCAAAAACAGTATAAAAAGTGACGATGCATCGAAAACACGAGATAATAATGATAGTACTAACTATAAATAGCAAACCTATACATAGAAATACCTGTTCAGTTTTAGTTACTCATATTCCACTGGTTAAAACTGTAAGTAAATCGGTTTAAAAAAACATAGTTTCATTAGTAAACTTCATAATCACTTATTCGCGACGAGGTCAACCCAAGTATAGGGACGGTTGATCGCGATTTTTCGTTAAGTAGCTTTGCTAATATTCTTAAGCATTTCAGTTTACTATTGCGAATCCCCCGGATCCACGTTGGGCGCTCAGACGCCTGGATCGGGAGGCTCTCCTGCAGGTATCCATAGTGCAGGCCTGGATTCCGTCACCGGACAGGCCTGCCGATGTCGACGCGGAGGCGGAATGGTTCAGGCATGACTCTTATGTCGCAAATCTGCGATGCGGCGATGCCTAGGTTCAAACCCAGCCCGGCAAAGAAACAGGTAAACTAGTGGTCAGCGGAGATCGCACAGCTGCGAGCAGCGTGCGTGACCGCGCGCCGCCGGTACACGAGGTTTAACCGGAGGCGTCGCCACCCAGATGATGCGGCAGCCCGAGAGGCGGAGCTAAATGAGGCGTACAAGAGGGCTCTCCAGGTAGCAATTAAGCAGGCCAAACGGCGGGCCCGCGAAGAGCTGCTGGAGTCTCTGGAGCAGAACCCATGGGGGCGCCCTTACCTTGCGGTCAGGAGCAAAATCCGCCCAAAGGCGCCCCTACTGACCCAGAACCGGTTGGAGGGGATCTTGGGCTCCCTGTTCCCAGCGAGAGCGGAGGAGCATGTTCCTACGCGTATGGCTCCGCTTCAGGCACCTGACGCTGATAATAGTGAGAGCGATGTGCCCGAAGTCAGGGGGTAGCAGTGCTCCAGCTTAAAGCTCGGAAAAGCACTGCCCCCGGACCTGACGGTATTCCAAGCCGAGTATGGGTCCTGGCCCTTGAGGAACTAGGGCCTCGACTGTTGGCGCTCTTTAGCACATGCCTCGAAACGGGTCAGTTTCCAAAGGCGTGGAAGACGGGGAAACTGGTCCTAATCCGGAAGGCGGGGCGGCCGGCGGATCGGTCATCCGGTTACTGGCCGATCGTTTTGCTCGACGAGGTGTGCAAGCTCTTTGAGCTGATCATTGCAGAGCACGTCGTCGAGCCTCTCACGAACGTGGGCCAGATCTGGAGGACAACCAGTTCGATTTCCGCCGGGGGCGCTCCACCGTGGAAGTGATCATGCGCCTTAGGCGCCTGGCGGAGGAAGTAGTCTCGCCAGGTGGGGTGGTGGTGGCGGTGTCTCTCGACATCGCCAACGCCTTCGACACCCTACCCTGGAGCTGCGTAAGGGAGGCGCTCGCGTTATACGGAGTGCCGCCTTACCTCCGCCGCATTGTCGGGGCATACCTATCCGAGAGTTGACCCGAGCTGGCTAGGGCCAGGGTGACGAGAAGTATCGTGCGGTGTTCCACAGGGGTCAGTCCTATGGCCACTGGAACATTGGATACGATTGGGTGCTGCGCGGTTCGTTACTCGAGGGCGTCAGCATAACATGTTATGCTGACGACACCCTCGTTATGACGCGGGGAGCAACGCACCGAAGCGCAGCACTAAAGGCCACGGTAGGGTTTGCTCAAGTCGTGGGTCGAATACGGCGGCTGGGACTCGAGGTGGCTCTCCACAAATCCGAGGCTATGTGTTTTCACGGGCCTCAGAGGGGCCCACCTGCGAGAACCAGCATAACAGTAGGGGGCGTAAGCATCGGCATCGCGCCCATGATGAAGTACTTTGGTCTCGTACTCGATAGCCGATGGGACTTCGGACCACATCTCCGAAGTCTAGTCCCAAAACTGAGGGGGCTGCGACCGCGCTATCGCGACTGATGCTCAACGTTAAGGGACTCAACGCCCCCACTAGGAGACTGTACCTGGGGATCGTGTGAAGCATGGCCCTGTACGGGGCCCCCGTATGGGCGGAGACTTTGGCTGCCCACAACGTGGCAGTTCCAAGAAATCAGGGCTCAGCGGTCCCAGCGCCGCCAGGAACTCATGGAGACATGGAGGGTGCGACTTGAGTATCCAAGGTCGGGGAATCTACCATCGCGGCGGTGAGGACGATCATGAAGGAGTGGTTGGAGAGGCACCACGGTGAGTATCTATGGCGCATCCACCGGGAGATAACGCCGCAGTGCCAGCACTACGAGGATCCTGGCGAAGATCACTGGTGGAGTGCCCTGCGTGGGCGAGTCAACGTCGGGATCTCGTTGTGGTCCTGGCCGTGGACGTTCTCTCGCTGTAGACCATGGTGAGAGCCGTGGTCTCCGACGGGAGCAAGTGGCACGCCGTCGCCTGTTTCTGCGAGCAGGTAATGCGCGCGAAAGAGACGGTGGAGAGGGAGCGGGAGGCAGCCCTGCCCCCCGAGTTCCGCAGTCTGCGGCGAGGTCGCCGCAAACTCGTCTACGCCTGGGACTATCGACCTCCATGATCTGGGCCTGAGGATGGCCGTTGGCCGACTCGCCGTCCTTACAGAAGCAGGCCAGGATGGAGGCGTGTCGTGTGTGTCCTACACACGCCTGCCAACTCACTGACGCGGAATAAAACCCGACCCCACCAGGCGAGGCCGCGGTGGTGGCCAAAGTCCGCCGGTAACCCTGGGGTTTTCCTTTCGAGAGCTATCGCCCTCCCTATCGTTGGCACCAATGGGGTGAAGTCCGAGGGGGTTTCCACACGTTAAAAAAAAGCATTTCCGTTTTAAACTCCTCTTGACCCTGCTACCTTTTGACTGAGATTTAGTTCAAGTTGATTATTGACTATTTTGATTATTATGGATTAACTTATGCTACAGACTTACCCATAACTTGCGTCATCAGCGTAATATTTAACTTGGATTGGATTACCATCTTTATCTACGTAGGAATATCGGCCAATAACTGTTCCATTAGGAAAAAGTTTTTCTTCGTTTACTTCGGTATCTACAGCTTTTTCAGGTTTCCCGGTAGGATAACCTTCAGTTGTAAAAATACATCTAATATTACTAATTTTATAAATGTGATAGTTTGTGGGATAGGTGCAAGGATGTTTGTTACTCTTTCAGGCAAAAACTACTTAACAGCTCTGGATAAGAGTACAGAGATATAATCTAGAATAGTGCATAGGGTACTTCTTATATAACTGGTGGTAGACATTTGATGACACAAATTTGTCACAAAATTCGACCGGGTGGGTACCACCGTGCACGATTGCGAAAAACCCTCCATAGTAATCTAATTTCGGTTTGATTGCGTTCAGGGGTCAGGAAGTGCATAGCCGGGCAGGGGGATTGTGGTCGCAGCACTAGTGGGACCGACGGGTGTCACGCGGTGCTGCGACGACAATCCTCTTCTGATGAGACCGTCAAGCTGAGTGCCACCATTGTTAACATGGTACGTGTATGCAATGGTGACCCTATTTCCTGAGACTTTACCTTCAGCTTACCATCAGGCGAGGTGAAGTCAAATTGACGTGTCCTAAATATAAAAAAAAAAAAAAAAAAAAAAAAAAAAAACAAGAATAGATTCGTATGGGCCACGAGAACAGGATAATTTTTGTCAAGCGGGCGGAGTGTCGCTTGTTTGAAATGATATTTAAGTATATCTAATACTTACAACCTATGCTATCAGTTGTTGCTTACGTAAACTACTTATCAATACAAAAGCCTTAACGGTCATATAGATTCATACTTACAAGAAACAAAACCAGATGCTAGTAAAGACCAAACAACATATTTATACGATTTGCAGTGCATCATTGCCTTACTTTCCCATAGAAATAATACTTGTTCATAAAATAGCAATAACACAAACTCTTTCAATAAAAGTCAAACTTTGACATACCGGAACAATAAATAGCAATTATCGATGACATAAAATACGAAAGAGACTACGAATTTCAAAGGAGGTGTCACATAAATGCAAAAAAACTCCTGCAGACGTATATCGTTTATGATTGAAAATATTTTGGATTGCTAATATCATTCATCATTATTATAAATTAATAAAACCAATCGAGTTTATAGAAAAAACTTGACATTGGCGTCTTCGCCATTATTAATTTTATAAACATTTATTATATTTTACCTGACATTGGCGAAATTGCGGTGATTCTACTGCAGAAGCCATTAACTAAAAGAAGAAGAAGAAATATACTTCTTCTTCTTCTTTTAGTTAATGGCTTCTGCAGTAGAATCACCGCAATTTTTCATAGATACAGAATTTTCAATACTTGTGTATGGAGCCACACCAAGACCTATAGGGCCACTTTACCTACAAGCTGGTACACCTGCGAATGGACTAACGTGGCTCTACCGCAGGTTTTCCTCTCAGGGCAGTCGCTCCTATAAAAGCTATATATACCAAAACAAAAGGAGGACATGGAATAAGTAGATCTCGTGCTTCGAGGTGAAAAACGAGGACAACGCTAAGATGATGATGATGAGACGTTTCAACATTTGTATAAGTGTTATTAGGTAAACTGGATGTTGATGCATATTATAAACGTCTATTCAAAGAAGAAAAAAACATAAAATATTATTAGTTAATTTATTAGTTAAAATAAATAGTTCAATAAATAATTCACTAAAATCTAAAATGGCAATTAATAAATGCTTTCGATGCCGTATTTTTCTATCACACGGCTCCTCTTATAGGAAATGGTCACCGTTGCCAAAGTCATTAAATTAATCACTTATAATCTTTTCAAATGACTTTGGTACACTATGCATGTAAACACAAGTTCAGGTGAGTTAAGTATCTGACATGAAAAATGCCACGGTAGTTGTTTCTTCCTGTCCTTACGACCAAAGAGCAATGGAAACTTTTTCAATCATTCATTTCTCAAATTACCTATAGGTTGACAAGTTACCTATACCTACTCATTGAGTTCGAATTTTAATAAAAGTAATGATTGGCGAAAGTTACAGTATCATTTTAATGAATATAGTATCTATAGATATGTATCACTAAATAATTGTCCTAACTTTGACACAAATTGTTTAGTAGTTGTGATTTTGTTTTTCTTCGGCTTCTTAGGTAGCCGTGTCCAGGTTATAGATGGATCCACGTATTCTATAAGAGTGTGCGGCTTCTGAGGAGGCGGTGAAGTGGGCCTATCCGGATACACTCTAAAATGGATAAGAATTAAATAAAAAATATTTTTTAAGAATTATAACATGAACTGATGGACAAGATTATTGGATGGGTATAAATCGTTTGGTTTACAATGCAATTAATATCTAGTTTCGTATCGCATATTTAAAAAAATAGGTTCAACAACTTACTAACGATTTCCATCATATAAAAGGATTGAAATATTATTTAGGAAACTGACGAAACGCCTTGCAAAAATAAATATCAATCCTGCATATTGCTATTCATATTTACAAGGCGTTAATATGAAAATACGTAAGTGTAGGCTGTACAGTTGTATGTATAAGTTGTATAATAATAATAAATAAATAATATTATAATAATAATTAATATAATATAATAATAATTAATATCTTCTCGCTCCGCTCAGTAACGACATCGATTCATATGGTATGATATTACCTAATTACCTAAAGATACTTAATGATAAGTCATTAAGTATCTTTAGGTAAAAGAAATAATCAGGTAATTCGTGGTATTTTGAGTAATAATTTGAGACCTAAAATGCTCGTTTGCAGTTTATGCAAATTAACTGTAATGGTTAAATCGTGTTACCGTAATACCAACTTAAAATACAACGATTTTGGTTTAAGGCCATCACGTCACCGTGGATTTTAAAATTATACAAAAGATAAGTAAAAAGTGTGTGTGTACTTATGTGTGCACGTAAGAAGTTATAATTCTTTGGCGTAAGATGAAAAAAATATTCCTAAAAAATTATCCTTCGCGTTATCCTACGCCTGTAGAAATAATAATGTAAGAATTATTTTACTTTACGATGTAAATCAAGGTAAAATTAAGGTACATTTCGGTACTTAAAAGTTTGCCCATATATCTTTTTATCATGTTGACTCAGGATCTTGATATTTATACACCTAATACGGACTATAGTAATCAGCATCTGGTATAAATTTCAACTTGCTGGGTTCACCCTTTCTTGAGTGACGAACAGATGGACAAGACAGTGATCTTATAGGGGTTCCTTTTTTTACCATGTGAGGTACGGAACCCAAAAAACAAAGCTTTACCTGTAGCCACCTGCATCTGCAATATATTTAAATTTGCGAGGTGCTCCTGCAGGATCTATGTAGCCATAATTGCCTGTGACAGTCCCATTAGGATGCCGTTGTTCAGAACGATACTGACTATTTCCAGTAGCTGGATCTGATACGTCATAGCCGAATGCGTACGCATTTGGATTTCCTGAAATCAATGTGAATTTTTATACTTACAATGAATGCAAAGTTTCGAATCAAGTGATCGACTCGTAGAATATGTAGATATCCATGATATTTGTTATCTTCTGTTCTTAATTTATTAGTAAACTAGCTGATGCCCGTGAATCCGTCCACGCGGAGATCGGTTATCGTTTTGGTCATATCTCCGATTCTACTTAACCAATCAAAAATTCATCGCGAACAAACAGACAGAAAAGAATAAGAAAAAAAAATTGTGTTCAGAATCCCTCATTTCTATGTGCAGACACAACTAATTCATAATTTTATAATCTATACTATTATAAAATTGTTGTTGTTGTAGTTGTATCTGCACTTTGTAAATATTTAAAGAAAAATACTTGGGTTATGTTAAATGAAAGATTCTGAACAAACATTTTCGGTTTATCTGTTTGTTTGCGATGGACGCAAAAACTACACTACAAATTTTGATAAAGTTTGTAGACCTAAGATCTGCCTTATATTTGATTGCAATTGGTTTGATAGAACTGGAGATATGACCAATAGGGCGGAGCCGCGGACATTAGCTAATAGTATATATATGTGATAGCATCAGATAACTCGATCGGTAGTGTCGTGTACTGAACAGTACACATGCCTGCATAGCCGGTCAGGGGGATTGTGGTCGCAGCACTAGTGGGACCGGTGGGTGTCACGCGGTGCTGCGACGACAATCCTCTTTTGATGAGGCCGTCAAGCTGAGTGCCACCATTGTTAACATGGTACGTGTATGTAATGGTGACCCTCTTTTCTGAGACTTTACCTACAGCTTACCATCAGGTGAGGTGAAGTCGTATTGACGTGTCCTAAATAAAAAAAAATAGAATATTGGCAAATAATTGTTTGTCTGAACTCACCACCAATGTTGCTGTAGTAGTAACTAGGCATGTGTTCTGCTAGAGTCAACCTCTTCTGGCGCGGAGCAGCTTGCGCGATGGTAAACCATGACACTACCACAAACACCTTTAAAAAGAAGTAAAAAAAATAGATATACCTATATTGAAATCTTCCGCTAATTCAATGAAATTTTAACGCAATTAGTATGCTAACTATTCAATAGATTTAGTCGCCCCGAGACGCATAATATATCGGAAAATTTCAAATATATAGGACGTGTCAAGGTACCTCAGTTGGTCAGAATATTCTCCCTGTAAGGAACTGGTCACGGGTTCAAGCCCTGTCCTGGATGTTCCCTTTTTTTTCGAATAAAATCTATATTCCGCTAATTTTGTTGGACTTTTCAAAATCGTAAAGACAGTTTTAAATTATTTTTTACATAAGAGAACATATAACAACTTAGAATGGATTCTAAACTTAGAATGTACCCTATTATGATTGTATATATGAATTTTGAAGGTTTATTATCACTTATATTATAATAAATATATTTCTACAACTATTTTAATTAAAAATAATCATCATCATCATCATCATCAACCTATTCTAGTCCACTGCTGGACATAGATCTCCCCTAATGAGCCCTCCGGCCCTCCGGCCCTCCGGCCAGGTGAGATGAGGATGCGGCAAGCTGAAGACAGGGCGCTATGGCGCTCATTAAAAATAATACAATATAATATTTTTTATTGTACACCATAAATAATAATTTACAAAATTTATTGCTTTTTAATAAAGAAAACGTGTTTATGCAAAGTTATTAATATGTCTCTCAGGTTCAAGTACACCAATGTAAACCGTTACGAAGCAACGGATAAACAGTCGCATTTTTTGATTTATAACAGCATATTAAACCCCGCCAAATATTTAGCTACAAAATTCATACTGAGTTATGTACCACATTAGTTAGGACTCAAGAGTCTAATATTCTCCTCATGTCCGCGAAAAGTAATGATTATCATTAGTCATTTAGTATTTGGTGGCAATTAACATTGGGTCAATCAATTTAACAAAAAAAAACCGACATCCGCGCTGTTCCACCCGCGCGGATGTTGGGTTTTATTTTTTGGTCATATCTCCGGTTCTACTTAACCAATTGCAATCAAACATACGGTAAATTTAAAGTCTGCCGTATGTTTGAAGACCTTTTTGATAAAGAAACCGCATCAAAATCCGTTCAGTGATTTTTGCTTCCATCGCGAACAAACAGATAAACAGACAAGAATTCCAAAAAAATATTTTTTGTTCAGAATTGTTCATTTAACATAACCCAAGCAATTCTTTTGAAATATCTCCAATGTACAGACCCAACTATTTAAAATTTTATAATTATAAAAAAAAATTAACCTGGTTCACTTCGCACCGTCGCGCGTCGTACCTTAAAGGCAGAGTTGTATTATAGTGATACCAGAAATAAATTTTATGAATTAATAAATCTTATAAGGGAGAAAGATGGTGGGAGGAGGAAGACCTAAGAAGAATGGATTAGTCCATTGAAATGTTACATTTTTTACGCCTTACCTTGCGTTTTTTAGAGAACGCAATTTTATTTTTTTGATGTGTAGGGGTGGTCAGTGTAAAGCTAAAACCAAGTTTGTGGGGTCGCCACCCTTGTCCCACGGCCGCCATCTTGAAAATAGGGGTTGAAATAGTTTTTACGATATATCTCTTAAACTATACTGGTGGTAGAAATTTGATGACACGAATTTGTCACAAAATTCGGCCGGGTGGGTACCACCGTGCACGATTGCGAAAAACCCTCCATAGTAATCCAATTTCGGTTTGATTGCGTTCAGGGGTCAGCAAGTGCATAGCCGGGCAGGGGGATTGTGGTCGCAGCACTAGTGGGACCGGTGGGTGTCACGCGGTGCTGCGACGACAATCCTCTTCTGATGAGGCCGTCAAGCTGAGTGCCACCATTGTTAACATGGTATGAGTATGTACTGGTGACCCTCTTTCCTGAGACTTTGCGTTCAGCTTGCCATCGGGCGAGGTGAAAAAAAACTATTTATCTGTTAAAAAAAATTGTTAACATTTTTTGTTGCAAATTAAATTCTCTACAACTTTGGTCCAGTAACTGTTGTTTTTTTTTTTTTTTTCAATTAAATTTTTAAGCATTTTTTAATTTTGTTATTATAATTTCTTTAGTTATTAATTTTTCAATATTATTACTAATTAATTATTTACTCTTTTCCCCACCACCCACGAGGTAGAGTCTGGAGGCGCATTTTTTTTTACGTGGTATCCCCCCGAATTGGTATAATCCACGGTGATTTTCTAGATTTGAACTACTCCGCCCTCAGTCTTTTCGATAGACAAGGCTGCGGCTCAGCATCTGATCGGCTTTCTGAATTAAATATCAGTGGAAGTACTGGAGAAGGAAGGGGTAAAGTCATTTTCATTTATTAATTCTGAGAGCCCCATTACGTTGCTGCAAATCTCTCCAGTACAATGGAAGCACACTGCCGAGCATTTCAGCCCTGCTTTTCGACATCCACACATCGCTCCACAGTTTCCTTTGCAATTGCAAAAGATCAATTTTAGAAGCTCAGGGGCTGCTGGAGGTTCAGAGCTCTGCACTGGCATCAATAATTTTCCACATTTTTTCCAGCCTTAGTCTTCAGGATCATTATTATTACCAAGCCACGACTGGGCCTGATGGTAGACTCGGAAAGTATGAAAGCGAGCTGTGTCTTGTGTTGGAGGAAGTGAAGATAAGTTAAATGTACTTTTTGTCACTGCCTTGGCGAATTGTTTGTATCTTAGGCTGTCAAGAGAATTATCATCTTTATTACCACCGTGTAAAGAGATAAAAAAATGTTTCTGAACATTTTCGCTTATAACTTTTTTATTTATAGTTCTACGACAAAAAGTTACAGGACCAAAGTTGTAGAGAATTTAATTTGCAACAAAAAAATGTAACCAATTTTTTTTTATCAGATAAATAGTTTTAGAGATATATCGTAAAAACCATTTCAACCCCTATTTTCAAGATGGTGGCCGTGGGACAAGGGTGGCGACACCCACACACTTGGTTTTAGCTTTACACTGACCCCCCCTACACATCAAAAAAATAAAATTGCGTTCTCTAAAAAACGCAATCCCAAATGTAACTTATCAATGGACTAGATTGACTGTGTGAAAGACGACATGACCGGGAAGGGACTGCAAGTAAAGGTGAATGGAAAAGCACACATGTTGCGCCCACCCCAAACAGATTTGGGAGAAAAACAGCATGATGAAGGAAGAAAGATCATTACTAGAGGCTATTATCTTTACGAAAGTATTTAAATCTTTGCGGTATTTATAAATTTGAATACGTGACATAATAATAAGGGCAGGATGAAGTAGTTTGGGTACGTATAATGATTTAGTACTGAACGAATGAGTACTAGTAATACTAGCAGAACTTATTTATCTATACTAATAAAATTGATGATGTTTTATAAAAAGGGCAGGCTAGAAGCACTTTATGCCCGTGGGCTAGCATGAAAGGTTCTTTTTATGGGTGATAGGCTCACGTTTGACCACTATCTCACCTGGTCGTAAGTGACGATGTGGTCTACGATGGATCACGTTGGCCTAGAATGAACCTATTCACTCGATACTTGAAGATTCCGAGGTTAATTTTCCGGAAACACAGACTCAGGCAGGCAATTCCACTCCTTAGCTGTACGCATAATAAATGTGTCGCCGAAACGTTTTGTGCGTATGAGTGGATTATCCACCATGTAGCGGTGGCGTGTCGCTGTGCATCTGGTGGTTTGTTGGTGGAAAGGGCTTGGAGGTATCAAGTTGTGCAATTCCAGCGCACACTCTCCGCATTGCATCCGATAAAATACCGATAGGCCTGCAACTTTGCGTCGATGTTCAAGGCTCTAAAGCCTTGTCTTGACGAGTGCATCGTTGTAATGAGCCTCTTGGCCCGTCTCTCTATTGTCTCCAGCGCTTCTAGGTGGTATTTGGCTTAGCCATCACACAGATACGAGCAGTACTCCATACACGATGGAACCTGCGCTTGGTACAGGTTGAGCAACTGTTCCGGTGTGAAGTTCTGTGAAGTACACGTTTATTGACAGTAGAAGCAGCTCAAGTAGTGTTTAAGGACAGAAGCAAAAAAACAGGCTGTTGTCTCTACCTATCTTGGAAGGAGAAAGGTTGACGGCCTCTGTGGTGTAGCGGTAGTGCATTCGACTGCTACGACAGGGGTGCGGGTTCGATTCCCGCTCAGTGCAAATATTTGTTTGCATGAATATGTCTATTTGCATTGGTCTGGGTGATTCTATGTATAATATGTACGTATTTACAAGAAAAAAAAAAGCATATAAGTATGTTTATCCGCATTCTGAAACCCATACCATAACACAAGCTAATTAGTCCATTGAAATATTACATTTTTTAGGCCTAACCTTGTGTTTTTTAGAGGACGCAATTTTATACTTCTGATGTGTAGGGGGGGTCAGTGTAAAGCTAAAACCAAGTTTGTGGGGTCGCCACCCTTGTCGAACGGCCGCCATCTTGAAAATAGGGGTTGAAATGGTTTTTACGATATATCTCTTAAACTATTTATCTGATAAAAAAATTTGTTAACATTTTTTGTTGCTAATGCAAGGAAGCACACTGCAGAACATTTCAGCCCTGCTTTTCGACATCCACACATTGATCCACAGTTTCCTTTGCATTTGCAAAAGATCAATTTTGGAAGCTCAGGGGGTGCTGGAGGTTTAGAGCTCTGCACTGGCATCAATAATTTTCCACATGTTTTTGCAGCCCCAGTCTTCAAGATCATTATTATTACCAAGCCACGACTAGACCTGATGGTAGACTCGGAAAGTATGAAAGCGACCTGTGTATTGTATTGCAGGCAGTGAAGATAAGTTAAATGTGCTTTTTGTCACTGCCTTGGCAAATTGTTTGTATCTTAGGCTGTCAAGAGAATCATCATCTTAATTACAACCGTATAAAGAGATAAAAAAAGTTTCTGAACATTTTCGCTTATAACTTTTTATTTATAGTTCTACGAAAAAAGGTACTGAACCAAAGTTGTAGAGAATTTAATTTGCAACAAAAAAACATCTTTTTTTTATCAGATAAATGGTTTAAGAGATATATGGTAAAAACCATTTCAACCGCTATTTTCAAGATGGGCGGCCGTTCGACAAGGGTGGCGACCCCACAAACTTGGTTTTAGCTTTACACTGACCCCCCCTACACATCAAAAAAATAAAATTGCGTCCTCTAAAACACGCAAGGTTAGGCCTAAAAAATGTAACATTTCAATGGACTAATTAGCTTGTGTTATGGTATGGGTTCCAGAATGCGGATAAACATACTTACTTTTCAATGGACTAAATTAAACTATGCTTGCTTTAGGTCTAAAAAGCGCTGTGTAGCATATCATAGAATATTTATTATATTTATAGATATGTATGTACTTAGTAAAAAATATGCGACAGTGCAAATATTCGAGATAAGAACAACTCGGTTAGATAAGAGAACTTGCCAGACAGGTTCTATTTCCTTAGTAACATGTTGCACAAGGATATATTTAGTTTCTTATTTAGACTTGCCTTTACCCATATGTAGCATATTTTAATTATTGTCCCTTTATATCATCTGTGCAAAAAACGAATATTTAAATCTAATCCTAAACTTTGGACTTTTTAGGCTCAATTAAATTAGTCCATTTTCAGTGTGTTACTCGAACAAACAGATACAAACAATTACTACAATTTTAGAAAAATATGGTTTGGCTTTTGAAAAAACATGACGGCATCTATAGCTTAGTGGCCTTACAATCGAGAGGTCCCGGGTTCGAATCCTGGCCATTACCCTACCCACTACCTATACTACATTTCGATAACTAGTAAGTATCTACTATTTAAAAAAATGTAAAAGAGCTTATCCCCACGAAGCGCCATAGAAAGATTTACATCGATAGCTAGGATATTGCTTTACTTAGACTCACCGAACAGAAAAAGCAGGATTTTTCTAGCTAAATAATGAATATCATACCAGTGCCTGTAAAAAAACTCTAGCAATAATTATTTACGCAAAACCTAGTAATACTTTTAATGAAAAAAGGAACAAACCATATTGGGCTTGTATATACATACATACTACCCATGTAGTATGTATGTATATATTTTAGTTTCATCTCTTTCATAAATTTATTCATGTTGTCTCTGATAACCTCAATCGGAAAGAAGCGTTATACTACTTTTACATACTAATTGACCCCGGAAAAGTTAATAGCAAACTGGATTTAGATTAGAGGGCAACTTTTTAAAATTTTAATGTCAGATTAATAACTAAAAATAAAGAAGAAATGTTAAGGCACTATCGGTGTTCGCAATGTGATTCATGTGGACCTACAAATTATGTTATTTTTGTGACTATTATTTCATATCCACACGCTGTATCCCTTACTTTGTTAGTGAACATTTCATAACACAGGGTTAATCCAATTGTGCGAATGTCCTTTTTTAAATGGATTCTAAACCAAAAAAACGAATTCCACATGAAGTATCTATATTTGTATTATTAAATCTGCAACTAACCTTTAGAAATGTCTCCATGTTCCTCTAATATCAACTAACTCACAATGTTTACACTCGTCAATGTGTCGCAGGAGCGTGTATCCACTTGCAGACTTCGTCCACATGAATGAACATATTTATTCAAACCTCCTTTAAGTTGTTGGCAAAAACAGTTACATACTATAATCGTAAGCTTTAGTGGGTGAAGGCAATTTCACCCGTATGTATACCGTGATGTCATGCCACCATGACAGGATAAATTATTACCTTAAAAGCGATGAAAGTCGCTATGGTTATTGTTAGGCTTCAATCATTTCCGGATTTGAAGTGTAAGTAGTTTATTGAATTAGATATCATGAAAAAAAAATTGCTAAAATGGGTGTATTGTGTTTGATGAAGATGGTATGTTAATTGTGACAAATTATGCCTAAGCCGCCATTAGATATTCAGGATCAGCAGCTTAATCAATCTATAAGGGTGTTTGGTTAAGTGCCTTCAAACCTTTCATTAAAAAGTTTTTGACTGACGTTACATCTATTTGGGTTTTGTTAATACACGTAAAAAAGCTATACTTTGACTGACAACGAAGATCACAAGCTATATAACATTACATGTAAATTTAATTCCTTATAATTTGGCATCAATTCGGATTTTCGTTACATCCTATCCATTTCCTTCATCCTATCCTACTTCCTACTATTATTACAAATGTCAAAGTTTGTGAATATGTTAACGGTTGAACGGATCTGGCTGAAATTTGGTGCAGGCATAGATGGAATAACAATAATACGTTTTATCGTTGGAATAGGTTCCCATAGGTAGCGGGAATTCCTCACGGGCGCAACCGCGGGCAACAGCTAGTTAGTCTTAAAACTGGCATTGAAATGGTGTATTTTTACGATGTATTCATTAAGTTTGGTTGACAAAAATAAACCATAATAGTATATCGAGGACAATAAAACACCGCATTTGTGTAAAGGTAAGATACCATAAAATTACACTAATGGATATCACCCACACATAACAACATTTCGTCGGCGAAAGAAGAAATTCATTAAAATATTTTGACTGTTTCTTCGTCTTTATAGAATTTCCGGCGCCAAGTTGCGTTTTCGGGTCTTTTTACCAACACTTTTGGGGCCCAAGTCAACCTCACCTGCTAGTCTGTGCTTCGCCTCAAAAAAGGATGAGGCTTTTGCGCAGGTTCTTCTCTCGGGGTTGGAAGGACAGATGGCAGTCGCTCTTTAAAAGCAAACAAACCATTCAAAAAATTATCATCCAGGTCTGTTTATTTCTTTAAAATATCATTGGACGCAACCGGGCATTCACTAGGAGTATACTGAAGTACACTGGTTTATAAATAAAATATTGACATGGACACATTCGTATTAAAAAAATAAATAAAAAGAAACTTTTAACTTAACACTTATTAACTTAAAAATGTTGTAACCCCACAATTATTAATTACTCAAACAGAATATTTTTTCAAAATACAAATACAAAATACTCTCAAACGAAACCTTATCAAAACTAGTTTTGATCAACATCTATTATTATTAAATTAATCAAATTGTAGTCTTGTAGATAATAAAATTATGGCACATCTTTAAAAAAGTAATGAAAGGTCAATAAACTTGTGGGATGTAGGAAATTAACAAACTTTAAAAATAAAACCTTTATGATTTATGGAGTCAACAGATATTGGCGCATATGAGACTAATAAATATTGTAGAAGATAGTAAGATTAAACATAATATTTACTTTTTGTGTAATATCAGTGATTCTGAATAAACTATTTGTATAAAATAATCGTTTTTCAATACACACATCGCTCATTGAATACAAAAGGGACACAAATCGAAATTTACAAATTTTACAGGACAGATAAAACAAATTTTTGAAAGTGTTTTTTTTAAATATTTTATATTTTTGTTTTTTAAATATAAGATATTAATATATCATTAGATGCGTTTTTATAAGCCCTATCTTTGTACATTATGAACTTTGTAATAACTGCTACTCATTATGATAAAAATGCACAAAAGTCCTTTTTGCATTCAACATGTGAATCAATATCATGAAAATTATGTCAAAAAATAAACACAATTTTATAAAAATAAATGGTTTATTAGAAAATTTTGTTAAAAATGTATTAAAATCTTTAATCTTATTACTAGGTTAAAACATAAGTAAATAAACACAAGTAATTAAATCACTGTATTAAAAATCTAAACTACAAAATCTTTGCTTATTGTTAAATTGAGTTCACCTGGGTACGTGACTATTATTCAGTCAAATTAAACATCTATCTAAGATTTTTTTATTATAAATTTGTAGAATTCTAACAAAACAAGAAATGAAACTATAATAATCATATCAATATAAACATAAAAAATCATATTAATCAATAAATCCTCTAAAGAAATCAACAACCTACACACATCACTTCTGTCTCTGACACTTTAATATTAATAACCTACAAAATATGAGATCAGTTCTAATGGCACAGAATCCAGTAGCAAAATATTATAACTTTTAGTAATATTACACAATAACATGCAGTATTACAAAATCACTATTTTAAATAGTATAATAATAGCCACTTTTTACGTTAACTATATTTTAGAATTATATTTTAGAATAATTATTTAGAATCGTAGTTATTTATTATTATTATGTACTTACTTAAATGTTTTTGTAAAATTTATTAGTATATTTTTAATAAAAGGAACTTTCAAAGCTAAATGTTCTAAATACATTATCACAATTTTATAATTAAAACTACAAATTTTCGTAAGAGCTTTGGTAATATTTAGGTATGATATTTTTCTCAATAAGTTTAACTTTAAAGATATTTTAAGATTTTTTGTAGTTTTTTAGCACTGTAGAATTAGCAGGCCTTTTCTTTGTCTGCGTGGTTATCGAGGTGAACTCTTCTGTTTCATAAGAAGTCTTAAAGAAAAAATTATTGTCGTAATCTCGACGAACTTTAATAATTTTTATATCAGCCCATTTAACTTTTTGACCATCTTCTGTAGTAGTGTAATTGCCGATAGCCAGACATTTTAAATCCAGAGAACTGTCATGTGTAAGTTCGAGAACAACGTAGGGTCTTCCTTTCTTCGTTGAGGTTTTAATAAGAGTCATATATTGCTTCGGCACATAATATTAGGAGAAGATTTTAAAGAATTTGAAATGTTGCGTTGAATTAGAGAGTGAGCAGCATCTCCTTCATTTTGCGTGTGCCCTTTTAATAGAAATTTATGAGTAACACTCCTTAACTTCGACAACTCATTTATGTTGTATTAGTACATCGCTAACAATAAATATGTTTTTCTGTTGGCCGCAACAGTTGTCGCTGTAAAATACTACGTCAAAATAATCAGAAGCTTTCTCATTCAAATTCTTCAAATACGCGAGCACACATGATCCTATTTCATTCACACCACGAGCTCCTGCACCTTCATGCCAAACGTAGCAGTTCGTATTATTTGTACCCAGCTCAGTAATAGTGAAATTCAGCATATTTAATTTCGAAATATAGTAAAAACTGGAGAACCTCACCTTGCAGACATGGCATTACAGCCTGTAAGTCATACACACATATCACAAAATGATTACTTATATTTTTCTTGTTATTTCCCTTATCAGCTCTGGCTAAATCTTTTTCTTTCAAATGCAGGTCGTATTTCAATGATAGGCTAAGTTTATGTTGACTGTCTGGTATGGAATTTGTATCTGATAAATCAATAGGTGTCGTGTCTGGTTGACTGAGTGCTGGAGTATTAGAGTAGGTGTTATTTTGTATATTGTTGTTGTGACCAGGTAATGGTTGACTTTGTTCTGATGCTTGAATGGAGGTTGCCATAGTAAACATTCATTGTGTAAGTAATCTGTAATAAAAAATAACTTTCAAGTATTTTAATTAAAAAACAGATAATATGTATGTTTATCAGTTGTCTAGAACCTATAACACAAGCTTTAAATGCTTACTTTGGGACTTAATAGCGCTGTGTGTACATGGCGAAATATATATTTATTATTTGGTTAAAAAAGTACACATTTATTTGGTAAATAATGACATTGTTTAATTTTATATTGGAAAGCAAAATGTACAGATATCGAAGTATGGCTAAGTTTTATTTCATATTAGAATGCAATATGTACAGATATCGAAATATGGCTAAGTTTTATTTCATATTAGAATGCAAAATGTACGGATTCCGAAATATGGCTATGTTTTACTTCATATTGGAAAGCAAAATATACGTATTTCAAAATAAGGCCCTGTTGCATTAATAATTCTGACTGTACTTACTTGAAATTTGAATGCAATACGTCCGTATTCCAAAATAAGGCCTCTTTGCATAGAACACTAGATTTAGCATTGGGTATTTTTTCAAAATGTGACCGTTTTGTATGAAACTGGTGTGCGTTCACTTCAAGTTCTGGGCCGCAACTGACAAAATGGCGGTTTTGGTTTGAACTTCACGCGTAAGTCAGTCCAATGCTAAAACGGCAGTAGATCAGTTTTGCATCAAAATGAGCGAAAATGACGGGTGTCTTCAGCAAAACGTAAAATATTACAGTTAAAAAGCCCAATTTTGTAATAAAACGATTTTCAAAAAAAATTGATTTGTGGCTGTATTGAATTCAATGAGCGACATGTATACATGCACGCACGCACGTATGAGCACACACACTGAAGGACGCAATTACTCGCACCTACGTGCATGTGCACGCATATATTAGATCCTTACATATGAAATTGGCGTTTTGTCGCACTGGCCACTTTGATCTCAAATTCTTCCTATTTGGTTAGGAATTCCAATTTCAAGTTTAAACAGGTATTTACTCATACTTTTGTGTTTCGAAAACCGTAATTAATTTGTTTTTCCTCTTTTGGTTTTTTCTCTGCGTCACTCAGTTTACAAAATGGAAAACTAGAAATTTCGTTTTTACGAAATTCTTTTCTTTCTTTCGTTTCTTGAAATTTTTCGTTCTGGAAATTTTTACTTGCAGAATAAGCCCCGGAACGGCCGAGGACCAAAGTAGTTAATGAAGAATCGAAGGCTATTGGGGAAGCGGCTTCATCGCAAAACACGTCCGAGTTAGCTGCAGGTTGCGGTGTTAGTGATAAAACTGTTTTAATCCATTGAAGCAAATTGGGAAGTTGAAAAAGCTTGAAAGGTACCTCATGAATTGAGTGCAGCGAACCGACAAACGCGCGTCGACTGTTGCGTTACACATTACTCAACCGGCACAATAATGAAGGGATTTTCAATCGCATCATTACCTATCAGATGAAAAGTGGATCCTGTACGACAATCGGAAACGCTCATAGCAATGGCTGAACCCTGGCGAACCAGCCAAATCCTGCCCCAAGCGACAATTGACTCAAAAACAAATTACTTGTGAGCGTTTGGTAGACTAGTGCCGGTATCGTTCACTGCAGCTTTCTTAAATCCGGCCAGACGATTACGGCGAATGTCTATTGTCAGCAACTGCAAACCATGATGGAAAAGCTAGCTGCTAAACAACCGAGGCTGGTCAATCGCTCTAGGCCACTGCTGCTTCAGGACAACGCTAGACCACACACTGCACAACAGACGGCTACCAAATTACAGGAGCAGAATTGGAATGTCTAACTAAGACATTCACCATACTTCCCAGACCTTGCTACAACAGATTACCATTTTTTTCGAAATTTGGATAACTTCTTGCAAGGGGAAAAATTCAACTCCGATGGAGCAGTCCAAAGCGCCTTCAAAGATTTTATTGATATCCGTCCGAATGTTTTTTTTTAGTAAAGGGATCAATGAACCACCTATGAGATGGCAAAAGTGCATAGATAGCAATGGTACATACTTTGATTAAATAATTTTTTTTTTTTAATCGACACTATATTCCTCCCTTACAAAACGCCAATTTCATATTTAGGGACCTAATAATATTAGCACCCTCTTTGTAACTCATCTCATTACTGGACACGGCTTAGCTTATATACTTTTTGGCTTGGCCCATAAGACACGTTGGTCTAGTGCGAATTTACAGACAAACTTCGATAAAATGATTATTATCTGCATGTATATACGATTACACTTACATAGCCAATCCCCTTAAACATAAATGTGTAATAGCTGCTTCAATTATAATCATACTTTCATTTTAAAATGATTTAATGTAAATTATTGAATCTGTTATATACCGCTTACTTGTAAAATATTCTAATTGCTGACTACCAACAGATACATTACTTTAATGTTATCATTTATCTTTCGTTGGCTGACAATCGTTTAGCAGAACAGGCCCACGGCCAATACATTTTCGGAGCTATTTTGACGGTATTAAATATTATTCTCCATTAATTATATTTACAAATGCGTATTTACTACATAAATTTAATATGGAAGTGTATATATATAGATAAATCACAGCATATAAAGGGAAGACAAACCAATCCATAAGAACAGGAGGGGTCGGTGAGCGGACCCTGGGCTCCGAAATCCAAGTTTTGAATGCAAATGAGATTGGCGCACGGATGATGATGATGACAGATATGAAAACAACATATCGGATGAAGGTGACCAAGCTATAGAAAAGGATGCTTAGAAGGTTCGGACACTAGAGTGGATGGAAAAAAAAAGACTGACAAAACAGATTAATGATGACTTATCTAGGCTTACCTAGGTGTACGTATGTCATTCAAAACAACGGTATTTTAGAGAAAGGTCAGGTCAAGGGTACCTACGGGTGCACTTGACCTGGCCTTAGTCTTGATCGGCAAGTAGGCAAAGTAGAAGAAGCGAATGGCGTTTGAAAGGATTTTCCCAAATGGAAACATATTATATCTGCCTACCCCAGTGACAAAGTGGCGTGACTGTATGTATGTTTGCACGGAAAGAAATACGTACGATGTCTATAGTCATTAGCAACAGTCACAAATCTTGCGGCAGGACTAGTCCATTGCTAGCTTGTCCCTCAGAATCGCTGGCGACTTTACTCACGTGCAACTACGATTTTCTGTACGGTATCTTCCCCAGTCTGGGTCCAGGGTGATTCCAAATTTGAATAGAAAATCTCGTTAACGTATATAACCGCCTTATTTGCCATACAGTACATTCTGTTAAAACAAAATGTTAAGTTAGTCATGGTAAAAATGTAGTGATGTAATGTTTATGTACTATACTTACTTATATTTTATACTTAGAAATAACTTTAAATTAAACTGGGATATGGGTACTAGTAGCAACAAATTGAAATAACATTATACAGCGGCTTTATTTAATAATCACAAAATATAGGTTTATAGTCCAGAGCAAGATGGGATTTTACGTAAACCTAAATAAAATGTCGATAAATTGAGATCATAACTAATGAAACTGAAACGTCTATTATTACCGCTCTCTTAATAAAAAAATAAATGAGATTATATTTATATTAAATAGCATTAATTGTACTTCAGATGCTTCGTTTACAATGACAAGTTATTTACTTACATGAAAAATATCCACAAACTCTTTAATTATACAATTAATTGTACGTAATCTCAATGCACTTAATCTTAACTTCCTAGGTGACACAAAATGTGCTGAAATGCTGTTCTCTCTTATGCTGAGCTCTTACCTAAAGGGCACGGCACCATGAACCGTGAAATGTTTATAACCAAACGGAACTTGGAAATAAAATATTAAGTATAATAAGTAATTTATTTACGAAATTAATTCAACATTAAAAGTACTTCTACGTTACCCCTCCCCTACATTGACACCTCGTAACAAAAACGTATCTGTGTTAAATTTATATATAAGATTATATGTATTGTAAGGAGTATTTTATTATTATACAAATTGGCGGGTGGTCTAGTGCAATCCATGTCCATAGGATACGACTGCAATTGGGGCAGGAGCATAGTGCGCTATGGGGGCAGCCGCGTAGTGAGCGAAAGGTGCAGCATGTGTTACTTGCTGAAAGAAAACATGGATTATTTTACTAATTCATCAGTGTAGTTTTAATTTCTACAAGATAAAATATCTGATTGATTGACGTTTTCAAAATTGAAACTTAGCTAGATCGATTTATCACCCCGGAAACCCCATGTATTCTAAAATTCAACAAAATCGTTGTACCCGTTTCCGAGATTCAGGTTGTATAAATATATATAACTCGTTAAAGGGTATTGGATATTTACGAGGGGTGTACAATACAGGGGCCTACCAATATTCTTGACTTCTTGAGGCCCAAGCGAACTTCATCTGTAAGTCGGTGCACCTGCTAAACAACGGATGAGGCTCTGGTGCAGACTTTCTTCACAGGGTTGAGTGGTCAGACGGCAGTCGCTCCCGGTAAAGCCGATATGTCCATCTTAAATTCAGGCTCCAGACTTTGGACGCAACTGGAAAATCGCTATGACAATAATTATGACATATTTACGAAGGTCAACTAAAATAATTTCGTGTAATATAGTTCCTTATAAAACTAAGGTGGCAAACTACGACCCAGCTATGTCGTAAGTGTACCGTGGACTACACACTTGTAACGCAAACGTAACAATGAACGTATTAGTTATGTAAAAAAAGGTAATTCCATTGTTGATAGTGCTTATTCTTATGATACTAGCATATGCCCGCGACTTCGCCCGCGTGGATATCGCTTTTCGCGATAAAATTGTATACTAAAACCTTCCTCGAGAACCACTCTATCCACTGGTGAAAACAGCATGAAAATCGGTGCAGTGGTTTTTGACTTTATCGAGAACAGACAGACAGACGCATCGAAGGAATTTGTTTTATAATTTATAATATGTAGTGATAATTAGTAGTAATTACCACATCATAAAGTATATTAAAAGCTTAATTTACGACTCACACAGCCAAGGTTACGAAGCGCCCTCTATCTAGGTGGTAATACGCGTATTACCATCTTGTTTTTGGTTACGGTGTTACCATTTCAATTTGATTGAATTTCACAAGAAACAATATAGAGAGTTATTTTGAAACGAATTCCAGAGCTCTATTGAAATAAGTCATTTCACTGATCAAAGAAAGCAGCTTGAGCACATACTTCAAAGATGAGATTACTCAACTGTTGCATTGCCTAAAGAATGGATTATGAAATCTATTTTATTATATTTATTTTCTACCTGCATCATGATGCGAATTAAGCGATGGGTTATGGCACTCGATCCACCTGATGGGAAGCGGTTACCGTTGCCTATGGACGTGTGCAACACCAGGGGCATCACACTCGCGCTGCCGACCCTGCAGAAACCTTCTAATGCCCTTCTTGAAGAACCCCATATTGTAGTCGCTTGGGAAAACCATAGCAGGGAGATGATTCCACAGTTTGAGCGTGCGTGAAATGGAGTTTCTTTCATATATCTTACTGTGCGCACCGTTGGCGGTTGCAACGTGTGAGGATGAGTTCCCTGTCTGTGGCGAGCGGTGCGATTGTAGAATGTGGCCGTGGGCATCATATGGAACAATTCTTCTGAACACATACCATTAAATAGGCGGTAGAACACGCACAGAGAGGCAAAATATCTATTATCGCTTCGGTTATACGACCAGACGTCTACCACTTATCATCTGTAAGTCTAATCACCTGGCTTTTTGGATCTTACCAAGCTGAGAGCCTACCATTGCTAATTACCTGATAATAAATAATTTTATAACAACTTGCAGAAAGGGAATGTTAACAAAAATATTAAATCCCAATTAAGCATTAACAAATGCATTTTAATATATTTACATTATCAGTAATCCATTCTACTAAACTTTCGGGCTTCATGATATACCTACATACCTAAAGTTAACAGGGGAGGTAGGTATGCCATGATCACGTTATTTTAACCTTAGTTTACAATCTATTCCTGTGAAACCTGAAATAAGACTTTTATTATAAATGAAAAAAAAGTCAGTCAGACTACTGAAATCATTAAAATTATGCAAAGAAATAAATAATTATGGTAAGAAATAGTTGACAATTTTTTTTTTACGAGCGGTAATCCCTTCGGATATCTGGTACATCCGGTAGGAGAGGTCACCGTGGTGCCTCTCCAACCACTCCTTCATGATCGGCCTCACCACCGAAATGGTGGATTTCCCCCATCTTGGTTGCTCAAGTTTCACCCTTCATGTCTCCATGAGTTCCCGGCCGAGCTGGGACCGCTAAGCCCTAATTTCTCGGCACTCCGCCTATGGCCCCGCTCCAGCGCCTCCTTGCGCCATTGGTGCAATGACGCAAGGGCTCTCGCTTCCAGGTCCCATGGAGGGGTCCCAGCTAGGAGACATGCCGCCTGAACGGAGATCGTGCGATACCCCCTGATGACTCTGACGGCCATCGCCTTTAACGGGCTGTTTAGAACAGCCACGTTGCGGGCCACCAGAGTCTCCGCCCATACGGGGGCCCCGTCCAGGACCATGCTTCGCACGATTGACATTCGCACGACGAGACTGTACCTGGGTACAGTCTCCTAGTGGGGGCGTTGGGGAACAGTTGACAGTGAAATATAAACCAATCTGACCGTAAACTATTATGCCTATTAACTAAATTGCAAAAAGTATATGCCCACTACAGTAATAATAAATTATACCAATTAATATTAGTTCTTGTAGGAAAATTGGGATAACGATATCGCATTGTACTATACTATGCCCGATAAGATCATACACTCTTATATTAAGATAAATTAAAATATATCTTAACTTTTCTTAAATCTTAATTAACTTATGTCTGAAATCCTGCACAGTCATCAAAATGTTACTAGACGTTTGAAGCTATTTGAAGTGAATTTCAGCAATGGAACCGATATCAATTAAAACTAAACTTGAGAACCCAGTTTAATTGAACAGATTTTCACTGATGAAATCCAGCCTGATTAAAATGTGAGAACACACTAGTGTAATCCAGCATTAGGGACTTGATTATTTTATGAAAGAGAAAATAAAATTACACTTTTATGAAACATTCTTCACAGAACATCCAACGAATAAGTGTATAGGAAAGTAAGTGTTCGAATCTAGGCCTTTACACTACCGAAGTGAACCAACTCCTAACACAAGCAATTTAGCTTATCTGGAGTGGTTAGCGGGAATACTAATAATATCGCCTACAAATATTCATTTTCAACAAAAAAATTCGAGAACTTTAACCAAGATCTATGTTTAGCTACATTTCCTTATAAGCGCATGAGCCATAACCGTTTACGCAACGGCTCCACCGACTCGCAATACTTAGTAGAGAAATCGTGTTTGTGAAATGTGCGACCTATGACAAGTTATTGGCGAAAAGGTATATACTCAGGTATACTTACTTAGGAAAAATTAAATAATATTTATTAGCTCACTATCACCGGAGTTAATTAGTTGATTTCTGCAATGTGATCACTGTGATCAGTTCTTTATTTAGTTCGTTATTTGCCCAACTGAATAGCACTAAATTAAATGATGGTGTAGCAAGTTTATGTGAACTCAACAAAGCTTTAGGATACTTTGAGCCCATTCTGTGTAAACAATTTAGCAATATTAGGGTACTTTAAGATAACTTCTATTCAACCTCAACTGCTAGTTGGTAAACCTGCTAAAAAACGGACGTGTCTCTGGCGCAGGCTATCTTCTCGAAGTTGAGAGGTCAGATGGGAGTTGTTCTCGTAAAAGTCAACACTCCAATTAAAAATAATAAAAGGATCCCAGACTCCAAAGATGTCTTACTTTTGGACGCACTCGGTTATATCCACTAATACATCCTTGTTTGTACACATAAAATGACAAAACTAGTAAAGGGTTTTCAGATATTGTAAAACGCACTAATGTTCTGTTTGTTTTCAGAATAAAGAAAAATTGAAATACAATAATTAACAGTTTAGTAATAACGCAAAGAATAATTTTGTGTGCCAAAAAGTTAGGTACATATATTGAAAGTATATAGAGCTTCCTAATTGCCAGGTGGTAGCTCCATAAGGTCTTATGACAGATGATTCTTATAAGCTACAAAATCAAATACGTCCGTATGTGACTGGGCGCGCTAGATAGCAACTCCTACGGTGACTTATATTCCTAGTATGAGTCGGTGATCAACAGTCTGATTAGGAGATGGTTGAGCGTTGTAACTACTTATATTTTTGCGAATCTTGCACGAGAATAGCACTAGTTATTTGTACCTAGCGAAGGGGTCCTACCTACTACACCTGGCAATTTCTCTTATTAGGTTTATTTATTAATTATCTATACAAATAAACAAAGCGGTAGTGTCTGTTTATACTATTAAAATAACAGTATTGTAATGATTGCATATGAAGGTATACACGGTACTTATAACAGCTATAACAAATATACAATTTTTATATTTTTTGTCTTTCTGTCTGTTTTCCGAATTATCGCCGAAGTGGCTGTACCGATTTTTATGGGATTTTTACTACAGATATCTGATGTTATTAGGCAAACTTAGGTTTCATATATTTTAGGAAAAGTATTAGGGTTTCTCGCAAAAAAAAATCCAGATCGAAGGCCACACGGACGTAGTCGCGGGTCTATTATAAAAATTAGTAAAAATCAATGTTTATTTATACCTTTGTTCATATTGTATATGCCATACCATGCATTCGATTGCGATAAAACTTCGACAACTTTCGCTACGCCCGCCGTCACCTTCTAACCTAATCTATCCAAGTCGGACTGCTCAAATAATATTTGATGTGCATTTATTTATTTTGATAAGCAAAAACATTTTACTTGGTGCTTAGTCTTAGCATTTAAATCATACCCATAGATATTACTATACCTTACCGGGTGAACAGCATGTCCGGACTTGTGTACGACTGCGTTGAATCCGGTGTGGTCGTCTGCTGTATACGCCACTGTTCTTGTCGAGCCGTCCGGTTCTACTAGCGAGTAACTTCCTAGTAAAATGAAAAAAGAAAAGAGGTTTGTAACAGTTGAAGTCGCATTCAGTGCATGAGATACTTGGTGAAATTCCTGGATGGCTGCTGAAGCAGTAAAAACCAAATATCACGATTTTGTTTTTACTGCTTCAGCAGGCAGGAATGGCAGCAGGAATTTATACTACATCTACTACTACAGTTATCTATAGCTACTACTACATTTACATGTATTGTTATGTAAATTCAATTAAAATATATCCTAAGTTTTTCGCTTGCATTATTGTCACGTTAACCGTGCAAAGTCTGAAAGTCCAATCAAAGGAAATTTACAAGAAAATCTCCATTACTGGTTCGGACTTACGTTGGGATAAGAGTAATGTCGCAAAGCAGGTATTAAGTATTCGAGTGGACGGTTACCAGGGGAGAGAAAGATCTAAAAGAAGATGGATGGACAGTGTGAATGATGATATGCCTAGAAAAGGAGTAAATGTTGGAATGACTGCTAGCAGACATGAATGAAATGAAAGAAAAAACACATGTTGCACCGAGCCCATATAAATATAGAATAAGTATGGGCAGGAAGATGATGATGATGATACCGTGCAAACTAAAGGGTTCAAGCGGTAATGATTGTTGACAAGAAAATCACTTTTCGATAAAGTGTTTATGATTGCGTTTGAAATCATTTGTCTTTGAACTTTCGATGTCGCTTGCACCCTTTCGCCGTCGATATATTATCCAAAACTTCCAGAAACGAAAAAATTAAAATGTGTTTAAATTACTTCACCTTTAACAACATCACCATCGCGCTCTTCATGTTGAGACTTCACATCTCCAGTATGCGGATCCTTGACTCCATAGTTAAATGCATACTTTGGATAAGCCTGTAACATTTCAAGACATGATAGATAGTGATGTTATACGACCCTAAGTTACCTGGGTACCTGCGCAATTATTTATTTGACCGTGTGTAACTTACAAACAAACAAAATATTGAGTACACTAAAATTAATTTCAGGAGGCCGTCGCGTCCGTTCGTTCAAATAACATCGTTAAATCCTATCCACAAACATAATATTACCTTTTTTTTTTCTTTTTCTTTTTTCGTGCGGAAATCCCTTCGGATACCCCCCCGCGTGCCAGCGGGGGCGGTTTTGTCGGGCTTGAACCGACTAAAACCGCACGCCGTCTCGGGTCTACAGACGCCGGGGTGTAAGGTTGCCCATAGAGCATATCCCTCGCACCCCGACTGACCCTGGGCCATCTCCGGTTTCGAGATGGCCCCCTCGGGTTTGGGAACCACGGTGTCCCCGTCTTGCCCCGGTTTGGGGGAGGGGCGCTAGTCGCCCCACCGTCCCGGCCTGCTTCTGCTGGGGTGACAGGTGGCCTCACCCGCCACCCCCAGGCCTGCGCTCATGGAGGACGGAGGTCGTTAAGCGACCTCCGGCGCCTGAGTTGCCTGCGACGCGCGGCGAGCAAGTTGCGGGCTCGGCGAACCGGGAGAGTTCTAAGTCTCTCCCGGGCGCGCTCCGCCACCTCCTTCGCGAGCATTACATGTTCGCAGAAGGAGGCGGCGGCGGCCCACGCGCTCGCGCTCCGCACCATTGCCGCAATCATGCTGCTGAGCGAGAGGACTCCCACCCCGATGGCTGCCACGAGGTCACGCCTCGGCGCCTCCCACGCCGGGCAGTCCGCCAGCGTGTGCAGCCCTGAGTCCTCGCTCGCGTCGCAGTGATGACACTCAGGCGTTGGCTCCTTCCTGATCCGATGCAGGTGGTCCCCGAAGCACCCCTTCCCTGAGATCACCTGCGTCAGTCGGTAGGAGAGGCTTCCGTGTCGCCTCTCCAGCCAATCCTCCATGATGGGCCTTACCGCCGCTATTGCGGCGTGCCCTGCGCTTGGTTGCCCAAGTCGTTCCTTCCACTCCACCACGATGGCCTGGCGGAGCTGGGACTGCACGGCCTCGATTTCTCGAGGCTCGGGGTTCCATCCCTGCTCCCGCGCCTCCTTTCGCCACTGGTACAGGTGCGAAAGGGCTCTCGCTTCCAGGTCCCATGGCGGAGTTCCGGCAAGGAGACTCGCCGCCTCGAAGGAGATCGTGCGGTACCCTCGGATGACCCTGATGGCCAGAACTCGCTGCGGAGCGCGCAGCATCCGCACAGTTCTGGTCCTCAGGGCCTCCGCCAATATTGGGCACCCATACAGGGCCATGGACCGCACGATCCCCGCGTAAAGTCTCCTGCAGGAGTCATCGGGCCCCCTCATGTTGGGCAACAGCCGAGCCAGAGCAAGAGCTGTGCCCTTCAATTTGGGGGCCAGACTTCGGATGTGCTCTCCGAAGTCCCATCGGCCGTCGAGCACGAGCCCCAAATATTTCATTTGGGGCTTGATGCCGATGCGATTTCCTCCCACGATGAGACTGGATCCCTCGGGTGGCCTGCTCCGAGGCCCATGGAAGAACAGGGCCTCGGTTTTATGCAGGGCCACCTCGAGACCCAGCCGCCGGATCCGCCTAACGACTTGGGCAACAGCGGTCGTGGCCTTTCGGGTCGCTTCGCGGTACGTCGCCCCGCACGCCGTCACGAGCGTGTCGTCCGCGTAGCACGTGACGGCGGCACCGCCTACGAGCTCACCGCGAAGCACCCAGTCGTATCCGATGTTCCACAGGAGCGGCCCCAGGACCGATCCCTGTGGAACACCGCACGACATTTCACGCCGACCGAGACCGGTCACGGTTGGGTAGATGACGGCTCTCTCCGTCAAATACGCCCCGACTATGCGGCGGAGGTAGAGAGGCACTTCGTGATACACGAGCGCCTCCCTAATGCAACTCCAGGGCAAGGTGTTGAACGCGTTGGCGATGTCCAGGGACACCGCCAACATCACCTCACCCCGGGCTACTGCATCCTCCGCCAGAGCCCTCACGCGCATGATGGCATCCACGGTGGAGCGCCTCTGGCGGAAGCCATATTGGCCATCCGCCAGGTCCGGCCCCACTCTTGAGAGGTGCTCGACGAGGCGCTTCGCAATTACTCTTTCAAAGAGCTTGCACACCTCGTCGAGCAACACTATGGGCCGGTAGGCGGACGGCGAGTCCGCCGGGCGCCCCTCCTTTCGGATGAGGACCAGTTTCCCCGTCTTCCACAATTTCGGAAACTGGCCCCGCTCCAAACATGCGCTGAGAAGCCCTCTCAGTCGGGGCTCGAGAGCGTCGTCGACTAGAGCTAGGACCCACGCTCGGCCTGGAATGCCGTCGGGTCCCGGGGCGGTGTGTTTGGCTCTTAGCCTTCTCACCGCCAGCTCTAGTTCTACCCAAGTGACCTCGGGCACGTCGTCGTCTTCCACGTCGGGCGCCATGCGCAACCGAGGCGGAGTCATCTGCGGTGGAACATGTTCCACCGCCCGCGCTGGGAACAGGGAGCCAACAACTCCTCCGAGCAGATCCGGCTGGAGACACCGGGTTAACGGCGGGGCCTTGGGGCGCAGCTTGCCCCTCACCATCCGGTAGGGCCGCCCCCAAGGGTCCCGCTCCAGCGTCTCCAGCAGCTCGCGGAAGGCGTCCCGTTTGGAACGCCTTATCTCCGCTCGGAGGGCTCGTCTGGTCTCCCTGTATCCCTCGTACAACTCCGCCTCTCGGGCCTCCGCATCTGCGGGGCGGCGACGCCTCCCACGGAATCGGGCCCACCGGCGGTGCGTGATCACGCAGCCCCGTCTGAGCTGCGCTATCTCCGACGACCACCAGTAGACCTGACCCCTCGGATTATAGGGCGGAGCCCTAGGCATCGCCGCGTCACAGACACGGGTCATGGCCTCCCGGAACCACTCCGCCTCATCGTCTATGCAGACAGAACATAATATTACCTAACGCCTATTATATCTATGAGTAGAATTACATATTTAGCAAAAAAATATTTTCGTTCTCGGTCGGTTCGTGCATCCACTACATTTGAATTGTATACATACATACAACAGCCCGTCATCTGCTTCAGTCCTTACATACTTCACGAACTTCCTTCACTCTCATTAAACCGTTCATGCAAGCCCGAATTATATCATTGTAAGTTTACTTGTGTGTAGTGTAAGACTTACTTGGAAGAAATAACGCGCATGGTGGAAAAGTGAAATTAAAAGACAGTCAACCCTTGTTTATATTGATATTCGCTTAATTAAAAATAAATCCAGACCTATCTCTAATAATAATAAGAAGGATATTACTTTTGTATCGAAGTACCAATTATACAGGCATTGATTTCTTTGACATCAAAACTGTAGTAAATTTTAAGACGTATAGTCTGCTATAACATTTTCAACGTTTTAAATATAGTGAAATATATTTTGAGATCAAAGAAAAAGGAAATTTGATCATCAATAAAAGAAGTACCTTTTTTTTTTTTTTTTTATCGTGCGGAAATCCCTTCGGATACCCTCCCGCCTGCCAGCGGGGGCGGTTATGTCGGGCTTGCACCGACTAAAACCGCACGCCGTCTCGGGTCTTCAGACGCCGGGGTGTAAGGTTACCCATAGAGCATATCCCTCGCACCCCGGCTGACCCTGGGCCATCTCACCACTAACAGCATCGCTCATCCTGTCTCCTCTGAAAGCAGAGGAGTGCGGAGAGCGATGTGTTCCCGCCACGTTGGGTATTGGCCGACGATCAATGCCAACCCTATGAAGGGGTGAAGGGGAAGCCATTGACCGCCGCCCAGGGTGTACCGGCCGCTCCGATTCCGTTCCCCCCGGACTGCAGCGGGATCGGAATCGGAGCGACACTCGAGGAGGTTACCCAACACACACCCCAATAAAAGAAGTACCTAGTAGAAAATTTGTTTGCCTAAACCCTATAATCACGTAATAAGTATGTAGTAAAATTAAACGAAACATAATACCGGCTTCTTCTCATTTACAAACGATCTCCCACGTATATTATTATTGGGCCTTAGGCCTTCCGCTTTACTACTAGTATTTCTACAAATGAACATACAAGCTCAATAGAATGCGTAATAGGTGTTAAGTAATATTTGCATTAGATGCATTGTAACTTTTTTTTTTTTTTTACGTGCGGAAATCCCTTCGGATACCCCCCGCCGCCCAGCGGGGGCGGTTATGTCGGGCTTGAACCGACTAAAACCGCACGCCGTCTCGGGTCTGCAGACGCCGGGGTGTAAGGTTGCCCATAGAGCATATCCCTCGCACCCCGACTGACCCTGGGCCATCTCCGGTTTCGAGATGGCCCCCTCGGGTTTGGGAACCACGGTGTCCCCGTCTTGCCCCGGTTTGGGGGAGGGGCGCTAGTCGCCCCACCGTCCCGGCCTGCTTCTGCTAGGATGACAGGTGGCCTCACCTGCCACCCCCAGGCCTGCGCTCATGGAGGACGGAGGTCGTTAAGCGACCTCCGGCGCCTGAGTCGCCTGCGACGCGCGGCGAGCATGTTGCGGGCTCGGCGGGCCGGGAGAGTTCTGAACCTCTCCCGGGCGCGCTCCGCCATCTCCTTCGCGAGCATCACATGCTCGCAGAAGGAGGTGGCGGCGGCCCATGCGCTCGCGCTCCTCACCATTGCCGCAATCATGCTGCCGAGCGAGAGGACTCCCACCCCGATGGCTGCCACGAGGTCACGCCTCGGCACCTCCCACGCCGGGCAGTCCACCAGCGTGTGCAGCCCTGAGTCCTCGCTCGCGTCACAGTGATGACACTCAGGCGTTGGCTCCTTCCCGATCCGATGCAGGTGGTCCCCGAAGCACCTCTTCCCGGAGATCACCTGCGTCAGTCGGTACGAGAGGCTTCCGTGTCGCCTCTCTAGCCAATCCTCCATGATGGGCCTTACCGCCGCTATTGCGGCGTGCCCTGCGCTTGGTCGCCCAAGTCGTTCCTTCCACTCCACCACGATGGCCTGGCGGAGCTGGGACTGCACGGCCTCGATTTCTCGATGCTCGGGGTTCAGTCCCTGCTCCCGCGCCTCCTTTCGCCACTGGTACAGTTGCGAGATGCATTGTACCTATACTATACGCTGTACCAGAACAATGACTAATTTGAAGAAACAATCTAAAGAAAATGATTAAGGCTCAAAACTTTATCATACGCACTTAATAGTAAGAAAATAAAAAGAAATGAAGACATATTTATTGCTGCATAAACACATTCTGCTAGACACAGTGATTCTACAGAACAAAATCAGATATAATTAAATAGGTATACTAAAATCGAAGCAAATATTATTTTGAAGACTCATAAATTAAAACAGATATGATAAGATAATGCAAGGATGCCGCCACCATCCCTTTTCTTCCTATGCGGTGTCATACAAGGTGATTAAGGGATAGAGCTGTTTAATATCCGACAGACATTTACAGCCCAGACTCAGTTTCAGTTGCGTGGCTTAAGTCAACAGTAGTGCCCAAAATACGATAATAGGCTCACTCCCTATTACGTGGAACCGAATACAAAGATTGATGAAATGTGGATGTTAATTTGCCTCTATCTATAAAGGCGTGAATGTATGTATGTATGTAATAGTACAAGTAAGCTATGTATCTCGCAGCCACAAGGACCTGACACTCATATTCCATTGGGCCTTATCACTTTGAATGATTCTTTAATGAATTGAAGGTGTTGGTATAATACGAATTTCATTATATTTACTGATTAAAATTTTCTGATAGGCTTATAGGATAAGTTCAATTCAAGCTCGTACATCAGCATACATTATAACACAAATGCTACTCACAGCTGGTTCAGAAACCACAGCAGGGACATGCACTACGGGAGCATGTAACACTGGGGCGCTGTGCACCACTGGCAATTGTAGAGCAGGAGCTGCATGCGCAAATAATCCACCATAATGTCCGTATTCGACCGGCACCGCCACAGCCGAGGCTGGGCCCAAATACGCTAGTACGCACACCAGTAACAGCTATTGTAGAAAACAGAAATGATATTGGGTAAAAATATGACAAAATTACGCAAATAAATAATTGATATTTCATAGATATAGATATACGAGTATATCTATATAAAATATAAGTTATTGACTCAATTAATTTATTAAATAATATACATTTCGAAAATGTACTGAATCCTATAAATGTGATTCTGATTACATTGATTTTAGTGTGTAACTTTAAATGTTTTAACTACAGAGCTTCGATATCGTCAGTGTGTTCTGGCGGTCAGATGGCAGTCGTATTTCGGCTGTTCCGTACTTAGACTGAAATGCAACCGTAACAGAATTGGAAAAAGCACGAAGGATGAGTATGCAACTAGAATGTTTATTTACGATATATAGAGTGCACTTACCGTTGTCAATACTGATGACAATAATAAATCTGACTTAAATAATAATAATGAAAATATTAAACAGTGCCTACCAAAGATAGCACCATGTAATTTTTGATTTTCCTTATAAATCTTATTTTATTATAATTTAAGTTATTTAATATGAACTGAATTTATATTTATATTTATATTCCATAGTATATGAAGCCCTTTTTCTTCAAATACTTACATTAATAAAACTATAAATTCTGTTTTATTACAGTCCCAGTCATATAAAAAACATCCTAAAAATAGTTCTTGCAGAACTCACCCGCATATTCGTATTTGAAGTGCTCAGGCGACACAACTCACTCCAGTGTGCGTCCGTGCATTCGCTTTATAAATATAGGACCCCACTCTATGCACCTGGCTTAGATGCACCTAGGACGATAGACCTGTCGCGTACATTCACGTTACAATTCGATTGTTTGCCTTTACTCTGCCAAATACTGCAGGTTCAATTCCCATTTTCATTTGGTTTTTCATACGCCATATTAAATTAAATATTAAATGTAAATCTAAACTAAGCATAGCTTGTATGATAATGAAAAAGACAGCGAAGAAGTACTATCAAAACCTACATGAGGAGAATTTCAGACGAATTTAAATACAACTTTTTTTAAAGGATACTCGTAACCGAAATTACTAGTATTCCCGTTAACCTATCTGTGCAAGGAGTAGGTTCAAGTCGGTAGTGTAATGGCCAGGATTCGGACCCAGGGTCTCTCGATCGTAAGGCCGACTTCTGAACCATTAAACATTAAACTATTTACGGAGCGGCGGGCAACAGCTAATATATATAAATAGACATTCAAAACAAATACGGTTACACTAACGGAATTGCATTCATTTATGATCATTATTTTCTGAGAATATTAGCAAGCGTAAGCAGCACTGCATCGATTTGTATTCGTATGATATCTGAACAACATACACATTCATCTCACTTGAAACTTATGTTGCACATAAATTATTTTGATTTATCACGAAGCAATCGTATCGATTAAAATGTTCTTATTTCTACTGGATAATCAAAATATTTACATACAGTCGTACTGAATTTGATGTGTATAATAGGCACACATTGACTTAATGGGAGCATCATCATCATTTGTCTGTTCTGCTACCAGTTCACTTGGAGTTAGCGCAATGTGTTGTTCTGAGTAAAATATATAAGTAATTAAGTAATTACCCTGTCAAGCGGTGAGAACTACCATGGATAGGAACAAATGGAGACAAATTGTGCGATCGAAGAGCTCCAGTGACCACGATCCTCAATAATGAGGGATCGATTGAAGAAGAAGAAGAAGTAAACTGTAAAAAATCTATAAAAATATGTTTATACTCTTATGCTTAATTTGGGTCTGGATGGCACTGTATAATATGTCCTTTCACAGGACCTGGTTGATACCTACCAGGCAATAGCGTATCTACATAATATAATTACTCAAATCATGATATTTGATCTGAGTGCCAAGTTTTGGGCTAGATTATAGTCTTAAATAACACATTGAACTTTTGATCCCTGGAATAGGTTCTTATGGGTTGTGTGAGCAGGGTCAGAAGTTCAGGCCGGTGGAGCCGTGGGCAACAGCTAGTTTATAATATAATTAGCCTATACCCATGGCTCCACCCGCGTACGATGATGGTAGAAATAAAATGAAAAGTCACCAAATGTATCCAAACCAAGGGAAAGAGGTCCCTAGATTACAATTAGGTAGTGTAAGTAATGACGGAGTATGTATATATGCTTATAATAAGATTACCCGTTCGTATTTGGAACTACCCCACTGGAGAAGTGGGTACCCTGAGGGTTTGTCTTCTGTTGTATTCTTACTGTTTAATAAAATTCATTTGAAAATAGGCAATTATCGATAAATGGGCTAATGGTACTGCTTATCACCTTGCATCTTAGTCTTAAAATAACATAGCATAATATCACACGAGATTTACTGTACTGTAGCCAAATATCAGACAGATCCGTTCAACCGTTAACAAACTTTCACATTTATAATATTAAGTAGTAGGATAGGATAATATATTTGGGTCCCAATAAATAGTTAATCTAAGTCTAAGGTCTGATTATAACTACATGCACTGTTTGCACTGCGCTCAAGTCAAACTAAACTGAATTATTACCTTTCACTCAATGAATTTCATTGTATAAAATGTAGAACCCAGTTTAGCTAAACTTGAATGCAATAGGTCAATTAATGGGCCATATTTGTGATTTTTGTAGAAGTTAAATTCCCTAATGCAACATTTTAATGACCTGTAATATATATAGGTTTTATAGTCACCGACGACGCCATCTTTCCACAACTTATACAAACTATATCTTTGTCTGCAGTACATCATTTCTGTCGTCAAGAAGAATTTCTTAAAAGGAAGCTGTCTGTCACATTGCTGGCAAACGCTTAAACTCGTAGCAAACGGCAATTTAACAGAGGAAGCTGAATACAAAATAAGTTTTAATAATATTCACTCGAATAATAAATACACGAGATCTGAGAAACTGGACATTTTAAATGCGGATATTCATTTCGAAGAACATTAAAATCATGTGATTTTGTATTGCCAAACTCATGACCTGTCCTTGTCCCAATTTATTTAGAATCGGTGCAATTTATCCCCCTTTACTCACACTTTCTTGTCATACATCATCTCCTCAGTTGCTCCTTGCCTTGACTAGAATACATTAATTTTATACGGAATATACGGACTAGGAGCTACATCTATGTAAGAGCCGGTGATGTACAAAAAACGGGAAAATATATTTCCACCCCACAAACCATCAGAATCTTCGATGCACAGGCCAACCTCATTTGTAAGCCGTACCTGCTGATTGATGGATGAGACTCTAGCGCAGGCTTTCCTCTCGGGATTGGGAGATCACACGGTAGTCACCCCTCATAAAAGCCATATAAATCAAACTAAAAGAAGAAAAAGGAGGTAGCGAAGCCCGGACTCCGAGGTGAAGATCTCGGATGCACCTGGTAAAACATAACAGATGGGACACCATCATGGCAAAATTTGATCTCTCTTACGAGTATGTAACTAAAAATCCTAGTCATAAATTAACAATAGGTACTTACTACGCAATTAGCGTATATAGTATGGATAGAAATAGCGAAAATCTGTGAATAATGGAAAATAATTGTCAACAAACAGGATATGCACCATTAGCAAAACTAGGACCACTTAAATAGACTATTAGTGGATTATAAACAAACTATTTCGCCACATAGGTAGTATTTAAATGTTGAAATTCGCTCTAGATTACGTACTGGCACAACTAGCAACACATACTGATTTTGAGATGTGTGTAGCAACTTAAACTTGCTGCTTGAGCGGTATTTGCCATGTGCGACTATTAGGATTTGACAGTAAATTATTTATGATTTTATATTGACATGGTCATTGACATTAAAATTAGAATTATAAACGGGATATTTACTATGTTTAGTATCTTTTTCGAGAATCCGATATTTCGGCACTGTTACAAGTATCCGTGATCATGGTACTTGTAACAGTGCCGAAATATCGGATTCTCGAAAAAGATACTAAACATGGTAAATATCCCGTTTATAATTCTAATTTTAAAGTAAATTATTTATTTTGACATGTTTATTTATTTATTTGACTTTGCTTAGAATCTAGGGAAAAGACATCTATTGCGCGGGTCAAGAGAACCTGACAGTCTCGTACAAAATTTAAAATTGAACTAAGTGGTCATAGTTCCCAAAACCTGAGAACCAGAGGTGATTCTGAAATAACAATAAGACTAATTTCCGTTCATGTAATGTTTGAAACATCTGTTATTAAGCGTAGCGAGCCGAAGGCGAGCGAAGCGTCTTTGGTTTCAAAGTTGCATTTCAAACAAATGATACTCCTCCGAGACCGTTTGACCGATCTCGACCAAATTTGCCACGGTGATCAAGTAGACATTACTGAGTGTCGTAAGGGGTCGAATGTCCAGATCGGTCTTACCATCGAGGAATAATCACCGAAAAACCAAATCAATGGAAAAAGTCGACCGGTCATAGAAGGTGGATAGAAAATCTCGCTACGCTTAAGTTTGGGTTGATTGCCAAGCTGGCAACCGTCCTAGTTATAGCGACATGTAATCGTGAAATCGGGGTGCATATGTTGAAACGGGATGAAATAAATGTAATGGGGATAATATGAAAGGCTTGACATTTCGAAGACAGCATTATAAGAAATGTTGAATGGGCGATAGCCCAATGTTGAAAAGTTATGTCATGTTATGTTATGTTATGTTATGTTATGTTATGTTATGTTATGTTATGTTATGTTATGTTATGTTATGTTATGTTATGTTATGTTATGTTATGTTATGTTATGTTATGTTATGTTATGTTATGTTATGTTATGTTATGTTATGTTATGTTATGTTATGTTATGTTATGTTATGTTATGTTATGTTATGTTATGTTATGTTATGTTATGTTATGTTATGTTATGTTATGTTATGTTATGTTATGTTATGTTATGTTATGTTATGTTATGTTATGTTATGTTATGTTATGTTATGTTATGTTATGTTATGTTATGTTATGTTATGTTATGTTATGTTATGTTATGTTATGTTATGTTATGTTATGTTATGTTATGTTATGTTATGTTATGTTATGTTATGTTATGTTATGTTATGTTATGTTATGTTATGTTATGTTATGTTATGTTATGTTATGTTATGTTATGTTATGTTATGTTATGTTATGTTATGTTATGTTATGTTATGTTATGTTATGTTATGTTATGTTATGTTATGTTATGTTATGTTATGTTATGTTATGTTATGTTATGTTATGTTATGTTATGTTATGTTATGTTATGTTATGTTATGTTATGTTATGTTATGTTATGTTATGTTATGTTATGTTATGTTATGTTATGTTATGTTATGTTATGTTATGTTATGTTATGTTATGTTATGTTATGTTATGTTATGTTATGTTATGTTATGTTATGTTATGTTATGTTATGTTATGTTATGTTATGTTATGTTATGTTATGTTATGTTATGTTATGTTATGCTATGCTATGCTATGCTATGCTATGCTATGCTATGCTATGCTAGGCTATGCTATGCTATGCTAAACTATGCTATGCTATGCTATGCTATGCTATGCTATGCTATGCTATGCTATGCTATGCTATGTTATGTTATGTTATGCAATGCTATGCTATGCTATGCTATGCTAAAATAAATAGTAACGGCTATCATATAGTAAGACATAGGTATGCGTGTATCTCTTCGAATTATAAACGATAAACCGCCATACCTACTTTACTGTAAAGAAATTATTTTAACCATGAGCCCGTCTACTTGCCTTTTCTTACGAGGGTCAAACTGAAAGTTCTTAGAAAATCAAAAACTGATTACATTAGCCAGTTATTAGTTTTATTATATCTTTTCAAAATATTGTCCATTCACGTCAATACACCGCTGCATGCGATGGAACCACTGGGAAAAGCACTATGCCCACTCGTCCTTAGGGGTCTCTTCAATGGCATCGCGATACGCAGCCACCGCTTCTTCAGCATTCATAAACCGCTTTCCTTTAAGTTTTTCTTTAATTTTTGGAAATAAATAAAAATCACAAGGCGCGAGGTCGGGGCTATACGGCGGGTGACCCAGTAATTCAACGTTTGATGTCGCCAAATAGTCGATCGTTCGCTTGGCGGTGTGCGACGAGGCGTTGTCGTGGTGAAGGAGGATCCTACTGCGAGGTCGTTTCTCTCGAACTTTTTCCAAGACAAGTGGCAAACAATTGGTAGTGTACCATTCTGCAGAAACTGTTTTTTGATCCTCTAACACAATTGTTACGAAATGACCTATCCTTCCAAAGAACGAGGCCACCATTTTTTTTCCCGCACTTCGATCTCTCTTCACTTTAGTTGGCAACTCCTCGAAAGGAGACACCCACTGAGCAGATTGTCTTTTGGTTTCAGGATCATAACAGTAAATCCAGCTTTCGTCACCTGTTAGTATGTCGAACACAGCATTAGAGTCACCTCCGTTAAATCTTTCAATCATTTTACGGCACCAATCCACACGATGGAGTTTTTGAGCCTCAGTCAAATTATGAGGTATCCACCGGGCGCAAAGCTTCCTGACCGCTAAATGTTCGTGGAGGATTTTGTGCACTTGACTCATACCGATGCCTAAGCTTGTCCGAATCTGCTGATAGGTCACTCTTTTGTCAGTCTCTATCATACGCCGCACAACACAGATGTTATTTTCAGTCGTCGCCGTAGAAGGCCGTCCCTCACGTAAATCATCAGTGAGATTAGTGCGACCACGTTTAAACTCATTAAACCAGTTGTAAACAGTCGCACGAGATGGGGCTTCATCGTGAAAGGCCAATCGTAGTCTATCATAACTTTCTTGTTGACTTAAATGACATCGAAAGTCATAAAAAATCATTGCACGAAAATTTTCTCGTGTTAAATTCATGTTAACGTGACACAGACAATTTTCAATTTGCCGCCAAATCATAAAACAAATGATAAATGAATGAAATATATACTCAGTAATATTAGCAAAGAGTTCTATTTTCAAATTTTAGAATTATTTTTTTATTATATTGTTTATAAGTGGCCAGTTCTAAGAACTTTCAGTTTGACCCTCGTATTATCGTTATCTTTTGGTTATTTTGGTTATTCCCGGTCGGCCGAGGCGGCTTTCACTTTGGGCCCAGGGTCTGCTTATTATTTCTACTCCTTTGGGTTTGGCTTACACTGCTTTTATGGGCACGACTGCCGTCTGACCTCCCAATCAGAGGGGATAGCTTGCGCTAGAGCCACATCTGTAAATCAGCAGGCGTATCTGCTTGCAGGTGAGGTGATCGATTCATCGCCCATATTTGAGTGTAAGTAAAAATCGTGTCACATATATCTTTTAGTTCATGCAAGCCTGCTTTTCATTTTCTCTTACAACTGTCTCATTCATGCCTACAGAGATATAGGTCAAACTAATAACAAAACTATGTTAAAACAAAATCATACGTTAATTATGTAGGTATATAACAACAGATCACCATGTGCAAACAACACTGTACTAAAATAAAGCTTTATTTCATCGAAACAACAAAAGGAACAGTGTGTCCGTATGACGTAAGCGTTGAAGTAAATTAGGACGTTAGATATAGGGTTGCCAACAAAGCATATCAATATAGGTTTAGAAAAATCAGTTCTCTATGTTTTTGGTTTTCTGTTCATCAACCGATTCTCTTTTGTTTTTATTAGTTATTGATGATTTCGACTTCTAGACGAATATCTACTAGTATTCATAACTAAACTGATTGTATGTTATTCATGCTAAAGAAGAAGAAAAAAATCTAGATGTAGAGGAAGCATTAAAAAAAATTGTGTACTTTTACTACAGGTTGACGCTATCAAAAGCTCAAAATATGATCAATATAAATATGGTCCCTCAATGGGAACGCACAAAATAAATTGTGTGATGAATCGGTTGGACTGAGAACGTATAATTTATATCAAATTTTAGTTGTTGTACATTACATTCTGTTTAATTATTATATTTAATTATAGTTTATGTAATTATTGCCTCCTCTTCATTCCTATTTCCTAATTCTAGTGGAAGAGAAGTTGCAGGGGAACTTCCCTTCCGTAGATAGCAAAACCACTGATATCAGACATACATCATGACAGTTGGACCACGACAAGTAAAAAGTAACCATGCTATTGTGTTCAATAATTTCGTTTAATATTTTTAAATATAAACAATTGATAATTGATGACCCTACTAACAAAAACGCAGGTTAGAATCTGAGTAAATTCGTACCAGTAGCAGCTAAATTATGCACGGAGGAGGATATGAATCAACATTATCGCGATCAATAAATGAGCTTGTGTTCGGATTCAGATAACAGCATATTGAATCTCACCGATTAGATGCATTATTTTTGGATTGTATATTGTGGTTGTTATTCTAAAGTATAGTATTCAAATCTGAGTTCTCTACCCGTAGTACAATTTTCACCTTGCAACACGTTGCTTATTTTTTAATTGCTCATAGTCTGACCTTAAATATAATATTTGGAACTGTTTCTGTTAACAGTTGACATCACAACTATTATTACCACGAATGAATATCCAAGACCATTGATTTATACCATCTTTTGTCATCATCATCATCCGTGCGTCAAACTCGGTTGTATCCAAAACTTGCAATTGGGAGCTAGGGTCCACTCTCCTCCTCCTCCTTCCCTTATGGATTTGTGTATTTTTTCTCTTAGCAACTGCTATCTGACCCCCCAACCCCGAGATAATTACGTGCCACAGAACCTAGTCTGTCAATCAACAGGTGTACCGGCTTGCAGGTGAAGTTGATTTGGGCCCCGAAGATTTTACTGGGATCATAAATAAATAAATCTAGTGGGGCGGAAATCACACAGTGATTGTCAAACTTCGGGCCAAACTTAGATATTTTTGTTGCAGTATTTTTATTCAAAATTACAGACCTTAGGCTTTATGCATATTATTCGACGCGTCTTTATACATTGAGCAATAAATATGAAGAAAATGAAATCAAATCAAACGTCTTCGACGTCAAAAACACAAAAAAATGATTTTATGTTTCAGTTTCTTTCAGAGTCTGGTTGTTTTATGTAAATATACAATATAAGTATTGTCATTGTCACTCAAATGTCAAAGTCAAATACGCCATACTCTGATAACTCGAAAGAAACTCACTTGTAAAAGTTTTTTAGGGACAATTTGTATGGTAGGTACCCGAAACCTTGAACGTACAAACCCCAAAATCTAATCAGTTCTTCCCATTAACCAAACAAGATGGCGAAAGAATTTTTTAAATCAGATATGTGGTTCTTGAGTTATTGCGTAAACAGACATCCAGACATCCAGACATCCAGCCCAACAGACAGACCGACACAAAAATTTTTTGCTTAATTAGACTTAGAATCATGTGAAACGTCGAGAAAAGTGATAAAAAGTGGGTGTAAGATTTTGATTTTTTTTGCGTGATTTTAAGACTTCGGTTTCCACCTGGTTGGTGGCCAGAAGTAATATTCTACAACATTCTACACAGCGTTTTCTAGACCCAAAGTAAGCATAGTTTAACTAGCTTGTGTTATGGGTTCCAGAATGTGGATCAACATATTAATGTACTTTTTTTGTAAATACATACATAATATATATAGAAACACCAGACCAATGCAAATGGACATATTCATGCATACAAATATTTGCACTGAGCAGGAATCGAAACCGCGCCCATTGTTGTAGCAGTCGAATGCACTACCGCTACGCCACAGAGGCCGTCTAAACATCGATCCATCATATACATCCATTAAGCCACCTTTTGTACACACACTTATTACATGCAAGCAGAATAATAAAATTATTAATTCATAGAAACACATTATGAATACAAAATTATCAATTAATACAGCCAGTTTCTTAAATATCAACACATCCTGTAGTTATATCTCCAACTTTAAGTAGTAGCACATCCTAAAAATCTTACTCTTGCATCACAAGATACTATATCATTTATACACTGTTCAAGGTTGTTTACTATCCAGATACTAAACAGAACAGTGTGAGCGCGGTGACAAGACAGAGGAACGCAGGGTACTTGTACTAGGGCATACCGTAGCGTAGTAGCGGTAAGACCCATCATGGAGGACTAGCTACAGAGGCGACGCGGAAACCCGGGGAGGCCAAGAGTGACAGGTGGAGCCACCTGTCACTCTTGGCCGGGGATTTCCGCACGGAAAACCAACGACACTACCTATGTTTTCTCGAAGCGTTACGTCATATTTTTGTGAGTTATAGATTCGGTATAGACAATGCTAGAATAGGATAGGAATAGGATGGCGAGCCCGACTCAACCGGCGCAACCGGCGGAGTCAGCGCGCGTGACTCGCTCGTCCGCGAGGCAGTCGGCGCAACAGGCGTTGTTGGCGCAGCTGGAGCAGCCGCTGCAACCGGTGCAGCAGCCGGCACAGCCGGCTCGGTCAGCACCGCAGAGGGCACCACCGGCGGAACCTTGGTTCGCGTACGTGGAGGCGCTAGAGGAGCGTATGATGAGTCGGATGGAGGCCCTAATGGACTCCATCCGCCGTCCGCCTCTGGCGCCACCGGTGGCCGGCTACGCGGCTGCAGCCCGGGAGGGCTAATACCCGCCCGGCTGCAGTAGAGGCTCTGCCGGAGCGGGCTCGTCACCCAGCTCCCGCTCCGGACCCCGCTCCTACTCAGGGGAAGGGAAAGGGCAAGGACAAGGGGAAGACGTCTCCAGCCCAGGCCCCAGCCCCAGCCCCAGTCTCGTCTCCGGCTACCCCCACCATAACCCCCTTGGAAGGGGGCTGGGAGGTGGCTGGAGCCAACAAAAGCAGGCGGAAGGCCGCGAAGAAGGCCGCCAAGAAGGCCAGGAGGGCTGCGGCCGCCGCGAAAGCAGCGCCGGGGAAGCTCTGTGCCCCTCGCACTACGGCAGTCGTCGTCACCCTGACGGCGGAGGCAGCGGGGAGAGGCATGGGGTATGCCGAGGTGTTGGCCAAGGTGAAGGCCAACGTAGACCTCAAGGCCCTCGAGATCCCGGGCACCGGAGTCCGGTGCAAGAGCACACGGACAGGAGCCCGGCTTCTCGAGGTCCCCGGCGCCGCCAGTGGCCCCAAGGCTGACGCCCTAGCGGCTAGGCAGAGGGAGTCGCTGGATGCAGCCGACGTCCGAGTGTCCAGGCCCATTAAATGCCTGGCCTGGACGACTCCGTCATGGCTGAAGAGCTTAGGCTCGCCGTGGCGGAGGCTGGGGACTGCTCCCCAGACACAGTGAAGGCCGGAGCTATACGCTTCAGCCGCGGTGGACAGGGGGCAGCAGTTGTCGGCTGCCCTATCGCGGCGGCCCAAAAGGTTGCTGACGGGCGGAGGTTCTTGGTAGGAGGCTTCCTGAGGGCGCAGGCACGGCTCCTGCAGGCCCGACCGGCTAGGTGCTTTAGGTGCCTGTCGGTGGGCCATGTGGGGGTGCACTGCACGGCGGAAGTGACGGCGGGTGACCGTTGCTTCCGCTGTGGCCAGCCCGGTACGCGTAGCGCCCCGCTGCACTGTTTTAGGTGTGCAGCGGGAGGCAAGCCAGCTGACCACAGGGTTAGCAGCAAGCCCTGCGCCGTAGTGGAGCCGAAGCCGGGAGGCCGGCCTTCCGCCTCCAGTTCACAGCGGGATGCGGAGATCCCGCTGCGGAGTTCCATAATGGATCCTCAACTCCGCATCCTGCAGGTGAACGTTGGCCACGGTGCCCATGCTCAGGACCTTCTGCCCCAGAGCATGGCACAGTTGGCCATAAATGTCGCCGACCCATACACCCACCGGTTCCTCGGGCCCACCTGACAAACCGTGCTGGATGGGACGGCGGCACTGGTGCACAATCCCGCCGCCGGCAGCCCCCCCCTTGCCGTCGTTGCAAGGGGACCTGACTGCGTTGCGGCGGTGGTTGGGGAAATAGCAGTCGTGGCTGCTTACTTCACGCCGAGCCGAGACATAGCTGCTTATGAGCAATGGCTCCGTCAGCTGGCAGTCGTCGTCAATGCCTGCCACCCCCACCCGGTCCTTGTGCTCGGGGACTTCAACGCCTGGTCGTTGGCGTGGAGTTCCCGTCACGATAGGAGCCCGGCGGGGGATAGAGGCAGGGCACTGTAGGACTGGGCCGAAGGACTCGGCCTAGACCTCCTAAATCGGGGAGTCGTGGACACGTTCGTGACCTCGAGGGCCAGGTCAATCGTGGACATCTAGTTCGCGAGCCCCTCGTTGACGCGACGTGTTCAGGGCTAGCGTGTCGTTTTGGGGGAGGAGACAAGTTCGGATCACCGATATATTCGGTTTGACGTCTCCCCCTCCACCCCCGCGAGCGATGCGCCGGCCACACCGGCTCCACCCGAGCCACGTTGGGCACTTAAGCGACTAGATCGGGAGTTCCTCCTGGAAGCCGCACTCGTCCAGGCCTGGGCCCCTGCGCCGGACAGGCCTGTCAACGTAGACGATGAGGCGGAATGGTTCCGGGAGGCCATGACCCGTGTCTGCGACGCGGCGATGCCTAGGACTCCGCCCTATAATCCGAGGGGTCGGGTCTACTGGTGGTCGTCTCAGACGGGCCTGCGTGATCACGCACCGTCGGTGGGCCCGATTCCGTAGGAGGCGTCGCCGCCCCGCAGATGCGGAGGCCCAAGAGGCAAAGTTGTACGAGGGATACAGGGAGGCCAGAGGTGCCCTCCGAGCAGAGATATCAATCAATCAATCAATCAATTAGCCTACTGCAGTCCACTGCTGGACATAGGCCTCTCCCATTTTACGCCATAGTACCCGATCCTCTGCAGAGATAAGGGGGGCCAAAAAGCGACCCGCTGCGAACTGCTGGAGACGTTGGAGCGGGACCCTTGGGGGCGGCCCTACCTAATGGTAAGGGGAAAACTGCACCCCAAGGCCCCACCGTTGACCCAGTGTCTCCAGACGGAGCTGCTTGGAGGAGTTGTTAGCTCCCTGTTCCCAGCGCGGGCGGTGGAACATGTTCCACAGCAGATGACTCCGCCTCGGTCGCCAATGGTGCTCGACGTGGATGACGACGAAGTGCCCGAGGTCACTTGGGTAGAACTAGAGCTGGCAGTGAGAAGGCTGAGAGCCAAACGCACCGCCCGGGACCCGATGGCATTCCAGGCCGAGCGTGGGTCCTAGCTCTAGTCGACGACGCTCTCGAGCCCCGGGCTTCTCAGCGCATGTTTGGAGCGGGGTCGGTTTCCGAAATTGTGGAAGACGGGGAAACTGGTCCTCATCCGAAATGAGGGGCGCCCGGCGGACTCGCCGTCCGCCTACCGGCCCATAGTGTTGCTCGACGAGATGTGCAAGCTCTTTGAAATAGTAATTGCGAAGCGCCTTATCGAGCACCTCTCAAGAGTGGGGTGGGACCTGGCGGATGGCCAATATGGCTTCCGCCAGAGGCACTCCACCGTTGATGCTATCATGCGCGTGAGGGCTCTGGCGGAGTATGTGATGTTGGCGGTGTCCCTGGACATCGCCAAGGCGTTCAACACCTTGCCCTGGAATTGCATTAGGGAGCCGCTCGTGTATCACGAAGTGCCTCTCTACCTCCGCCGCATAGTCGGGGCGTATTTGACGAAGAGAGCCGTCTTCTACCCAACCGTGACCGGTCTCGGCCGGCGCGGCGTGAGATCCGTGCGGTGTTCCGCAGGGATCGGTCCTGGGGCCGCTCCTGTGGAACATCGGATACGACTGGGTGCTTCGCGGTGAGCTCGCAGACGGTGCCACCGTCACGTGCTACGTGGACGACACGCGGAGGCCCTGTTCTTTCATGGGCCTCGTAGCAAGCCACCTGAGGGATCCAGTCTCATCGTGGAAGATAATCGCATCAGCATCAAGCCCCAAATGAAATATTTGGGGCTCGTGCTCGACGGCCGATGGGACTTCGGAGAGCACATCCGAAGTCTGGCCCCCAAACTGAAGGGCACAGCTCTCGCTCTGGCGTGGCTGCTGACCAACATGAGGGGGCCCGGAGACTCTACGCGGGGATCGTGCGGTCCATGGCCCTGTATGGGTGCCCAATATGGGCGGAGGCCTTGAAGGCCGGAAGTGTGCGGATGCTGCGCGCTCCGCAGCGAGTGATGGCCATCAGGGTCATCCGCAGGTACCGCACGATTTCCTTTGAGGCGGCAAGTCTCCGTGCCGGAACTCCGCCATGGGACCTGGAGGCGCGGGAGCAGGGACGGAACCCCGAGTCACGAGAAATCGAGGCCGTGCAGTCCCAGCTCCGCCAGGCCATCGTGATGGAGTGGAAGGAACGACTTGGGCGACTAAGCGCAGGGCACGCCGCAATAGCGGCGGTAAGGCCCATCATGGAGGATTGGCTAGAGAGGCGACACGGAATCCTCTCGTACCGACTGACGCAGGTGGTCTCAAGGAAGGGGTGCTTCGGGGACCACCTGCATCGGATCAGGAAGGAGCCAACGCCTGAGTGTCATCACTGCGACGCTAGCGGGGACTCAGGACTGCACACGCTGGCGGACTGCCCGGCGTGGGAGGCGCCGAGGCGTGACCTCGTGGCAGCCATCAGGGTGGGAGTCCTCTCGCACGGCAGCATGATTGCGGCAATGGTGCGGAGCGCGAGTGCGTGGGCCGCCTCGCGCGCTCGGGAGAGGTTCAGAAGTCTCCCGGCCCGCCGAGCCCGCAACATGCTCGCCACGCGTCGCAGGCGACTCAGGCGCCGGAGGTCGCTTAACGAACTCCGTCCTCCATGAGCGCAGGCCTGGGGGTGGCAGGTGAGGCCGCCTGGCACCCCAGCAGAAGCAGGCCGGGACGGTGGGGCTACTAGCACCCCTCCCCCAAACCGGGGCAAGACGGGGACACCGTGGTTTCCAAACCCAAGGGGGCCATCTCGAAACCGGAGATGGCCCAGGGTCAGTCGGGGTGCGAGGGATATGCTCTATGGGCAACCTTACACCCCGGCGTCTGAAGACCCGAGACGGCGTGCGGTTTTAGTCGGTTCAAACCCGACATAACCGCCCCCGCTGGCCGGGGGGAGGGTATCCGAAGGGACTTCGGCACGAAAAAAAAAAAGGTACAGAACCCTAAAATACCATTATAATAAAAACTACTACGATAAGTATATAGGTAACTTACAAAAAGAGATTAAATCCTACTAAAAATATTTTCATGTTAAATAACATTGTACAAAAAAATATCACAAATCCTACACCTTATTCAAAATGTGTGGCTTGGATGGCTTGGCAATTCCGTTACTCAAGGATCTATTAGCAAAATTAACATCTAGTTATTAGGTAGATTTCGATGAAATCGATCTACCTTTTTTTTTTCTTTTTTTTTTATCGTGCGGAAATCCCTTCGGATACCCGGAGGATACGCGATACCCCGCGTGCCAGCGGGGGCGGTTATGTCGGGCTTGAACCGACTAAAACCGCACGCCGTCTCGGGTCTACAGACGCCGGGGTGTAAGGTTGCCCATAGAGCATATCCCTCGCACCCCGACTGACCCTGGGCCATCTCCGGTTTCGAGATGGCCCCCTCGGGTTTGGGAACCACGGTGTCCCCGTCTTGCCCCGGTTTGGGGGAGGGGCGCTAGTCGCCCCACCGTCCCGGCCTGCTTCTGCTGGGGTGACAGGTGGCCTCACCCGCCATCCCCAGGCCTGCGCTCATGGAGGACGGAGGTCGTTAAGCGACCTCCGGCGCCTGAGTTGCCTGCGACGCGCGGCGAGCAAGTTGCGGGCTCGGCGGACCGGGAGAGTTCTAAGTCTCTCCCGGGCGCGCTCCGCCACCTCCTTCGCGAGCATTACATGCTCGCAGAAGGAGGCGGCGGCGGCCCACGCGCTCGCGCTCCGCACCATTGCCGCAATCATGCTGCCGAGCGAGAGGACTCCCACCCCGATGGCTGAGACGAGGCCACGCCTCGGCGCCTCCCACGCCGGGCAGTCCGCCAGCGTGTGCAGCCCTGAGTCCTCGCTCGCGTCGCAGTGATGACACTCAGGCGTTGGCTCCTTCCTGATCCGATGCAGGTGGTCCCCGAAGCATCCCTTCCCGGAGATCACCTGCGTCAGTCGGTAGGAGAGGCTTCCGTGTCGCCTCTCCAGCCAATCCTCCATGATGGGCCTTACCGCTGCTATTGCGGCGTGCCCTGCGCTTGGTTGCCCAAGTCGTTCCTTCCACTCCACCACGATGGCCTGGCGGAGCTGGGACTGCACGGCCTCGATTTCTCGAGGCTCGTGGTTCCATCCCTGCTCCCGCGCCTCCTTTCGCCACTGGTACAGTTGCGAAAGGGCCCTCGCTTCCAGGTCCCATGGCGGAGTTCCGGCAAGGAGACTCGCCGCCTCGAAGGAGATCGTGCGGTACCCTCGGATGACCCTGATGGCCAGAACTCGCTGCGGAGCGCGCAGCATCTGCACAGTTCTGGTCCTCAGGGCCTCCGCCCATATTGGGCACCCATACAGGGCCATGGACCGCACGATCCCCGCGTAGAGTCTCCTGCAGGAGTCATCGGCCCCCTCATGTTGGGCAACAGCCGAGCCAGAGCAAGAGCTGTGCCCTTCAATTTGGGGGCCAGACTTCGGATGTGCTCTCCGAAGTCCCATCGGCAGTCGAGCACGAGCCCCAAATATTTCATTTGGGGCTTGATGCCGATGCGATTTCCTCCCACGATGAGACTGGATCCCTCGGGTGGCTTGCTCCGAGGCCCATGGAAGAACAGGGCCTCGGTTTTATGCAGGGCCACCTCGAGACCCAGCCGCCGGATCCGCCTAACGACTTGGGCAACCGCGGTCGTGGCCTTTCGGGTCGCTTCGCGGTACGTCGCCCCGCACGCCGTCACGAGCGTGTCGTCCGCGTAGCACGTGACGGCGGCACCGCCTACGAGCTCACCGCGAAGCACCCAGTCGTATCCGATGTTCCACAGGAGCGGCCCCAGGACCGATCCCTGTGGAACACCGCACGACATTTCACGCCGACCGAGACCGGTCACGGTTGGGTAGATGACGGCTCTCTCCGTCAAATACGCCCCGACTATGCGGCGGAGGTAGAGAGGCACTTCGTGATACACGAGCGCCTCCCTAATGCAACTCCAGGGCAAGGTGTTGAACGCGTTGGCGATGTCCAGGGACACCGCCAACATCACCTCACCCCGGGCTACTGCATCCTCCGCCAGAGCCCTCACCATGATGGCATCCACGGTGGAGCGCCTCTGGCGGAAGCCATATTGGCCATCCGCCAGGTCCGGCCCCACTCTTGAGAGGTGCTCGACGAGGCGCTTCGCAATTACTCTTTCAAAGAGCTTGCACACCTCGTCGAGCAACACTATGGGCCGGTAGGCGGACGGCGAGTCCGCCGGGCGCCCCTCCTTTCGGATGAGGACCAGTTTCCCCGTCTTCCATAATTTCGGAAACTGGCCCCGCTCCAAACATGCGCTGAGATGCCCTCTCAGTCGGGGCTCGAGAGCGTCGTCGACTAGAGCTAGGACCCACGCTCGGCCTGGAATGCCGTCGGGTCCCGGGGCGGTGTGTTTGGCTCTTAGCCTTCTCACCGCCAGCTCTAGTTCTACCCAAGTGACATCGGGCACGTCGTCGTCTTCCACGTCGGGTGCCATGCGCAACCGAGGCGGAGTCATCCGCGGTGGAACATGTTCCACCGCCCGCGCTGGGAACAGGGAGCCAACAACTCCTCCGAGCAGATCCGGCTGGAGACACCGGGTTAACGGCGGGGCCTTGGGGCGCAGCTTGCCCCTCACCATACGGTAGGGCCGCCCCCAAGGGTCCCGCTCCAGCGTCTCCAGCAGCTCGCGGAAGGCGTCCCGTTTGGAACGCCTTATCTCCGCTCGGAGGGCTCGTCTGGCCTCCCTGTATCCCTCGTACAACTCCGCCTCTCGGGCCTCCGCATCTGCGGGGCGGCGACGCCTCCTACGGAATCGGGCCCACCGGCGGTGCGTGATCACGCAGCCCCGTCTGAGCTGCGCGATCTCCGACGACCACCAGTAGACCTGACCCCTGGGATTATAGGGCGGAGCCCTAGGCATCGCCGCGTCACAGACACGGGTCATGGCCTCCCGGAACCACTCCGCCTCATCGTCTATGCAGACAGGCCTGTCCGGCGCAGGGGCCCAGGCCTGTACGATGGCGGCTTCCAGGAGGAGCTCCCGATCAAGTCGCTTAAGCGCCCAACGTGGCTCGGGTGGAGCCGGTGCAGCCGGCGCGTCGCTCGCAGGGGGGGACACGTCAGACCGAATGTGTCCTCCCCCAAAACGACGCGCCAGCCCTGAACACGTCGCGCCAACGAGGGGCTCGCGAACGATAGGTCCACGATGGAGCTACCCCTCGAGGTCACGAACGTGTCCACGGCTCCCCGATTTAGGAGGACTAGGCCGAGTCGTGCGGCCCAGTCCACCAGTGCCCTGCCTCTATGCCCCGTCGCGCCCCTTTCGTGTCGGGAACCCCAGGCATACGACCAGGCATTAAGTCCCCGAGCACAAGGACCGGACGGGGCTGGCAGGCATTGACGACGACGGCCATCTGACGGAGCCATTGCTCATATGCAGCTTGGTCTCGGTTCGGCGTGATATAAGCGGCCACGACCGCTATATCCCCAACCGCCGCCGCCACGCAGCCGGCACCCCTTCCAACGACGGCAAGAGGGGGGCTGCCGGCGACAGGGTTGTGCACCAGTGCCGCCGACCCATCCAGCGCGGTTTCCCAGGCAGGCTCGAGGAACCGGTGGGTGTATGGGTCGGCGACAGCGGCGACATTTATGGCCCACTGTGCCATGCTCTGGCGCAGAAGATCCTGAGCATGGGCACCGTGGCCAACGTTCGCCTGCAGGATGCGGAGTTGAGGATCCATTATGGAACCCCCATCTCCGCATCCCGCTGCGAACTAGGGGCGGAAGGCCGGCCTCCCGGATTCGGCTCCCCTCCGGCGCAGGCCTTGCGGCCAACCCTATGGTCAGCCGGCTTGCCCCCCGCTGCACATCTGAAGCAGTGCAACGGGGCGCTACACGTGCCGGCCTTATGACCGGGCTGGCCACAGCGGAAGCAGCGGTCACCCGCCGTTACCTCCGCCGTGCAGTGCACCCCCACATGGCCCACCGACAGGCACCTGAAGCACCTGGCCGGTCGGGCCTGCAGGAGCCGTGCCTGCGCCCTCAGGAAGCCTCCCACCAGGAGGCTCCGCCCGTCTGCGACCTTTTGGGCCGCCGCGATAGGGCAGCCGACAACTGCTGCCCCCTGTCCACCGCGGCCGAAGCGTATAGCTCCGGCCTTCACCATGTCCGGGGAGCAGTCCCCGGCCTCCGCCACGGCGAGCCTAAGCTCCTCAGCGGTGACGGAGTCGTCCAGGCCCGTGATGTGCACTTCTGCGCATTTAATGGGCCTGGACACCCGGACGTCGGCTGCATCCAATGACTCCCTAAGCCGAGCCGCTAGGGCGTCGGCTTTGGGGCCACTGGCGGCGCCGGGGACCTCAAGAAGCCGGGTTCCCGTCCGTGTGCTATTGCACCGGACGCCCGGGATCTCGAGGGCCTTGAGGTCCACGTTGGCCTTTACCTTGGCCAACACCTCGGCATACCCCATGCCTCTCGACGCTGCCTCCGCCGTCAAAGTGACGACGACGGCCGTTGTTCGAGGGGCATGGAGCTTCCCCGGTGCTGCCTTCGCGGCGGCCGCGGCCCTTTTGGCCTTTTTGGCGGCCTTCTTGGCGGACTTCCGCCTCTTCTTACTGGCTCCAGCCACCTCCCAGCCCCCTTCCAATGGGGTGGAGGTAGCCGGAACCACGGCTGGGGCTGGGGCTGGGGCTGGGGCCAGGGCTGGGGACGTCTTCCCCTTGCCCTTGCCCTTCCCCTTACCCTTCCCCTGAGTGGGAGCGGGGCCCTGAGCGGGAGCGGGGCGACGAGCCGGCTCCGGCAGAGCCTCTACTGCAGCCGGGCGGGTATTACCCTTCCGGGCTGCAGTCGCGTAGCCGGCCACTGGTGGCGCCAGAGGCGGACGGCGGATGGAGTCCATTAGGGCCTCCATCCGACTCATCATACGCTCCTCTAGCGCCTCCACGTACGCGAACCAAGGCTCCGCCGGTGGTACTTTGTGAGGTGCTGGCCGAGCCGGCTGTGCCGGCTGCTGCACCGGTTGCACCGGCCGCTCCAGCTGCGCCAACAGCGCCTGTTGCGCCGACAGTCTCGCAGACGAACGAGTCATGCGCGCTGGCTCTGCCGGTTGCGCTCGCTGCACTGGCTGCGCCGGTTGAGTCGGGCGCACCATCCCGCTCCTCAGCTCCTCGACGGCTGCAGCTAGTCGAGCCGTCTCCCGACGGGACTCGGCCAGCTGCGCCGCGAGGGCCTCATTTTCGGAGGCGATGCCGAGCACAATGTGCAGCATCGCCTCCTGATCGGGGTTCGGAGACCCCCGGAAAGACGCGGTCACCTGCTGGAGTTTCTCCATCAGAGACCGCGTCTTCCCACTTGGTTCCGACACCGCTGAGGTGGAAGCCCTCGGCGGTGACTTGCCCGCGGCCCTCTCAGGGGCCGAGGAGACTCGGGTGGATTGCCCAACCCTCGTTCCACCTCGCGCCCCTCGGCGGCCTGCTGCCACCTTTGAAGCAGGCTTTGACGCCTCGTCACTGCTGGAGGAGGTCGTCCCGGTGAGGGTGCAGTCCTCATCCGACACGTCCTCCCCCAGCCGGGCCTTTGCGCGCCGTCTGTGCTTACGGGTCCGCTGTACGCCCAGACCCCCCCAGACCCCAGAGAGAGAGCGATGTGTTCCCGCCACGTTGGGTATTCGCCGACGATCAATGCCAACCCCATGAAGGGGAAGCCATTGACCGCCGCCCAGGGTGTACCGGCCGCTCCGGTTCCATTCCCCCCGGACTGCAGCGGGATCGGAATCGAAACGACACTCGAGGAGGTTACCCAACACACACCCCGAAATCGATCTACCTATTGGTTTCTTGACTACTGCCGAATTTAAAAAAAAAATTCTTCATAGGAGGTCTAGTTATGACCCCCTGAGTCCGAAATGACTACTGGTCAAAAAGTTTATATATATGTATGTATATATGTATATATATGTATGTATGGTTCCACTTCCCAAAATTTCCGGCACTCTCACGGTCGCATTTTTGCCCCGATCGCTTTCAAACTGCGGCGGTCAAAAATTGCTTGGGTGTAAACTTAGTTTAAGTTCGTGAACGGGTGGAATCCGGCTAAGGGGACGGTAGGGCCTCACTTTTTGTGAAATCAGTTTTTCCTCAAAATTTCACGTTCCATGAAAGATATTCGAACCGTTCTAATTTTATCCCATAGTATACATAAATACCAACAACTTTTAATTATAAACCTATAAGATTAAAACTTTAACTAAAAGTGGAGTGGGGAAAAACCAAATTTTCTCGGGAAAAAATCATAACTTCTAACCGGTGAACATTCTTGTCGTCGGAAACATTTTTAATCGATAGGCCATTTTCAAGTCTAAAATAAATGTCTGAAAAGTTTTTCGCTAAAAGTTACCGTTCTCGAGAAAAAAAAAAAAAAAAAAAAAAATTGCTTCACGAAATCTACCTGTGCGTTCCCCCTGCGGGAACGGATTTTTGAATTACTTTCTGTTCATAAACCCATAGGAATGTCTACGTTACTCTTACGAAACAGCCCCTTGCCAAATGTTTAGCCGTTTGAGCTAGATTGAGTTACAAACATCCGAACATCTTCATAAACTTTCACATTAATTATAATATTTATAGGGTTTAAGTTAATAAATATTGCTCTACTTCAAAACATTACTCTATAGCTGTCAAATGTTGATTTAACCAACTTTTGCAAACATTTCATCCGTGTATTGCATCTATAACAATAAACAAACAAATAGACACTTTTAATTAGTATCGAATATTTGTACCTACTAAACTGTTGACGATCGATCTGTTCACTACATTGAAATAAATTTGTATCCGGATTTATTACACTCGTCCGGTTAAGCACTTGGGACAGTCAAATATAAACCGATCCATTACATGTACACTTCACATGCTTCCATTTCCTTTCCAATTTATAATCAAGTTTTTATTTTTATGTATAAATGTAGAAAAAATAAATTGACATTTGTTCGAATATCTCTGTCTCTACCATAGTAAAAGGAAGATAATAGCGATGATTAACTTTTATTTGTTTCTTTCTATCATTAGGGAAAAGAGCCATTGAATAAATGGATTCCATTACCATTAAATATAGGAACACTGAGAGTCTTTGCAATACCTTTAAAATCTTTAAAATAACTTTCTTCTGTAAAGTGGAAGTTTTAGGCTTAAGGTAGAGCAGGATTATGAGTAAGGATTTATGATTATAAGTGATGATTATGTTTATACAATGCAGGCGAAAGTAAATAAAAACATATACTTATAGTGACTACTTGTTTACTAGTAACATTTAAAATTTAAATCTAGACTAATTATGTAGTTACTAGTTCATACAAATCCTATTAATAATAAAAATGGCAGTCCCGTCCTTATCGTAATTATAAATCTAGTGTGGCGGAAATCACACAGTGATTGTCAAACTTCGGGCCAAACTTAGATATTTTTGTTGCAGTATTTTCATTCAAAATTCTTTTTAATAATAAGTAGTCGTATCCCTCCCACATACCCACTAATCCTAACTCTAAATGAAATCAAATCAAACGTCTTCGACGTCAAAAACACAAAAAAATGATTTTTAGGGACAATTTTTATGGTAGGTACCCGAAACCTGGGGTGTGTGTTGGGTAACCTCCTCGAGTGTCGCTCCGATTCCGATCCCGCTGCAGTCCGGGGGGAACGGAATCGGAGCGGCCGGTACACCCTGGGCGGCGGTCAATGGCTTCCCCTTCACCCCTTCATAGGGTTGGCATTGATCGTCGGCCAATACCCAACGTGGCGGGAACACATCGCTCTCCGTACTCCTCTGCTTTCAGAGGAGACAGGATGAGCGATGCTGTTAGTGGTGAGATGGCCCAGGGTCAGCCGGGGTGCGAGGGATATGCTCTATGGGTAACCTTACACCCCGGCGTCTGAAGACCCGAGACGGCGTGCGGTTTTAGTCGGTGCAAGCCCGACATAACCACCCCGCTGGCCGGCGGGGGGGTATCCGAAGGGATTTCCGCACGATAAAAAAAAAAAAAAAAAAAAAAAAAGGTACCCGAAACCTTAAACGTACAAACCCCAAAATCTAATCAGTTCTTCCCATTAACCAAACAAGATGATTGGCGAAAGAATTTTTTAAATCGGATAAGTGGTTCTTGAGTTATTGCGTAAACAGACATCCAGACATCCAGACCAACAGACAGACCGACACAAATTTTTTTTTTGTTTAATTACACTTGAGAGAATCATGTGAAACGTCGAGAAAAGTGATAAAAAGTGGGTGTAAGGTTTAGATTTTTTTTGCGTGATTTTAAGACTTCGGTGTCCACCTGGTTGGTGACCCGAAGTATAAAAATATTGCAGATTAATTTCCTTCACCATTTACTCAATACTGCAAAATATATGGAAGCAAAAATAGTTCATTTAAACGGGAAACGTCAGCCGGAGATCAAAGATAATGTTAAGCGAGTTGGACATCGACCCAGGTTTGATAGAGCTGTGGCCTACATCGAACTTTTACAATAAAATATATTTTATGGATTAGTCACAAACAGATGTGCATATTTTGGAAAGAAGTGTTTGTGTTTATAAACTAATTATTATTACCTACTTGTTAATTTTATCTCGTTGGGTGTATGGTGGGTACCAAGATCATCTAAGGAAAATGAGTAAGCGAATCCCGGGCTCCGAAGTGAAAGCCTATAGTGAGACCTTAAGATGATGATTATTTTTATTATTTTTATCAGCTCGTAGAGATAAGCGAGAATTTCTCGATGGTCACATTAAATTAAATTTCTCGTTAGCTAAATTATCAAAGAATTCATTACGTTAAGTGAGGAAACTTCAAAAACCCGACTGCTTTTTTTCTTTCAGACTAAAACCGCACGGTGTCCTCCCCAAGTGTCCGTTGCCGGGCACCCTGGGTAAGTCCTCGAAAGGATAACCCCAGGGTTACCGGCGAACTTTGGCCACCACCGCGGCCTCGCCTGGTGGAGTCGGGTTTTATCCCGCATCGGTGAGTTGGCAGGCGTGTGAGGGCACACACGACACGACTCCGCCACGGCCTACCTCTGGTAGGACGGCGAGTCGGCCAACTGCCGTCATCAGGCCCCGATCATGGAGGTCGGTAGTCCCGAGTGTATATGAGTCTGCGGCATCCTCGTCGCAGACTGCGAAACTTGAGGGGCAGGGTTCTCTCACGCTCCCTCTCCGCCGTCTCTTTCGCGCGCATTACCTGCTCGCAGAACGAGGCGGTGGCGTGCCACTTGCTCCCGTTGGAGACCACGGCCTTCTCCAACGAGAGAACGTCCACGCCCAGGACCGCAACGAGACCCCGGCGTTGACTCGCCCACGCAGAGCACTCCACCAACGTGTGGAGCGCCGTGTCTTCGCCAGGATCCTCGCAGTGCTGGCACTGTGGCGTTGTCTCCTGGTGGATGCGCCCCAGATACCTACCGAAACACCCGTATCCGGTAACCATCTGGCACATCCGGTAGGAGAGCTCCCCGTGGTCCCTCTCCAACCACTCCTTTATGACCGGCCTCACCGCCGAAATGGTGGATTCCCCTCACCTTGGATGCTCAAGTCGCATCCTCCATGTCTCCATGAGTTCCCGGCGGAGCTGAGACCGCTGAGCCCTGATTTCTCGGGACTCCGGCCTATGGCCCCGCTCCAGCGCCTCCTTGCGCCATTGGTACAAGGCTCTCGCTTCCAGGTCCCATGGAGGGGTCCCGGCTAGGAGACATGCCACCTCGACGGAGATCGTGCGATACCCCCTGATGACTCTGACGGCTTTTAACGGGCTGTTTAGAAAAGCCACGTTGCGGGCCGCCAGAGTCTCCGCCCATACAAACCCGACTGCTTAACATAAAACTGAAATGTAAAAATGAGTCCAGAAATCTATAGTATTAGATAGAATAGTATTGAGCATTATAGAACACCTAGACTATGAGAAGCAGTTTCTTGTTCGATAACCGCACATAAAATCTAGACCGGCCCAATTCTGCCCAATAATAGAAGAATACCTCTGTTCTGGTTTTGATCTTTTGCAGGCGATGCAGGATCTATTAAGCAAAGTGAAGACGGGTTGCTAGTAAGTATTCGTATTAATCTTGGAGTGATTTGTCTGTTAATTAATTACGCAACAACGGCGAATGGATTTGGTTGATTTCCCGGTATTAGATTCCTGTGGATTATGAGAAGAGTACACGCAGGTTCAAAATTAAAATGTTTATGTTTTTAGGTTCGAGGACACTTTTACGGTACACGTTTACCGTACAAACGGACTTTAAGAGGTATAATAGAGACACTGGCATTAGCTACAGAAGCTAAGGATCTGTGTGTAAGTATCTTGCTCATATTTAATAGAATTTGAAATGTATGCAGAACCATTGAGGCCAACAGACAGAATATTATAAATAGCAATGCATTTACACAAAATATTTGTGTAAAAATGGAAAAATAAGTATTTTCATTGTTTTGCAAAAATTAAACGTCATTAATTATAATTAAATTAACTAAACAGATTCAAATACGAGTAAGTACGTAACATTTTGACAATGGATTGATTTGTGCTGTAAATATTGTACTTACAAGATACACTAACTACATGACAGCTGCTGCGAATCAGCCAGCACCGTTAAAATGATGAATACTACAAATAGACCAAATGGCTAAAAATATTATCAGTCTCCAAACATTTTTTATACGAACCATAATCATTTGGTGTACCTTATATAAGTACACTGCCTTAGTTCAGTTAGTGGCACACAATTTGGTATCGCATAACAATTTGATATACGTACTGTTATTATCCAAACATCCTCTTATAATATTTGTATAGTGCAGCGCGCGGCGGCCCGTAAGAACCGCTTCCAATATACCTAATTCTCACAATTTGGAACACCGCGGTCCAGTGTGCGCCCGCGCTCGCCCGTCGTTATGGCTCAAAGTGCGTTATTTATTTATTTTTATCAAGAACCTGGTCTTCCGCGCATCTCACCTTAGTTTCGATATAGACACCGCTTAGAAGACACGACCACTTTACCACGATTGACAAAACAGTCAATGCGTTTCACATTACGCGATATCTGCCACATGGATTTCGGTTGCCACGACAAGGATTCGGGGGAAGTGGAGTGCTACCTCGAAATACGTAAATACATTTTGACTAAACGCTATCAACGGTGATTTATAGCTTTCTTATTGTTGTGGAACATCGCATTGTAATTGATATTTTTAGTTGGAATCAGTGTAGTTTTTGGGTCGTGTAAACAGCTGGACTCTTCTGGCAGTAAGTTAGACCGTATGTCAGTGCAGTCCACGACTGTAAGTCGACTTTAACGCTGTTATTACGATTATTTTATTCTCATTTCGGTAACAATAACATATTGATAATATAATCTGTAAGGTACGGTGGGCACTCAATATGCGTTCGGAGCAAAGAACGGTTAATACTAGGCGTGACAACGTGTCGAGTCGTGAGTAAATACTGAACTAAGTGCGCTTGACGTTCCATTTCCAATTAATAGAGATCTAATTATGGACATTTAAACATTTTAGATTGCGATACTGGTACTTCTTGCGCTATCACGATACAAATGCGTAAGTACCCTTGATAATAAGAGTGAGCTTGCAAGGAAGCTTCATAATTAATCGCGCTTTGTTCGCATCTAACTTGACGTTGTCGAAATGCTAAGAAAATCTTTTATTTTCTTTCAATTAAGTTGTTTGCAGTTGTCTCGTGCATAGTGTTGTAGGTTATGAATTGTCACGGTATCCGTTATTAATGAAGAACATATTTGTGTGTGATAGCACATCCGGATTCGGTGGGATGTATAGAGAGGTTTGCAACGTTTCTGTCGTTCCTGCTGGTGATCGTCACATTCCCGTTCTCGCTCTTCGAATGCTTCAAGGTAAAGGTGCTTAAGTATTTTGAATAATAATAAGATTACATTCGAAAAACCAATTATTAAACGAACGTCATCATCGAAGCGGTGGCCAGTTGCATCTAAAGCTGGTGTTTTGGTGCCCGGGGTACGGGGTACTCTTATACTCTTTCCCTTGATTTGGCTTATTTTAGCTATTGTGGGAGCGACTACCTTCTGATCTCCCAACCCGGAGTGGAAAGCCACCTATAAGAATACTTTAAGTTTACGATAAGTTAGTAGTTTAAGTGAATAATTTAAACATTATCAAACCTTGAATTACTGCAAAAAGAATACAGCTTAGACATTATAACGACATCGATAAGTAGTAGTATAGATTATAGTAGTAGTATAAATTAAATATAACTACCAGTAAAAAAATTATAGTTGAAGGCGCATATTTTTAGATAAGCAATTTTAATCGCTCAGATGAATAATTTAGCTATAAATCTCTATCCTTGTTCGCAATTTAACAGTGAATGATAAAGGGTGCTTAATTATTGTGTAAGCTATTTAAGTGACAAATAACTTATTGCTGCTTGCCAGATGCTACGCGATAAATAAAATTTCAGACGGTGGGGTGTAGGTAGACCGTGGAGGTTTCAACACGATAAAAAAATGCTTCCAACACCAGTGATTTCCGTAATAAATGTTGAACTCCATTAAAATCCTGTACAATAACTCATCCTTTGTGTTACTATTTATGATAATTATCTACAACACTATATTTTATATTAATTAAATTATATGTTCATTATTAAATTTTTGATCAGGTAGTACAAGAATTCGAAAGGGCCGTCATATTCCGACTAGGTCGAGTCAGAAAAGGAGGCGCAAGAGGACCTGGTCTGTTCTTCGTGTTGCCGTGTATTGACACTTATAGGAAGGTGGACCTGAGAACAGTCTCTTTCAACGTACCTCCACAAGAGGTAAGTAATTACCTTACTTACTCTCCTTATGAAATTAAGTATAAAATCGTCATCATTGCATTCGAAAGTATCTAAAAAGTCTAGTGGTTCACCTTTACTCATTCAGGTTCTGAATTCAGAGTTGAGAGTTCTTCATAAAATTCGCGAAAGGTAGAGGTATAGTTTGTTGCCCACAGGCGCAGAAATGTTCTTATAATGAGAAAATAAACTCATTCAGAAATGCGACATATGCTTCAGAACTGAGCCGCGAAGGATTTAACTTAGTTTTTTTTTGCCCATAGGATAGTAAGGTTTTAAATTTTATAGACACACGTTTTTCAAAAAAAATATCTCCATTTCATCATCACTGGTGTGAGAGACACCGATATGAATAAATTTGATTATACCTAAGATCTCTGTCCACTAGTAATGGAACATTTAATAAAACTTCAAACTTATACAACATTCAAACCACCAAACAAATATAAAAATTAATAAAACATTCATGCAAAAATTCACTATCAAAGACAATATTTTAGGTAATAATAACTAAAAATAATTGAATGGTCAAGTTTATTTCGCCACATTGATCTGTTTGTAAGCCTTGACCTACGTCGTCGTCGACGTCAAGCAACCATCCGAGACAATACTTTCTACAAATTTTACAGTCATCGTGTTGGTAATACTATAACTATTTATCTACCTCGAGATTTTACTTATAACGCAAATGAAAAAAGATTCCACGCTTGGATTTGTATTCACAACATTAGAGAAGTACTTACCTCCACCTATAATAGTGTGCAAGAATGCCGGAAGGCTTACCTATATTCCTTTCTATTCTTTCTTCCTACTTTCATGGTAACCGCTAAGGTAGGCGGTGTGTAATTGTATATATTCAATACATTATTCTGGAACTCTTTTATTTTCACAACACTTTTACAAGGTACAATCCTACTAATATTGCCTGGAAATGTGAAAGTTTGTGAAGATGTTTGTATGTTTATCACTTAATCGCGCTCAAACGGCTGAACGGATCTTGCTGAAATTTCGTACTATTTATCACTCGAATAGGTTCCCATTGGTTGCGGGAACGGGATCAGAAAATCACACACAGGCGGTGCCGCGAGAAACAGCTAATACCTACCAAATAAAAAAATATAATACCTTTTTTTTTTTTCGTGCGGAATAAAATATAAAAGAAATCATCGCAAATATCAAGAAATTATATTTATATAATCACGATAATAATCTTCTCACCAATACATTTCCAAATATTTTTAGCAAAAATGTTTGACATTTCTCCACGTCATTAACGAAATTAATTGCACCACGTGGCCCTCCCAAGCCAGCTCCGGTATGGCATTGACGAGGCATTGGTATTGAAAACCGTTAACCCAGTTGTTTCTGCCGTAATTCTGTTGGCTAACGATTAATTGATGTGGCTGTATACTATCAATCAAAGTTTTACGACATGTAAAACAATCGTTTCTTGTAAACCAATTGTCTTGATACCAACCAGTAACACCTCAACTATTTGTATACAAGGGCGAATCTGGTATTGTATGCAAAAATTCTCGGCAAAAGCTGATACCTTATTTACTTTAATGATAAGAAACTACTACCTGTATTCAAAGATTAAAATGACCACTTATCGAACAGTTCGGTTCGAAGCAAGCGCGTCTCATTGTCCAGTACATCATTACTTACTACAATAGCAGGTGGTGGTTAAACTCAGACTATGAATAATAAAATATTAACATTCAGATCAAACCGATAACAAATAAAACAATTGCATCGAATCGCAAATATTAGAATTTTCAGAATTACGTTGCCGTGGTTTCACGAAAACAAAAATAGAGGCTAGACATACATAACTGTATTTTATAGAAAACTGACCTGTACCATGGAAAATGAATACCATCACCCATTAATGCTAAAACGTGTTACGAAGCCTCAGCCCAAGGAGCTCTAGCGATCCGACTTACTAGCAACATCAAGCAGAGTCGCTTAGTTTAGCTGTAGTAATAACTGTAATTCCTGATTGTCTTCATATCCCGTTAAAATTATCCTTCTCATAATACGATTACAAAAAAACCTGCGTACAGTTTTCTATCAATTTGATGATGAATAAATGAAAGTAACGCATTGTCTATGAAACAAGAATTAGCACAGCGTAAAATAAATAATTATAATATCCATATTGCGTATATTACGTGCTCAATTTGAAACATGAAAATTATCTTGAGCTATTACATGGATTAATGTGTGTTATAATCGCCTATACTACGGTGTGAACAAACTATTTGCAGGTGTATAGCGTTCTAAAGATAAAGTTGTAATATTTTGTGTACCAAAATTATGAAGAAGTAGACGATTCTAACAGCCGACTTACATTTATTTTCCAAGGTGACTGAATTCCAATTTCAAATTAATGTACACTTTTTAGTAAAATATGCCAGGAAATAACTGTGTACGGTGCCCACCAAGACCTACAGGGCTAAGTCAACCTCACCTGCAAGCCGATACACCTGCTCATTGACGGACGAGCCTCTGGCGCAGGCCGTATAAGCGAAACCAAAAAGGAAAAGAATAAGTAAGCGGACCTCGGTTTCCGAAGTGAAAACCTCAAATGCAACCAGAAACAGCAACAAGATGATAATGACGCCAGGAAATACTACGTACTGTGTTGGTAATCTTCATAAACCTTGAAACATATTGGAAATATAGATTTAGGTCGGAAAAAGAGAACATCTACCGATAGTCAATGTGGCACCTCTGAAGAGACTGCAGCACCGCCCAAGTCTCGATCGAATCGAAGGCTTTCTCTTGGTCCACGAACGCCAAGCATAGTGGCAAATTATACTCCTCGGTCTTCTGTATAATCTGCCGCAGCGTATGGATGTGATCTAATAGTCTTTACGTTAAAAAAACGCGCTAAGTATATACCTTTTTTTTTTTTTTTATCGTGCGGAAATCCCTTCGGATACCCCCCCCGCGTGCCAGCGGGGGCGGTTATGTCGGGCTTGAACCGACTAAAACCGCACGCCTCTCGGGTCTACAGACGCCGGGGTGTAAGGTTGCCCATAGAGCATATCCCTCGCACCCCGACTGACCCTGGGCCATCTCCGGTTTCGAGATGGCCCCCTAGGGTTGGGGAACCACGGTGTCCCCGTCTTGCCCCGGTTTGGGGGAGGGGCGCTAGTCGCCCCACCGTCCCGGCCTGCTTCTGCTGGGGTGACAGGTGGCCTCATCCGCCACCCCCAGGCCTGCGCTCATGGAGGACGGAGGTCGTTAAGCGACCTCCGGCGCCTGAGTCGCCTGCGACGCGCGGCGAGCAAGTTGCGGGCTCGGCGGTCCGGGAGATTTCTAAATCTCTCCCGGGTGCGCTCCGCCATCTCCTTCGCGAGCATTACATGCTAGCAGAAGGAGGTGGCGGCGGCCCACACGCTCACGCTCCGCACCATTGCCGCAATCATGCTGCCGAGCGAGAGGACTCCCACCCCGATGACTGCCACGAGGTCACGCCTCGGCGCCTCCCACGCCGGGCAGTCCGTCAGCGTGTGCAGCCCTGAGTCCTCGCTCGCGTCGCAGTGATGACACTCAGGCGTTGGCTCCTTCCTGATCCGATGCAGGTGGTCCCCGAGGCACCCATTCCCGGAGATCACCTGCGTCAGTCGGTACGAGAGGATTCCGTGTCGCCTCTCCAGCCAATGATGGGCGCTAAGTATATACCTCATAGGTTGCGTGGAAACGTGTCCATATTATGACGATAACAACTTTTATAACTTTTTGAATCATTATATCTCAGAAACGGTGGCTCGTAGGAAAAAAAGTACTTAAGCATTTTTTATAGATAATTTTATGATCTACAATTTTGCTTAAGGTACTTTTATGATAAAACTTACCGTTTTGCTGAAAATCGCTAAAAACTCATTTTTTTGACCTTTGACCTTGAATAAAAAAAACACCATACACGGGAATGATGGGGAACTTTTAAATATTATTTATAATTATGTTTTGAACAATTTTACTGATTTTCAGCTTGTTGGGACTTTATGTACCTTTTTTTTTTTTTTTTTTTCGTGCAGAAATCCCCTCGGATACCCCCCCGCCGGTCAGCGGGGGCGGTTATGTCGGGCTTGAACCGACTAAAACCGCACGCCGTCTCGGGTCTGCAGACGCCGGAGTGTAAGGTTGCCCATAGAGCATATCCCTCGCACCCCGACTGACCCTGGGCCATCTCCGGTTTCGAGATGGCCCCCTCGGGTTTGGGAACCACGGTGTCCCCGTCTTGCCCCGGTTTGGGGGAGGGGCGCTAGTCGCCCCACCGTCCCGGCCTGCTTCTGCTGGGGTGACAGGCGGCCTCACCTGCCACCCCCATGGACTTTATGTACCTTCACTCTCATTTTTTGGTCTAGATTGACAGGATTGATAGAATTCGCCCGAAGTTGAAGAAAAAAAAAAAAAAAAAAAAAAAAAGTTCAACACCTATAGGAATATCCTATAGGTGTTGAACTTTTTTTTTCCGCTTTATATAACTTTAAATATACAGTTCATGAAAAAGTACACGGCTGACGACAATAGGATCACTCCCTTTCATGTGGAACCAAAAAATATAGGTGGCGAAATTTTGGTGCTAATACACCTCTACCAACCCTTCAGGAAAATCTCTTCTTTATCTGAGCCTCAATACTATTTGCATGAAAAGCTTGCACTTTGGAGCCCCGGGTCTGCCTACAACTCCAACCTCCTACCTACAACTCCATTATGAATATCTATAAAACATAATAGTATTATTTTCTCGCAATATCTTAACAAATACACAGTAACAATGTAAGGAAGTAGGTTTATAATAGCATTATATAATAAGCCCCGTTTTATAAATTGCCCCACTTACTACTTGCCCACATTTCGCTGGTCTAGTGTGAGTGTTTGCGTTTACACTGTTTAGTTATAACTGGTTATAATATATGTTTAATGATGTCTATAATACTAATTTGTAACTCAATGACGTCAGAAACGTAGTAACTATTATATAATCTCTGTCAGAGCGGTCAAATGGATCTGGATGGATTTGGCACAGAGATAGATTATAGTCTAGAATAGCACAAAGGCAGAATTATCCCGTGAAATGGGGCGACAATGGGATAATTATTTCACGGTCCGCCGGCAACCCTGGGGTTATCCTTTCGAGGGCTTACCCGGGGTGGACAACCCGGCAACGGCAACGGACACTTGGGGAGGACACCGTGCGGTTTTAGTCGAGACACGACATAACCACCCCCGCAGGCCGGCGGGGGGGGTATCCGAAGGGATTTCCGCACGTTAAAAAAAAAAACGGGAGTGGAGTCAATAAAGCTAGTAGATCATATTTTTTCACATTTCACATTAATAACATTGACACTTTTACTCCAAATAAACTGTACCAAACAGTAAAGTTATATAAACATTATTCTCTAGGCATAAATAACGCACCTGATAAATATTTCGGTTTATTTATTTTAAGTGCCCGTATGTTTATTTGTAAATTGAAAGCCAATGATCGAGGTGAGTCGAATCTGAATTTTATGGATTAGGAGCATATGGCGACTATCCGATGCATAATTAACAGCATAAAAATGTCGTGCAGTTTTTGTTTCTTCTTAGTCGTCATCATCATCCTACTGCCTTGTCTCATACTTATTTAGGGTCTGCGCAACATGTGTGTTGAATTTTGAATTTAGATTAGGCGTCAAGAGATTAAATCGGCCACTAATATTTTTTTATTTTTGGAATTTGTAATTCCATGTGGAATTACACATGAGTATGCACAAATAAGCACAAAAAATGTAATATGGCGATTATATAGTAGCGTATATAGTCTTCGGCTGGTGTTTAATTGTGATCTTTCAACTATTCAATTAGATGAAGATTCCATTTTACCAAAAATCTTTACATTTGTCAGCATAATTCATATTTCAAATGCTACCATAATTCATTCGTGTTATGAAGGTTTCCTATCAACATTTTAGTTTTACACTTAATACATCAACTGAAGCACGCATAAGTTTTTGTAATTTATTTATAGCTTCGATTCTTGCTTTATATCGCTCTACAACCAATAGTTGTGCGTGCGGCCTATCCTAAATGATTCACAGAATCATAATCCGAGATTTAGAACTCACAGAAATCCAGCTCATTTCTGGGAGTTCTAAATTTTATAAGTTTCTTAGTCAGTTTCTTGTAACAGAACGATTTTATTTGCTTAATGATTTTTAGGGCTAATTCGGCAAATAACTTTAAGTAGAGTATAAGTATAATGCATTATATTAGACGTAATAAAACAATTGATAATGCCAAATAAGTAGTGCAATAGCGAATGATGGACTAGTTAATGAATGGCAAAGATGGAAAATATTTATCAAGTGTAAATGATTGAAAATCATGTTGAATTCTTTTACCAACATCATTAAATCACACTAATATTCCTAAAAAGAAAATTATAATTGAGTGTACTTTCTTTTTAAATAAAATTCATATCAGTCATTTTTTTTAAATAAAATAACAAATTGTTCTTTTTTGTGAAATATTTTCTTTTTCGTTCTGCTGTGGTAATCGAATTTTGTTTTTAATGTTCCGTTTGTGAATAAACAATATATTTGATTTTCGCAACATAAAATTCAAAAAAGTATACAGGGTTTTTTCAAATAAACTTTGAAATAAAATTTGAATCGCCACATTTCTGTAACCACATTTATTAACTTACTACTCTCGATTACCACGGCAGTATTGAAATTAGTATATTCTGTCACATAGCTTTGGGTATAAATATATGGTAAATATCATAACCAGTCCGCAACAGTTTATTTTCCCCTGTCTATTGGTAGACGTGAACGACTGGCATGTGACCTGAATCCGTTCGTTGGATAAATTAACAATGATCCCAGACGTTGCAACCCATTAAATTAGTTTATCAGGGAAAAACCTTATTGTTTTATAACTCTGATTATTTTAATCTTAAATATTTATTTTGAAACATGTGTACTCAGATATTTTGGTAAATAAAAGTTAGTTCAGTGAATCCAATACAGTATTTCATTTCCTATTTTATTTCGGAAGGTTTCTCATAACAAGAAACTAGTACCTAGTCAGTGCTATATATGAGACATATGTTAAGTTAACTAGTATACAGGAAATATTGTACAGGAAATACATAAAGGAGATATATGGTGTGTACAGGGCCCTTCTAACACCTTTTGAGCCCAAGTCAACTTCACTTGCTAGTCGGTGCATCTACTAAACAACGGACGAGACTCTGGCACCGGGTTTCCTCTCGGCGTTGGGAAAAATAATATTATGTGGACCACGGGTTACAAGCTATATTATATATATATATATATATATATATAACTATCGGGAAAGCGGTATGAGGATGATGGCAATGTTTTGTAGCTATCTTGGAATGATCCTGCACTGTTATGTGAATAATTTCTTTTGTGCCTTCTTAACAAGGAATAGATACTACTATAGTACTTCATTCTTAGCTTTCAACGTATAAAACAATGTTCCTGGTATCAACAAAAGGTACTATTGTCCGAGTTCCAGCGTACACTGTTAAAAAACGTCAAAACAAGTTTAATTAACATTTTCACACCACTAACCTAACTCGGTTATTCAAACAAATTGCATAAGATTAATGGTCAGCTGGCCTTGCTAGGAGATTGTACAGCACCACACAACTCACATTGTGAATCATCATTAACCATAGCGTACTAATTAAGTGTATCAGTTAGCGTAGTAATAAGATAAGCACTGTTAATTCTTGAATCCATTTCAAGCTCTAAAATGTTTGGTAGTCAAATTTATCTGTAGTTTTTTTTAGTTAATATGAGGTATCGTGTGAACTGCTCGATAGGTTTACAAACAAGAGGAGTTCCGGGTATATGAGCCCTACCAAGACCCTCGGAGTCAAGCTAACCTCACCTGCCCCCAAGCACACCTGCTTATTGTAGGATGGGACTCTGGCGCAGGCTTTCATCTCGGGGTTGGTAGGTAAGGTAATGGTGCGTATGGCACATAGCACCACCTAATTGTCTAGGTTTAGTTACTTTTTCTTTTTTCTGTCTTCCTTTCTTTCTTCCTTCCTTTCTTTTTAAAAAGGTAACAATTTTATTTCGAGTGGGGTAATGATACGTCCTTTTCTAGCAATGTGCAGACAAAATGAATCTATGTCGTATCGTGACGTCTGCAGGAGAACGGTTCTTGCTTCCCACGACATTTGAACTTGGTAAATGCCATCCCACAGCTACCTACAATTAAGTACATCTATTTTATCCATCTTTGTGAATACGAGATCCAGTAATCTATCCATACTATTATAAAATTGTAAATAAGTTGTGTCTGTACATTGAAGATGTTTAAAAGAAGTACTTGGATTATGTTAAAAAAAAACACGATTCGGAACACAAAAATATTTTTTTGCAATTCTAATCTGTTGGTCTGATAATCTGTTTGTCTGCTTATTAACAGTCTGAAAGGTCTTGGTCAGACTTAAAATCTACCGTAGGTTGCAATTGAAGATATGACCAAAAAATGACAACCGAACTCCGCGCGGGCGGAGCCGCGGGCATCAGCTATTACTAACATATAACAGTGATAAATATACCAAAACATTCTACACAGCGCTCTCTTGATCCAAAATACCTACCTTGTACACTACATTACCTACCTAGCTTGAACTTATTACGAGTTCTAGAATACGGATAAATAAACTTAGATCCGTCGTTTTTTAAGTAGAATATTTCTACATAGAAACACCCAGACGTATGCAAATAAACATATTCACACATACAACTATTTGTTCTGGGCGCGAATTGAACCCGCAACCTTTGATTTAGCAGCCAAATTCTCTATCGTTAGCCAAAGTATTAGCTGTGTGGAGCCGGAAAGAGTCAGCTAATACTCTAGCAGACCCTTTTCGGTTCCATCGTAAAAAAATCCTATAAATTGCAGCAAATTTTACTCATACTAATACTTTGCCTTCGCGCAAGAACAAGTTATAAGTTGACAACGTTTTATTGCTCTGATTTTTTTTCCGACGGGATACAAATTATGCATAAACACTGTTGGATAAAAATGCAACGACCTATCATCCACCATCACCAATCTCCACTCAATCTATCGACTACCAGTTTTTCGAGTTTAACGATCACAACCATATGGATGCTGTTATTATTTACATTCTAGCGTTTGCCCGCGGTTCCGCCCGCGTGGATTCTGATCCCGTTCCTGCAACTCATGGGAACCTATTCCAGGTATAAAAGTAGCGAAGGGATAAAATATAGTATTTTATTATAAATAAATTACCGCGGTAGCCTAGTGGTATGGGTAAAGGACTGCTGAGACGAGGTCTCGGGTTCGATCCCAGGTATTACCATGGCACACACCAATGACTTTTCGATGCTTTTCGAAGTTATGTGTGTATTTATCGCAGGTTTATAAGTGCCCGGTTAATGGCAATAGGCTCGCCACCTATTACATTGGGACCTAAAACATAAACTGGCAAAACGTGGGTGCTAGCACCTCTGCCTACCCCTTCGGGGATATAGGCGTGAGTTTATGTTATGTTATGTTATAATATAACATATCCCTGAACCAAATTCCAGCCAGATCTGTTCAGCTATTTGGGCGTGATTGAGTAACAAACATCCAAATATTTTCAAACTTTCACATTAACAAATACTAGTAGGATAGGATATAATATATTTATATGGTTTATAAGTGTCTGATTGTATATTGAATCTTGTAATCTGTTTGCAAAACCTTTATAGCACAAATCGAAAGGGCATAAACTCACACACAACGCTCTATCAGATATATAATATATCTTAAACTAGCTGTTGCCCGCGACTTCGTTCGCGTTAAGTTCGGAACAGATCAAGGTAGGTTTACTTCTGCAGTAGGTATCGAATCCAACATGTATTTGTTGAGAGGTTTGGATGTAACATCGAAATAAATTCTGCCCGGTTCTTTAATATAATAGCGTGATGACACTAATTATGAAAGCCTTTATTCAACTATATTTTATACATAATACAACAACTTTACTGCTCACCACCTTTAGCTATAGCGTGATGATTTATAGCCTGGATGTTGATAATGTCTGTGTTCTACCGAACTGCAAAGTTTTGTGAAGATCTAATTTGTAGAAATAATGCCATAATCAATAAATACTTTTTGATCGGGCCTACTCTGCTGCTCTTATCAGACCCATAATTCAATGTAAATGCAAAATTTCAAGTGAATCTGTTCAATGGTTTTCAAGTAATAATAATAACAATAAAAACATATTTATTTTCTCACCACAATACCTATAGGTTTCAAAAATTTGAGTTGACTTGAACATAGTGTACAATTCTTTATGTGGGAGACTGGTGCCTAAACTAGATAGGATCCTGTATTTCAGGTCACCAGTACAATCCCCATCTAGGGTACTGAACAATATCTACTAATATTTGCGCTGCAACCTCTGAGTAGATAGGTAAGTACATTTATAAAATTATATGAATCAAAGTACAACTGTAATACTATAATATTATTCTTGGTAATGTCGGGGTTAGTATGTGTGTGTTTGTGGTGTGTGTGTTTATGTGTGTTTGTGTGTGTGTGTGTGTGCGTGTGTGTGTGTGTGAGTGCGTGCGTGTGTCTGTGCGTGTATGTGTTCGTATGCGTGTGTGCATATTTGTGTGTGTCACCTCATACGGGTACTGTTAGGAGACATTCTATACTCTCATAGTCTAACCTCATAATCCATTCACTGGTCTTTTTAGGGTTCCGTACCTCAAAAAGAAAAAACGGAACCCTTATAGGATCACTTCGTTGTCCGTCCGTCCGTCCGTCCGTCCGTCCATCCGTCCGTCTGTCAAGACCGTTTTTCTCGGGAACGCGTGGAGGCATCAAATTGAAATTTATAGCTAATACTCAGTTCTACTGTTCCTTGGAGCTGTGAAAAAATCAAACTTCTAAGCCAAAGAAATCAAAAGATACAGCCGTTTATGCCGCAAATTTCCGCACATTTTCGAATCAAAACCTACAGGGTACCGTGAACTTAGAATCTTGAAATTTGGTACGAAATAACGTCTTATAGTACAGATAAAGGAAAAATTGCGAAAACCGTAAATTTTTTTTAAGTTACTACTTCTTTTCTCATGAACGCATAAAGGTATTAAATTGAAAATACTACTACTCTTACTTATATACCTACAGGTTTATACGGAACCCTCGGTGTGCGAATCCGACTCGCACTTGGCCGGTTTTTTTTTGGAAAGTGATCTGTTGAGCGTGTAGAGAGCTAACGTTTTATTTATGTTGTTGTAGAGATAGCCTCCGAGAAAACAGAAAAACTGGTTTGTGAATTGATTTCTGAAGGAGTCCAGTGTGCGATTAACCAGATTAAATCGCCTCCTGTTTGTGAGTGAAGTAGCCCTGTAGCTCAGCAATGAATGTTGTTTGGTTATGACGTGGAGAACGACTAGTTGGTGTACAGACAGTACTTTGCACTTCTCGTAAAGCTCCAGTGTGGGATGTCGATAGGGTAAGAAATATGATACCTTAAGTAACGCTGGCTGGGCTCTTTCCACTTGGATCATGGTGGACTTGTCTGCACCACCCCAGGTTGTGATACAGTAAGTTATTAGTGATTGGCATAGAGCCAAATATACTGTCTTTCTTAAATATTCATCCGCTGCATGTCTGAGGTTTTTAAAAACAAATATTAGTGTGCAAATTTTAGATGTGAGGGTTTCAATGTGCAGATGAAAATTCAAGAAAAGATCCAGCAATATACCAAGATATTTAATGGAAGAAGTCCTTTGGAGATGTGTACATGGACATTTTGTGTTGTGTGGAGGTGTGCATGTATGTAGTATAATAGGTAGCGCAAGCGTCGAGTGAAGAGCACTATTCCGAATGGCGAATGGTATATATTTGGTTTTGTCAGCGTTTAGCGTTAGGTAATTGTTCCTTAACCATTTCGTTACAGTGTCTAGCCCCAATTGAGCGTGTTCATAAACATTTGTCCATGAGTCGGAGTGAAAAATGAGGGCAGTGTCATCTGCAAAGGTGAATATATTTCCCTGTGGTAGATTCGTGATGCACAGATCGTTAATATAGATAAGAAATAAAGTCGGAGAGATAACAATGCCTTGAGGCACTCCGTGCGTAACAGGCAGTTGTGTGCTAACGTATATATCTATTTTAACACTCTGTGCACGATTACTGAGATAGTCTGCGAAGAGTTTTAGTTGATCACCCCTTATTCCAATAAACTCCATCTTCTCTAAAAGGATAGAGACAGAGACAATGTCGAAGGCTTTAGCCAGGTGTAGGAAGATGCCCAGTACTTTTTGACCATCGTCTAGTTTCCTCACTATGTGGTCGGTTAAGTCATGGAATGCGTCGCTTGTAGACCTTCCAGCACCAAAACCGTATTGAGAAGGTGAGATAATTTGGTTTTTATCAAGATACATTGTTAATCTAGAGTAAATAGAATCTTAGATAGTGAGGGCAAAACAGCCATGGGCCTGTAGTTGGTGACTTGATCTCTGTCTCCAGCCTTATAAATAGGATGTATTAAGGATTTTTTAAATGTTTTGGGGAATATAACAGAGGTAAGGGACAGGTTACAGACATGTGTTAATGGGGGATAAATAGCACCCTTATTTTGTTTGGCAACATCTGTAGGGATGTTATCTCAGCCGACTGCGGAGCCACTACGCAAGGAGTCCACTATTGCACTCACTTATCTCTCGTCTGTAGGAAGTAAAACCATTGAGTTTAATGGGAGCTTAGTGTACAATTTGATTTTGTGTGTGTATTTTTTATATTTTCAGCCAGCTTTTTCTCAATGTTGACAAAATAATTATTAACTGTTTCTACTGCTTGATAAGGCGAAGAGGCGAGTGAGAGCAGGTTGGAGGAATTTACTTTCGCTATAGATCTACCGGTAATTTTATTGATTGCCTGCCATAACCTCTTATTATTTTTCCCTGCATTCGTTAATTCGCTAGTTTCATGTTCCCTTCTGACCTTTTTAAGGATATTATTACATAAGTTTCCCTTACATAAGTATCTCGTGTAAGACACCTGGAGGATTTCATTATTTGGTGACTTTTTCAGTTGTTTGTGCATGTTATCTCTATGTCTCATGCACCAAATGAGTCCAGGCGTAATCCATGGCTTTAGAATCTTTTTATGATTTGGTGATTTAAATACTGTGTTATTTGAACTTAAAATATCTCTGATCGAATTGACGAGAAAATCAGCTGCGATATTCGGGTCTTAAAACATAACATAACATAACATAAACTCACGCCTATATCCCCGAAGGGGTAGGCAGAGGTGCTAGCACCCACATTTCGCCAGTTTATGTTTAGGTCCCAATGTAATAGGTGGCGAGCCTATTGCCATTAACCGGGCACTTATAAACCTGCGGTAAATACACACATAACTTCGAAAAGCATCGAAAAGTCATTGGTGTGTGTCATGGTAAAACCTGGGATCGAACCCGAGACCTCGTCTCAGCAGTCCATTACCCATACCAATAGGCTACCGCGGCTTTATTCGGGTCTTGCATGTTATAAATTTGACTAAAGTCATAGTTATTTAGGTCTAGGGATATTTTATCATAATTCATGCGGTGCATGATACTAGCGGTCTTCCGTTTAGGCGCATTTTTTTGTAGGAACAACATTGAGACATAGTGGTCAGTAAGAGTTATGTGTCCAACGAGAGCTTTTGCTGGATGTGTTGTTTTTAGAATAATGTGATCTATGCATCTGTCTGCTCGAGTTGGTATCGTGTGGGATGGTAAGAGGCCAAGCCGAGCAATGCTCGGACAATAACCTGCAGACAGACAAAAATTCTAAAAATCACCGGCATCGGTTTCACTCCTAGAACACAGTTCAATAATTTTTTGAAAACAAGTTTAATGTACAGTTTTCACTATTGATGAAAATCAACCTCCAAGTAACCCGAGGCAGCTAAATGTAGTGGAGGAACAGGGTATGATGTTCCTCCAATACAAAGGGATCCTCCGACCAGGCAAGGTGATCACGCCTGGCGGGCCGCGGCCCTACGTTTGTCGTTGGGATGTTGTATATATATGTTATACCAGCGCGCGAACTTCACTTTCGCGATTCAGGATTGGTAGTGACGTAGTATCGATTTTTAAGTTAAAATGCCACACCCGTCGTACACCACATTATTGTGTGTATTCAATATCATGGAAGCGTAGATATTATTTATTTTTCATGATCAAAGACGAAAACTGTAATATGTATTCCAACCATGCAATAAAACGCGGTCTCCCCAAAAAAGGGATGCAAAACATAAGTTGACGTCATTCAAGGTCATATTTTTTTATTCAACTTATTTTAGGCTACGCAACCTCCATTTTGTTTAATCTTCATGGTCGTAATACAACTTACAATTTACTGTAGACTGAGTCTTTTATTCTCAGTCTACGCAATTAAAAAATACAGACAACCTGTCAAAGTGCAAAAATATGACATATTGACACTCAAAGGTAAACAAATTCAATTTTAATAATCGATTGCACTAAGGAGGTTTAATACCGCATAAAATGCCACACCCGTCGTACACCACATTATTGTGTGTATTCAATATCATGGAAGCGTAGATATTATTTATTTTTCATGATCAAAGACGAAAACTGTAATATGTATTCCAACCATGCAATAAAACGCGGTCTCCCCAAAAAAGGGATGCAAAACATAAGTTGACGTCATTCAAGGTCATATTTTTTTATTCAACTTATTTTAGGCTACGCAACCTCCATTTTGTTTAATCTTCATGGTCGTAATACAACTTACAATTTACTGTAGACTGAGTCTTTTATTCTCAGTCTACGCAATTAAAAAATACAGACAACCTGTCAAAGTGCAAAAATATGACATATTGACACTCAAAGGTAAACAAATTCAATTTTAATAATCGATTGCACTAAGGAGGTTTAATACCGCATAGTTTTTAAGCAAGGTTTTATAACCGCATGTTGAATTAATTCTGATGAAAAATATTTTGCAACACCCTTTTATCATTTTAGGGGTTGAATATTATAAAACGATGAAATACGTGTTTAGATAGTCTTCTAAAGAATATAAAAGTCTAGTTTCAACTTGATTAGACGAAGAAAACACATTTTTCCATACAAACTTTGCACCCCCTTAGGGGTTGAATTTTCAAAAATCCTTTCCCAGTGCAAATGATGAATGAGTGCATTGAATGATGCAAAATTTCATGGTTCTAGACCCAGTGATTTCAGCTGTGCGTTGATCGATCAGTCAGTCAGTTTCTGCTTTCATAATAAAGATTGAATTGATACCGTTAATATTATATCTTTCATTTTAATATTCTCTCATAACTGTAATAGTACCTGAAACAGTGTAATAAACCGCACGTTATATAAACCCATTATGAACTACTTAAAACAAGCTTATTTTTTTATCGGAAAGTACTGTATCTATAGTTAGGTAGATTAGGTCTAAATTATATTATCATCATCATCTGAACTTTGTTCCCAGTAGCATCCGAGGCCTTCAGCTTTCTCCTTCTTGTGATTTGGCTTATTTTTTAATTGAGCAACTATCGTCTGACCGTCTGACCTCCCTACCCTGAAACAAAAGTCTGCCAGAGCCTCGTCCGTTAATCAGTAAGCGTACGGACTAGCAGGTCAGGTTGGCTTGGGCTACGAAGCCCAAGCCAACCTGACCTGCTAGTCCATTTCAGGGTAGGGAGGTCTGGCAGACGTTTGTTTACCTTTGAGTGTCAATATGTCATATTTTGCTTAGATCCTGAAGGGGCCCCAATACAACCCGTTGGTAAATTTACCTATTCAGATTACCAGTGTTGTGACCAAAACTGTTATTTCAGGTGTTGACACGAGATTCCGTGACCGTAGCTGTAGACGCGGTGGTCTACTATCGAATCAAAGAACCATTGAATGCAGTTGTAAGAGTTGCTGACTACAGGTACCTTCCTCTCATTACTTCTCTATTGATGGAATGGTTCCAAAATCTAATGGCAAGGCTCGATATAACCCAATTCTTCCGTAATAGACAAAGAAAAACCTAACTGTGCCAACAAATAATTCATACATGCTTTTTTCAAAATTGCAGTGCATCCACGCGTCTTCTAGCAGCAACGACGCTCCGAAATGTCTTAGGCATGAGAGACCTGGCCCAATTGCTATCTGATCGAGAAGCTATCAGTAGATTGATGCAATCAAGTCTAGATGAAGCTACAGACCCCTGGGGCGTTGAGGTGGAGAGGGTAGAAATGTAAGTATACAGCAACTATTAAACTAAAATATCCGCCTCATCGAATAAGTGGCTATTTGCCCGATACTGCACCTACATGAATAACATAACATCGCTTCCGGAAGCAACTCAATGTTCATCGATTATAAGCCCTAGATAATTTGTTTAGTTAATTTTTGATAACTTGTGTTGTTTAACCTACTTTTATTTGCCCATTGATGGCTTAAATGCACAGTAAAACTCGAGTGAGTGCAAGTGGTATTTTATGTAAGCTACTACTTTATAATGCATCTTCTATATTTAAAAAAACCGCCTACCTTCGAAATATTCATCCATTCTGAGTCACTCTACTACTCGTGTACCAACGTAGTATTTTTATTATCTAAATTTCATGCATTTTCTTTAATCGAGGGAAGATTTTTTAGGCATCCTTCTTTTTGGAATAAGTTCCTAGACTTTATAGTGAATTCTGTTTAATAATATTTTATGTAGCAGTTTTAAAATCTTCAATTATTAATATCATGATTCAGAAAAGATGTACGACTACCGGTACAGCTACAAAGAGCGATGGCTGCAGAAGCTGAGGCGGATCGTGAAGCTCGAGCCAAGATTATAGCTGCAGAGGGAGAAATCAAAGCATCCAAGGCTTTAAAGGAAGCATCACTTGTTATGGTTGATAATCCCATGGCTCTCCAGGTAAGATAATCAACTGTGGAATACTTACATGATATTACAATCATTTTGATATTGTTGTGGCCAAAACTGAAGTGAAGTTGGTAGTGCACTAACGAACAGATGCGTTTTCTGTTATTTATGAGAAAAATACTTGGGATAGGATTGACTCATAAGCAATGTTAAATCCACCTTTAATTCTAAATTGATCAGAACTTTTTAATAAAAATATATTTTGAATTTGTTTCAGCTCCGATACCTCCAGTCACTCAATACGATCTCGGCAGAAAAGAACTCGACAATAATCTTTCCGTTTCCTTTGGATTTCTTAAGAACTTTCATAGGTGGACCCGGATCAAGTTCACAGCAACCAATACAGCATGTATAATGACAAACAAATATTTTCTAGTCAAGTACCTTGTAGTTAATATAAAATTGTTGCAAATGTTTATTTGAAGTTTAAATTTTGAGCGTCGAATATTATAGACGGCTTTATCCCGCTAATGGGTCCTGCTGTAATTCCACGTGCCTAGGCAAAGTGTATTGCCTAGTGTGGGTATTTCCAGTAGAAACTTCTAGCCAAAGTTATGTTATGCTGGATAAACTGTACTCGTAGCACTGCAGGGAAGACGCGTGCTTCTAACAGTCGCTCCCGCAAAAGCAAAAATTAAGAAAAAGAGACGAAGACACAAGCTTTGGATGCAACCAGGACTAATGGTATTATACTGATGATAGATTAATCTTGACTACTCAATTACGAAGTAATGTTGTACACTAAAATGTCTGTGTTACTCTCGTGTTTTGTAGATGTACCATCGGCTCTGTTTTCTTTTTCATCATAGAGCGTAGACAGTCATAGAGTATGAATTTGCTTTTTTAATGTTATCATATCTGTCATCGTATCATGATTACATTCTCTTTGACTGTCATACACAGCTGTCTTACTCATGTTTATTTTGCCAATAAGTTAAATTGAATTTTAGTGGGCATACAATGTCGGGCAAGTCAACACCAGAGCCAATATTATCAGGTAGGTACATTATAGCTTATACTCGGTCTCATACAGTTACATGGCCACATGGAAGAAAAAATATCTAACACGATTTTTAACTCTTCCAGGATCTAATTCAACGACTAAAATAGAAAAACTAATCATTGTGCTTGCTGTTGTGGCAGTAATTATATTTCCTTTATTACTGCTCGCCTGTTTTCGGGTGAGCTTATTATGACTTTAGATTATTATTATCTACTAAATTTATATTTACCAGGACCGCTAAGGGCCGAGTTAACCTGGCTCTGACTGTTTATATGATTCTCATACTGATTTCAGGTTATTCCACAGTATAAAAAAGCAGTTGTACTACGCTTTGGGAGAATAAGATCCGACTCGCCAGCTGGTCCAGGAATAGTGTGGATTCTACCACTCACCGATGAATGCACGATTATTGATCTAAGAACACAATCATTCCATTTACCGCCGCAACAAGTAATATTTACATAATACAATAAGGTTGCTCAGCAAAATCGTACGCGTGTCGTTCGTGAAACTACAGACAAGTCCGTAGCGGCGTGTCGGAGCCGATGTTTCGATACAAACCGACACGCACCAGCACCATGTGCATCACGCACATGGTGCTGGTGCGTGTCGGTTTGTCCACGGTGCGTGATAATCACGCAACGTGGAAAGCTGTCTTAATTTTTTTCCGCTTATAAATAGTAGTTAGTATTACAGTTACATTACAGCGCACGCGGACCCAAGTTGGCCACTGGAAAGAAAATTTGGCAAAATGGGGCTATACGAGTAGGTACATATTGATCAGTCGCAATTGCCCTGCAATTGCGAGGCCTAATCCCAGTTCATTCCACGTTCCACCTATACTACCGAGGACCTGTGTAGGACAACGGCAAATGTTGTAGCTGTAGACAAGATTTGGGCCGACAAAATTAAGAAAATCATCATCTTGCCATTGACTCTAAGAAGAAGTTCAATATCGACCTGAATGCGCTACCAGCTGAACTAATGACGACCTCCACACCCTTCATAAACTCTAACTTTTGAAAGTCGGATGAGGCAGCGTATCAGCCTAGTATAAGCAAATTCCAGGCTCGACCTTTTACTGTTTGGCACGTGGACATAATTTTTCGGAGATTCCGGGATTCTCATCCTAGATAACAAAACGCTATGTGGCTTTAGTTTTTTAGATTCAAATACAGTAACTTGGTTGTGCCTTCGATAAGTGGTATGGTACCTATACCTGGGTTTCTCGAGGATATAAAAGAATGTGACTTAGAATAGTGGTTTAAAAATAATGAAAATCTTAAATTGTAGTGCTAATATTTTCCCATCGTAAAAAAGCGGGCAGTATCGCTCAATATAAATGTTAAATGGCTTTAGTGACACTGCTGTCGGTCTTCCCTCCCTTCCTTTCCTTATACTCATTTCGTTCTCCTCTTTTTCCCACACAGTTAGCAATGTACAAGTGGCACCACTTATCTTACGAGCAATCATAAGTCTCGGTAACCGCTAACACTTCATGTGGGCGTAGTGGCCGTTTTCCACATGAGTAGTATGAAATACAAATATATAGATCTCGTACCGTGAACTAAAATAAGAAAGAAAAAAAGAGTTCATCAGGGGAATAATCGATTTTGGCACTGACCCTATTATATTTCAGATTCTAACGAAAGATTCAGTAACGGTAACAGTTGATGCAGTTGGCTACTTCCACGTATTGCATCCACTTCATTGTTTATTAAAGGTCCAATATCACAGGTAACATTTCTGCAAACTGATGTAATGTTAAGTTATTGTCTTAATGGGTACCTATGTTTTTAATGTTTTTTTGTCATAATGGGTATAACTTATTAACCTTAGCCATAACCATTGATATAGATCCACTTCTACTACAAAGATCTTAATTAGATTGCTTAACGTGAAATGAAGGTGTATCTATCTACGAAGCCCAAGCTAATCTCACCTGTAAGCCGATACACCTTCTGATTAATGGAAGAGGCTCAGGCTTTCCTCTTGAAGTTGGCAGTTTAGACGGCAGTTAGCACCCGTAAAACCCGTCCAAGTCAAATCAAAAGGAGGAGTAAGCAGACCCTTGTTTCCGTGGTGAAAGTCTAAGATGCAACCGGAAATAAGACGCTATCGCTGTCACTGTTGGTGGCATAAAACCTTACATATCGGGGTACACCAGGGATCAGTGCTTAGTCTGTTTCTGTTTGGCGTGATATTAGACGTTCTGTCGGACAGCATCAAAAATTCAGATGAACAACCTCGGTGGTTGTTCATGTATGCTGATGATATCGCTCTGGCGGACGCGGGCATGGGCAGATTGGTGCGACGTGTGAAGATGTGGAAGGGGGCGCTTGAGAACGGTGGTCTGAAACTTAATGTGACGAAGACTGAGGCGTTGAACTCAACAGATCCCACACCCGTCCGCATAGGTGATGACTTGTTCGAGCACACAGACCGAGTTAAGTAAATGATGATCTGTACTTCACACGACTACTGACATCGATTGCGACGTCAAGGCACGCATTGCCGCTGTATGGGCCAATTGGCGTGAAATAACTGGTGTCATCTGTGGCCCCAAAATGCCGGTTATGTTGAAGGGGCAGGTCTATAAAACCATCATAAAGCCTGTCCTTTTACACGGCTGTGAGGTGTAGCTATTGCTGGAACGACATAAGCAGGAGCTGCGTGTCACGAAAATGAATATGCTGCGATGGATGTACGGAGTCACGCGTTTATATCACGTGAGGAACTCCCGCATCCGCGGCAGCCTCCATGTCCATGACATTGCAGATAAAATGCAGGAGTGTCGCGTTCGCTGGTGCGGCCACGTTTTGCGGATGCCGCCTGACTACGTGGTTAACAAATATCCATGGTGGGGGAGACCCAAGAAGTGCTGGTTTGACGTCATAAGCGATGACATGCGTGCCAATGGTCTCACTACCATGGATGCCCTAGATCGTGTGAAATAAAGAAGGAAAAGAAGGAAAGCGGATCCCGGGCTCCGAGATGTAGACTTCGGATGCAATCGAGAGAACACATACAACGCTCAGATGATGATTATGATGAAGATGATACAACGGAAAATAAGACTAAGATGATGATGAATATGAATATTAGCAACGTAAAATTATTAAAGATAATACATTCTATGTAAAAATGAACGATTAACCTAGGCATTTTAAAGACAACATTACACACTATTTACAACATTACCAAACTGACTGTCACGTAAAAATCAAGACTTTAATACATACTACCTTCCTCAGCTTCCTCAGACAAAAACCCATCTGATATTAACGTAATTCAATTACGTTCATTGCAGACTCTCTATGGAATTAATAGCTATTTCTATGTTAAGGAATGTTCTTGGTCAGTATACGTTAGCAGAAGCTTTGGCTAGTCGGCAATCTATGAGTGCTAAAACTAAAGAGGAGATTGACTCAGTAGTTAATGATTGGGGCATACTCATCGAAAGACTGGAAATGTAAATATGCTACTTTCATCTTTTGCCATAAGATAATGAAAATTCTCTGCCTTCCCAATTTGGCTATATATGTAGGGTTGGGCTGGATCGAGAAGGTAAGTGCTACCATTATTTCAATATTGGGCATTGTTCAGTGATAGACTATTAGGTAATTGATCAGCAATATCATTGTATTTATATTTATGGCAGCAATTCATATTTGAAAAGCCTATTCCTGAAATTATTTTTCGTTATCGTATTCAGAGTCATCAATAAGCAGTCTTACAGATGAATTATTGAATTTTTCACACTTTCGTTTCCAAAAATAAAGAGAGGCAGGGATGCAGCCATTTATTAACATATCTTCGTATCGCGGCCGTAAAATCATGAATGCTTGCACCCGAAGAAAAAGTAATGCCGTTATCCTTTAATTGGCGTTAAAGCTTGTATGTATGTAGGTATATCCTGAAATTAATCACTAAGTACTGAGTATAAGATTTTGACCCTCAGCTCGTATAATCAGTAATTGGTACGTCATTATTTTTTAGAAAGAACATATTACTACCATTTGACCTTCAAAGAGCCATGGCTGTAGAAGCAGAAGCCACACGCCTAGCTAAGGCGAAATTGATTGAAGCAGATGGTGAAATAAAAGCAGCGGAAAATCTTCGGGAGGCATCTAGATTAATAGCGGCGAACCCACAGGTCATGCTGGTAATAAAACTTAATGCAATATTAAAGCTATTTGCTATTTTAGGGGCATATATTTAGGAAACATGAAATTTCTTCAGCAATTGTCTGATGTCTATAATGACCTCATAAATGAAATTGGCAATAACGTTAGGATGAATCATCTTAGCAGCGCCACCTTTACCAGCTCTTTTCATTCGTTTGCGCGCGGTTGTCGAGTACATGGCATGAGCTGGATTACCGTGTCGCTCAATTTCTTGTAGGTCATGGCAACCTTAAGAGCAAACTGCATTGATTGAAATTAGTTAGTCACAATTGTGTCAATGTTCAACACCTGATTCCAACTGCAAGCCAGCAACTGCTCATCTAATCTTTTTACAATCAATACCTACTACGCTTGTTTCGCCTAGACGACAAATAACGGCAATGAATAAAATAACATGCACACAACAGGTCTTCCAAGACTCTAAATATTTATCTTTCTTCTACAGTTACAATAATAAAGTTTTCTGAGATCTTCACACATGCTTGTTTCAGTTAAGATATCTGCAATCATTGAATTATATAGCTTCACAACAGCAAACGTCAATCATTTTTCCATTTCCAATAGAAATTCCCGAGAGGCTTAAAGGGCAGAGTACATCTCAGCAATGTAGTGAAAGTATGGAAGACGAAAAAATACAAACAGAGCCAGAGGTCCATAAATGTAAGTATTTGTAAATGCATGAATTATTTGAGTTTTCTATTTTTACGTAAACGTTAGATACGTTTCGTGCAATGTATTTAGTATTGTCTGGAATCCACAACTGACATTTTAAATATTAGTTAATATTTTAGATGCTGACATGTAAAAAGTCCGTTTATAGACCTGCATCTGCAAAATGGGTGGCTTGCCCAGCTAGTCTTACCAAACGTTTGCAGATTTACCTGCTGGCTAAAAAAAAAATTCTTGTGGTTTGTGATAGTTGACCCCACCAGATCAGTAATTCCTTTCAGGGTAACTGTTTACGCTTCTACAACAAGCTCCCTAGTCAAATGAAGGATTTACATCTTCATAAATTTAAAAGTCAAGTTAAACTAAACTTTGCTAAAAAAGTTATTATAAAATTTTAGAATATTTAGACAACAAACAAGCATGAATATGAACTGTTTGCTATCTCACTCTGCTACTCATATAAAATATTGTAATTAAATAAAGTTGTAAATAGACAAAAAAACGGCCGCGTTTCGAACCGGTGGTCCATTTGCTAAACATTAGTTTACTTTTTTTGACGTTTTGTAAGTTCCGTTATAATGGTCTATATAGAATAAATGATTTTTGACTTTGACTTTGCCTCCAAGGTCCTCCCAAGAGTCGAGGTGCCAGTTTATGAAACAGCGTGAATACAATGCATCGTTAGTCCTGTGTACCAACGAGAAACTGAAGCGTGAGTGCATCTTACTTTGTAGCCTGTTAGCACCAGTACCAGCTGATGGATAACTACTAAGCCAAAGGCGTCAGTTTTCGGCTATCAACTTAAATCATCGAACTCGCGTCATAGTCACTGTAGCGCTTTCCATATTTTTTTTATAACAACACTATCTTTGTTGTAGCTGACGAACTATTTTGTTCTGACTTGATGAATTTCAAACGGATTCACTTCCATTGGCACTTTCCCGGAGTGCCACTGTTTTTTCTCTCATTAAGCTAGTGACTCATTCTACCATCTGCAATAACTACTTAGTGTAGTCCTGGATGAAACTCTTATGGGATTAGGACGAAACCGAGGTAAGGACCATAACGGCCTGAGTAACCATTTTTCTGGAACATCTTGATGTACACAAGCAAAATATGTAATAATAAAATCGTAACGAGGTTAAAACTGTACATTGAATCTTTTCTGCTTGTCTGCTTTTTATTATCGATGTCCGAGCATCACATGAAAACCACTGAACAGATTCATCTGAAATTTTGCATAAACATTCTTCTAGGGTATGGTAATAAACTGCGCTATATATCATCACACTATATATAAGTGTGATAGGAGCAGCAGGGGAAAATCGACTAAATTTATTATTGATCATGCCTTTATTATTACAAAGCAGATCATCACGAAATTTTGCAGTTCGATATATGTTCAACGTTCGGAATATAAATCATCATGCGATGGCTAAAAGGTGATAAGCAGTTAAATATGAAATTTCTAAACTACGTGTAAAAGATAGAGATTTCACCTTTGTTAATAAATATCATCACGCTATTAGGGAAGGGAACCCGGTAAAATTAATATCAATTTTACCTGTAAACATAGAGAGCTATATCTTTATGATAAATGATTGAAAACATGACGATGAAATAGCTAACCTAATACATGTTAGGTTCGAAATTGCAGAAGTAAACATACCTTGATCTATTCTGAATTTAACGCGAACGAAGTCGCTGGCAACAGCTAATAAATTAGTTGCAATTAAAACTACATAAGTAAATTGCAAAATTTTGGTAAGTTCAGGCTGAAATTGAAGAATTCAAGTGAGGGCCTTCAGAACCACATCGCTGAAAGGGAATCGATTGAGAATATCTTTTGTTTGAAGCTCAAGTTATCCTAGAGAGCACTTGAGATTTCCAAAATATCACCATCTGAAGAGGAATCTGAAGCAAATAAAGGTTCTTGCTGTAACTATCTCAATAATATCTATTAGGCTACCAACCATAAATCTACCATCCTTCAACCGATTACATGAAATAGCGTGAGTTTAGGGATACATTTATATTTTATCCTGCCTATTCACCTAATTTATATGGCACCTATATCAGCGGACCCATCTGACTTCACACCGCTAACACGGGGGTATTTAAGGAAATACCCCCGCGTTAGCGGTGTGAAGTCAGATGGGTCCACTGATATATGTATAATAAATAAGCTGAATAAAAGTCACCCAATAAGGATTGGGTGACTTTTATTCAGCTTGTCGCGGGATTTTCTGTCTGAGCTTACGCGTACGTTCACTGATAACTGACAAATGGCCACCAAGACCAGCTAGCAGGTGTGCATACGTATTAGAGTTAACGGGATATTTACCATGTGTTTTTAAGAGTGTCCAATATTTCGGCACTGTTGCAAGCGCCATGATCACGGAGGAACTGAAGAGGCGGTTAACGGTGAACGAGTTTAAGAGTAAATATATCGATCTACCCTCTTTCGTACTCGTCTCTAACGCGCAAACCACTACCACTGGTCTCACTACACAGTCGAACTCGATCACGATCGCGACACACGACGCTTACCGTATCTACTCGCGAATTTGTTTTGGCTTGTTCCCGGTTATTTTTGCACAGACGGACCACTGGATGCCAGACGTTCGGCAATTGAAACCCATCCTCACGATTGAAATTTCTGTGCTTTTTTATATCTATCGCTTCCCTAACCAATCTTGGTATGTAGTGGCGTTCTGTCGAGAGCATCTGAGGGTTATGTAACTCAATCCAGTGGTCGGTACCGGACTCCAATAGGTGTTCAGCGATTGCAGATTTTTGCGGTTCATTGTTTTTGACTGCCCTGATGTGTTCTTTGATTCGGCACGTGACCGTTCTTTTGGTTTGTCCTATGTAAGAACTGCCGCAGGTACAGTCAATCTTGTACACTCCCGGCCTGTCCAGTGGAAAACTATCCTTGGGTGTGCGTAGATATTGTGACAGCTTTTTAAAAGGAGTGAAGATAGTTTTGACGGAAACCTTCTTCAGGATGTTAGCGACCTTATCTGTCACTACTTTGATGTAGGGTAAAAAAGCTGAATGTCTTTCCACCTTATAGTCAGGGAGCTTGTTCGAGCGCCCCTTCAGTTCCTCCACCAACACATGGTAAATATCCCGTTAACTCTAATACTTATGTAAGTGACCATGATAGTTTAAATAGCTATATAGGTGTGCATACATTGCGAAAGGGCTCACGCTTCACGGTCACATGGCAACTCTATGGGCAACCTTACACCCCGGCGTCTTAATACCCGAGACGGCGTGCGGTTTTAGTCGGTTCAAGCCCGACATAACTACCCCCACTGGCCGGCGGGGGGGTATACGAAGGGATATCCGCAAGAAAAAAAAAAGGTATGCATTCATTCAACGTACATACCTACACTACTTGATCCCATACATTTTATTTCGGAGAAAATAAGTGGTGTCTGTTGATTCTAGGATCTTGGACCATATAATTTCATAGCTACATACATACAGGTTATTCCCTTTTCTAATTTTATTGACCTTCCTAAAAAATTTTAGGACCTCGGTCACTTTGGCAATAAAAAGAGAAGAACGAAGATTAAAAAATTGCAGTAATTCGTTTATAATATGTTCAATCTCATTTGCTGTACAGCATCAAATTAATATTCCATTATCTATAGTTCCTGCCATAAAACATAATCGTAGACATAAATAACCTTGTCATCATTTTTGTCAAATGTCAATTATCTTTGTAATGTAATATAATAGTTCTTATTATAGTCCTGCTATAATAATAAAGTTCTTAGTGCTTGGCTTTAACACCACCTTGCAATAATTCTATATCTAAAGTATCTCGATTAAATAATAACCATAATTCCGAGAATCAAGTTAGACGAATAGTTCGCAATGAGTGTGTATAGCCAAAATCAGGGCGCTCTAAAGAAATTGGGCAAAGGGGAATTAGAGTACGCCAATGTAGGATTGTCACAAACCAACCAACTAACAAAAGGTCTGCTCTTTAATTTCATATTTAAAATACTGAAAATAGTTATGTACCGTACGGCCGTACCCGTCAATCTTAAAAATAAGACCGGGGACCTTGCTGACTGCACTAACTACAGGCCCATTTCACTAGCTACTGTAATTTCGAAGGTGCTGGACAGTGTGCTTAATACGCAATTAAACAAGTACATGGCACTACATGACAATCAGTTCGGGTTTCGACAGGGGTTATCTACGGAAAGTGCTGTGCTGGGTCTTAAGCACACTATCCAGTACTACACACAGAGGGAGACTCCTGTTTACGCCTGCTTTCTGGACTTATCCAGAGCTTTTGACCTGGTTTCATACGACATCCTTTGGGGGAAGTTAGAAAAACTTAATGTTCCTACTGAACTAACAAACATCTTAAAGTTCTGGTATGGGAACCAGGTCAATAGCGTACGATGGTCTGGGGCCTTATCTCGTCCATATGGATTGGAGTGCGGTGTAAGACAGGGGGGGCTGACTTCACCAACGCTCTTCAACCTGTATGTCAATGACCTAATTGGTGAGCTCAGCAGCACCAGGGTCGGGTGCTACGTGGATGGTGTCTGCGTCAATAATATCAGTTACGCGGATGACATGGTGCTGCTGAGTGCATCAGTATGTGGCCTTCGCAAATTAGTTACTCGATGTCAGGAGTATGCTGAGACTCACGGCCTGACTTATAATTGTAAAAAGTCGGTCGTGATGGTATTTCAAGGAGGGGATAGGAACCTTGAGTCTGTGCAGCCTGTTTCACTGTACGATACTCCACTGCAGAGAGTGTATAGTTTTAAATATCTCGGGCATATGTTAACCCCCCAGCTCAGTGATAACCTAGACATTGAGCGAGAACGGAGGGCGTTGTCAGTGAGAGCGAACATGCTGGCTCGCAGGTTTGCACGCTGTTCGCTTCCTGTAAAACTCACGCTTTTTCGTGCTTACTGTACTACGTTTTATACGTGCAGCCTGTGGGCTAGATATACTCTAAGCTCGTACAACGCCCTTAGAGTTCAATACAATAATGCGTTTAGGATGCTGATAGGGCTGCCCCGCTTCTGTAGTGCTTCGGGGATGTTCGCCGATGCTCGTGTGGATTGTTTCTATGCCACAATGAGAAAGAGGTGCGCATCCCTGGTGCAGCGGGTGCGGGCCAGCACTAACAGCATCCTAAGAATGATAGCAAGTAGGCTAGATTGCACATATATGAGTCACTGCGGTGCTATCTCCCATGGGATGTACCGCCGGTGATTCAAAAATTATAATGTAGTGTACTAACATAGTTTTTAAGTCTTACTAACATTTTGAGTCAATGGTCACTTGAATAAAAACAATTTATTATTATTATTATTATTAAAGATTCAACCAAATCCGAGCGCTAACCCTTTCGCATCCTGAGATTACACTTTCCACTGTCCGCTTTCCCGAATCCTAATTTGATTAATCTAGGCTTTTAGAAGAGAGACTGCCGTCTGACCCCCTCGACCTCGAGAGAAAAGCGTGCCCCAGAGCCTCGTACATCAATTAGCAGGTGTACCTGCAAGACGGTGAGGTTTGTTTGGGTTCAAAAGATATTGGGTTGAGCCCCTGGCCCCTGGTAAGCATTTACATAAACCAAATCACCGAATATGGAGCCGACGATTTTACAGAACCCCATTTACCAGAATACTTTTACTTTTCAGAACATAACGTCATTGAATGCCTTCTCGTTTTTCTATCCTTCATACTGATTATTTTGTTTTTTCCATTTTCTTTATTTTGCATATTTGTGGTAAGTATGTTTTCAAATTCTTGATTTGCGGAAATGATTAGTTATAAGATTGATAAACTCGTTTTAACCAATTTTGAATTTCTTATATTCATGGCAGAAATATTAAATTTTAAAGTCATTAAATATGTGTATTTAAATACATTTGAATTAATTATGTAGTATGCTAATTTTTTTCATACACTTAGATCGAAAGTCAGTGCCGTCCTGGATGTTGACTTTTTCCGATCTAAATCTATACATAGGTAGATGATTATAAGAAACATATTCAATAAAATCTCCAACACTAACTTTTGAATCATTTTCAAATTAACAAGCATCTGCTGGTCACCTTAATCGATCGAGGATGTTTAAAAGCGGTGCAAAGCAAAGCAGCCTTTTGCCTTTCAGTCGTCAAATATGTTAGTGAATATCACGGAAACGACCATACAAATACGGGGCCGTACATGAAACCTTCAGGCTTCGGCCACGTTGACCCCACGGCGGCAGGTGTACACAAGCAGATCTTTGTGCAACAGGTGTAGGTAGTCATGCAGGGGCAACAGCAGCTCCCACAGCATACGCTTCAACATATTATTTTCTAATATCGTGAATTTGATAATTTCCTTTTGTTGTCCACAGCAAGTCAGAACCTTTGAACGTATTGTGATTTTACGCAATGGTAGACTGCGTAGTCGTGACCCCTATGGCCCTGGTCTAATCTTTTACTTACCATGTATTGATAATGTGAAGTATATAGATTTAAGAGTCACCTGTTATGATGTCCATCCTCAAGAGGTCAGCAATATTACCTTTTCCTTCAGACTTAAATATTATTTTATTTTAATTATGCATTAAGGTAAGCTAAGTTTAGTACCTTCACTTTCATATTTGCCAAATTTAACAAATACACCACTAAATACGGAAACGTTGACTTCGTTCGTTTCATTTCCAAGTTTTATTTCTTATTTACCTACCCATCTATTTTTTATGTACACAATACTTGTAATTTATACTTTTGCAGGCTTTAACCAAAGATTCATTGACTGTTACTGTGGATGCAGTTGTGTATTACAAAATCATCAATCCAATTATGGCAGTTATGAGAGTCACTGATTATCAGTAAGAATGTTTAATATAAACTTCTCCTTTGGAAAATAGTAATATATAAAATATTATTATTTGCTCACTTACTAGTTTGGTTAGTTGTGTTGCATTGGTTGTGGATCTTGGTAGTATGTGGCACAGAGATCCACGGGGCCCAAGCCAACCTCACTTGCAAACCAGTACACCTGCGGATTGAGGGATGAGGCTATGGCGCAGGCTTTCAGGGTACATGGGATCAGATAGCTGTCGCTCCCGTAACAGTCAAAATAAACCAAATTGAAAGGAGGAGTAAGAGAGAGCATCCTGGACTCCAAAGCGCAAGATTGGATGCAACCGGGATTAGCACTCGGATGAAGAAGAAGTTTGTATTGTTTAGTTTTCAAACTTCTTCAACTCAAATAGGATTTAAAGGAACTTAACAAATACTAAAATGACGGCCTCTGTGGCGTAGCGATAGTGCATTCGACTGCTACGACAGGGGGCGCGGGTTCGATTCCCGCAGTGCAAATATTTGTATGCATGAATATGTCTATTTGCATTGGTCTGGGTGTTTCTATGTATAATATGTATGTATTTACAAAAAAAAAAAGTAAATAAGTATGTTTATCCGCATTCTGGAACCAATAACACAAGCTAGTTAAAACTATGCTTACTTTCGGTCTAGAAAGCGCTGTGTAGAATGTCGTAGATTATTTATTTATATTTATTTATTTACTAATATAAAAGGATCACTTACTTCAGACAATCAACAAAATATATAGCAGCAACAACACTCCGCAACGCCCTTGGTTCAAGAAACCTATCGGAAATTCTCATTGACAGACGCGCAGTAAGTCTCCAAGTATTCGAAAGTATGAAAAATATGACTCAAAACTGGGGCGTGCAGATTCTAAGGGTTGAGATGTAAGTTTTGATCAATATTTTTATTAGTTTCTTTCTTCTTTTTGATTTCTGTACCATTCAAATTTTATTGGCGTACAATAAAGTTCATTATTCTGTTTCACATATTTCAAACATTCGTAGATGAAGTCGCCGAACTCCAAAATGTACTCGCTCACAATAAAGTTCATATACTCTATTGGACGCGAATACTTTTCGGAGTTCGGCGTGTTTATCTACGTAATACATTAACTTAAACTGCTCACCGAAAGCGTCAAACGCTGCCATCTCGGTATGAATTTATTAATCACCACTAAAGTATCTAATTAGGCCTAAGATGTTTTTTAATTAAGTCTATCTATTATTTCATTATGTTATATTATCATTCTTATACGAATAATACCTTGATTATAGGAAAGATATAAGACTACCTTTACAATTACAAAAAGCTATGGCTGCTGAAGCTGAGTCAACTAGGTTGGCGAATGCTAAAGTAACGGTTGCTCAAGCTGAAATACAATGTACTAAAAGTCTTCAAATAGCTACTGAAATGCTCATGGACAACCCGTGGGGTATGACGGTAAGCCAGTTACTTGCAACTTATAAAATTATTGATAATTTTTTTTAAGGAAACTGATCGCAAGGACGTGCCTATTTCTGTGGTGAAAGAACTACATAGGTTGCGTCCTGTTGAATTCAACCGCATTGAAGTCTTCAGGCAGTTGAACGCGTTCCTTAACTTAAGCATGACTGATCGCAGTCCAACTTAGATGTGCTTAAAAACACCACCAGCTAGCTTATCTATGTGATCTAAAGAGTCTTGCTACGTATCGTTCTGTTACGTTAAGTATGTCACTTAATATTGATTTTTGTTAGACCGAATTATTTTACTTTGAACGTATTTACTGACAGCAAAAGAGCTATGTGACATTGTGTGACCCTAGAGACCATTCCTATCTGTTGTCGGGCAGGTTTGGGCCAAATTTAGGTCTTTGCCAGACCAAATCTAATGTTCAAAAAATATCCAGAGACGTGGTTGAACCGTGAATTGTACAATTTCTGTCAAACTTAGGTCTTCGAGCCCAGCATCGTACTTACAGGAAGCCCGAGGATATATTATAGATAACGTCAATGTAGAGTTTGTGCAAAAGTTTAAAATTAGAAATACTTAGGATATTATATCCAGCTATGATAAGCGGCGATAGTCCAGTGGCATACGGAACGGACTGCTGAGACGAGGTCTCGAGTTCGATCCCAAGTCGCCCTGGACACACACCTCTGACTTTTCGTAGTTATGTGTGCATTAAATGTGCCCGGTAAATGGCAATAGGCTCGCACCCTATTACATTGGGACCTTAACATAACTGGCGAATCGTGGCTGTGTAATACACCTCTGCCTACCCCTTCGGGGATACAGGCGTGAAGTTATGTTATGTTATGTTATGATAATGATATTAAATTGAAGAAGTTACTTACGAATCCTTGGGTTCGTAATACTTAACCTTGAGTATTATTCATCATGGTCTAATGAAAAGATACAATTGACAAGAAGTAAACATTGAGTAGAGGGTACTAATACCTAATAAGCCTAAGAAATAAAAAAAATATTAGGCTTATTTAGTTATTTTTAAATCCACATTGACCTAATAGTAGGGACATTTCTTTCCAGTTGAGATATTTGCAATCTCTGCAAACGATATCTGGAGAGAAGACGCATACCATCGTTGTACCTTTCTCAGTGCAAACGATGAAGAGTATATTCAAGTAATAGATCACTAGTGATGACTCAAAATCAAGCTATACTTACATTCGTTTATATGTTTTATATGCAGTTAATTTTTTTCTTTTTTATGTTATATTTCACACAAGTCAAATTAACAATACCGACTAACGGTATTGTTAATTTGAATATTTTCTACAATCTGCAAATTAAAACATAAATTGGACTAATAACTATTTACATTAAAATAGTAATAAAGTTCTCCATCAAAATCTACTGTGTAGTATTTTTTTTTAAATATACAGACGCCTTCCTTCGGTAATCCAGTCATAACCGGGTACTACTTTATTTTAATGATAACATAATTAATTATTAAGAAATACGTATTAAAAACCGAACTCTATTTCTTTATTATATGTTATATTAAAATATATGTAATATAAATTATTCGGCGATGTTAACAAAAATTAAAAAAAAAAAACAACTGGCCTTTGATATTTTTTTAAACCCCGACGCAAAAATGCCGGGGTGTTATAAGTGTGATGTGTCTGTGGCACCGTAGCTCCCCAACGGGTTAACCAATTTTGATGCACATTTTTTGGTTAAAACCCGATATGATCGAGATGCTTCTTAGGTATAAACAAGTTGAATTCCTGAGACGAGCTCAGCCGAATACAAGGGATTTTCGATTTTGCGATTATTTTTTTTGCGATTTTTTGCGATTTTTTCTTTATCTTGCAATGGTTCACCCCAGCACGAATCTATTACCGAAAACAGCAACTCGATAGCTCATCTCCTTCATACCCAAAACCGTGACAGAAAATTGGCAACGACGACGTCGACGACGACAACTCGATAGCAATAGGGCTGTCAAAAATTGTGTCAGGGGTTTTTAATTTTTATACAAATATTTTATAATAAAATATCCAATTGTGTTTACTTATTTTTATTGTACACTAAGAACAGTAATAAATAGTCAACAAGGTATAACAACTAATCTAAAAGAAATTAACAGGACTAGTAGTCATCGGAGTCATCTTCACGCTTTACATTACCATAGCGAATAGGCTGCTGTGCCTGACCACCAGCCTTTTTATGCACGGTTGCCTGAAACAAATCACTATACTTAATAAGATTTGTTACTTAATAAAACTTGGGGGGCTCCATCCACCCCACCAATATCTTCAGGGCTCAAGCCAGCTTTTTTCTCCTTCAACCAAGAATTTCGTAAGTAATCCAATATCTAAAACTGTTATAGACTGCACACAGTTCTCAGTGCTAAGTCAGAACTATGCAATGAAGGCGCAAATTTGCTCTGACACGCGTCAGTTGCCTCTTATCAACGTGCCCGCTCGCTGGAGTTCCCGCATCTACCCTCTTGCGATTACCATTAGTTTGGAACATTGTGTAATTTTACGTAACTTTGGAAATACAGTGACAGTGTAACACGCAACCTAGCTTTCATTTAATCCCACCTCACGTACTTAAATTATTTACCCCAGTGATAACCTATAAAGTAATGAAACCACCTGTGCCGCAAAGTGGTTTTTAACCCTACAGTTAGTGGAATACAAACCTCACATACATTTAGCGGCATTATCGTTGGTTGGTACTATTGACAGCCTCTGTGGCGTAGCGGTAGTGCATGCGGCTACGCGGGATCGACTCCCGGTCAGTGCAAATATTTTTATGCATGAATGTCTGTTTGCATTGGGCTGGGTGTTTCTATGTATAAAATGGGATACATAATTATGTAGTTTCGAATGCCGTCCTTGCGAACGCACGCTGCTGCGAATAATTTTTCCACTGCCTTACAGGTTCGAAAGCTCATGGACTCGAATGAAATAGTCGCGAAAGACGCTGTTTCGAAAAACATTTTCACTGTCTCATACGCTCGAATATAGTCACGTTATCGAAATCCAACTTTCCGGACTAGTGGTTCCGGCGCGTCGCTACGCTAGCTCGGCTCGCGCTCTGTTGGGGTTACAGTTCGAACCTAACCTAACCCAGAAGCGCCGGGAATCACTAGTCACTCTAATCGCAACACTGTTTTTCGAAACAGCGTCTTTCGCGACTATTTCATTCAAGTTCATGAGCTTTCAAACCTGTGAGGCAGTTGAAAAATAATTCGCAACAGCGTGTGTCGCCACAGCGGCGTTCGTAACTACATACGGCCCCCGTATCAAATGTATGTATTTATAAAAAAACGTATATAAGTATGTTTTTCCGCATTCTAGAACCCATAACACAAGCTAGTTAAACTATGATTACTTTGGGTCTAGAGAGCGCTGTGTAGAATATCGTAGAGTATTTATTTCTTTATTTAACTAATGCAGAAAAATAAAAGTTTACTCTACCTGGAATCCATTCTTAGGGTCGGCAGTATACCGCACAAGACGTATAGAACCGTCGGGTTCGAGGAGGGAGTATTCACCCTGTACGACGTCACCATCACGCTGTTCTTTGTGATTCTGTAGATTACCTGTATGTGGATCTTCTACTCCGTAAGCGTAGTGGTAATCTGGTTTAGCCTTGAATCACAAATAAGAGCTCATAATTACTATAAACTCGATGAACCAAAATCCCGCTCAAATAGCGATACATACATTCAAAAGATGACCCGCATTAAATTCAAAATCTGTTTGCAATGTGCTTTCGGACCGACTGTCTAAAAGAGTTCACGTCTTTCAATCGAAATTCCCAAATACTTTCAGTGGATGGAATAAAAACAAACAGTGGCACCCCGGGAGTGCCGACAGAAGTGAAATCTTGAACAATTACGTGTGTATTTTTAATCCTCAGGAAATATTTACAGAGCCATCTATGTTGCTCATCATGAATCAGTTCAAAACTTCATCAAGGTCAGAACAAAATGATTTTGTTAAGGGTCGAAAATGAAAAAAGAAGTTTTCTCTTCGTATTTTTGAATATGGAAAGCGTTCTGTGACGATAACACGATTTCCATGATTTTTGTTCGCCAAAAACGTGCTCAACGCACCTAAAGAAGTTTTCACTTTAAATAATAAGAATGAATAGTCGTCCAAATATAAAAGAACTAGGCGGCAGGCGTTAAGTATCCCAAAAACACCAGTTTAGCGGTTGGAAATCCCTCCTTCACATCCTCTGCCGCCAGACTGAGATGGTTGAAGCATCTGGTGGTTTCAGTATCTCCTTTAAATTAATACTTTGTTTAAAGTATTATTGATTATATTTATCGCAGGAATATGATAAAAAAGAGATTTGTCAAATCACTCAGTAATAAGATCAAATCACGGAGGATTTTGAAGTAACACGATTTTATCTTTCCCCCAAACAAATCTAGTGATTTGATCAAAAAATTGTTCAGTAAAATGAAATAAAAAACCGCCCTTAAAAAAAAACCCCTACCGACTCGTAGTCACACCACATTATCACACCAGTATGACAAACGGTAATTTGTTCTCGTTTGTCACACTACTGATTTTTACACACCATGTAATGTATTTATTTCCGAACTAGTGCTGTCCGAGTTATACTACTTACTTACAGTAAAACTTCAAATTATGTATTAGCCAATGTATTAGCTTATATTTTACAAGATTTTATTTAGTTTCACCTGTCCCGTTGTCTGTAATGGAATTTTGCAAGTTGAATTTGACCCACTTTCCGGTTTCCGATTGAGCTGAAATTTCGCTAAGTAGTAACAGTAAAGGCTTGTTTTCAAATTTTTACTATTTTATATTTAACGTAACATTTCAAGGAAATGTCCCAATGATATTTCGCTATTTGATAGTTTTAATTGGCACGAAATTATAAAACTATCTTTATCAGTTTGGTCGACCCTTCTTTTTAGGGATTTTCTTTAGAAAAGCCCTATTGCTATCGAGTTGTCGTCGACGTCGTCGTTGCCAATTTTCTGTCACGGGTTTGGGTATGAAGGAGATGAGCTATCGAGTTGCTGTTTTCGGTAATAGATTCGTGCTGGGGTGAACCATTGCAAGATAAAGAAAAAATCGCAAAAATCGCAAAAAAAAAAACGCTAAATCGAAAATCCCTTGTATTCGGCTGAGCTCGTCTCAGGAATTCAACTTATATAATTATATATTAATTATATTAATTAATATTAATTATATACCTATAATACTGTTAATAACTTTAGTATGGTTACGTAGTTTTTATTTATCTTAGTTTAGTCTTTAGTTTTCATATGAATCACGGATTATTCACATCTGAAGACATGCCTAGGTTATAATAGGTCAGTTGCATTACTTGTCGGCAAACCGACTTTATTATGTTGGCACTGCACTAGCAATTACGTTATACATGTTGTGTAAAAACCAGTAGTGTGAGAAACGAGAAAAAAATTACCGTTTGTCATACTGGTGTGATAATGTGGTGTGACTACGAGTCGGTAGTGAAAAAATCTCTATGTAGTATCTAAAAATCGAATCTAACCGTGCTGGGCGGACGGTTTCATGTATATTTTGGTAAGAAATTGAACGTAAAACTTTTACTCAAAAGTGCGCGAAAAACCTTCCCTAGATTTGTTTAGGAAAATGATAAAATCGTGTTATTTTAACATCCTCCGTAATTTGATCAAATCATTTAGCGACTAAATCTCTGTTTTTATCATATTCTTGCGATATATTCATGCAACCTATTAAGAAGTTATAAGAAAGTATACATTTTATATCTTAATGACTTGTCACTTACCACATAATCTACAGTCTTCAAGTGAGCATATTTTGCAGTTTCTGGATCAATCTGTCCTGTTTGGTGATCGTAGCCGTAGTCGGCATGTTGTTGTGCTGCTAAACCTTGTGCGGCTGGCACCTTTACTTCGACGATCTGACCGCTGACTGGTCCACTGAAGCGGTTGTAAGAATAACCACCAGGAGGTTTTCCTGTGAGCACCACCGTTGCTAATGCAAATGGAGCGAGAAACTGGAATAGAAAGAATATTAGATGTTCGAGTAATCATTATCCGAACGCCAATTTCGTTTGCATGTAAAGCTTGAGCTTTGGGGCCCGGGAGGCTCTCCTACTCCTCCTTGCCATGATTTGGATTATCTTGACTATTAGTAACTGTCGCCTGACTTCCCAACAATGAGAGAAAAGCCTGCACTAGAACTTTATTCCTCAATGAGCAGGTTTACCAAGCCAACGTAACGCACACTCTGCCAGTGTATGATTCCTATAGGTCACGGGAATGGGATCAGTGTTCCACGCAGATGGAGTCACGGGTAACACCTAGTACTGTCTTCAGCCAAAATAGGTGCCTTCTGGAGATAATAAGTTTTGCATAGGTATCGGTATGTAGGGGTGCTTGGTTGGGGACCTCCACGCGGTGCACCCTGGGCAACGGAGACGGCAGCGCCTCTCTCCTAGGGTGGGAGAGACGCTGCCGCCTACGGCCAACTCCGACCGAGGCGAGGACGGCCCTATTGAGGGCTGTTCGGAAGCTTTCCACGAGTCCCTCTGATTAGCAGATGGCACAGTGGAGAGCAACTAAGGGGGCCATCTCGAAACCGGAGATGGCCCAGGGTCAGTCGGGGTGCGAGGGATATGCTCTATGGGTAACCTTACACCCCGGCGTCTTAAGATCCGAGACGGCGTGCGGTTTTAGTCGGTGCAAGCCCGACATAACCACCCCCGCTGGCCGGCGCGGGGGTATCCGAAGGGATTTCCGCACGAAAAAAAAAAAAAGGTATCGGTATGTAATAAAATCCGATGTCTGTGTCCAATGCCGATCAATAGTTGAGGCTCAGGTGCAGGCTTTCCTCTCGGGATTGGGCGGTCATACAGCAGTCATTCCCGTAATAGCCCAAATAATTCAAACATAAAATTGAAAGCCGACCCCGGACTCCGAGGTAAAAGCCTCGGATGCAACCGGATTCATCGCCAAGATGATGATTTAAACCTAAGCAGAACTCCAGAATTCTGGAAATGTGACTGTTGCGGGAACGACACAAAAAGCAACTAACCGAACCAACACAGTATCAATACTAATTAAAATAAAGCGAACAATTTATAATCGATATTCACGAACGTGGTGAATACGTTTCTTCAACTACCTTCAATCAACCTAACCACACGCTAAATGAAATTGAAAAACGACCGTGGGAGTTTATTTTCTTTTATTATATAAATTCCATTTCCACTTTGTGTGACAGAAACGGGCGGCCTTCACGGTTAATACCCAGTAAACTGTTTCTCAATACTGACAATGAAAAATAATCAACCACGAAGAAAGCGAGACGGTTTTTTGTGGGCCAAGTCAATATGACTAATTGCATAATGTACCTAATAGGTTTTTATTAGTTAAATACGTCCAAGTAGGCTCATTGTTATACCTTCATACATTGATTTTGTTTTTTATTTTTATTGAAGTTTCTTTTTTGGCTCTGAACGAATAGTCCGCCTAATGGTAACTGGCTACCGCACTATGTCTCACACACACTGTCTACCCCGCCCTTCCCCAACGAGTACCTAGCTAGGAGATCTGTGTAGTGTGTAGCGAAAATAAGCATTAATTTTCAATTAAACTGGGTTCTCAAGCGTTACTCAATGAAAGTTATTGAGAAAAACGTGAAAATACAGTTTAGTTCGACTTGGGGGCAGTTATTTTAGCTGGGAAATCCCATCTAAACCAATGATGTTGTTTGTTGTTGACGCGACGGCTTCCATAAAATGGGAGGTACTACGTCGCCAGATTCTTGAACAGGAATCTAAGTAGATTGGTATATAGGGTGAAAAAATGCGTGAGCCTAAGTGATAATACGTAATGAAGTGATAGAAAAAACAGACTAGAAGGATCTGTATTTTCCATGACTTAATTACGTACCTATCATCAGCAAGGTGGCCAACTCTCAAAGTAAGGTACTCCAAACTAAGCTTGAGGCTTAGAAGAAGATGGTGGAATAGTGGCCCGTATCTTCTGGACTTCACCCTAGCTTCTTACTACGAGCGGAGTGCAGTCAATTGACGGACTGAACATAAAGAAAAAGATGATACACGATAATAGAAGTTAATGCTACTGGTAGTAAAATAAATATAGAGGTACAGAGAGATCTCACTATAGTCACTGCAAAGAGCTAAATAATAAGTAGGTATTTCATATGCCCAACGTCTATAGCTAGAAATAATAAGACAGTTTAACTGATCTGACTGGTAGAAAGCTGCTACGCTCGTTTGCTTTGCTCTAAGATCGTTGATTATATGGTATACTGATAATCAGGATTTCTCACAGAAACGTTAAGTTTCTCACTGCTTTAATTTTTTTCAATATTTCACAATAAAATACATCCACCCTAATTGAGAACATCCCCCTTTTTTAAGTTGGTTAAAAAGATGACGAACCGTGCTTTTACTGACTTAGATTAATCTTCTCTTAAGCTCAACGTATTCAACGATGTTTATGGGGCGGTTAGCTGGTGATGAAAGATTATTGAATTTGAATGAACCAAAATTTCACAATTTTTTTTTATCTCCCACAATTTCTTTAATTTCCCAATATTTCTGTGCTTTGGTGTCTGTACATTGGAGATATTTGAAAAAATACTTGGGTTATATTATATGAATGATTCTGAACACAAACATTTTTTTTTAATCCTTGTATGTTTGTCTGTTTATCTGTTTGTTTGCGATGGACGCAAAAACAACGGATTTTGATGCGATTTTCTCTATTAGAAAGGTCTTGGTCAGATATCTGAAAATCTGTCGTATGTTTAATTGCAATTAGTTAAATAGAACCGAAGATATATGACGAAAAAACGACAACCGACCTCCGCGCGGGCGGAGCCGCGAACGTCAGCTAGTTATGATATAAAAGGAGCGTTTTGAATCAAAATCCTAAGATTTGCCTGATATTTCTTTTCAGAGATCATCTCTCAAATTCAGAAAACGGAGCTAAGTTTGGATTACACCAATGATAGGAATCGACATCAAGTTGAACTAAACTTAACTGTCGAAATCCAGTCTAAGTCATGTACCTGCCTATCAGCCTATATCATTAAGGCATACTTCTTACCTAATACAAAAAAAAAGTTTACGTACTTTTGCTTTTATCATATAAATGTAAGCTTTTAATTGTTATCTACTAATATTGCCTATTCAAATACATTTTGTATTACCTATATCTCCCATTGATATATATATATATATTGCCAAAGTAACACATCTAGTGTAACCCACTAGATATTACGGACTGTTGAAGTAATGAAAAGCCAAATAGATTACGTTATAAATCAAAAGGGTTGTACGTACCGTGAATATAAATGTCATTTTTCTGGAGGCAGCGTAGTGGTGGTCTACCTCAATGATTCCTGCGGAACTGATACCCGTGCCTCAAGTATTGTGGTTTTATACCAGCAGTCACCTTGCCAAGAACAAAGTGCAATCGTAAACTTGTACAGTACGGTTGCGGCAAACTATGAATCAATAATTTTCAATATTCGGCATCGAGTACGCAGCCAAACGTTACAATCAAACATTGCGTAGGTTTGTTTTCAGTTTCCAATGATCAAAAGTATGTTTTTAATTTTGACCTTGGTAATTTTCCCTGCACTATATAGCTAATCAGAATTTGTAATGACCCGTTAGATAAGTATACGCAAAGTTTGTATTGAGTGTATGTACAGTCAACGACAAGAGTGGTTTAACAAATTCTAATTTCAATTAAATTTTTAAGCATTTTGTATGCTTACTTTTGTATAATTATGTATGATTACGTACAAAAGACGGCCTATCACTAAACTGTTCTTCCAGACAACCTTAGGATGGACTGGAATAATTTCACAGGGTGGTAATAGTTGGTGTAACATGAGGAGTTACCAAACAATATTTCAATTAAAACATATAAAGATCCGTAGACGAACTAAAGTTACCAATATAGCAGAGCGAGTCAGCAAGCTGAAGTGGCAGTGGGCAGGGCACATAGCTCGGAGAACCGATGGCCGGTGGGGCAGAAAGGTTCTTGAGTGGAGACCACGTAACGGTAAGCGCAGCGTAGGTAGGCGTCCCGCAAGACAGACGACCTAGCAAAGAGCGCAGGGACTCGGTGGATGCAGGCCGCTACAGACCGGTCGAAATGGAAGTCGATGGGGGAGGCCTATGTTCAGCAGTGGACTTCCTACGGCTGATATGATGCTGATGATTATGATATAAAAATATTATTTGAACCTACTTAATTGTATCTTCACAAGTAAAAACTAAATACATAATATATACTTTGACTACATACATATGAATAAACCTTGTTACATATATTTGATATACATGTTTTTGTTCTGATTAACTGACCTAGAGACAACGCTTAGCCTAAACCGCTGGTCCTAGAGATTTGACTTGAGGAGAGTGTGTTTGTTTTGATGCGTGGAGATGTACTACGAAAGTATTTTTTTAAATTCAACCCCTAATCGGTAAAAAGGGGCAAAATCGTACTTTCTTATAACTCAAGACCGGCTAAAAACTTTTTCATGATTTTTGATTTTTTTGAGCTGAGAGTGAAACGAAGTCGAGCGAAAAGCTCTCTATACTCCACTCGGTGTATTTCGGTTATGACGCTACTCCTCCTAAACTAATCGACCAATTTTGACCAAACTTGGCATGTAAATACAAATTGATACCCGGAAGGTTTAGAAAAAATAAAATTGGAAATCGAACATACCATGGAGGAATAATCACCCTTTAAAAATTGCAAAATCTGATTTCTTTAAAATGATCAATGTTGAGACCACAATTTTGGCGCCAAAATGTGTAACTTAACTATTGGCTTAAGACAGATAAAGAAAATTGAAAATCGGTCTAGCAACGGAGGAATAATCACCGAAAAAACAATTCAATGGTATATAATCATGAAGTACACTATCAACTCAACATTGCAACAGCAGAATGCATTGCGCCCCTAGTAGATGTATCTCTGCCTTGAATAGCATTAGCATAATGAATAATATGATATATGCACGAAATAAACTATCGAGCGAGCGGGCTATTGCAAACATGACTTTAAAAATTAATTTCTAACAGGAAGCTCATACTTTGCTTTGGTTTAGTTATTGTTGTGTTTCAACATGCAGCTTCAAAAGTAGATTTCTAGCAGGACCCTAATAATTCTAGCTTTGATTTTTTGTTATTTATATCTATACAAATAAATACAATTGAAGTGTCTGTTTACAATATTATAATAACACGTTTTAAATAAATGCTTATGAGTAGTATATAGGTACGATTAATATCTCGAAACCGGAGATGGCCCAGGGTCAGTCGGGGTGCGAGGGAAATGCTCTATGGGCAACCTTACACCCCGGTGTCTGTAGACCCGAGACGGCGTGCGGTTTTAGTCGGTTCAAGCCCGACATAACCACCCCCGCTGGCCGGCGGGGGGGTATCCGAAGGAATTTCCGCACGAAAAAAAAAAAAGGTACGATTAATATATAACATAAACAATTTTTTTTTTCTGTCTGTCTGTTTGAATAAGTAATCTCTGGAACGACTGGGCAGATTTTGACGGGTCTTTTACTGGCAGATAGGTAATATTATAAGGTGTAACATAGACTACTTTCATTTATTTTAAAAAAATGGGGTTCCGTACAAAATCATCAAAACCTTAAAAATCTAAATCCACGCCGAAGAAGTCGCGGGCACAGCTAGTAGGTATATATACAAATAAGGTGTGGTATTCATAAATAAATATGTACTTCGTGCTCCAGTGATAAATAATGATCTAGTAACATATTTTTTTAAATATTAATGGATTGCGCTTTCCTGATTGTAACTGGCCGTACATTCCTCGGTAGAGGTCTTCCATCATTATCGTCATAGTGTTTTCCCAGTTGCGTCCAAAGTTTACACTTTGAAGCCCAAGGTCCGCTTATTGTATTTATCCGCTTTCCCGGGAGCAAATCAGGTCAGAACCACCCAACTCCGAGAACTAGCAGGTGAAATTGGCTTGGGCCCTACAGATGGTGTTAGTCCCTACTCCTGTAGGGCCCCCCCTATACACTCGGGTTAGGGTCCTCATGTGCCACAATGGTATGAAGTGTTCTAAATCATTCACAACGCGATTGGTGACTGCCTACTTACTTAACTAACACGAATTTATTGTAAGATAGAGAAATAACTAATTCATCTGTGTGTCCAATTTAACTATAATAAATGACTACAAGACGTTCAGCCATCCGATTAAACATTTCGCTCAATGACTTGGATAGTTCTTCAGCCGTTTGATTTGATGTCGGCGTTTAATGAACGGCCTAGGCGTCCAATTAGCTGGCTAATTGAAACCGATGGATTATATTTTATTAAATTATGTAAGCTTCTTGGACGATAAATAAATTACAGTGTGAACAGATTTAAACAGCAGAACAGACTGTGTCAAGGAAGGATTTGAAAAGACTGCAGTTTTGGCAGAATCTTATATTAGGTCGTTACATATTAAATTACCGTTTTTCTTGAAGAAATTGGAGGAAACCCAGTTTTCAGTACTAACATTTTTGCATTTTTTTTAGGAATGACAAATCCAAATTTTATGATTTTTTTGTGTATGAATGAGACAACATTAAGCTAACAAACAGCAACTTTTATTACATTTTTGAAAAGTGAAAGCTGTTTAGTAATAAGAAATTTATCATCAAAATGGATAGCATTTATGAAGTCCTGTTTTTGAAGATCGAATTAATTTATCAAGCGGCCAATAAAAATAAAATTAAATACAGAGTTGTAAAATCTTGACATCAACTTTCAAACAAAACATAAACAATGGAAATAGCTATTAAATTACATGAAATAACGAACTCATGAATTTGTAAGAAAATTTCGGCAATTTCATAGACCTATTATAAACCTTGATATTGACAAATTAGCTGTGTTTCATTATGGGTACCTAGTTGCGCTACAAATACCGTAGTAATATGGACATCAATTCCTATAAACCCTAAAACTGTTTAGCGATATTTAACATTGTTGGTGTATTTTGAGCATGAACTACCGCCGTCAATGCATAATTCTTGGATTTCGATTGAATCGTAATTTGCGCATGCAGTATTCTGTTATTTTTCACGAGAAAGCAAAATAAAATGCTACCTACTCGTGTTTAACCGACTTCAAAACGGAGGAGGTTCTATTTTCATCTGTATCTTTTTTTCATACTTACCTTATTTATCTTGCTGGATTATATGTCTAGAGTAATATGTACGTACTTTGTAGATGTTTGGTGAACTTTAAAAGACAAAAAAAAATATTCCTAGATAGTTATGAGGTTTTTATTATACCATTGTTGAATATTTACTGACGACCCTGAAGTAAATTTTAGAGGACCTTTCTAGTTGTGTGTAGAATGCGTCTTTTTATATATTCGTGCAAATTATGACGAGCAGCATGTTAAATTTAAATCGGGTCACACTGATTCCTTGAATAAATTTTTTTGGCGACACTGCTGTGATTTGATTTATTTAGAATTCTGGTGGGAATATTCAAAGCGGCAAGTTCATCTCTATTGATTTTTTTGTCTTTTATCTGAAAAACCTTAAGGACTGTAAGTAATTACCTTTTTATTATGGACGGGAACGAGGATACCGGGCCTGAGAGGTCCGGTCCGAGGCCTCCTTTTAACAGAAAACAAAGTGACGCCAACCTCGACTCCCATGGCGATAGCGCGATCCATACAGAAGATATATATAGGCCATATTTAAAACCTGGATACAAAAGGGTTTATCCAGAAAATACTACACTATCAAACTTTCAAGTATTTATAGTGTGGCGATTAGGGACCCAAACTGTGGGGTGCTTGGTTGGGGACCTCCACGCGGTGCACCCTGGGCAACGGAGACGGCAGCGCCTCTCTCCTAGGGTGGGAGAGACGCTGCCGCCTACGGCCAACACCGACTGAGGCGAGGACGGCCCTGTTGTGGGCTGTTCGGAAGCTTTCCACGTGTCCCTCTGATTAGCAGATGGCACAGTGGAGAGCAAGTAAGGGGGCCATCTCGAAACCGGAGATGGCCCAGGGTCAGTTAAGGGTGCGAGGGATATGCTCTATGGGTAACCTTACACCCCGGCCGAAAGACCCGAGATGGCGTGCGGTTTTAGTCGGTGCAAGCCCGACATAACCGCCCCCGCTGGCCGGCGGGGTGGTATCCGAAGGGATTTCCGCACGAAAAAAAAAAAAAAGTAATAAAGTGTTTTAATTCTGTTTTTTGAAACTGTTTTAGAAGGAAACCATTTATAAATGTAACATACGAAAGTGTACCATATTCAAAGTGGTACGTTTTATATGTGTTAATAAGTGTAACAGAAATAACATGCTGAAGTACTTTGGGGGTGTACAAAATACCTTTATTTAAAAATTTAGATCATAAATATAATTGGATAGTAATTTGGCAACGTAGTATTTCGGTTAACACTTATTAACACTGTTAACAGATTAATATCTGTTACATATATATAACTGTTACACAATTGAAAGTGGTAACGATTAACAGATTCAAAACCACATTTATAAGTGTAACACTTTCATTCTGTAACCTTTTCATAGTGTACCTCATATAATTATGTAATCTTTATGAATGTGTTTTTAAGTCCCTTGGTGGCGATACCACATATATCCAGCGCCATTTAATGACAACAAGTCGAACTACATCGATACTTAGTAGTATAAACTAGATTAGTACTAAATGTTTCGAATTAGATTGTATTTGTAGCGTATTCACTGCTGAACGCTACGCAATTTATACATAACATAACATAAACTCACGCCTATATCCCCGGAGGGGTAGGCAGAGGTGCTAGCACCCACATTTCGCCAGTTTATGTTTACGCAATTTATACAGCACTATTATTATAGCACATATGTAAAGCAAAAGCTGTAGCTTTAGAAAATTCATAATTTAAATACAATTCAACTTTATTCCATTTAAATTTGAGAATATTAGATTATATCACCTGGACTGCAGAGAACAATTGTAGAGAGTGTAATAACTGTCCTGGTGGCTGGAATATTTGGAACGGAGAACAGAATGGTAGGATTGCATATGCCAAGCCAGTGGTTGTCGTGCCGAGAGCTGCGTGGCTAGGGGCGTGCCTAGTTGTTAGCGTCGTAGTTTTAAGTTAGGTTAGGTGATGGCCAGGTGATACCAGGTAACCCCAGTATTAGGCTAGCCTTACCCAGATATGCGGGGCTCTCTCTGGGTGGACCACATATTTCCCTAGCTACTGGGAACGCTATGGATATTAATAACTTCCGAAATGACGGCGACGTAGTTCGCAACCCATCACATCTCGTTTCCAGAGGGGACGAAAAGTGGGCTACGGACAGCAACTTTGCTACATTGAATATTAGAGGAAGCATGAATGATAAAATTGAGGATTTATGTTAGATGATGAGTAAAAGACATCTAGATGTTCTATGTGTGAATGAGACAAAGCGGAAAGGTTGTGACATCACCACGCATGGGCAGTACACAGCCTATTGGTCAGGAGTGGCGGAATCCAGCAGAGCCAGCAAGGGGGTTGGTGTACTACTTTCCGCCAGAATGAATGAATATATGACTGATTTTGATTGTGTGAGCCCAAGACTCCTCTGGGTGAGGTTGAAGGTTGGCCTTACTCGCATCTTCGTTGTAGGGGTATATGCTCCACAAGATGCGGCGTGGCACCGGTCCTCGAGAGCCCAAAATGAGAGGCAGGCCTTTTGGGCTAGTGTAAAACATGTCCTAAGTAATCAAAATGAAAGAATTGTAATGCTTGGTGATTTTAATAGTTGGGTAGGAGTGAAATCTGATGGATATGAGAGTGTGGTGGGAAAGTTTGGCGATGAAAGAGTGAATGAAAACGGTGAAAGTCTGCTAGAAATATGTTTGGAAATGAATCTGGTGGTAACAAACACGATGTACATACATACATACATAAAATCACGCCTGTTTCCCATAGGGGTAGGCAGAGATCACGGATCTCCATTTGCTACGATCCTGACATACTACTCTCGCTTCATTCACTCTCATTATGTTCGACCACAAAAAGATTCATTTGTATACTAGAGAAGAAAGAAATCGGAGAAATATGATTGACTTTGTAATTGTGGATGTACGATTGAGAAAGAAAGTGCCAGATACCCGGGCTCGTACTCGAGCGCATAAAAGTTGAGAATTTGCAAGAGAAAGGTATAAATGAGGAGTTTATGAGTAAATTGAGGAAGAAGTTTCACAATTTGAACGAAATAAGCGAGATTGAAGAATTCTGGAAGTTGTTTAAGGAAGGGCTTGTGGAAGTTGCTGTTGAAACGTGTGGTGTATGCAAGATAAGAAAAGGGTGTAAACTAAAGGCTGTGTGTGTGTGTAGAAGTCCGTAACTCAGTGCCTGAGAAAAAGAAAACTTGGGTGAAATGGTTGGCGGTACGAGCGAATCAAAGAGTGCAGAAAGCAACGGATGAAGAGGTAAGGGATGAGTATAAGAGGTACAAAACTGGTAAAAGAGGTTATAAAAGAGAGAAAGAGAGTGACAGAGATGAGTTTAGTAGAAGGTTATCTGACAACTTCCAGCAGAACAGAAAGTTCTTCTGGGAGGCAATAAGAACATCCAGAGGTGCAAATACGACTTCGCAACTGAACAAAGTCAGAAACCAGGATGGAAGTTTCCTGAGAGGAGAAGAATGCGGGCCAAATAGACGGAAGGAATATTTTGAAACCCTATTTGAGAAAGCAGATGTACCGGCACAAGTTCCTCCCCGGGACTTGAGAGAAGTAGGTGATGAGAGTGATATCAGTATGACAGAGATTGTGGAAGCGTTGAACAGCATGAAATTGGGCAAGGCTGCAGGGTGTGACAGAATTACGGCCGAGATGCTGAGAGCTGGACAGGCCGTGGTAGCTACTCAGCTGTACCTCCTTTTTAACCTTTGCTGGAAGAGCGACTGAGTACCAGGAGACTGGTGCAAAGCCGTCATCGTACCGATGTATAAAGGAAAAGGGTCACAGCAAGACTGTAAGAATTACCGAGGCATTAGCTTACTCAGCATCGTCGGCAAACTGTATGCAAAAGTCTTGATGTAAAGAGTAATGAATGAAACGGATGAAAAGTTGTGGGATGTACAAGCGGGATTTAGGAAAGTAAGAGGATACATGGATCAGGTCTTTTCCCTACGAAGTGTAGCCGAAAATTTTTTGGCTCACAACCAAAAAGTCCATTGCGCTTTCGTAGATTTGGAAAATGCCTATGATAGAGTGGTGAGGAATGAATTGTGGTCAACATTGTCTATGAATGGGGTGAGCGGCAGCTTGATACGAACACTGAGATCTCTCTATGAAGGTTCCAGTGCTTGTGTCAGGATAAACAGAGCTTGCACAGACTGGTTTAACATCGAAAACGGTGTTAGGCAGGGATGTGTGGCATCGCCGGGACTGTTTAACTTATTTATAGACGTTTGCTTGAAACTGAAAGAGAGGGCGTATGGATTAAGAATGAATGACTTGACCGTCAAATGCCTCCTGTACGCTTATGGTCAAGTAATATTGGCATCATCGGAACAGGAGTTGCAGGCGATGGTTAATATTTTGCATGGGGCCTTAAGAAGCATAAGAATGAAAATAAATGTAAGTAAGACGAAAGTGATGATTTTTGAAAGAGAAGAAAACATGACAAATTGTAGAATTCTGATTGAAGGAGAAACAGTAGAACAAGTGAAAGAGTGTATACTTAGGTTTAAAGTTTACGAGGGATGGAAAGTATGACAGTAATATTGAGAGAAGAGTTTTGGCTGGAAATCAAGTGAATGGAGCCCTGCATAATTTTATGAGCAGCCAGAAAGTATCTAAAGAGGCACGACTGGCTGTACATAGAGGAGTACTCGTCCCCACACTTATGTATGGTAGTGAATGTTGGGTGTGGCAGAAGGAACATGAAAGTAAGCTGAATGCTGTTGAAATGAGAAGTCTGTGAAATATAGCTGGAGTGACCCTGATGGACCGAGTGAGGAACAGCGTGATAAGGGAACGTTGTGGTATGGCCGAAGATGTAGTGACCAAGATAGAGAAAGGGATGCTTAGATGGTTCGGTCATGTAGAGAGGATGGATGAAAGGAGATTAACGAAACAGATTTATGAGGCGCGGGCTACTGGGCAACCCGGTAAAGGTCGACCTAGGCGTAGGTATGTATGCCAATCAGATCGAGGACGTTTTGGGGAAAGGCCGGGTCAGAAGTACCCGTAACCGGCGTGCATGTATGAAAACAATTATGAAAGTAGAAGAAGCCAAAGGCGTTTGCCAGGATCGTAGCAAGTGGAAAGATGTTGTCTCTGCCTACCCCGATGGGAAAGAGGCGTGACTATATGTATGTATGTAAAATTAGAGAAACATAGCTTTAGAAAATTCATCATTTAAGTAAAATTCGAACTTTATTCTATATAAAATTAGGGAAACATTATTAGATTCACGTTGAAAAGGCAAATTTATTAAGTTTAAATAGGTACTTTCTCATTGCGGAATTCAAGGTAATGAAATTGCAGACAGGGCTGCACGAGGTCCATGTGATGAAGATCATAGTACTTTGATAAAAGTTCCTTTTACGGATTACCATAAAAGATACACGAAGAATTGATAACTTTGTGGCACAATTACTGGAAAATCATAAGCCGTGAAAAAAGGCAGTGGTATACAAAAATTCAAGAGCATAGATTATTAATATATATATAGCTGCTCGTGCTGATTCACTGGCTGACTCACTCACTCACTCACTCACTCATTGATCACCTCTTCTGAACAATTTTGTACGAAAATTTTTTTTCACTGATGGTTTCGTATAGAGGATAAAAATACATTCAAAGGAAAAATATGGAGACAGCTGATGATTGAGGATTTCGGAGACGGGTGAAGAGCACGCTTAAGGTATTGAAGATAGGTTGGGGGTGCTTGAGCAAATGTCACTCGAAACGTCATTCAATTGCCAGTGACCTGAAAAAAAATTCAAAATGGCGAAAAAAAATATGGCCGCCATACAAATTTCGTCGGTGTCCATCTCGGAGAGTATAAAAGATGGAAGAGTAGTTTCTTCGCAAAAGATGATCAGGATCCAAAGGTCTACTCGATGAATAGAAAAAAATTCAAGATGGCGGAATTTATTTTTCTATAGAAAATGTATGGCGAATATTGAGTAGACTACAAGTTTTGAACTATGCAAGACTTTGATTTATGGTTTCTTTTTAAAATGTTTTTGTGGAAGAACTCTTAGTCAGAAATATGTAGATAGATGATGATCGAGGGTTTGGAAGATGGGTGAGGAGCACGGCCAGCGTATTAAACATAGGTGAGGGCTGCTCAAACAAAAAATACTTGGAACCTCATACAATTGGCAGTGAGCTGAAAAAAAATTCAAAATGGAGAAAAAAAGATGGCCGCCATACAAATTTCGTCGGTGTCTATCTCGGATAGTATAAAAGATAGAAGAGTGGTTTCTTAGCAAAAGATGATCAGGACCCGAAAGTCTTCTCAATGAACAGAAAAAAAATTCAAGATGGCGGAATTTTCTTGAATTTTGTTTCTGTTCATTGAGTAGGTAGACAGCTCGATTACCACTCACTCACTCACTGACACAATTGTTCTCCTAGAAGGAGTAATGGGGATATGGATGATGTATGGGAATAATGTAGAGAGAGCTGAGGTGACTATGAGAAAAATCGGAAATGTCAAAAAATTCAAGATGGCGGCCAACATGATGGTCGTTTCTTCGCCATCTTTGATGACATGGCAACATGGGTGTCATTTTTGAGTAAATCGAGGTTTCTGATTTTGAATTTTTGAAAACAAAAGTTGAAAAATCCAAGATGGCGGATCGATTTTTTTATTTGAAATTTAGCAATTTTCAGACCCTACTACAAAAAAAAAGTTTGTTTTATGAATGTGAATTTCGATTTATTTTGTAGTATTGCCAATATCCTTGAGTATTTAGAAAAAAATATGTCATAAATAAAAACAAGATGGCGGACGCTCGAGGAGTCATTTTGTAAAACGATGAAATTTCTATGAAAATTAAATCTATTTTTGAGACAGTTGGCAACACCGGTGAATTTTGTATGGGTCGGTCGTGTGGGTCTTTAAGATGTGTAGCCAGATTAAAACATTTACCCGATTTTTGGGGAAATTTACGAGATTTCCCGAAAAACCTGAAACATGGAATTAACGATATTTTGAAATCAAATTTCATATGTCAGGATAGTTTGGATCCTCTTTAATGACATTTGACTATTTTTATCTCTTCTAACTGGCAGCACCAAGAAATAGTCCAACTTTTTATTTTTGGGTAGAGCCGACTTTGAAAAGATAGTTTGTTCTACGAAAATTGTAATATCAAAAATTTTATTATACAGTATTGTTGCCAGTATCCTGTTGTATTTTTATAGTTTCACACTTGGTTCGAAATTCAAGATGACGGATGCATTTGCCACTGATTCAATCGCGGACAGAATTGTTCTCTTAGAAGGAGTAAGGGGAGAAGCTGAGTATGGGAAAAATTCGAAATGTCAAAAAATTTAAGATGGCGGCCAACATAGTGGCTTTTCATCCGCCATCTTTAATGTCATTGCGACATGGGTGTCATTTTCTAGTAAAATCGAGTCGGGGGTTCTGATTTTGAATTTTTGAAAAAAAAAGTTCAAAAAATACAAGATGGCGGACCAATTTTTACTTTCGAACGTCCGGAGGGCTGAAAGAAAGGTAAAATTGTATTTAATTTTACCGGAGCGCTACACATAACACTCGCGTGCTGCTTGCAGCTCGCGCACCGCGCAAAATACTAGTTATATATATACTAGAAATTCAAGAGACCCCGCCGCTTATACCCTTGTATCCCAAAAATAAAGCCACAGATAGTAGAAACTTTATTACCACTATTAATAGACTGCGATTTAGACCCTGTAAAACGCCAGCTCATTGTAGCAAGATTTAAAATTATTTCTGATATTGAAATAAAACTATTTTTAACGGATTCTATCGCGGTTTATTTGATGTTATTTTATATTTTACATTGATGTTTCTGTTATTTTGTGTGACTGTTTTATGGAAGTCAGTGACCTCAAACCATAGATTATTATAAACATCTGTTTATGAAGTGTCAAAAATTTAACTTTTTGCGTTTAATTCTTATATCCAATCTTCAAAGTGTTTCGGATGAAGTACCGTCAAATTTACTAGAACTCTTAAAGAACAGTTTATTTTATAAATATCTATATAAATTTATAATATTAGTACCGTAGGAAAAATATTACTTGTCTTTATATTTAAGTTAGGCTTTAAGGACTTGTATCCATGGCCGATATATAAATAAAAAAAAATTGTTTTATTTATTTACCTTAATTTCTACATTCCCCCTACATAAAAACAAGTATTGATTTGGAGTATTTTATTAACAGAAAGAGATATTTTATAAGATAAGAATACGGAATAAATTGATATCATCATATCATGTGATAAACATTTAGTGATAAACTACATATTATATAGTGTAGTACCTACTGGTAACTACTTGCAAACTGAAACAGACCAATGTCACTGAAACCTATGATGTACCTACAATAGGTACCGAAAAACCAATAATGAATCGCAATTCTAATCCAGGTGCAAACAAACGTCAAGGTGAGGCTTCAGCTTCACCTTCAAAACGTATAAAACTTGAGTCGCCTGAAGAAATCAAGGCCAAAAACTGGAACATAGCTTGTGAACAAGTGTCTGCCAGAGAATATTTTGACTACCGTACAAGATTTCAAATTGTTTATTTACCTTCATGTGTGAGTACTACTTGTAATCACACTGGAAATGTAAGTGTAAATCCTTAGATATTTATTCATATTCTTTATTGTACATACACACAAATATTATTGTGTACATAGAAAGGATATTTTGGTATAATGTTGAGTTTTCTTTCAGCAAACCTTATCTTTCTATCTATACTAATAATAAAGATGAGAGATTGTTTGTTTATTTGGTGCGCTAATCTTTAGAACTACTAGTGCTATTGAGAAAATTCTTTTTGCATTTGATAGCCCAGTTCTTGAGAAGAATTATAGTTTATTATGGTTGTATTTTATTATGTATAAGGTGCTACATCTCATAAGAGCCGAGTAACAAGACTAGAAAGCCAGGTGGTCATTAAGTTACTTTTGCTACAAAATTCTTAAAAGTGAATGAGCATAATTACCTACTGTTAGATTCATCTAGATTAATCAGCTTCTTCCTTTTATACTTTTCCAGGGACAAATAGAACAAATGCCAAACTATGCTGAGGAGTCATTTATGACAGAGATCAGGAATCAAGTGTGGTATGATGCATTGGAAGTGTGCCATATGTCCATTACACCGAAAAGATATTTGTCTTCTTCTGTACTTCACGAGATTATTGAAATTATGCTGGTAAATATAGATTTACTTTAAGTTCTTTAACATAGGTACCTAGGTGTTTGTAAAGGTAATACAGTGGTAGCACAGTATATATACATATATATATAGTACTTACATACAAAATGAAAACTTCAAAGTCGTTGCGCAGGAACACTACTACACGCACTGCTATGTTTGCATATCATGTCAATAATAAGGCCAGGACAGGACGGGACTGAAGACGACGCTGGGGATAAACAAGTTACATAAAGGAAAAAACTGCTTTGAACCAGTTATCTGTAGGTACAAAGTAAGGGTTGTCGCAATAGCGATACAATTGACGCGGATAGTCGATTTTCTATTATAAAAATACTGATATTTTCATAAGCATTGCAAGTTATAAGTAACACCATCCCACCAAGAAAGGCATCATGAGGAGTAAATAAAATATACTTTTTGTATCAGAAACTTTACATAAAATTAAGAAGCTACAAAGGTATTTGGCATATATTGTACAGGAGTGTTTCGTTTTTTATGAAATTTCTCAGAAATCATTTTTTAAGCTCTGTTTATTAGAAACGGAATTAATATTATATTACAACAGGTATAACTCCCTACTTTGTCAAATTTTACAAACTTTTATACAGACAACATATCTCTGAGAGTTTCATAATTAACTAGCTAATGACCATGGATAGACCCTTAATCGCGGCAAATTAATCCCGCATCTACTCTAGGACTTGCTTGCTCTAACAGTCATATCAATTTGCATATTCTACTAGCTTATGGCGGTAACTTTAGTTCTATGTTGGATGCTACAAGCACAGCATGCTGTTAGGTCGCTGCTCACCTGAGACGGCAGTTTTACAACAGTAGCATTAAATTTGTACATAAGTCAACTCTCATCTCCTCCACTCTCTAAATCTGGCAAAAAATATCTAAATTCTTAATTACTTCGGGCCACCAACCAGGTGGACACCGAAGTCTTAAAATCACGCGAAAGAAACCAAAATCTTACACCCACTTTTTATCACTTTTCTCGACGTTTCACATGATTCTAAGTCTAATTAAGCAAAAAAAATTTTTGTGTCGGTCTGTCTGTTGGTCTGGATGTCTGTCTTTTTTTTTTTTTTTTCGTGCGGAAATCCCCTCGGATACCCCCCCGCTCGCCAGCGGGGGCGGTTATGTTGGGCTTGAACCGAAATCTTCAGACGCCGGGGTGTAAGGTTACCCATAGAGCATATCCCTCGCACCCCGACTGACCCTGGGCCATCTCACCACTAACAGCATCGCTCATCCTGTCTCCTCTGAAAGCAGAGGAGTACGGAGAGCGATGTGTTCCCGCCACGTTGGGTATTATTGTTGGTATTATAAATCGATAAATTATGAGCTCGACAGTTCACTCCCTCGATGCATCAAAATCTCGAATAACTATTAGCTCGAATCATCGGCAGCGCGAAGGCTATTGTTCGATGTATCAAAATCTCATTAATCACATCACAAAACATCATTTCTCGACCGACCATCTAATCGATTTATAGAATATCTCGAAAACGGTGCGTCCTATCGCAAAAATATCACCGAAAGTGATTGGCGAAAAGAGATTAATCATGTGAACAGGTTCCGGCAAAAATATTGGGACGATGATCTCTTACAGGAAACTAATGAGACTGAACTTATAGTAAATTTATAGTCCGATACCTCATCAAGCGAGGACTCTAGTGACGATGAAGTTGAAGGTATAGCACCACTCATGAGTGACTCTGATTAAAAGATTTTGTAATAATAAGAATACCTAACAGTGTTTTAAACATTATAATAAGTACCATTTTCAGTCAATATTTTCAATCATTGATATAAATTTATAAGATTTTTAACCACACTTTTAACCACAAAATAAAAAAGAAGTTTCAAAGCAGCTTTTACAGTAGAAACCCAAAACAAGAATTAAATTGAAAAGCAACAACAATAAAATAGGGATGGTAAAGTCTCGGGCGGAAGCTTGTTACGATTATGTTTTTGTGCTCTGTACAAACTCACGCCGGTGACGTCACAGCGCTCAGGTCTCAACTTATCGCGCACGGGTAGTAGTTATTAATGATCTTAGGTATATTAAATTGAGATAGAGACATTGGTACTGTAGCAGTCAGAAGTAGGCCGGGACGGTGGGGCGACTAGCGCCCCTCCTCCAAACCGGGGCAAGACGGGGACACCGGGGCTCCAAACCCGAGGGGGCCATCTCGAAACCGGAGATGGTCCAGGGTCAGTCGGGGTGCGAGGGATATGCTCTATGGGCAACCTTACACCCCGGCGTCTGAAGACCCGAGACGGGGGGGGGGGGGGGGTATCCGAAGGGATTACCGCACGAAAAAAATAAAAAAAAGGTACTGTTGCAGTGTCAATAATGTACCACATTGTTTGACAGAAGTCATACTTATGTTGTTCGCGTTAGGATTCGGCTCTATTGTATTACAGCCTGTGTCCTGTAGCACTCTTGGTTGTAGGTATTGAGATAGGTCAGTGTGCCTAATTTTGAATGCCCTTTTTTAAGATCCATTCATTGGAACTTGGAAGGAATATTTTAATGATTATATACTCGTACTATTGATTCCAGAATGTTCATAATGATAAATTTTCCGAGTACCCTGCACAATATATTATTGATAGCTGCCAAAATATATTGCAGCGGAATTTCAGTACACATCCACCATGTCTGGACAAAGACTTGAGGCAATGCTATGTAAATTTTCTTACTTCTAGTATGCCATCCAAAAAGGATACATCTACCAACAGATGTAATTATGAACATGATCAAGGCATTATCAAATATTGCTTGAATAGACTGGAGTGTGAAATTAGTCATTCCAGTAAAGAAGGACCCTTAGTTGTGCCATATATTCCAGAGAATTTAAAAGAGACTATTCAAGGGTTTACTTTGCAAAAACAAAAATTTGAAATATTTGAGTCATTAAACAGATCAGATAGGATACAAAGACTTTTTGTGGTGCTAGAAACTGTATTAGAATTGTTACAGTTTGATTCGGCTATTGCACTTTCAAGGTATGTATTTATTTTGAGTTACTACATAGACTGCATTTCCCAAATTCTATTATGCGCTAACTCAGTTTTTGTAATTCCCCATTGTGACTTAACGCAAGTTTTTTACCCCTCTTAGTGCATAGAGGCGAATAAAAAAACATTTTAAAGTCCATATAATATACAAGTTGAAGTAAAAAAAAAGTTGAACTCCTCAGTGCAACAAAGCATTTGCATAAACAATACTGCAACCTGGTATTTAGACCCACACACTGACATAGACTATACTAAAAAACAAGTATTTTCATAATCCACCTTAATATTGTGTCAGGTACTCAAATGATAAAAGTCGTCACATGAGGTATGACAAATTATTAATGGAGCGAGTTTTATGGCGTGAAAACTCCAGTACCGTAAGTGGCACCTGTTTGCAAATAATGAGAATATTTGCAAACATAGTCCATCTTCAATATCCAAACACAATGGTAAAAACTATAACCGTAAGTAATACTGTTGAATTTTAACTTATCAACACATTACATTTGCATTATAAGCTAGGTAGGTCACAGTTCATTGATAGATAGATAGTTTAATAGATGGTTAAGGCTCTGCTTCGATTTATCAGTCGATCGATACAAGTAATATATGTAGGTATATATTCGAAGATTCACAGCAACTGAATAATGTGTTGAGTCAAAAATGTATGTAATACATGTGCTGTTTAAAATGTGAATAACTTTATATTTACAGAGTTGGTTAAACCTCACAGTCCAGACATTATATACTCGTGGAAACAATTCAAACAGTGACTATCCTAATATTAAAAGTGACATGGTTACTTTTGGAAATAACTTGTATGAAATTGTTGCAGGTAAGTGCGTACTGCTATACTTATTAGTTGCGTGTATTTGAACGTCGCCACATCATCCTCTCTACTAGGAAGGGAAAAATTGAATTGGTCGACAGGCTTGGCAGCCACTGCTGGTCGGTATCCCAGGAATTTCGTTCCTAGGGCGCATCTGGTTCCCTGGCAACGCAGGCTCACGTGAAGGAGCACAGGGTGGTTTCAGTCAGTTCGATTCTAATATCACCATTAGCTCTGATGTTCGATCAAATTAAAAAAGTATGGACAGGCTCTAGCGAAGTCGTTTTGAAGCTTTCCTTGTTTAATACGTAAAAGAACCGAACGCAAATAACAACTGCTATTACGTTGACGCCACAATGCAATTACATCTTTGTTATCATACACCTGATTCTGTGTGCACGCACGCACGTGATTAGAACGACTATGGCTGTGTATGTTTGTGTATTTGTATCATGACTCAGTAGCGTTCGAAATACTCTTCTTATTTTGATCGAAAGTTTTTATCACCAAAGTGTCAACCATTCGCTTCAACTACCTTAATACATCATAAAGAACAAGTGATTAATAACTTAGTTTTTGTTTTCAGATATGCCACCTGATTCGCTTATCAGAATATTAGAAAGGATAGAACCCACATATATGAGACATATAGTAGGACTTTTTTATATACAGCAAGGGTTACATATAAGGGACAGTTGTATATTTAACATACTTAAAGATTTTATCAATGATCAGTGGAAAACATATCCACATACTAATGCTGGGATAAAATTATCAGATAAGTTTTTTCATACACCAACAAAAGTAAAAGACAAACTGAGCTATCTATTGGACAAATGTAATAAAAAAGCTAATGATACTCCCTATCAAATTTTAAGTGCAATGAAGACAGATGTACCTCATTTGTCCAAGAAAGTCAAGTATGTATACCCAAGGAAAGACGAAATCAAGAGACCAAATGAAATAAATGTTAACCTTAATCATGTTGTACATACACTATATGTAACGTTACATGCTGCTCTAGATGAAGTTAAACTGCAATCTGTACCGAATTTATCGGATGCTATAAATAAAAAATTGGTACCCGAAAACACGTTATCAAAATATAAGTGTAGTAGTTATACAGTATCGGCAGCAGGGAAAATGCGATATGAAAGGCGTTTGAAATATATGAAAGAGTTAGCTCATACATACAATAAGTTGGAAATGAAAAGGCAACTGCCAGATGTGTTGAAAATTTTTGGCAATATTGAGTTACTAAAAAAAGTACGTGTTTAGAGAACATGTCACACAATGTAAGTACACAGATGATCCTGTACATTATTTTAATGGTAATATTTAACCCAAACCTAAAGGAGGACAAGGATTCAGCGGAGCTCGGACTCCGAGGCGAAAGCCACGGATGCAATCTGGAACAACGCTAATATGATAATGATCAGCCAAAATCGGCCAATCGGTTAGACGGCATTAGCTCCCGTAAAAGCTAAGATAAGCCATATCAGGAGAAGAAGCGGATTCAGGGCTCTTAAATACAAACAAGTTTTGGACGCTACTGGGATTAACACTAAGATGATTAATGTTTAAGTATTTGTGCTATACTTGATGTTTGAAGCTACTTTAAAGTAGGTATTTGTTGAACAATAGCTCTTTAACATAATTGCTGTTATTATTTAGTTATACATCTATAAACGTAAGCGATTGCCCACTCAAATAACATGAATGTTGTAATATTTAACTTTGTGTGATGTAGAGTACAATTTTAACACTTCCCGATTTCGGATTTATGAAAAAAAATCTTAATATAAGAATGAAATGAAAATGAACTGAAAAGTGCTAATTTTACAAATAATTGTCACTGATATCGTTTTTATGTTTACTTCGCGTCGATTTTTATAGGTATACGATATGTTATTTGCACCCTGGGCAACGGAGACGGCAGCGCCTCTCTCCTAGGGCGGGAGAGACGCTGCCGCCTACGGCCAACTCCGACCGAGACGAGGACGGCCCTGTTGAGGGCTGTTCGGAAGCTTTCCACGTGTCCCTCTGATTAGCAGATGGCACAGTGGAGAGCAAGTAAGGGGGCCATCTCGAAACCGGAGATGGCCCAGGGTCAGTCGGGGTGCTCTATGGGTAACCTTACACCCCGGCGTCTTAAGACCCGAGACGGCGTGCGGTTTTAGTCGGTTCAAGCCCGACATAACCGCCCCCGCTGAAGACCCCCGCTCTCCAGCGGGGGCGGTATCCGAAGGGATTTCCGCACGAAAAAAAAAAAAAAGGTATACGATATGTTGGCGTCAACGTCAACGGCCAAGAGTCTGACCAACCGGCCCTTTTCAGGGCCAGCTGACCCCATTGCACGAGGGGGTCGGGGTATGGCGGGCCTTCAATGCCCGCGGGGGTGGTCGCTCCAGGTGCCCCTCTGCTGTTATCAGAGGGGACACTGCGAATGGCACAGGGTCAGTCGGGGTGCGAGGGATATGCTCTATGGGTAACCTTACACCCCGGCGTCTGTAGACCCGAGACGGCATGCGGTTTTAGTCGTTTCAAGCCCGACATAACCGTCCCCGCTGACCGGCGGGGGGGTATCCGAAGGGATTTTCGCACGAAAAAAAAAAAGGTATACCATATGTCGCTTAACGACCTCCGTCCTCCATGAGCGCAGGCCTGGGGGTGGCAGGTAAGAACCCCTGTCATCCCAGCAGAAGCAGGACGGGGCGACTAACGCCCCTCCCCCAGATCGGGGCATTACGGGGACACCGTGGTTCCCAAACCCGAGGAGGCCATTTCGAAACCGGAGATGGCCCAGGGTCAGTCGAGGTGCGAGGGATATTCCCCCGGCGTCTTAAGACCCGAGACGGCGTGCGATTTTAGTCGGTTCAAGCCCGACATAACCGCCCCCGTTGGCCGGCGGGGGGGGGGTATCCGAGGGGATTTCCGCATGAAAAAAAAGTATATGATTTTTTGTTGCTAAAAAAGAAGATTATATGAAAAGGTCCCAGCTATCATTAGTCAGTTATAATTTCCAAAGAGTATTCATATATTAAATGAATAAAATTCGTATATTTCTTTGTATGTCTTTATATTAATTGTATTTTATTGAAACCTGTATAGAATTTTAATTATAAAACTATAGTATAAGATCTACGGATTTAGATCGGTAAAAGAGAACATCAAGAACGGGACTTGAACCCGCGACCAGTCCCTTACAGGGGGAATGCGGGTTCAAGTCCCGTTCTAGATATTCTCTTTTTCCGATCTAAATCTTTAGAAAAAGTAAGCATACAAAATGCTTAAAAATTTAATTGAATTATAACATAACATAAAATCACTTCACGCCTGTATCCACGAAGGTGTAGGCAGAGGTGTATTACACACCCACGATTCGCCAGTTATGTTGAGGTCCCAATTTAATAGGGGGCGAGCCTATTGCCATCTACCGGGCACATTATTAAGCGAGCGATAATTATCATTTATTAATGCACACATAGCTACGAAAAGTCAGAGGTGTGTGCCGGGCAACTGGGGATCGAACTCGAGACCTCGTCTCAGCAGTTCGTTACGTATGCCACTGGGCTATCGCCGCTTCTTGAATTATAGTATAAGTTATTAAAATCATGATTATTCACTTGTACTTTTCCAGTATATTTATTAAATTAAAATTGGTAAACTATCATAAAATCTAGTGGGACGGAAATGACACAGTGATTGTCAAACTTCGGGCTAAACTTAGATATTTTTGTTGCAGTATTTTTATTCAAAATTACAGATCTTAGGCTTTATGCATGTTATTCGACGCGTTTATATTTCAGTTTCTTTCAGAGTCTGGTTGTTTTATGTAAATATAGGTACAATATACGTATTGTCATTGTCACTCAAATGTCAAAGTCAAATACGTGTTACTCTGATAAGTCGAAAGAAACTCACTTGTAAAAGTTTTTTAGGCACAATTTGTATGGTAGGTGCCCGAAACCTTGAACGTACAAACCCCAAAATCTAATCAGTTCTTCCCATTCCCAAACAAGATGATTGGCGAAAGAATTTTTCAAATCGGATAAGTGGTTCTTGAGTTATTGCGTAAACAGACATCCAGACCTCCTGACATCCAGACATCCAGACCAACAGACAGACCGACACAAAAAATTTTTTTGCTTAATTAGACTTAGAATCATGCGAAACGTCGAGAAAAGTGATAAAAAGTTGGTGTAAGATTTTGATTTTTTTTGCGTGATTTTAAGACTTCGGTGTCCACCTGGTTGGTGACCTTTGAGCATGCCATGAGGCAATCTCTCTAATCATTGGTATTGTTCAAATCCATATTAGCGTAATAATTTCTTTGTAGTCCAGTCAAATTAAACCAAAACATAAATACATTAAAGTGTTATATGATTCTAAAGAAGCTGATTAACATGTCGTTTGGGGAACCATTATAATGAAATTGTGAAGAATCCACATCGAGTGCAATTTTTTTATTCAAGGCCAAATGCCATCATATCTGTTTTTTTTTACATTTTTCTCATAAAGAATAAGTTTCATCGTAATAATTCATAAGACAGAGATCATACAATTATCTATAAAAATTGTTCTAAATATTTTTTTTCTACGATTCTCCATATGATAATAAGGTACTTGCGGGGAACAAGGGCCGCCTTATTTAAATTGAAGATATTAAGAATATTTAGGGGTAAAAAATAAAAATCTATTGAACAAACGAATAATCAACTTTATTTTAATTTTAAAAACTACAATCTTCAACATTACTTTCAATGAAATAGAGTACAATGACGTTTTTTTAAAAGGCTATCAGTGGCCCTATTTAAACTTTAGTAGTTTAATAAGGACCATACTGATTTCTTTAATTATAATGAATTAACAAAAATAAAAATATGGTAATCAGTTACAATAAACTATTATTAGCTTTTGGAAAACAAATCACCTTTAAATAAACTTTCAAAACCATACAAAACATACTTGGACCTTATTAAAACTATTAAACATTTTTTTCTTCGAAAATGCGTTTTTTATACTAAAAATAATAAAATTCGAAAGATTACGAACACTGCTTAAATTACTTTACTACATAAAAATCAGTTAGATATTATTATTTTTAAAAGTGGCCCTTATTAGACTCATGTAATTTGTACTTCTATTTATAAATCACAGATAGTAAAGGAACTATTAAATAACACTAATAGAAAATATAGTAATCTTTGGTGAAAGTAACTATATTAATTATAATATACATTACCTAAGTTGAATAATTATTATCAAATAAAATACCGAGGGCTTTCAAGTCATTTGCGATCAAATTATAAATATTTCTCAGTCTCTTAATTACACATCGGACATTCAAAATCCGAATCCTTTTTAGTAAGCCCCAAACATGCTTCATGAAACCATTTTTGGCACAGTGGACATTGTCGCATATCCTCAAAACGTTCTTCATTACATGCATAACAGTACCATTTATCAGTATTATCATTGATGTTATTTTCACTTTCTTTGTTTTTCTTTGAAGATTCCTTTACCTTCTTTCCTTTTCCACATCCTTTAGAACGATCGTCGATCTCTTCTTGTCGCTGATGTTCCTTCTTCTTCAGATTCGTTTTCCGTTGTTTTTTCGTAGTATCAGTGTTACTTTGTCTTTCGTTTTCAAATCTGCTCCTGTTATCTCTTTCTACTTTATTTCTTGTCTGACTTGTTTTCCTCCCTTTTTTAGCCTTCTCTTTCTGTGTTTGCCTTTCTTTAAATAAATCTTTAGTAACTATCTGAGCTTTATAATTTATTGCTTTTCTTCTGGGGGTTTGTTTGACCACGGCATAGTTCGGTGTGGGTATAAGTTCTTGAAATGATTTTTTACTCACTGGCAATCTTCCTAATGGTACGTTATCTGCAGAATCATCATCACTGGTGACAGGTTGTAGGCTTCTCGTGGCTTCCACATGCTTAATAGGAGTACTATTTTGTTTACGTGTAGAGTTTTCATCGTCAGTCGAACTAGACGAGTATATGTCATAAGATTTCAGTCGGGGTTCATGGGGCCTTGTTGACATGGCTACTATAGAAGAATCTGTATCAGAGCTATATAGTACTGGTCTTCTTATTTCAGGATTAGTGTAAAGATTACTGGTTGTGGGTATTGCATTTTCGGAGTCAGAATCCGTTGCACTGTAGTCCACTAATCTTTTTTCATCCCTGATAATTCCTGTGTGGGGCTGAGGCAAATCTGTTTGCAGTAAGGATGGAGAGCTTTGATCGTCACAAAATGTGTTATCGGAATCAGAACTATCAGGCTGAGGTCTTGGAATTGTACGACTAATCCCTGATGGTCCTGGAATTGGCGAATTGCATTTGGAAATAACATTTTCCTGATGGTATTGTCTTTCAGTAAGAACAGAAGGAGCATAAGCTTCAGGTGGGATCGCTTCTGGATTGAACGGATAAAGACCAGTAGATTTAAAGCCGTTTATTATGATATCATGTGTCATACACTTCGACCAAACCCTACTGAAAATTGAATTAAAACGAGCTTTCGTAATTTTTTTGTCAGGATATTGATAGGTATATGATAAAGCCTCTTCGTCCCAATGATGCTCAAAGGATTTGTTCACGCTTTTATCCAGAGGTTGAAGTTCGTGGGTAGTATTTGATGGCAAGCAATACAATATAATATTTTCATTGTCTGCGGCATCAACAATGCTGTAATCTAAATGACATGACGCGCCATCAAAAACTAGCAAGCATTGACCCTCTGACTTAAATTTTCCAAGGTGATGGATGAAATCTACAAATAGCGACGTGGTCATGCTACCCTTTGGGGCCATTTTCACCAACGATCCAAAAGGTAAGTTGTCGTTGAATTCAGGCTTCATCCTTTTCCCCTTGAATAGTATCATCGGGGGAACGGCATTACCCAATGCGTTCACGCAAGCTGCTATTGTAACATTTTCTCCGTGTTCAGGTGCGACCATGTGCACTCTTTTCGTTCCCTTTTGAGCTAAAACCAAAGGTTGGTGGTGAATTGTAAGCCTGCAGCCTTTTTCATCCATATTATACAGACGCTGTGGATTATTCGCAATATCTAGTTGTTCGTAAATTTTTTTGTACTCTTGAAAGTGCTGCATCACAATGTGTTTGTTCAGTTTTTGAGCTCTACCGGGATTTAATATCTGAACCTTACGCATTGATATATCATTATTTCTTTTTAAAAATAGTTTCAACCAATCTTTTCCAGCTCGCTTCGAAGATTTATTAAAACAATTCGGAATATTATTTGATTCACAAAATACAAAGGCCTGATGACGTAATACTTTTGGTGTTAAAGGAAATCCAATGGATGCCAGTCGTTTAATCCTTGAAGCTAAATCGCCTTCCTGCTGTTTCGTCATAACTGTGCGACGTCCGATCTGTTTCTCCACTTTTCCTGATTGCAGATGGTTCACTAATGTTCTTCTGGGTATGGAGTAATGTTTAGCAGCTGCACGTTGAGACATGAATCCGCTTTTGACAGATTCCATAGCGTCTTTTAATTGTTGAAGTGACCATAGACCCCGCTTTCTGCTGACGGAATGCTCCATACCCACTGGAGATCTAAAAATTACAGAGATACATACAGCTCACTTCCGTAATGGACAAACACAATATAGTTCACAACTGCTTTTTAGGTAAAAACTTTTTCTCTTTGCCCGATAGCTATGATTGATGTGTTATTCGATTCAGATTGAATTGAATAACTATCACACAAACAGAAAACCTTTTGACCTAAAAAGCGCTTGTAAACTAGTCTAATAATCCTATTAATATGAGTTTATGTATGTATACTTATGTATGTATGTATGGAAAACTACTGAACGGATTTCAATGAAACTTTGCAATAGCTTATTCATCAGAATACTATTCTGGTACTATTCGGTACATGGGCTAGTTTTTATCCCGAAACTCTGGACATCGTGGACTAAGGAGGTGAAACAGCGGACCTAGTTTTAAAATAAAATAATGGAAGAAAATATCTAGGTACTAAAATTAATTGAATACTATCTCGCTCTCGCAGGATATATCTTCCTAAAATTACGTTTTAAGGATACTTATTTGCTTTCGATAAACAATAAACCAATTATATAAAACTTGCAAGCATTAAAAGCTAGGAAAAATTGATTCGATAAGTTTAATAAGAGCCGGCCCTCATTAGCCGCCGAGAGTGTGGCTCTAATTAGACTCTTACACTTAATTTCAAGCAATAAAGAGAAAACACACAAACCCAAGAAAATAACACTTTTACTTACCTTGAATAAAACCTATATTTCTTCAACTTCAAATAGCAATTGAAATATCACTACTAAACCAACAATTAACGGAAATTTTACTAAATTCTTAAGAAACAAAATTGTAACTAAGCGACACGTACAGACACGTGCGACAATCGTAAGCCTACTGCAGAGATGGCGCGTCATGCGACGACGTCACTACGCAAGCTAGCTTTCCTATTGGTCCTTTACATGTGAGCGTGCGTTAGAACGAATACAACGGTTTTAGGTACTATTTTTTAAACATGGCCCTTGTTAGACGCTGGCCCTTGTTACCCGCAAGTACCTTATAAGCATCTAATTTCTGTGGATTCACCCTTCGTGAGACTGCAAAAGACTTAAATGGATTAATCGATTTTTTTTGTGTTTTCGAAGCTTTCTCTTCTCTTGTGCTATAAGACCTTGCTTCTTGCCCATAATTCTAGGTCAACAGAAAGCACCCTATAGCCTTTTAGCCTTAGATTCTCCAAAAAGTGTATAAAAATGTTGCATAGACGGCTGTAAATTTTGATGGTGTTGACTTAGAAGTTTGCATTTTTCACAACTCTAAGAGATTGCAAACTTGAATGTTTGATATAAATTTCAACTTGACACTTCCACGTGTTCCTGAGAAAAGTGTCTTTACCGGCAAACGGACATACAGGTAATCGGCCAGACGGACAAACAAAGTGATCCTATATGAGTTCCATATTTTCCTTCTGAGATACAGAACGCCGAAAATTACGATATCAGATGTAACTACGTTAAATAAATGCGTCAAATAGGTAGTTCGGAAGTGTGCGCATTTTTCGTTGAATACGAGTTTCCTACAGTCTGGGGCTTTGCAGAGAATATTCAAACCGACTAAAATATTTTTTCAGTAGTTCTAAACGTTCCAGAAAGATACGCAAAAGAAAAATCTTGGAAGCCCAATTAGAACCACTTCCTGACATTAGATTCAACTCAAATTTGGTATAATTGCGTATCTTCGGTGACTATGTCATAATATGGCACTATGAAGCTGGTCTGACGATGGAGACGGTAGGTGTCCACAGGAACTAGAAGGAAGAAGCAAAACAAACCAATCGAGTTTGAGCTCATTGGTTTTGTTTTGGCAAATACTCTGATGCTACATGATATCCAGGTTCTGAGGTAGAAGACGGTAGGTGGTCATAGGTAGGTACTTCTGAAAGAAACAAGGTAAGCCCGTCATGTTTGGGGTCATTTAAAAGTTTTTGTTTTATATTCATAATTTATTCTTCAACACATTTATGATGCTAGGTACTAAACTTTGAACTTATTGACAAATAAAAAAAAATCATAGGTCTCCCCCAATGAGCGCCATAGCGCCCTGTCTTCAGCTTGCCGCATCCAGCATCTGCCCGCAGTCTTGGCGCTCATTGGGGGAGACCTATGTCCAGCAGTGGACTAGAATAGGTTGGTGATGATGATGATGATGAAAAAAAAATCACCAGCTTATTTAACAAGACGAGGACTAATAAAATATACGGTTAGCAATCCTGAAGATCTACATTCAAAAACCCGTGGGGTGAGCAAAAACTCAATGAAGTAAAGCATAACAAAAACCAAGTAGCCATGCCGAAATTATAATGTTACCACGAGCGTTGATATCTCGAAAACTACTGATCGAATCTTGTCGAAGTACTCTACCGAACAGTGTAGAAAAATCTAGAAACGCGAACACAAAAACACAACTACTTCGAATACCAATACCTACCTACTTTACCTACAAATCTTGAATACAAGGTTTGTTTAGGTTTAATCGTTAAGTATTTATATTTTTGATATTTTCACCGCGTATTAAAATGTCGGTGTTTGTATATTATTTTTTCTTTACGTACCCGCTCATTATTAGTAGTACGGGATCAACGTACGCCTGTACCGGACGAGGTGGGCGTGGTATGCTAGCAGTACATCGCGAGTCGTGCGCGAGGTGACTTGGTTTAAGTGATCGAGCTCTCGTTGGTGGATCACGTGCTCGCGCGTTTTTGGTTGGCTTCGCCACGCGCTTTGGAGGAGCAAAATCGTGTTGATTGAGCTGAGTGAGATGAAGTCGAGCGAAAGCTCCTCATACTAGACTTCAGGATTTTCTTTGTCACAGGTCTCCTAAACTACTAATCCCATCAGAACCAAATTTGGCATGATTAAAGAGGTCAATCAGAGGAAGGTTTATGGATATATTTTGAAAAAATTAATGCAACCACGACACGGTTGATAAATTATTGATTAAGTTTTACGCACGTTTCCACTACGCAATTTTTTAGACTTAAGTAATATCGTTGACTTAGGACGATATCGGTGCCTCGTAATGCGGTTTTCGAGCGCGAAAGCGACTAGTGGGGCTTCGGTTTGAAAACTACCTACTCGTAGTCGCATTTTTCGCATTTGCTTCCTCCTTAGTGACGGGGCTGGTAGCAGAGCTGCTTCGGAATCATTGCTCTGGCTACGTTCGCGTACAAGGTTATTCACCTTGAATGTCGGTGCCTCTGTACCTACTACTGTGTAAGTACCTTTCTCTGTAAGAAGGGCATCAGGCTAATGCTGCTATCTCAGCGGGCAGCAACTCAACCTCGGCATCACCAGATGGAACCGCGTCAGATATCAACATGATGACGCTGCTAGCTTCTATGCAGCAGATGATGCAGGCCTTCTTGCAAGAAATGCAGGCCTCCGTGCAAGAAATGCAGGCCAACCAGAAGGCTAGTCGACAGACGATGCTGGCCTCCATAGAGGGTAAAATCGATGCAGGCATCCATGCACTGGGAGATAAAGTGAAGAACCTCGAAGACGGCTTGCAAACGCTTAGTAAGGAAGTGGCTTTGAAGACTGGGACCATCGACGATCGGTTACAAGAGCTTGAAAAAGAGATCGGACCTGTTGACGACCGCTTGGCTTGCAAAAGCTTGAAAAAGAGATTGTCAGGCTAAAAACCTGCGGACCTGTTGCCGTGTGCCTCACCATCATCAGCGAAGTTCGACCTACCACACTTCGATGGAACTTCCTCGTGGACAGCCTTCAAGGACCAATTTGAGATATTGGTAAAAACTAAAGCCTCAAGCAACGAGGAGTCCTTTATGGCCTTGACACTTGCATTACGAGGAGATGCCCTAGTAATACTGGAAAACCTGCCACCTGAAGGAAGGACACTGGAGTCTCTGATGGAAGCATTAGACATACGCTATGGTGACAAGCACCTGGAGAATGTCTACCGAGCTACAGTCAGTATTAATTGCTAATATTACTGATAATTGCATTTTAGGACTGGATTTCTTGAGGAACCACCGATGTGTCTTGGATATACCTAGAGGAGTGCTGAGATTTTCTGATCAGGAAGTTTGTTTACAAGGATCGCACCCGTGCACTCTTTATTGTTTAACTATTAAATCGGAAACATTAGTCAGAGTGAGATTTCCTGCGATGACTGAACAAAGAAGATGTCTTATTGTTGAAGATACCGGCAGTCATCAAAATTTTATAACAGCGAGAACCTTACTGTTGCCGAACGGAATCGCTAGGGTGAGAATCCTCAACCTCAGTGACGAAATAGTTCTCCTGAAGAAGAATAGTGTGGTCGGAAAATGTAAGGAAGTAAAGTACCTGAGGCGGTTAAACAGCACTACGATTAAACAAGGCGGTACACAAATCAGAGACATCTTTGCAACCGGAAATGACTGTGGAAGGACTGGACTCGTGAAACATCGGATTGATATAGGTGACTCCAAGCCTATAAAACAAAGACCTCGACGTTTACCATGGGTAAGAGCTGGTTGACCAGAAGAATGAAGCTGATTGACCCTTCTACGAGTCCATGGTCATCACCTGTGGTACTAGTGAAAAAAAAGAAGGATGGCAGTACAAGGTTTTGTGTGGATTACCGAATGTTGAATAATGTCACGAAGAAAGACAGTTATCCTTTGCCTAGAATCGACGATATCCTGGATATGTCTAGCGGTATGAAATGGTTTTTAACCATCGATTTATAAAGTGGCTACTGGCAGGTGGAGATCAGTCCGGACGATAAAGAGAAGACAGCCTTTAGTATAGGAATTGGAAATTGTTTATGGCATTCTAATGTCATACCATTTGGTTTATGTAATGCACCGGCCACGTTTTAGCGCCTCATGGAAAGAGTAATGGTGAGTCTACTCGGAGACGTCTGTCTGGTTTACCTGGACAATGTTATAGTTATGGGACGCAGCTTCAAAGAAAACCTGAAGAACCTGGAAAAAGTTTTTACTCGGATTCGTGAGGCTAACGCGCTAAGTGCGCTCTATTTAAAAAAGAGGTCAGCTATCTTAGACATGTGATCTCAACGGAAGGAGTTAAGACCGACCCCGAGAAGATTATAGCTGGCCTGGCTGGCCAAGAATGGCCTGTTCCAAAGAATAAATCGGAGGTTCGCTCGTTTCTGGGACTATGCGCGTATTACAGACGCTTCATTAAGCATTTCTCGGATATTGCAAAACCACTACACCGACTGACGGAAGATAAACGAGACTTCGTTTGAGACCTGGATTGCGAGTAAGCTTTCAGTACGCTTAAGCAACTGTTGTGCGAAGCCCCTATATTGGGTTATCCTACTAGGGAAGGAAGATTCATTGTGGACACGGACGCCAGTAACACCGGAATAGGTGGAGTGTTGTCACACGTGCAGGGAGATCGGCATGTTGTAATAGCATACTTCAGTAAATCGCTATCTAAACCGGAAAGAAATTACTGTGTTACTCGTCGTGAACTTCTCGGTGTGGTGAAGTCTTTACGGCATTTTAATAAGTACCTTATAGGACTAGGAATTCAGTGCAGGGTGCCACTGAAATAAATTGAGCTGCGCGAGCAACTCTTACTTGTAAATAAGACATCTTACTACGGTCGCGCGCTTAGCTAAGGCCGCGCGCTCGTGAAACTGTTTTTCGGTGATTATTCCTCAATGGTACATCAGACACGAACCATCTCGCTTCAAAACACTCCTCAGTGTCCACACTATCACCGTGGTAAATTTGGTCAAGATCGGTCAAGCAGGAGAAAAGAAGTATAACGACAAAGAAGTGGCTATTCCGCGTATACAAGAGTTTACATTAAAAACAGATCATGCTGCGCTACAGTGGATGCTGCAATTCAAGAATCTGGAAGACTAAGTAGTAAGATGGATCAAGCAGCTACAGGAATTTCCCTTTGTGATAGAACACCGAAGTGGAAAAGGGCACGGCAATGCTGATGCTTTGTCACGAAGGCCGTGTGCCGTGTGTGTGAAAGAGGATGATGATGATTTACAACCTATACTGCACTGGAAACAGCTTGGAAGCAAAACCCAATGGAGTGATGTATCTACTTACAGTTCGACGACCGAAAGCTTAACTCTGGTAGACGATGTCCTGTATAGGAAATGGGAGTCTAACGACGGCAAGGAAGTGAAAGTAGTGGTACCACGAAGCAAGGTGGCAGGAACACTGGTATGGGTTCACAATCCGCTACGCAGAAAGAGACAATCTCCAAAACTTCACGCTCGCTGGGAATAACATTACAAGAATCAATGACATCACCTACCGCATTCAGAACGGGCTTAGAGGAAAACCAAAGGTAGTCCATGTGGATAGGTTGGCGCGATATCATGGAACAAATGATGCTCGGGACGAGGTAATGTTAGGGTAATGTTACAACGAGCGTCGATATCTCGCAATAGTTATTTGTTCAACTAGAGAGGAAAGTAGGTTTTCCAAGCGATTGCTAATTTTGAATCCCGAGTAAGCGAAAGATTCTAATAATTGAATCACGAGCGTTAGCGAGTGATTCTACATTAGAATCCTGAGCGTCGCGAGGGATTCAAAGGCACGAGCTGGAAATAACTTTTCTCTCGCGTGACACATACAACTTTTCACCTTAGCAGCGAGAACATTATTAGAGATAAAAAAATACAATATCAATAAAAATGAAACCACATATATTTGCAAACAATAAGTATCTACTAAAATTTTAAATTGCGGTTATTAAAAGTTACATTTTGAAAAGTTATAGTTTTATTAGGAAGTGATACCGTGGAGTTTGCGATTTGAGTTTGACTCGAGTTCGTTTCTATTTCTTTATTGGACTGTGACGAGACAATACTATTAGTAATCGTTGGCGACTCGGTGCGGCTTCTTACCGAATTTTCAATGATATTTGTGTCTTTGAAAGTAGAGGGGCGCGGGTCTGCATAAGGATCAGGATTAAAGTTTATGCTTTGTATTATGCGTTTACAGGTTTTAGACTTATTTTCGATCGAATCTTCAATATATCCTTCCGCGACCGTGTTTGACTTCCAGCCGCCATGACGTTTTAATGTTGTGAGGTTGGCTCCTGAATCAGCCAAAAGCGTGGCCGAAGTTCGCCTAAAGCAATGTCCAGTGTAAAGGTGAGACTCTTGTAATTTTAAAAAAGTGGCTATTTGTTGTGGTGTCCCGCCTATTTTATTGATTCCCATAGGCTGTCTTGAACACTTGTCATTACGATACTGCAAGAAAAATCGATCTGTTTTCGTATTATCAGGTCGTAATGCCTTATATTTCTCGACAATTTTCACATATTCGTCGCGAATAACAAAGGACCTGTCAATGCTTGTCTTTGTGTTGGTTAGGTTGACTAATAGCAGTTCGTCAGAATGTTTTTCGATGGCATTTCGATGGCATTAACAGTCAGATTTAACAGTTCGTTATATTGTTCTGTGAGTTCGTTCGAGCGGCATGCTCCGTTTATTCCAATAATGAGGATAACCTGTAATAAAAATATTATATAAGTAAAATGTTAGTAATTAAAATGTATAACAAACAAAACGTAGTAGGTATTTACCCACTTTCTTTGCATAAGAACTCGTATTTTAGTAAATATTAGCGAAAATGGTTAGCGTACGTGCACATATATTACTAATTAAGTATAAACTTACTTTTGCAGCGAGAAAATTGCAGTCCGGAGCTTCATTAAGAAATTTTTCAATATTAGAGATTAAAAAATTTTTGGACTTTTTAGACTTGTCCTACTGACTTTCTTTTCAAAAATGCAATAAGTTACAAATACCGCGGTAGCCTAGTGGTATGGGTAAAGGACTGCTGAGACGAGGTCTCGGGTTCGATCCCCGCCGCAATAGCGGCGGTAAGGCCCATCATGGAGGATTGGCTGGAGAGGCGACACGGAAGCCTCTCGTACCGACTGACGCAGGTGATCTCCGGGAAGGGGTGCTTCGGGGACCACCTGCATCGGATCAGGAAGGAGCCAACGCCTGAGTGTCATCATTGCGACGCGAGCGAGGACTCAGGGCTGCACACGCTGACGGACTGCCCGGCGTGGGAGGCGCCGAGGCGTGACCTCGTGGCAGCCATCGGCGTGGGAGTCCTCTCGCTCGGCAGCATGATTGCGGCAATGGTGCGGAGCGCGAGCGCGTGGGCCGCCGCCACCTCCTTCTGCGAGCATGTAATGCTCGCGAAGGAGATGGCGGAGCGCGCCCGGGAGAGACTTAGAACTCTCCCGGACCGCCGAGCCCGCAACTTGCTCGCCGCGCGTCGCAGGCGACTCAGGCGCTGGAGGTCGCTTAACGACCTCCGTCCTCCATGAGCGCAGGCCTGGGGGTGGCGGGTGAGGCCACCTGTCACCCCAGCAGAAGCAGGCCGGGTCGGTGGGGCGACTAGTGCCCCTCCCCCAAACCGGGGCAAGACGGGGACACCGTGGTTCCCAAACCCGAGGGGGCCATCTCGAAACCGGAGATGGCCCAGGGTCAGTCGGGGTGCGAGGGATATGCTCTATGGGCAACCGTACACCCCGGCGTCTGTAGACCCAAGACGGCGTGCGGTTTTAGTCGGTTCAAGCCCGACATAACCGCCCCCGCTGGCACGCGGGGGGGTATCCGAAGGAATTTCCGCACGATAAAAAAAAAAGGTATTACCATGGCACACACCAATGACTTTTCGATGCTTTTCGAAGTTATGTGTGTATTTATCTCAGGTTTATAAGTGCCCGGTTAATGGCAATAGGCTTCGCCACCTATTACATTGGGACCTAAAACATAAACTGGCGAAACGTGGGTGCTAGCACCTCTGCCTACCCCTTCGGGGATATAGGCGTGAGTTTATGTTAATGTTTTATGTTAGAAATTTCGTATTTTTTCTAAAACATTTTCATTATTTTTTTCTTTATTTCAGTGTATTCATTATATTTTATTATTTAATTAGATATTTAATTACAACATTACCAAATAATTTTCATTTTAAAGGTTTATTAGTTTCCGAACGTTTTATTGTTTGGGTGTTCTGAAATTTGATAAACACAAAGTCAACTAGTGCCATCTCCACAAAAAAAAAATTGATATATCGAACTTCGAATGACGTGTTTCGTATATAACAATGATAATTCGCAGCATTCTAAATTCAAATCACTTTCCCTCACTCTCGCAGGGAAAACGCGTTTCCCTCACTCTTATTAAACAGGGAACCCAGTATGTTTGAGCTGCTAAGGTGAAAACTACTTTTCGAATCTTCTGGAAATTAAAACGCATTATTAGTGTCGAAGTACTCTACCGAACAGTGTAGAAAAATCTAGAAATGCCAACACAAAAACAACTACTTCGAATACCTATACCTACTTTACCTACAAATCTTGAATACAAGGTTATTCACCTTCAATGTCGGCGCTTCTGTACCTACTACTGTGTAAGCTGTCTTGAACGCTCTACTTAGATACCTAACGTGCCTTATCTCTAGATGATTCTGGAACATTCTACCCTCCTATTAAGACCTATAAAAGGCGCCCGACACGCAGTCAGTTAATTTTCGGAAGCGAAAGCGAACACATCTTACCGAAGCGATTCAAGAGGGTTATACCTGCGACCTAAGTAACGACTGTGGACTACTGGGAACTGCTGAGCGGCTTAAACTGTTGAAGAGTAGGTACTGTGTGTGCTAGTCATTCACTTATCTAGTTTTTGGTGAGCGAATAAACCTCTTCGTTGTATAAACGGCACTTAATTGTACACCGCGCATGTAACAATAACAAAAAAAATGTGTGTTTGAAAACGGCTGTCTGAAGTTTGGAGCAGGGGATGGGGGGGAGGTTATGTAATGTTTTTTTTTACTAAATGAATTGCTCGTCAACTGTTCTTTATTGTTCCACATGCGCAATGACAATGATAAATTTTTTGATGGAACAATGAAGAACAGTTACGAGCAATTGATTTAGCCAAAAAAATAACAATAAAGTTGATTACCGCTCGCCAACTTTTAATAAATTTAAAAAAGAAGGGACATCGTACGAAAAATATTTTGATTGAAAAATGAAGAACAGTTCTCAAACAGTTAATTTAGCCAAAAAAGTTATAAAAAATCGATTTCCCTCCGTCAACTTAAGACGTATAAATGGTTGGACAGGTTATAGAGTCATAGAGTCTGGGGTTGACCGCCGGCGACGTGAAGAGGAGCGCGGCCCCCACGCGAAGACCAGAGGGGAAGTACACCCGCCCCCAAGACCTGCCGCTATCCAGCGGCAGAGAGACCGATTTTTCCGCCAGGGAGGCATATCGCCCAAATGCGGACTCCTCGCGGCCCCTAGGGGTCGCTGAGATGACTACTTGTGGAGTCATAGAGTAATACTTACTGACGGAGAATAGAGTATAGAATAGATAATAGATACTTTGACATTTGAGTTCAATCCTTGAATTGGTCTTCAATTCAAACAGTGAAAGCGAATATTATAAGTTAAATAGTAGTAAATTTGATCAAAATAAACAGTAAGCTAAGCATATTGATATCACCTTGTTAATAAATACAGACAATGGAAATCAGTCCTAAAAAAAAGAAAGCAAAACTTAATCACAGTATAGAAACAAGTAAACGTCCAATTGAACCACAAGATCCCCCGCGAAAACGTTCTAAAGTGGTAGTCAACGAAGAGGAAGAAATCAAAGCAAGAAAAAGGAAAAACTTTATCACAGCATGTGAACTAGTATCGTTCAGAGATTATTTTGATCACCGTGCACGGCTTCTTCTAGTTTATTTACCTTCGTGCATGAAACTTTTATGTAAACATCATGACAGACATTCAGTAAGTACATAATATGTTAATAAAATTGTAACGTCTTGCATAGTTAATAATTTTGGATTTGGGTGCAAATTGTCCCTGGAACTTTTTCATTAGGTACTATTAGGCACTTTTAGATAACTCCATAAAACATACAGATGTGTTTCAAAATATCCATATGGCTAGAGCTACTGTTTATCAGTAGGTAATCATAGATATGACAGAAACCATGGCTGAGCCGAAATCTGCTTTGAGGCATTGTCATCATCATAGACATGAACACCTTTTATTTCTACTTTCAAGTAATGTCAATTTGGGTAATTGTGAATAAAGTTATGAAAAGATTTAGTAATTTTCTTGATGGAATGTTTCAATATCATAACTATGTAAAATGCAATGCCAAAATGTTATGTAGCCAATGAGATTTTTGAAAATTATATGCTTTTTTCACTTCGAAGTTGTCGGAAGTATTTTTTGCTCTGATGAAACTTATTGTAAACAGGTATGTTCTGATGTTCATCTTTTAAAAGTAGTTTGTATATTTGATTTTCAAATAGTCTATATTTACTTGATGTTAAATATTGTTCTAAACGGATAGAGGTTCGACAATTATCAAAATGAAATAGTTTTGATAAGATTGAATGGCTCAAAGTTACAAAAATATAGCTTTGGATAACGTTGTTGGCCCTAAGACATTTACATCTAATATATTAAATAGATCTGTCAATATAATAAGTATTATTAAAGGGCTATGGTTCTCTAAAAAAAGAGCATAGGACTCTCCTCGGCGGCAACTTTCCTGCGACTGATGTAGAGGCCCGAGTCACTAGCGTATTTATAGGCGCAGTTGGAGGGGGGAAACTACGTTATCGATCCTGATTGATCGAGAGCTGTGAAACTGACACGCTCAATCCTGAACAGTCAAGGCTAACAGGTGGCGTGGCCTCCCCATACCGGGGATGGTGTTAATGTCTCATCACAGTTCAGTTAAGGACATGCAATAAATAATAATAATTTCATTTGTAATAACATTAAATATGCACTATTTCCCTTTCAGGAAAATATCAAACAAATGTCATCACATGCAGATCAAACATTCAAGACCGAAATGAAAAATAGCATGTGGTATGAGGCATTAGAAGTGTGCTATATGTGTATTACCCCAACCCAGTACTTGTCTACAGATGTACTTAAAGATGTTGTGGAAATTATGTTGGTAAATATGAATTCTTTCTGGTTTGCCAATATTACCTGGTAGTACTAAATAATAATATATAATACATAATATTTTACATCTGTGCATTTGTTACCCATAATTGGAGCCCTAGGAACTTCCCCAGCCTAGTCTAATTACTTGGAAGTCGGATGGCAGTTTTAGCGATAAGGCCGCCATTAGTTTTCCATATATACATATTCTGATTGTTGTCCAATAATGTTTATATCTATCCACTTCACTGTAAATATTAAAGTTACGTATGATACGGTATGGCCGTTTTTGTAGTTAGATTGTAAGCTGACTCCAACTGAGTTAGGAATTCTTGGGGAATGATGATTTTCACTTATATTCTGTAGGAAAGAAAAGACCCAGTAACATATTTTCAACTATATGTGAAGACTCAAGTCACAGCAAAGAATACATTAGCTTTGGTTAGGTACTATATTCTGGATGATAGGGTAAGAACTGGCCTAGTCTAAATTAGAGCATTATATTAAATACATTTTTAATTCAGCTTCATTGCAATGTAATACAATACATAAATGTATCTTACATTCCAGAATGTCCATGAAGATAAACATTCTGAATACACAGTGCAACATATTATTGATAAATGTCAGAAAGTGTTGATGCAGAATTTCAGTATGCATCCTCCATGTCTTATGAAAAATTTGAGAAATAGCTACAATAGATTTCTCACATCACCTATGTTTCTAAAAGAAAACACATTCACAAATAGAACTGAATTTGAATGCAATAAAGGTATAGTAAAGTATTGTATGAACAGGCTAGAGCATGAACTCAGCTTTGACAGTCAAGATGGTCCTTTATTTGATAAAGAAGAGAAAATTCCAGAAGAAATGAAATGGAGTGTAATGGGTATGCATTGGCAGAAGGAGAAATTTGAAATTTTTGAATTACTGAACAGACAAGATAGGATGGAGAGATTGTTTGCTGTTTTAGAAAGTTTAATAGAACTGTTACAATTTGATTTGGCTATATGGCATTCTAGGTAGTTTTTTTTGTATAAATTAATTGATTTAAGTAATACATTCAACATATATTCAATATGGTTTAATTAGTTTTGATGTGCATTCTAGAATACTTATACATAGATTATGTATAATAAATTTTCTTTTAAATCTAAACTTATAAAATGAAGATACATTCAGACCAATGCAAAATATACCTACATATTATGAAATAAATATCTGTATGTAGAACCTGCAATCTCTGAAGTAGCAGTCGAATGCTCTATCACCACAATACAGGGATTGTCAACAATACCCAGTTGAATGACAAAGAGAGGCGATTATTCTGATTATTCCGAACCTGACCCGGTCGCGGGTTAGGTTAGAAACTTGTAAAAAATTTGTTCCGAACGTAACGCTCTTCCTAACCTGATCCGACGTCTCGTTCCTATCATAACCCGAATTGCGCAGATACGTTTAATTACTTGCCTATCTATTTAATCAAACAGCTTAGAAAATGACTTATTTCTGCATGGTTATAAAAAAATTAACCACGAAAGCTTAATGCGGGAGCTACGCTCCGCTCCGCTCCCGCATTAGCCGTCTAACCTAACGTATCCAAGTCGGATACTAAATATTAAATACTGATTTGAAACATGTACTTTTTATTTTGAGAAAGATTAGAGAGAATGACCAATCTGCGCGATAGGAACGAGACGTCGGGTCAGGTTAGGAAGAGGGTTACGTTCGGAACAAATATTACATTTTTTTCAAGTTTCTAACCTAACCCGCGCCCGGGTCAGGTTCGGAATAATCACAGAGAGGGGGTGAAAACCTATTATACCTACTATTATTTATTTGAATATAATGTTTTTGATGTGATTTATTTCATTCGATTTATCTAATATTTCAGGTACACAAGTGATCTAGGACGGCACATCATGAGATCTCACAAACCTTTAATGGCTTACGTCCTGTGGTCCGAAAATGCTGTTTACACTGGGGCTGTCACAAACAACTGCCGGCAAATTCTTAGGATTTTTGCCCACATGATCCACCTCCAGTATCCAGATTCGAGGGTTAAGATAGTTGCTGTAAGACCATATTTAATGTTACTGTTAATCGTTCGATATTTATAAATATAATTCCGCCGGTACACCCGGTGATTGATGCACGAAGCTCTGGTGCAGGCTACCTCTTGGTTTTGGGGGTCAGACGGCAGACACTGGCCTATAACGCAACCAAAACATGGTAAGGAGAGTGGCCCCAGGCTGCAAAGTTTTAAGGCGGGACAATGTTTGCCCGGTCAGCTAGGATGGTATAATACATAGATTATGGATGCTTATTAGGCTTATATATAACTAGTCTGCCATAAATACTGTTACATCAAAAGTTTTCTTTCTTTTCAACTTTTTAATTATTTTGAATTTGGAACATGTATATTATTTTAAAAGCTTCTTTCGATATTTCGCGCCATTTCACATATTTTTTGTGTTCATTATCGAATTACAATATGGAATGGGGTGTTAAAGTAAATCAGCCGTATGTTCGTATATCGTACTATCAATAGATATAAGATCGGGGCGGCCGCGTGCTGTTAGAACTACAAAGGCTATTAATGCTGTTAAAGCCAGAATTCGTCGAAACCCCATAAGGAAGCAAAAAAACTTATGAAAATGCATTTGGATTCATGCATTTTCATTTGTAACAAAACTTATGGCTGGACTAGGTATATATTGTTATTATATCTTATATATATATAAATAAATATTCTACGACATTCTACACAGCGATTTTAGACCCGAAGTAAGCATAGTTTAACTAGCTTGTGTTATGGGTTCCAGAACGCAGATAAACATACTTATATACTTTTATTTTGTAAATATGTACATACATATTATACATAGAAACACCCAGACTAATGCAAATAGACATATTCATGCATACAAATATTTGCATTGAGCGCGAATCGAACCCGCGCCCCCTGTCGTAGCAGTCGAATGCACTACCGCTACGCCACAGAGAGGGCATATATATATAATCTCTTAGAACGTAAACAAATTAAATTTCTTTACAGACTTGGCTGAACACTATGGTGCAGACATTCTATATTTGTGAACAAAATTCAAACATGGACTATCCTAACACTGCGAAATATTGTTCTGTGTTTGCTAAGGACTTCTATGCAATTATCTCAGGTATATTTTTTTTACCTTTTTTTTTTATTGTGCGGAAATCCCTTCGGATACCCCCCCGCCGGCCAGCGGGGGCGGTTATGTCGGGCTTGAACCGACTAAAACCGCACGCCTTCTCGGGTCTACAGACGCCGGGGTGTAAGGTTACCCATAGAGCATATCCCTCGCACTCCGACTGACCCTGGGCCATTCGCAGTGTCCCCTCTGATAACAGCAGAGGGGTACCTGGAGCGAACACCCCCCCCCCCCCCCGCGGGCCTTGCAGGCCCGCCATACCCCGACCCCCTCGTGCAATGTTGTCAGCTGGCCCTGAAAAGGGCCGGTTGACAACAAAATTGCGTCATCGCCCTCGTTGCCCAGGGTGCACCAAACTTGGAGGTGATCCAACCAGTCGCACCCCCTCAGGTATATACCTACTGATTGTTTTATCACTCAGCCAAGGCAATTGACATTTTGTTTAAGAGCAGTTAAAATCCTTTTGCTACAAGTAACAGGATTTAGGATAGTAGAAGTAGTAGGATCAAGAGACGGATACAAGTGAAATCAACCAGTTTCAAGTATCGTTTTTTTTTTTCAATCCAATGTGGCTAATAAACATACGACCGCCTGATGGCATGCAGTATCTAATGTACCTTGCACCGTATAGAGTTCCGCGTGGTCGATGTGTGGTTTGCGCGAGGGAAAGACGTGTAAACTGCCCGCCAAAATTGATAACCGCTCTGAACACTCGGCGAGTCAGTACTTGTGCATAATATAGACAATTACAATATAATTGTGTGCGTTTATTCACCATTATTGAAGTGAAAACTTTAGGCACGTTGAGCACTTTTTGGGTGAACAAAAATCATGTAACTCGCGTCATCGTCACCTTCATAATCACCGCGGGCGCTTTCCATAATCATTTCTTTTTTAAATTAGATTTATAAAAAACCATCTTTGTTGTAGCTGATGAACTCGTTTGGAACCTTAACAAAATTATTTTGTTCAGATCTTGATGAACAACATAGATGGCTCTGTATATATTTCCTTAGGATTAAAAAAAACACGTAATTGTTCAAATTTCCACTTCTGTCGGCACTCCCAGAGTGCCACTGTTTTTGAAAAACTTTAATTTTTTTGAGCAAAATGTCATATCTCGAAGAACCTCTACTATACGCGCCAAGTAGCTTACTAACCACTAGAACGCAACATGTTATAGTAGAGGTTAGTCTCTAGATTTAAGCAGATACTTAGCATTCGTTGTTATTGTTTGCATGCTTGTTAAACACTAGTTAAAAAGTTGTGAACTACACAAAGGCAACGACAGAATACCGACACTTAGTACAAAGCGCTTTTATGTGTCAAAGATAGTCTTAATTGTGTTAAACTTTCAGGTTTACCCCATCATTCCATAATAAAAATATTAGAAAGGATTCAGCCAACATATATGAGACACCTTATGGGACTATTACATATACAAAAAGTCATGCCGACAGGCGAGAAGTGTATATTAAAAATTGTAATGAACTTCATTAGTGAACGGCAATGGAAATCTTACCCACCTGATGATAGTGAAATCATATGTTCAAATAAATTATTTAGCACCCCAAAATCCGTAAAGAATAAAATTAATTATCTACTAAAGAAATGCATGAAGTTACCTGCTTTGGAAATGGAAGATAATATCCACTTTTCAAAAATGGAAGCAAAATTTGAAAGAAGTATGATTAAAATTGGTCTAAACCATATCGTTCACATATTATATATCACGTTAGATGCATATTTAGAAGCATATGATGTGCAATCTGTTGAAGAAACATGGGCCAACCTGAATGAACAAATTTTGAATGGAAGTGATACAACGGAGCCAGACAGTATTTCATCAGCACAGAATAATTACTCTGTGACAGAATCATTAATAAAGAAATACAGATATATTTGTAAGTCCATTAAAGAATTAGAAAATTTATTCAGTGAATTGAAGAATAGTGACAACCTACCAGAAATGTTAAACATTTTTGCAAACATTAAATGTATATTTTTCTGATTTTTATTTTCAGTTTTTATTTCCACCATTATTTTTGTCAATATTAAAAGGAACAGTGAAATAAAGCCTTTTTATAAAAAACAACTTACTCGAATATGAAACCATATGCATTTCATTTCAAAAATATGTTTTTTTTAAATATATCGAAAAATAGTATAGTTTGAACCTGAAATGAAGCTGAAATGTTGCTGGGTTAAATTTTAATTAGTTTATATATTTAGTTAGTTAGTTATATTTAGTTTACTATTCAGACTTTCAACAACGTTTTCTTCTTAAACAATGCGTGAGTCTGGCTGATTACTGTGAAATTGAGTGTAAAGAGTACCTCACTAGCGGCTCTATAATTCTGGTGAATACTATAGCATAAGAACCTTCTGTATCACGGGCGTAGCCTGGTTTCAGTTTCGGGAGAGGGAAGAGGTGTTTAAGCAAACAAAACAATACAAATGTGCATCAAATGACAATATTATTCATCTGAAAACTAACAGAACGTTTTAAATTGTAGATAATGTTTGGAATTTCGGGGGGTGGAGAGGGGTTTGAATCTCAAAACATCGCAACTGGCTACGTACCATATTCTGTATACTAGTGTCGGAGCGAAACAAATAGATCTTTGTACCTACTTGAATAAAACTAATTATTTAGTAAGTATAATTTAAAAACTGTTGTTTTGTAATATTATATTGGAAGCTTAATCCATGACTGTTAACAAACACTGTGATTTTATACTTTATTAGTACAAACAAACCTCACAATTTATTATTCAAGGTATATATAAGACTGTTAAACTAATGAAAGTATTAATCTTAATTTTAGGAAGTTAATAGATATATAATTGTTTGATCTGGGTATTTTTTTTTATTTATTTAATGAAACAACGAACAACAACAATCAAACGAAATCAACTATGACTGGTTCCATAGTTGATTTCGTTTTAAATTAGATTTTAAGATTTTAATGTTCGCTAGTTTTGAAATCATATGTTTATAAAACGTAATTTTACTGAATCGAGCCCCTGTTACATTACAAAAATCTTACAATCTATTTCACCTTCAGATTCTCCAGGTTTTCTAAGTCCAGAATCTCTCATCAAAGAGCACATGGGCCACTCGGCGAGAAGGTGGAAGCTGGTCTTTTCACTTACCATTTTATATTACCCTTTTTTTTCAATAATCATTTAATATACCACTTTGTGCCTTGTGAAACATTGTTAGTGAGGCGATATTTTTAAGTGGTTCTCTGTTATGACAAGTTTCTTTATTACCATACATAATTGATAGATGATGTTAACCGAGACAGCTTATATAATGTAAAATGAAAAGAAGTGGCAACCAAAGATTATTTTTGATAAAAAATATAGGTATACATACTTTTGAAAATCAAAGATGTGCAATGTATAATTATGTTAATTAGTTTTGTACAGTGAATGTAAATAAATCAAGGCAGCATTCTTAATGTAACGAAATCTAAACCATTGGGAGCAAGTCATATAAATCCTATATTGTAATTGCACAAGTGGAGTGCCATTTAAAGCCACCTTCATTTTGCTATTGATGTGGCATTATACCAAATAGGCAAATACCCATACCAAGAATTGAACCAATGGGACCCTGACCCCTTCCCTGACAGAGCAGTTGAATACTAGATGCACGGCAAACAGGCGAGTTTATCATTTTTACATTATCTATAGACATATAGATAATGTAAAAATGATAAAATTGCTTTAACATCACATTATGATTTGGAAAGGAATGATAGCAAACCTCACGCACTCTATACTTACGCGCTATAAGCACCTACTCGGCGCAGAATCTTCTAATCTGTGCTCCTATACTTCATTCAGTCGGGTTGACGACAGCGGTCCGTGCGTGGTGCGCACGTAACGTATGCATTCATTCGAATTTTGTTGGGTTTGTACTCTATGCTATTCTATTATCTACTCTGTGTGTAGTGTATAGATTCGAATTCAACAAATCAAATGAAAACCTTTTTTTTTGTCAGCTGCCTGAAGAATGCTTTGATGAAGAAAGTTATGTAAATTTGTAAATTCACGTTCGTTTATATTGTTACCTATATTCTTTTATCATTTTATACTGTATTGAAAGACTTGGCTTCAATACTTAGGTTAGGCTATTTACCGGATGTGCCAGATGGTTACCGGACACGGGTGTTTCGGTAAGTATCTGTGGCGCATCCACCGGGAGACAACGCCGCAGTGCCAGCACTGCGAGGATCCTGGCGAAGACACGGCGCTCCACACGTTGGTGGAGTGCCCTGCGTGGGCGAGTCAACGCCGGGATCTCGTTGCGGTCCTGGGCGTGGACGTTCTCTCGTTGGAGACCATGGTGAGGGCCGTGGTCTCCGACGGGAGCAAGTGGCACGCCGCCGCCTCTTTCTGCGAGCAGGTAATGCGCGCGAAAGAGACGGCGGAGAGGGAGCGGGAGAGAACCCTGCCCCCCGAGTTTCGCAGTCTGCGGCGAGGACGCCGCAGACTCATCTACGCCTGGGACTACCGACCTCCATGATCGGGGCCTGAGGACGGCAGTTGGCCGACTCGCCGTCCTTACAGAAGCAGGCCGTGGCGGAGGCGTGTCGTGCGTGCCCTACACACGCCTGCCAACTCACCGAAGCGGGATAAAACCCGACCCCACCAGGCGAGGCCGCGGTGGCGGCCAAAGCCCGCCGGCAACCCTGGGGTTATCCTTTCGAGGGCTTACCCGGGGTGCCCGGCAACGGACACTTGGGGAGGACACAGTGCGGTTTTAGTCGAGACACGACATAACCACCCCCGCTGGCCGGCGGGGGGGTATCCGAAGGGATTTCCGCACGTTAAAAAAAAAAAAAAAAAGGCTATTTAATAATAAAAGCAATCAGCCCCATCTAGACTGATAATATTATAAAGAGGAAAGATTTGTATTTTGTATATAACGAATAAAGCTACATTATCACTGAGTAACATAGGCTATAATTTATTACTAGAAATAATTAGAGATCCTTTGAAATCCCTATTAAAACCAAACCAAGATATTAAAAAAATTGTCAAAATGTCTTTCATCGCTTAATATTATAGAGATAAGAATATAGAAATTATTATAGAACCTATCAATACCTATGAAAAACCTCGCGAGATCATATATCCAACTATTGTACATAGTTATGTCACTATAATTACATTTTACAGTTTTAAAGTTGATAGAAACGCCGAACAGAATCAGACCATATTATAAATTTTCTTTGTATTAATTCTTATCCAAATAAATGATTTCGTATTAAAGACTGTTTGTTGACCCGTTGATTAGGTACTTTTTGAATTATTGAAATGGGACATTCCATTCAAAAGATATTACGAAATTAGAAAAACAAGAAACACGCCGATGCGCCGGTGTGGCTCCACGTAGCGCAGCGAGTAACGCGGCGGGAGAGGTGGCACCGAAATGCGGGATAGGGGTGTGCATCTATGAAATAGGCAGCTGCGTAAAAAATATCACCCCCTAAAATAAAATAAGAAAGGTCTGGCGATGAAATATTAGGGGATGATGATAGTTCGTTGGCCGTGATAACAGACATCTACTCGTCTATGTATTTATAACTAATATATTATTATAATTTATTATATATAAAATATAATTATAATTAATATATTACTTATAGCGGCCTGAGTTCTGACTTTGCATGGTTATACATTCGTAAAAAAGAAATCCCGATTGCAGCGGCGGTGCGGCTTTTTGAGTTTATCGGGAACGGGTCCCGTACGTAGTTTCGAATGACGTTGCAGCGATAGGTCATTGTGGCGAAAAACTTTTAGCGTGGTACGCTGGAGCGAAAAGTCATTGAAGCGAATTCCACCAGGGCGAATGACACCGCAGCGACAAACAAACATTGTACTATACATATACTACACTATACATATACTATAGAGTAAAACTGATTTACGGTTATGTTCATGACCTATTTCGTTTTCGATTCGTTTCTGGCACTTCGCCGGCCGCTACCGCGGCACGCTCGCTCGGCTCGTGCGTTGTGTGGTCACAATTCTAACCTAACGTAACCTAACCCTATTACACTGTATAGTACAATGTTTGTTTCTCGCTGCGGTGTCATTCGCCCTGGTGGAATTCGCTTCAATGACTTTTCGCTCCAGCGTACCACGCTAAAAGTTTTTCGCCACAATGACCTATCGCTGCAACGTCATTCGAAACTACGTACGGGCCCGATTGGGAACAGACAGACGCGGCGGAGGACTGTTTTTTAATATTTAGTGATATAAGATGAATATACTCATACGCACCTTCATACGTGGTAGCGGTATCGTAATTTGTAATTATGTTGTGTTATCAGAATATACACGAACCTACCTTTATATAGTGTCACAAAATTAGGTCTGAATTTGGTGAGATGACTTGGTATCGACAAAATATGTATTTAGGTACACACATACCTTATATAATTTTATTATGAAACAATTTCTTTAATGAGAATAACACCGTTTTTAAAAAAAAATACTGCACTGTGAATGAGGGAGTATTTGTGCCATACTTAATTTCTGCCACTGCTTCCATGTTTTAATTGTGGTTACTGGTCATGAATAAGTTTCGTTGATACTTTTTGTACCTGTAACGTGGCAACCAAGTTTGATAAATGTCTCACATTATGTTTCCTACGATTAGGTACATGAAATTGAAAAAAACCGGCCAAGTGCGAGTCGGACTCGCCCATGAAGGGTTCCGTAGCAGCAAGTAATTTTATACTTGTTGATTGAATGAATGGGTTTACGATTTTTGACTTTCGTAAGTAGTTATATTTTTTTTGCTTTATCATTCTCTTATTTTAGAGGTCACAGAGGGGGGGGGGGGGGATACATTTGACCACTTTTAAAGTATCTCTCGCGCATTCTATTCAGTTAAGAAAAAAATGATATTAGATACCTCAATATCATTCCTATCCATAGATACCACAGGCAAAGGGTTTGATAAAAAAAAAGAGTTTCAGATCGAAGTATGGGAAAATTTGTTTGTTTTTCTATTTTTGTGTGAAAATCTTAATGCAGTTCACAGAATACTTTTAGTTTCGGAAAAAAGTGGCTGTGACATGGATGGACAGACATGACGAATCTATAAGGGTTCTGTTTTATGCCATTTGGCTACAGAACCCTAAAAAATGGCTTTGCATATTATTATTGTGAGAAATTTGACACATATGTCTCATACCCAATAGAAATAATGTATACCCATTGCACAGTTCAGTGTTGCAACATATAACACAGCCTGCAATCTGGCTACCAGAGGAGCCAACCTTGACATAAGGGCAAAAATGTAGTTTTAGGAAAAAGTGAACTAGTAGTATTAACCTATAACAGACGAACCGGTGCCCGGGCACCCGCGAGTATGTACCGTTTGTCAAGTTTTGTGTCAGTTTGACGGTTGGCTTGATGGGTTAAGCCAGCAAGTACAGCTGGTAAAATTTATTTACAGACCATGTAGGAAGATTTTGTAGGGCTACCATTGCAAAAATACTGATGGATCTAAGAGCCACACGCAACCCCAGTTTGTAACTAGAATTAATTAATAAACAATAATGATAATAAACAACATATTAAATTATATTTAAAATAAAAAAATGCTACTTTATTTTTGTTTATTTAATACTTTGGGACACAGTGTCCTCTAGCTTTCTTCGAGCGTTTAGCTTTTTCAATATCAACATTTGGGTACTCAGCCTTCAATTTTTCCATATCCATGTTCGGGAAACGTTTCAATAACTGCTGAACATGATTGAAATCTCTGTTCTTAGCTTTCCTCTCAGTATTATAATTCTTCTCTCTTTGCAGTCTATAGAATTTTTTCACAGAAGCACTGTTTATTAGACCATGTTCTAAGTAAGGCCTAATCCAACGAGTATTCATAAATTTAGGTAAATAATACTCTGACTTCTCATACTTCTCAGGTAGTCCAAACATATTGACAACATCCTCAACTGGTCTTTCTCCAGTTTCTCCTGTCTCGAGTTTGTAATAGGCGACGTTCCGTTCTCTTATGACAGTTTCTATGTTATTCATAGATTCTTGGACTTTATCTATACGTTCGGGATTTGGAAACAATTTCATTTTGCTGTTACATTCATGCTCCATTGTGTATAACATATTTCGCTCTTTTAGGAGCACATACCATAATTTGTGTAAATCTGTGTTTGATTTTATTCTCAACTCATCTAATTTCCATGCCCTCCCGACTCTAATATTTGTCTCAGTCCAATTTTTCTTCAAATCAAAAAATTCCATTAGATCGTAGGTCGGGGCTGTTGTATGCATGTCTCTGACGATAGCGGAAGATGTAATAGTTTTCACAGCATTTTGAGTGCGTAAACATTTGGACAGAGTATTCCTAATTAACTGCCTGATCATTGCTGTGCTTAAAATAAATAGTAAACTTGGTTGGGTAACTTTTAGGTTATTATAACACTATTGACAAGTGACAACATTACCAACCGACAGACAGACAGACCCAGAACCACAGAACATTACTACTCCTTACGGAGCCCACAACTAAAAGAATAAAATACAATCAGTCCAGAAATCATCGTTTCTATTATTCAATGAGGAAATTCATTTCGTTATTTCAATTTTATGTTTTCTATATTAAACAGGTTACATATTCTTTACCAGTAAATTATCAGAATATTTTATCATCTTAATCCTTTACACAGACAATAGATTTATTGATATGTATACATTATAATTTCCGGACAAATAGTTTTATGACAGGAATGGCAGCAAACGTTTTGTTTATTATGTGCCTATTTTGAGAAATTTATCATGAACAGTACAATACTCCATGAATTAATAAATAATATTGAAAATATCTTTTTGATATTCTATGTTTATGTGGGAAATTTAATTGTGCTAAATTGTACATTTTTGGTAAAATTCTACATAATGTTAAAAGTGTTAAAAAAAATTTGTTATGACGCTTATTAGAAATTACTAAACGTAATAGTTAAATAATGTCGTGGTTAAAGTGGGTGGTTAGAAGGACGCATTTAAATTAAATTTTACTAGAATAAACAATTAAAAGAAATCGAAATACACGCTTCATCAAAATATACGTTGATGTGCATTATATGTTTGGGTGACTCTAAAACCGCCAAGTTTGTGTGTGTATATTATTTGTTTTTGAAGATTCCGTCATCGCTAAGGAAGATTATTGAAAGGTACAAACATCATTCACTTACATACGTAAAACTATGTTTAAGTTTTACCTTTAATTAGCGTATAAGTGGTTTTGTTTTTGAATCCAAGCAATGGTTGTCAACGTTATTTGTTTCATTGTTGTGAACTATTATAATAACATGCCAAGACCGTACAATGACGTGAGATTCCTAGTTCGCACAAAATAATATTTTGCGTTAATTTAGTTAATTATTTTGATTTGGCTTTAAATGTGTATTACTCAAATTTGACATTAAGTTTAGAATTTTGTAAAGTTTATTATATAGGTACTGATTCAAAACAATGTCTGAATGAATCATTAAAATATTAGTTTATTTTGTGTCTATGTATATCAAAACTATAAAAGTGGATTACATTATCTAATATAGTTCCTTGTACAACAAATTATCAGTGAAGTTACTAACTTAGTAATGTTTCTGTCATAGAAAGTTAAGGACACATTATACCTTTTTTTAGTAGAACTGAAATGTATAAGAGCATTGAGCGGTAAATATCTAACAGGATTATTCTATATATATTGTAATAGATTTTATATTATTCGTTGGATTCAGCAGTTTATGCACAAGTTCATAGGGCCATGACCTTATCAAACATATTCAATAGGTAGGTACCTGCATTAATAACAAAATAGAGTATGATTTAAGTCAATAAAAACAATTGTATTAGTTTCAGATGTTTATTTTATGTTCTCACAAAATATTGATATGAATGAAGTTGAACTTTTATATTGAAGTATACTCATAAGAACCAGTGACTTGGGAAATGCTGAAAGTTGAGTACTAGATCTTATTTTCACATTTCATGTTAGTGATTGAAATATTAAATAAAATTTTGATTGATGTAACATATTGCATATGAAAAATTAAATTAGGTACCTATATTATTTTATGTGATATTAAATAATATTTACTATACTTAGTTGCAAAATTAGTCAAAAAAGTAGCAACAATGTCAAAATGGGAATGTGACAATAATTTGTAGGATAGGTATTTATTTATATTCGCTTAACGGCCGCCGTCCTTCATGAGCGCAGGCCTTGGGGTGGCAGGTGAGGCTGCCTGTCACCCCCACAGAAGCAAGGCGGGACGGTGGGGCGTCTAGCGCCCCTCCCCCAAACCGGGGCAAGACGGGGACACCGTGGTTCTCAAACAAGAGGGAGCCATCTCGAAACCGGAGATGACCCAAGGTCAGTCGGGGTGCGAGGAATATGCTCTATATGGTCTTAAGACCCGAGACGGCGTGCGGTTTTAGTCGGTTCAAGCCCGACATAACTGCCCCGCTGGCCGGCAGGGGGTATCCAAAGTATCACTACTATTAAGCTGATGCTTCTATTTCTAATTCATCCATATGCACTCATTTTAGAAACTGGTTCTAATTTTAGGCTGACATAGTCATAAGCCACATCGACATTCATCAACTTTTGATCTGCACCTCATCTGGTCCCTTTCATTTCTCTCTTCTTGAGAAGCTTACCATGTGACACAAACATGGAACTTTTCCAACACCATCAGGTTATCTGGGTTTCAGGTTTTCTTTTTTGCAACCCGGAAAAGCCCATTTTCTGATTGTTGCTATTCAGAGTTGGATACACAAGGAACAGTGCCACTGACCCCACTGAACCCAGTCCACTGACTTTTTTTTTCGCGCGCGAGACGATAACAATAAAACCCCACAACTCGAAACGAAGTCAACGATGGCATATCACCAGTAACGTAATTGTTTTTTTCTGCACAATCGTAAGTATCAATTAGTAGTTATACGCAGCGTCATTTTTGACCCAAAACATGGACTATGTAAATAAATAAATAAATAATCTACGACATACTACACAGCGCTCTCTAGACCCAAAGTAAGCATAGTTTAACTAGCTTGTGTTATGGGTTCCAGAATGCGGATAAACATACTTATATACTTTTTTTTTTGTAAATACATACATATTATACATAAAACCATCCAGACCAATGCAAATAGATATATTCATGCATACAAATATTTGCACTGAGCGGGAATCGAACACGCGCCCCTTGTCGTAGCAGTCGAATACACATGCTATCGTCCAATCTGTACGATCTGATCGGCTTGATCAGGACAAAAGAATTGAATTTCGATTGTACCGTCAAGTATAACTGTCCAATTTACGCTCCAACCCGGCCAGTTCTACTTGATCCAATCGGCATACCGAATCTTCGATAGGCAGAATGGTGTATGGTCAATATAAGGGTAACTTTCGTACAAACTTACTTGGAGAATGAAAAGGTTTTACCACCAAGCGCCCTATATTTACTTCTGAACATTTTGCGAATAGGTACCATCAGTTACGATATTGTCGATATGTTCAGAAGAATGCGAATAATAAAATAACATCTAATAAATCGCGATAGAATGCATTAAAAATAGTTTTATTTCAATCATCAGTTATTATAATAATTACATAGTTTTACTCACATTATTATAAATTTATCAACACTTAAACCAAGTTGAATTAATTTTACGATGTCGCAAGAGGTTATGACTCCCTTTATGTACTTCCAAGAATGTGGTGAACAAACTGTTAAATTATCATCTTTTAGTGAACTCATGTAGGTGTGCCCTTTGAACCCTTACAGCTTATAAGATCGCAAAAGACGTTAATTAAGAAAGGCAACATCTCCTTGTGTAGGTACTAAGGTAACACGTCGCGTGCATTACGAACTTGCGCGTTCGTTGGCGAGGGTGCTACCAGCTAAATAACATTACGTCTCAATTGCACCTCTTAATGACGCCGTAAACATTATACACGATGGTATGCTTATTACACCAAGTGACGCTTGCGATGCTAGTTAGAAGCACCCAACTTTCATGTTATCGTAAGGTTGTCAAAAATCGCTTACACTATTATACAACAGAAATGATTTTTCACGGGCTTGTAAAATTGACCGGTTTTTGATGTTATTGCGGTAGGCCAATTGCACTTATTACTTTAGAAAACATCTTGTGAAAGAGAATTCTAATTAAGGGATTTGCTTTTAGTGGATTAACTCACAGTATGTAGAATGTTTTTGAAAAAAAACTTTGATAGTGTTCCAGTTAAATTTAGAACAGCCCTTAGACTAGACATAAGTATGATGACAGCCCTAGTTGAAAATAATCAAAATATTGTATTGAGTGTTATCTAGCAAATTGCAGACTAATCTATCGATCTATACCTACCATTATAAAATTGAAAATTAGCTGTGTCTGTACGTTGGAGACATTTAAAAAAAAGTACTTGGGTTATGTAAATAAGCGATTCTGAACATAAAAATATATTTTTTTTGGAATTCTTGTCTGTTTGTTCGCTATGGCTGCAAAAACTACTAAACGGATTTTGATGCGGTTCTTTCTGTTAGAAAGGATTTGGTCAGACTTAAAATAAAAATAAAAACCAATTGCAAATATTGCATTCAAACATACGGCAGGTATGTTTGAATGCAATATTTGCAATTGGTTAAGTAGATAGGTAGTAGGTAGTACCGAAGATATGGCCAAAAAACGAGAATCGACCTCCGCGCGGGCGGAGCCGCGGGTATCAGCTAGTAGCTAATTATAATGCATACTATAGAGAGTAAACAATGACAAGGGTATTCGAATAGGAGGCCCCTCCAAGATATGCGGGACCCAAGACAACCTCATCTGCAAGCCTGTACGTACATCTGATTGACGGACGAGGCTTTTGCGCATGCTTTCCTTGCGAGTTTGGGCGATCAGACAGCAGTCGCTCTCGTAAAAGGCACAAATAAACCAAACTATGGAACCAAACTATATATAGTATGTAAGTACTATGTACTATATAATACTCCTACTCCTTAGGAGAGTGGACCCAGGTCCTAAGTGCAAGCTGGATGCAACCGGAATAGGCGCTCAGAGGAAGAAGAGTAAACAATGATAACGAGTATGACCATGACTGATAGTTTAATAATTTATAAGTTGGTAGATAACCACAAACTACCTTAAAGTTTTACTTAAAAAAAATGTATTACCTATTTACTAACGTTTGCCCGTGAATACGTCGGCAAATGGTAATCAGGGACGCGGGTGATGAGTTATACATTTCTAGATAGTTACGAGGCTGTGTAGTAGTCAAGTTTCATTACGATGGGTAGAGGTATACTCGTGACAAGGAATCATTAATTATTATTAGGTGTTTTAGGGGATCTATAGATCTTTGGGGCTCAAGCCAACCTCATCTACAAGCAGGTACACCTGCTGATTGACGGACGAGGCTCGGGCGCAAACCTTCCTCTCGGGGTTAGGAGGACAATACAAAAGGAGGAGCAGGCGGAGCTTCAGGAGGCTCCGAAGTGAAAGCCTGAAATGCAACTGGGAACAACGCCGAGATGATGAGGACTTTAATTAGACCTACTTATAACAATCTTTGTACTTACTTAAAATGTTAAATGTAACGCTTACAATTGATGTTTGATGCTCAAAGCGTGTTCAATTTATTACTCGTATACATAATTTATTACCTCTGGCTTGTATTAGGAATTACCGTCACGTCCCACTTACTATATCTGTCACCGGGCGAATAGAAGCTTACATAGGATCTTCGTATACAATCTTTGATTAAATCAGGCGCCGCCGTCTTCGCTTTGTTTAGGTAGTGAGCGCATTATCTCGCTTGCTTGTCACTTGTCTGTCACACTCGACCCGCTTGTGACGTTGAAGTTGGACATTTCGACTCTAGGACACGGACTGAAACGGACAGGAAGGACTTTATTTCGTAACAACAGCCTATCGAAATATTGCTACATTTGCTAAAATGTACTTCATTTACCTATCGTTGAATGGACGCTATTTTGTCTAAAATTCGTGGGTGATTTTCTGATCGTATCAAATAGACAGCAAATAGCCTTATTCATACTAGCGTTCGATTCATTATCTAATTGAAATCAAAACGCCGAAAATCGTGATCTATGTGAACCACATTTTTACATAATATTAATAATATCCTTAGGCTAGTTATATGTGATATAAATTGTTAATTTAAGTCTTATACCTAGTCTAGGGACGGTAAGGAAAAATCGATATCATTTTTTTATTCGTTAGGATATTATTGAGTAGACAACGACCTGTTGAAATTTTGATTTTTATAATTATAATGTCCCACCAAAAACATTTTCATGTAAAGTAATGCCAAAACAAGAATATATTGCTTCACTATAAAAAAGTTATGGGGCCAAGCCAATCTAACCTAACACTCTCTAACTTACATCATAGCGTATACATAGCATTTTGCGTGAATCCTAGTTTTAAGTTCCCTTCATACGCTACATACCTAGCTAAAATGTGTGGCCTGATTGTTGAGGGGTGAGTATACTGCCGTGTTATGAAGAAAAGGCACATGTAACACTTTTTTGAAAACTGAGTTATATTCATATTTAGAATCAGTAAAAAAGTTACATCTATCCAATTTTATTGTGAATTTTTTTTTCTACGATCTACGAAAATATATTAAGCCCAAAAATCTGACAGCTAAATTGATATTTATTGAATTGAAAAGACAACAACACAAATGCGTAGGTACACACTGACTTCAACTTTTTGAGTTTTTTCACACAAATTTTTGAAAGACAAAAGCATTTTTGTATTTTGAATTAAATATGTAATGTCTACGTGCTTTTTAGCTTTAGCATGAAATCTGTAATTCATTTATTTTACTTTTTTCAGTGGCTTTATGGTTATTGAAGTCAGTTGTTTTTTTTTATTAAAATAGTTTTTTTTTAATATAAAAGGAATAAATAAAATATATTCATATATAAGGTGGACTAAGTATCTTTTTAGTGTACCTTAATTAATGGTTTTTTCTCTTAATGATACACATACGGTATTCCCATCCAAAAATCCTCGCAACCCTTTAAACTCGTCTATCTAATATTTTTGTTTTTGTTAGTTGTGCCTTTTCTTCATAACTCGGCAGTATACATCTCGTATGCATTGACGTACTAAAAATACTCAATGATTAAATATAAACTCAACAGTAATCCAACGCTTTTTATTCAATTTATCCGAAGTATTGGATGGAACTTATTGAGGTCGCTTCCGAAAGTAATTCAATGATGGCTCTCTAGAACATTAGAGCCCTTTTTTGTATGTCATCCAGATTAGCTGTGTCATCGGCTTTTATGCGCAATATCAATGCGAATTCACAATGTAAACTCGCTTCATAGTTTTTAATATAAAACGATTTATTGAGCGTATTTTTTGAATTCTGAGGGGCATATTTCAAAGGGCTAAAGATCAAAGCCATTCAAGCGAATAAAAAGAAGATAGGTACTTTTCTTTGTATTCTTTAAGCAACCATAATCCATTTTCATCTGCGATGTGAACGCATAGTTTTTGAAAATCATTTTGATAATAAGATTTTATAACGTAGGTTGATGTAGAAAATGCATTAAACAGTTCGATTGTGAACCTTGATGAGTTTTAGATTAAGTCATCAGTATCCCCTCATCTGTGTAATGCTTTGCTCTCGCTTAATTTAAGCCATTTCTAACGCTTTCGATACGACGATCGAGCAGATACGAAGTTCAGCAGATATTGTTATCATTTGCATTGTTGTTTTATTGTAATTGAGGTGCTATTAGGTCATTAAATATATTCACTCGAATTGTATTACAAAAATAGACGTTATATTTCTACCACAAAATATTTTTACTCCCTTCTTCTTCCCTAAGTTATGGATATGATAAGTAAGTTTTGTTATACTAATATGCAAAGTCACACAGCCAATAATAAAACAAATGTGCGGTCATGCATGTAAAAAGAGGTGAGATTGTGGAATTTGATGGGGTTGAGCTCTCAGATTCCACAAAACTCAGGTCTCTCTCTGCAATCGACACCTATAAATACCTGGGTATGTCGCAGGCGTTAGGCATTATAGAAGCTAGCATGAAGCAATCGTTACAGGAACGTTTCTTTGGCCGCTTGAAAAAAGTTCTTAAAAGTCTTTTATCAGGCGGTAATAAGGTGCGCGCCTATAACGGTTGGGTCATGCCGGTTTTAATGTACTCCTTCGGCATACTCAGGTCGACTCAGACCGAATTAGACACCCTGGATAGGAAAGTCCGTACGCTTCTTACTGCATACCGAATGCATCATCCGCATTCATCTGTGATGAGGTTGTACATACCGCGGAAATGCGGGGGACGTGGCTTTTTAAATGCCAAATCCCTCCATAACCGTGAGGTGATTACTTCCTACACAATGAAGCTGATATGCATCCTGATGTAGTAAGGGTGGACAACGGACTTACCTCGCTAGCTTTGGCTAAAGAGAACTGGCGCAAACCTGTGGTATTAAGTATTAATGACCGTATGGATGTATGGAAGAGCAAGGAGTTGCATGGACATTTCTATCGGGCTCTCCATGGGCCTGATATAGACTTACCAGCATCTGTGTCTTGGCTACGCTTCGGTGACCTATTTGGGGAAACCGAAGGTTTTGTTTTTGCAATTATGGACGAAGTTGTGATGACGAATAACTATCGGAAGTATATTCTAAGGGATGGTACGGTTGACATATGTCGGGCGTGCCACCGTCCCGGAGAATCCCTTAGACATATAATTTCTGGTTGTTCTCGTCTTGCCAACGGCGAGTATTTACATAGACATATAACCAAGTAGCCAGGATTGTTCATCAACAGCTTGCTCTAAAGTACAACCTTGTGGAATCAGAGGTACCGCACTATAGGTATGTGCCCGACGCAGTTCTCGAAAATGGGCACATCACGTTGTACTGGGTTCGATCTATCATCACTGATAGGACTATTGTAGCTAATAAACCTGATATAGTGTTGATAGATCGGTCAGAGCGCCGCGCAATAATTATCGATATCACCATTCCACATGACGAGAATCTTGTGAAAGCCGAAAAAGAAAAACAAATTAAAAATTTGGATTTGGCTCACGAGGTTGTCGACATGTGGAGCGTGGATTCGGCGATTATTGTTCCGATAGTTGTATCGGTTCACGGACTGATTGCCAAGAGCCTCGAACAACATCTCCAGAGGCTCGCGTTAGGCAGTTGGGTCAAGGGCTTGATGCAGAAGGCAGTGCTCCTCGACACGGCACGTATTGTGAGGAGATTCCTCTGTCTGGAGCCCTAACCACCGGTAGCTTGGTCCCTGTACCCGATGCCGGTGGGCCACTATTTTTTATATTTTTAAATGTATTTGTTTTTTTTTATATATATGGAATGTATTTAAAAATATAATTTATATGTGTTTAAAATTGAATAAAGGAAATAATAATAATAATCGTTTATTTACCAAGAAAGAAAATTACAATTTACATTCTCTTCATTCTAATATAGGTACATTACTAAGATTTATTACAGAAAAACAGAGAAGTTAAACTATCAACCCCACACTAGGTCTAGCCTGTCTCGTGGGGTTTTTATGTAGTATTTTCAACTGAGTTTTACCCATTAGCGTACGGCTGATTATTATGCTACAATTGCTAAGTACTTTAGCTTATTCCATGCAAAGAGTAAAAACAACAAAAAATAAAGAGAATACATAACAGATTAATACGGCCTCTATGGCGTAGCGGTAGTGCATTCGACTGCTACGACAGGGGGCGCGGGTTCGATTCCCGCTCAGTGCAAATATTTGTATGCATGAATATGTCTATTTGCATTGGTCTGGGTGTTTCTATGTATAATATGTATGTATTTACAAAAAAAAAAGTATATAAGTATGTTTATCCGCATTCTGGAACCCATAACACAAGCTAGTTAAACTATGCTTACTTTGGGTCTAGAAAGCGCTGTGTAGAATGTCGTAGAATATTTATTTTATTTATTTATTAATGGGTGAAAGTCTTGTACGCAGACATCACAAACGTAGGTTACGGGCACAGAATTAGACTATCAGTCTACGCACCGAATGCATAAAAGAACTGGTGTATGTATGTTTGAAAGTCTATTTGTGTGTGTGTGTGTGTGAGTGTATATGTGTGTTTATGTATGTGGCTACTGTGACTATAGATTCCGATTCAGAATACGATAATGATAAAAGGTATTTCTGAACAATAATTTTGACCTGAATTGTTCTGCAGTACTTAATAGTGCATACTTTTGCGATTCTATTATATATATAACAGAGCATAAATTCCTGCATATGCTGTGCAAAACTAGTTCTCACTCGAAATGGTACGCTTTTGTAAACTCTACGCTCAAGGAGTTGGGGATAATTGTGTGACAGTGTTACTATCTTGTGTTGTTTTTGAACGATTTAAGGATATACAATTGCCGAACATTAACTGTGGAGGATTCTTTATAAAGAACTTCGGTGGAGAATCTGATGGGCTTCCTGTTATGACCTTCAATACTTTTGATCTTTGTCAAGGAGCAGCATAATGTATATGCCGACGCCACCCCATACCGGAATACAGTAACAGATAATTGATTCACATAATGCAGTATATACGAGGTGCAGAACTCTTCTATTGGCAGAGTTACGTAGCAACTTCATTATGTAAATCAATTGCCTCGCACGCTTTGCCACTACTTCGATATGGGGTTTGAAAGAGAGTCTAGGGTCAATTATAACGCCGAGATATTTGATGCATTCTATCGAATCACAGGAGCATATGGTTGATTTGCAATTGCTAGAGTGGATTTAAACGGCATATAACAGTTTGGGTTCAGACGCTTTAGTTTTATAAAAACACAGGTAATTAGTTTTTTTAACATTAAGAGACAGTAGGTTTTTCTCAAGCCATTGTTTTAAGTCTGTCATTGTTTTTTGTACATTTTCATGCACTGATGCCCATGATTTGCCGTGAAATAGAATAGCAGTGTCATCAGCGTAACAAATGGATTCCGCATGTGGTCCAATTGTGTTATGGATGTCATTCATATAGATAATGAATAGCGTTGGGCCAAGGACACTTCCTTGTAGTACTCCGAATGTGTTAATTGTATTGGTGCTGACATATTCTCCTATTTTTACATGCTGGCGTCTGTTTGATAGATACGTTTTAAACCATTCCAAAGGCATGCCTCTAATACCAAAAACCTCTAGTTTAAGAGTATCGGAATGGCCACTGTATCAAAAGCCCTCGCAAGATCTACAAATAGTAATAGCCAATGTCGCAACCATATCGATTCCGTTGTCACAAAAATTTAACTAAACGAGTTACACAGTAGTGAAGATTCCCCTTTTTAGTTGTGGTAGTACTGGTGGTAGAAATTTGATGACACAAATTTGTCGCAAAATTCGGCCGGGTACCCACACCACAGTGATTGCGAAAAACCCTCCATAGTAATCCAATTTTGGTTTGATTGCGTTCAGGGGTCAGCAAGTGCATAGCCGGGCAGGGGGATTGTGGTCGCAGCACTAGTGGGACTGGTGGGTGTCACGCGGTGCTGCGACGACAATCCTCTTCTGATGAGGCTGTCAAGCTGAGTGCCACCATTGTTAACATGGTACGTGTATGTAATGGTGACCGTCTTTCTTGAGACTTTACCTTCAGCTTACCATCAGGCGAGGTGAAGTCAAATTGACGTGTCTTAAATATAAAAAAAAAACTTATTTTCAGAATGAAAAAAAAGCACCAATCTGTATACACTGACTGACAGGACTATCGTTGTAATAATTTACGAAACGCTTTATTCTAGAGAGGTCACACGTTATCTAAAACAGCTGTTGAACGCACCCGATGACACGACCTACAATAGACTCGTTTGTATCCATGCCGTAATATTGTTTGTAATTTAAAGTATGAGATGTGTTGGTGTGGGTGGCTGACGGTTTATTTTCCAGCAAAATTGTGGAGTTATCCGAGGTGTATTGTTGCGTTGATTAGATCAGGAGGGAACCTTTGTTCAGAGTAGAATGGCCGGCTTCACGCCGCTATCGTCTGTCGACCGCACGCGACCTGTTTCAGCCTTCTCTCAATGACCGCAGCATACGTAAATGTACACAAACTAAATTCAAAGATAATCTTGCTGCATTCGCTGTTTGTTTACGTGAAATATTAGCGGTTTTACATACGTATACAAATGATAGTTAAAGCTACTAACAATACATTGAGGTGTTATTGTTGTGTGTTATAGTTGCTACGAGTTTGCCCTATGACGAAACGTGATTTATTTTGATATAGATTCTCGAGGACACTTGAGAAAAACCCCAAAAACGGAGGGTACAGCTGAAAAGAAACTAACAATACGCTAATGGCTTATGTTTACGATGACTGTCCCTTTTTTTTTTTTTTTTTTTTTTATTTATCGTGCGGAAATCCCTTCGGATACCCCCCCGCCGGCCAGCGGGGGCGGTTATGTCGGGCTTGCACCGACTAAAACCGCACGCCGTCTCGGGTCTTCAGACGCCGGGGTGTAAGGTTACCCATAGAGCATATCCCTCGCACCCCGGCTGACCCTGGGCCATCTCACCACTAACAGCATCGCTCATCCTGTCTCCTCTGAAAGCAGAGGAGTACGGAGAGCGATGTGTTCCCGCCACGTTGGGTTTGGCCGACGATCAATGCTAACCCTATGAAGGGGTGAAGGGGAAGCCACTGACCGCCGCCCAGGGTGTACCGGCCGCTCCGATTCCGTTCCCCCCGGACTGCAGCGGGATCGGAATCGGAGCGACACTCGAGGAGGTTACCCAACACACACCCCACGATGACTGTCCCTGCCAGCCAACAGGCTCTATTATCACGGTCGGTCCCTGTGCGCTGAATTGGCTAAATGTTTTGTGCCTCTGAAAAGATTCAAAATGACGGTGAAATTGTCGAGAAAATTGATCACTTCCACTCCGACAACTTGACCGTGTTACTGCAGAATCCGTTATCAGTTTTGATTGTTTCACAAGATGTTCAACTGTTCGTGTATTTAGTATAATTTGACTATTGACTACTTATGACACGATCGATGTATTTTTTAATTATTGGTAATTACTACTATTAGGTCAGTATCACACTTAATGGTACGTGATGATACGATCTACAATTAAGCACACTTGCCTAGAATATACATAGGTATGTTCTAGGCGAGTGAATAGTCACTCGCTATATGAAAAAATACAGATTGCAGTGTTCGATGAATACAGGTGTCGGCTAATACAAGGAGTATTAGCCGACACCAGTAGCAACGCTGAGTCAAGTCTCGTCCGATGGTGAAATAAAAAGTAGTGCAATTCTAGGGCGTATTAACTTAGACTGGCTATATAGTCTAATCTTTCTCTCTTCTTATTCAGCTTTCGAGTCTCGAGATGATCTTGAGCTCCATGATACTGTACAACGTACTACTAGCTGTTCAAGTTCAAATCACTACCATATCTTAGCAAGGATACCCAACTTTTGCAATGCAAAAGGCAACCTTACAAGGTCTGAAGACCCGAGACGGCGTGCGGTTTTAGTCGGTTCAAGCCCGACAGGGGGGGTATCCGAGGGGATTTCCGCGCGAAAAAAAAGGTATGTGCGTGCACACAATGTGCCTATGTCATGAAGACAAAAGTTCATAGCTGGATTAGAGTAACGCTTAGAAATTTTGAATGCAATTTACATCCACCAATTGAAATTGACTCCGCTTTGTGGAAAAGGGGTACATGGGTGTTTCATGTCATTCAACCTAACAATCATCAGGCATCGCAACCGTCCGAGATTGCCTTGAAGATAATGTGTAAGCTTTCTATTATTTTTACCCAAGTTAAAAAAATAATCTGATCGTCTCTTGCTCGTACGTCGAATATGTAACTCTCTTAGTTTCAAAAATGTAGTTACAAGATTGCAGATTCTATAGCCTTGGAGGACTCGGTCGAGGACTTGGCATTAAATGTCAATTAACCTAACCGATATTCGAACGACCACTCAACTCGATCGGTTCTTCATCGAGTCCGCTATTCTCGTAAAAAGAATAGTCGAACCAGAATGTTGAATTCTTGTTTATATGGCTATAGTGTAAGACATTATCGAAAGTTTTTGAGATATAGAAGCCGCGAGTAGAATAGGAAATTCAAATGTATAATATTATGTATGTATTTACATAAAAATGTATCTAAGTATGTTTATCCGTATTTTGGAACCCATAACACAAGCTAGTTAAGCTACGCTTACTTTGGGTCTGGATAGCGCTGTGTGCCCTAAAATATTTGTTAAATTTATTATTTATTATTATTATTATTCCCTTTATTAACTTTATATACATATCAATTAGGTATATTTTTAAACATAAATAAAATATCAAGACATTTAAAAATATAAGGAATAGTGGCCCACCGGCATCGGGTACAGAGACCAACCTACCGGTAGTTTTCCAAGCACGTATTGTGAGGAATCTCCTAACAAAACGTGCCGTGTCAAGGAGTACTGCCTTCTGCATCAAGCTCTTGACCCGACTGCCTAATGCGAGCCTCTTTAGATGTTGATCGAGGCTCTTGGCAATCAGTCCGTGAACCTGTACCACTATCGGAACAATAACTGCTGAATCCACATCCCACATGTCAACAATTTCGTGAGCCAAGTTCAAATATTTTAATTGTTTTTCTTTTTCGGCTTTCACGAGATTCACGTCATGTGGGATGGTGATATCGACAATTCTTGCGCGGCGCTCTAATCGATCTATCTCCACTATCGGTGGATTCTCTATAGATTCAGCATAGTAAGCTAACTTTTTGTTTACCAAGGACTAAAACGCTCATCACATTGCTGTAAACCATGGTTTTGCTTTTCTTAACAGCAAGGCATCAGAGATTGGAATAAAGTAACTTTCCCTGACGAAACAATAACAGACAGAAGAATTGTCAGGTAGCAGAAAATAGACTGCGAAAGATAGGATGTAGAAAACAACTGCATCTCACCCCATTTTGGCGACTTTTAATAGAAGAATTTTGCGACCGGGTTTATTACAAGTCTTATTAAAGTGATAAGTCAGCTAAGATAGTTAATATAGCGAAAATCTTTTAATTTATTTTATTATAACTTTACCGAAGAGTAACCGCTACTGCTAGTCAATAGCAATAATTTAATTCTAAAGATTTCATTTTATAGACCTTGCATTTTTTTTTTGCCGAGTATTACAATCAAATTCTTTTTTTTTGTATAAAAATCTGGCTTACTGCTGCTGACATGTAAGTAATTAATTCTGTACAGGGGTCATTTCAAATTAAATAAGAGAGTTACAAAATTAAAAAGAGAAACATAAAATGTCTAGTACGCACGTTAAGCAAATTCTCCAACAAAAACCCAAAACTGAAATGTTTTAATCTTACAGTCGAAGCAAAAAAGTTTACTAATAAAATCCAAATTTAGTCTACACTTTACTTTAAAATACGAGATCGCCATCTTAATACTTGTTCAAACGTTTTCCAGATATGGACTTTTTAGAACATTTTTATTTTAAAAGTTGTAAGTACTTCTCTCTTTGGCCGTAGTTATTACTGAGAATCGATATTTGTATAACAACGTAAGATGCAGAACGGGCAAAAATAGACAGTGTGTGACTTATGTAGGTACTCACATCATATTCACGTTAATGCCACAAATTTGGAATATGTGATGGATTACGCGTGATATCGTGGAAGCGATGTGTGTGCACACGTCACGGGGTGTGTCGATCAATCACGGGCGCGGATGGACGAGCGACAGGCCATTAGGGCGCTTCGTCGTCCGCCGGACTCAGGTGCCGTTGCTCCGCCGCCCGTCACCTCGCCAGTCTACGACTCTACAACAGCCCAGCCCTTGTCCTCTTCAATCACCCACAAACCAACCGCATGATTCATGCAACTCCACACCTACAATGCTTTTATTATTATCCACGACGAATTCAGCAAAATTATCATTCAGTTTACTTGGTACCTACTTATTTTATTTTCATAGCAAATCCCCCTGACATTCTGAGTTTGCAGTATAAAATGAATCTTGTAGCGATAATGTAGTTTAGCTGCAGCGAGTTACGATTGTAGGTGACATAAACATGTCCTCTTTAACTATATGCTACATGGCTTAGCGTGACAGCATACGAAATGAAAGACACTTCTTGTGTCTTGTAACTTAATATAAAGCGCCTTATACGTTTCACTTATGTACTACTGTAATATTAATCTTTGCCTTCTATGTATTGCAACTATAGTTTGATTTCAAGTCTAGCAAATTTGTTATAAGTTGAAGCAAAAAACTGATGTAGAAGTTAGGAACCAGATGCGCTGGTATTGATTTCGACCACATTCTAACAATGTCCTCATAGTTTATAAGCGACATAATCACCTAGTGCGTTTAGTACCTAGCGCCCACATAGATATTATGAACTAACTGATAACGGCGGCTCCGCTTGCGTGGTGGTCGGTTTTGGTTTTTTAGTTAAATCTCCGGTCCTACTTAATCAATGGCGTATTTTTATACGTTTTGCCGTTCTAATAGAAAAAAACCGCATCAAAATCCGTTCAGTATTTTTGCGCCCATCGCAAACAAACAGATAAACAGACAAACGGACAAGAATTCAAAAAAAAATATTTTTGTATTCAGAATCGTTCATTTGACAACTATTTTTTTTTTAAATATCTCCAATTTAGTACGAGTAATTTACATTTTTATAATAGTATAGATAGATTGTAATCGAGGGTGTATGGAGACCAAGATCTTAGGAGCACAAGTCAACCTCACCTGCTGGTACACCTTCTGATTGACGGACGTGACTTTGTTGCCGACTTTCCTCTGTGGGTTGGGAGGTTACACACAGCGGGACAGCAGTCATCATCTGAGTCATCCCGGTCACATCCGAGGCTTTCACCTCGGGAGTCACCAGCTCCGCTTGCTGGCTATTACACCTCCACTTCTCACGGTCTTGGGTATCCCTGGCAGTGAGAGCATTGGCACGCATGTCATCTTCTAAGACATAAAGCGAGCACTTCTTGGGTCTACCTCTCATACCAGGGCGCGGTGGAGGTGCCATGGCTAGACATTTGTTCCCCACGCACCGCCTGGTAGCCGAGGCAAAACGTGGTCGCACCAGCGAAGGCGAGTCTCCGGCATTTTATCTACGATATCACGGATATGAAGGCTGCTGTGGATGCGGGGGTGTGTTCCTCACGCGATCCCTACACGTGACTTCACACATCCACTGCAGCATATTCATCTCCATGACACACTCCGTGAAATATAGGTCCCTGCCATATTTACCTGCCATATTATGCCATATTTACCAACTTTTAAGGTGGTTTCAATTTCTGCATCGAGCCTGTCTGCAGCGTGTATTGGGCAGGCCATCAAGAGGTGGGGTATACATTCCGGCCCTGTGAGGAATTGGGTGGCTAGGCCCTTGATGGTGATTCTCTTGATGACTTTGTGTGCCTGTACTGTTACTACCTTCTGTTTCAAGGCGGCCGCTTTGGCGAGCCAATCCGTTCTCTCATTCACCTCGAGGCCTTCATGTGCCTTGATCCAGTAGAGAGAGACGTTCTTGCCTCGCTTTCTACCAGTGACGTGCACAGACATTTTCAGTAGGGTAGAAAAAACTTGGATGTATGACGGAGGCCCAAGGGCCGAAGCCAACCTCACCTGTAAGGTATACCTGATTAACGAAACGAACGAGGCTCTGGCGCAGGCGCACCTCTTACGGTTAGGAGGCCAGACGGCAGCTTCTCCCATAAAAGCCGCATAAGCCAAATCCAAAACCTGGGTTCAAAGATGAAAACCTCGGATACAACTGGGGACCGCAACTAAGATGACGATGATAAGACAGATAAAAAACTTACCGAATCAGCTGTCAAACGTTTTATTAACCGTTTGAAAATGTTGCGATTACGATAGACTTTCGCATTATGTAGGTCAATATCTATTACTATACGGTTTATCCCAAATACATGTTTGAAATTTCAGTGAAGCCTCTAAATATTTTTTACACTGATCATGTCTTTATACTCCGCTTTATTAAAATTATGGATATCGACGTACCCCGTGCCTAAACACTTTTTTTATGTTTGAAAACAATAAATAAACAAAACAAAAGAAAAAACTATTACATTCGTACATAGAAAACTGGCTAAAGGGTTTATCGTTTTAGCCAGTTTTAACAATGAAATTGTTCCATCACTGTATTTAATTTAAATCCGTTCGGCAACGCCTATTACGAATAGGTACATGTAGGTAGTAATTGCGAAGCGCCTCGCCAATATGGCTTCCGCCAGAGGCGCTCCAGCGTGAGGGCTCTGGCGGAGAATGCAGTCGCCCGGGGTGAGGTGATGTTGGCGGTGTCCCTGGACACTGGAGACCGGCCTCGGTCGGCGTGAGATGTCGTGCGGTGTTCCGCAGGGATCGGTCCTGGGGCCGCTTCTGTGGAACATCGGATACAACTGGGTGCTTCGCGGTGAGCTCTCAGAGGGTACCGCTGTCACGAGCTACGCGGACGACACGCTCGTGACGGCTTGCGGGGCGACGTACCGCGAAGGGGCTCAGCACAAGTCGTGGAGCGGATCCGGTGGCTGGGTCTCGAGGTAGCTCTGCATAAAACCGAGGCCCTGTTCTTTCATGGGCCTTGGAGCAGGCCACCTGAAGGCATCAAGCCCTAAATGAAATATTTAGGGCTCGTGCTCGGGACTTCGGAGAGCACATCCGAAGTCTGGCCCCCAAATTGAAGGGCACAGCTCTCGCTCTGGCGCGGCTGCTGCCCAACATGAGGGGGCCCGATGACTCCTGCAGGAGACACTACGCGAGGATCGTGCGGTCCATGGCCCTGTATGGGTGCCCAATATAGGCAGAGGCCCTAAAGCCCAGAAGTGTGCAGATGCTGCGCGCTCCGCAGCGGGTGATGGCCAACAGGGTCATCCGCGGGTCCCGCACGATCTCCTTCGAGGCAGCGATCCTCCTTGCCGGAACTCCGCGATCCTTTCGCAACTGTACCAGTGGCGAAAGGAGACGGAGAAGCAGGGACGGAACCCCGGGCCTCGAGAAATCGATGCCCGAGGTGTAGTCCCAGCCCCGCCAAGCCATCGTGGTGGAGTGGAAGGAACGACTTGGGCGACCCAAGTTATTCTGCCTAAGGACCGATGGCCGATGGAGCAAACGAGTCCTAGAGTGGAAACCACGAATCGGTAAACGAAAGGTAGGACGTCCCCCAGCAAGATGGACGGACGACCTGAAAAAGGTAGCTGGGTTAGACTGAATGCGCAAGGCGGATGATCGGGTGCTATGGCATGAAATGGGAGAGGCCTATGTCCAGCAGTGGACTGCAATAGGCTAATTGATTGATTTGATTGAATGTTATTTAATTTTTGTAAGCACAAAAAATAATACATTTCACAATAAAATTTACTCATATCTGGCACGTTTTATATAAATTCTGTATTTTACTTAATTTAATCGAAAACTAATACATAAATTCCTGAGTTCCTAAGTCACCTGTTTTATTTTGTTAGACGACACGGAAATTATAAGTAAATGATATATTTATACATATTATACGGCAAAAATAGGCTCCCGAATTTATTATTAGACATGTAACAAAATATGCACATTTTGAATTCGTAAGCATTACGTAGATTTAAACAACCAAAATGCGACTGCAGAATCAAGCGCCAAATTAATCAATCAATGAAGTTAATTTAATACTGATCCAATGATATAAAATGTAAATTGATTGGAAAGAGACTGTCTACATACTCAGTTGTGTTCGTGTTTTATAATATAAGGACTTCGCTCGCACACGCAAAAATACGTGTAATTACACACTATGTGTGAATGTGTGCGAATTACAATATACAATGAAGGCCACCTCCTGAACTCGGAGCTCCAGAGGGAATATAGAAGCCAGCGGCAGTGACGAGTTCAGGAGAACCATGCGGTTGGCCTTGGTTAATTTTTGACCGAACACAACTCTAAAAACAGTGCCGGTGCGCTGTTTAAGGCATGGATGCAGATGTCCGTAACCGTGAATCCATCGGCACTCGGGGCTTTCTTCGGGTTAAAACCTGGCACACGTCTACCAACTCGTCAATGGTGCCATAAATGCCGCTATTACCCCCGTCATTAATTGTCTTGACCAGGGCGCGGGTTGCTTTGTTTGCCCGCGTTGTCCTACTCGTCCCGGTCGTCGGGGTAGAAGACAGAGGCGAGGAGTCCCGCAGATCCGCTTGCGTCTAATGTCCCATTATGTTCCAACGGTTGATCTTCCTCCCTTGCTGTGGACCTACCTATAACTCTATATGTCCCCCCCAGACTCCTCGGTCCTACTTATTGCAGAATTTCTTCCAGCTCGCAGTTTGTGCTGATTTTACCTCCGACTCGTAATTGTCTTTTCGCTCAACGTACTGCGTCACAGCCTACTGCCTACTGTTGCCGTTTTTCGAATTCGGCGCCTGAAGGCACTGGTCTCCTTCTTCAACCGAGCCAGTCTCTTTGAGCACCATGGCATAGTTAACGTTCTTCTTTATTGGTATTTTTAGGAATAGCGTCTTCGCATGTAGACCTTACGCAATTATTAAAAGTAGCCAGTTTGTCTTCGAGTTCGTCTGGATGTTTTTAATGACTTCAACAGCCAGGTAGTTCACCAAAGAGCTGGTTATTTTCGCATGAAAATGATTCCTGTTGGCCTTTTTAGTGTTGAACAGCCTAGTTGTTTTGTTAATGTTGGAACCTTTCGACCTGACCAATTTCAAGTATAACGCTATTTCTAAACCTCTGAGCAGGCAGTCACAACTACGTAACTGCAGTATCTCTTGCCTCCCCACCTATGCGGTTAGACGGTAGTCACTCCCATAAAAGGCAAGATGAGCCAAATCTAAAGGAGGAGAACGAGTAAGCGGATCTCGGGCTCCAACGTGAAACCCTCGGACGCAAGAGGAATAACGATAAGATGATGATGATATGAATTGTAATCAAATCACAACATATTTTAACTCTGGACTATCTTGTAAAGTGATAATGTTTACAGCACGATGATTGGTACAGTAAACATTATAAATATTGCTATGACTATTGGACTTTAGTTAGTTTATTTTTACATCCGAAGCATGAATAGCAACAATCCACAAAAACTTGTTGATGTACATTCATAACATCACGACTATTTCGGGGAAAGTTGGAAACAATTTAACGATGTATGAATGCCCTATGCGTCTTCCTTTATTCGATACTGTTTCTGTTATTTATTTTCTTTGTGTTTTCTGGCAGTTTATTAGATTACTTTAAAACACGCTACGAGCATTAAAAGTTTTCATCCACCTATTCATTACACTACACGCTCAGTTGGCACATTAGGCTGCGATTCCACGAAACATAGACTGTGGAGATTCGTATTATAAAAAGCTTGCTATACGAACAAACTCATCACGTGGGTACCGCACAATAATAGACTGTGTCCATTAATTAGACTAACGTGTTTCATCGCAAATGGACATCGGTGACGCGTACTGTGTGGTGTCCGGTATTATGCGTAACGGACGTAATTGATGGTCATACCTATAATGTTTTTTGCCGTGCTTCGACATTGAATTCCTCTCGACATACTGACCTAATATTTTGTGCGGTATTTCGTTTTGCATGAACGGGACTCTTTATTACGAGGGGAGGTACAAAAATTCGCAGAACGAAATGGTTCTGACTTAAATAAAACAATTGAATTATTTTTCTTTTTCAATATTACCCTCGAGTTCAATTCATTTTTTGAATCTACTAATTAATTTGCATAAACCATCAAAAATTTTTTTTTCTTTGTCTTCGTAATGAGCCGAAATTGCCTCAGTTCAATTGTTCGTCGGTATGAAATTTTGTTCCTCGTAATTCTTCCGGCCAGATCCGGCCTTAAGGGGGGGGGGGGGTGAACCAGCGATTCGAAGCCACATATGGCGAAAGCAGCAGTTGCAACATAGCTCTTTTTTTCTTTTAATAGTTCCTCTTAGTCTTTCCAGCAGCGTTGCGTAGTATGCCCCCGTTATGGTGACCCTCTTGTCTATGCAGTCTATCATGAGAATTCCCTTGGAATCCCTAAAGATCGTCGCCATTAACTTCCTGGCTGATTCTGACACTTTAAACTTCTTCGGAGGAGGTGCACCCTTCTAATGCCAGTGCATCAACTCCTGTTTCGGCTCAGGTTCAAAGCCATGAACCCAAGTTTCATCTCCAGTAACAATTCGATCTAATATAACTTCAGGGTTATCGCCACACAGGTCTAAAAAGTGTTTCGATGCGTCAATTCTTTGTTGCGTCTGTAGTGGTTTTAACATTCTGGGTACCCACCTTGCACTACCTTTCATCATACCAAGATAATCTGTTTCTTTTTAAGACGAGCATCTTCCAGTACGAGTTTTTTTTAGTTTTTGCACAATATCTGAGGACATAGCTTCGACCGGCCTTCCAGGGCGAGGGTCATCTTCGATGGTCTCTCTGCCATGCTTGAAAAGATTCTGCCACTTGTAAATCATGGTTTTACTAGGACATTGACCTCCGTAATCAGCTGACATCTCATCCATTATCATTTGCGGAGATTTTTTTTGCCTAGATAGGAACTTTATCACGGCACGATATTCAATTTGCTCCATAATGACCGATTGTTTCCGAAATAATTTGCTTTCAAGGCGTTATCGAAAAAACAAAAGACAGTTTTAAAGAGGTGTCACTATAACTGAGCATAGAGTTTGTATAATATTGTTTCCTCCTAATACTTCATTCCGCGAACTTTTGTACCTCCCCTCGTACATTACTAGCTGAACCAGGCAAACTTCGTTCCTTCGTAGAATCAAGTTACGTTGGTTACCTTATCAGCTGAATTTATTTTGTTAATGTCTCATAGTTTTAATTATCCTAATTGCTAGTTGGTATAGGCACAGTATATCTCGAAGCCGTAGATGACCCAGTTTATATACTGGGTAGTCCCACGGCTATGCTATGCCACATGGAGGGAAAGTATCTTAAATAATGTAGATAGACTTGGTAATTGAACCGGTTTAAATCTGAAAAAATAACATTCTGTACTTTTATGGCATCCTACATCATAAGGATTAAATCACTCTGACAATAATGGTAAATTAAAAAAATGAATGCCATTAAAGTAATGTTATTTTTCGGATTTTAGACGGTTCTTTAAATTGTCTATCTACATTATTTAAGATACTTGCCCTCCATGTGGCATAATCGTGAGTTTAAGATGCTAAGAGGTAATTTGAATTGGTCATGCTGAAAATAGATAGATAAATTCTTATATCTTGTCAACCGTAATGCAAATTATGAAACCCTGTCAAAAACCGTTCGTATCCAACTACGAGTTGCTGCTCGTGAAGTCGTGACTTATCATGTAGTTGGCAGTTTCGGTTCCACTGGTAATTTGATGGCCACGAATGCCATGTTAGCCAGCATTTGCTTTGGTGCTTGACTTATCTCAAATAATCTTACGTACACAAGATTAGCTACCGTGTAACATGTTTGGGATTCCGATACCTTAAGCAACTTGTTTCCCATTGTAACAACGAGAGATTGCAGCTGATCGGTATGCATGACGTAGACTGTTATTCCGATCCTGTCTTTCCATTGTACTGAACTTTGATTTGAAGAGAATGGTCATGAACATCAACTGAAGGCTACCCCTACCACCGCCGATATTTTATAGATAAGAACAATATGTGAATAAATATTTAAAGCATTAAAATTTTGTGGGTGCGTCTATTGATATACATGGCTCGGCACAACTCGGCAGGAATCTTGTGGTTCGCTGCATGCCTATATTTTTACTTCACTTCGAAATTAAACTCATTTTAATATTCTCACTCCGACAAGAGAGCTCTCTTTGGGTATATTCAGAGAACTCGCTGTTGGCGCTACAGGTGCGCCATTGTCCAATCACAAATGGAATAATCTTCAGCTGGATTGTGCAATAACACACTGATATCACCAATGGCAAACTGCCCGAACGTACCCGAAGTAAGCTACCTCGTGTGAGCGAGACTTGATATTAAATTCGTAGGTTATGGAATAACACTATTGTTCCGTAGTCCACCTTATAAATAAGTAAAGTAAATAAATGAACGTTAAATATAAGTAAGACATCTTCTGCCAGATTGCTTCGTATTCTCTTATAGCAATCAACAGGAGTTTTTGTTGACATACTTATTACTTAATTTGCAAGTCGAGTGGGTGAGTTTTAAATATTCATGATTAAATCAAACCTCACAAAGGAACGATATTATTTGTCAGTGAATTTAATGAACTTGGAATACACACATGCTCCCATGATCATCAAACATTACCTGCTTACCGTTAGTGGCAAGTAGTGCATACACGTAGTATCGTAAGTATTAGATAACATAATAATTTGTCATCCATCCTCATTTGCGAGTAGCTTATCCCTCGTTTCGCGTTAGGATGGAGTTATTCACCTTTCACATATAGGCCATTAGTAGAAAGATAGGCTCGATATTGTAGCACGTGCCTCATCCCGCGCCCTCGCGTCCTTCCTCCTTTGAGATAAGCCCGGAGCGTTAAATATGTGCCTCTCGTGGGTTGTGGTCGGCGATAGCGCCTACTAAACACGGATACTCCTGTTTGTTTATAATCTTTTTATGGTATGATCGTAATTCTTGAAATTGTTGGTTTTGTGACGACGCTGCGACGCACCATTCATTCATAACTTTTCTTTTCAGGTACGCTGATTCAATTTTTATGAACATCATTTTCTAAAGGCTTTATCGTAAGTAGTTACCATATTTTTATTAGACCGTACGTACCTATTTACGCACAGATACTATTTTATTTGCTCTTTATACGATTCTTTTTCCCTTTAAGGTTATAACATCCCTTTATTGTTATGGAATCGAAATCTAAATATACCTAGATAGATAGATAGATAGATACTCTTTATTGTACACCAACCAAAGGATACAAATGACTAAGATACTTAGAAATAAACTTGTACAATGGGCGGTCTTATCGCAATTTGCGATCTCTTCCAGACAACCTTTAGATGGACTAGATTGCTAGAAATGGGTAGTTATAGTGGTGTACCTATTATAAATTATAATAATATTGCAACACATAAATATATAAAAATTATATATATATATATATATATATATATATATATATATATATATATATATATATATATATGTGGGATTGTAGCTCAGAGTAAAACAGTGAGATAATATAAAAAACTATTTATTAAAAGAACACCAACTGCACCCGTACATACTTAGCCGCCATCTTAAGTCCAAGTGTCTCTCTCTCCCTCTCGTATATCCTCTCACTCACTCATACGTTCCGTTTCCCACATTCGGCCCTCCTGCTCTCATGCCTGTCTCAGGCATTCCTTTCCTTTTAAGTTCCTTTCACTCAGTCTTACTTTCTTACTACTTAAACTTAATTTCTTAAGTATACAATTTTTACTTAACAGTATTTTATTTATCTGTTCACCAGTCCACTAGTTTTACATTTGAAATAATTACTAATCAGGAATTAGATAGCTGTTCTATGAAATTACAACAATTAGAGACTACAGTGAACAATAAATTCACTTCACATTCATTCATCATTCACATTCACACAAATGTGAATGAAATAGTAAAACCTTTTTATTTTCTTTAACACTTAATATCTAAGTTTAACATAAACATAGCATAGGTAGGCGTACACATAGCTTATATAGTAGAGCATGCACATAGTTCTTAAAATAAAATGAGATATACATACTTCAACTTTCATACTAGAAATCCCACATACTCACCCTCTGACCACTTCTTGATGTTGTCAGCAGAGCTGGAAGTGCGGTTAGGACCCTCCGCTGAACAGTCTGCCTTCTCCATGTCATAGCGATCATTCATATGAACTTTGGTTATCTTATAAGGTCCTAAGTACTTCGCTTTCAGCTTCAGTCCTGTTCCAAATTGAGTCCGCTTGATGGCCACTAGATCTCCTATCTTGTACTTATGACTTTCCTTCCTTTTTCTGTTAAAATACTTCCTGTTTTCCTCCTGCACTGCCAGGATTTGGTCTTTCGCTTTATGACGTAGTTCTTCTCTCTGAGCGTCATACTGCTTAGCAGTTTCTTCCTGAAACAACTCTAAGATTTCAATGTCCTCTTTGCATCTCATCTTAGTACCTACTAATAAATGGAAAGGTGTGGTATTGATACTTCTCTGAAAAGTACTATTCACTGCTCTTTGAACTCTACTAACATATTTATACCACAATCCTGTATTTTCAATGCACAGCTTCGTTAACATAGGAATGATAATTTTGTGAACTCTTTCAACCTGGCCGTTCCCACGGGGTATCCCTGTTGTAATCGTTATATGTTGCATATTTTCTTCTTTACAATAATCTTCAAACTCATGGCTTGTGAAAGCTGTCCCTCTGTCGGTTATTAATCTTCTTGGATTCCCAAAAGTCTGTTGGTGTATTCTTAATTTATTCAGTGTCTCTGCACTCGAGGTACCTTTTGTAGGAAACAACCATATAAACTTTGTGAAGGCATCGATCATAGTAAGAATATAATTATACTGTTTTCTAGTCGCTGTCAATGGTCCTACGTGATCCAAGTGTAGTGTGTCAAGTGGGATGTTTTCCTTCTCAATAGGATGCAAAAATCGCTCTTGCTTTCCATCTTTTCTGCTAGCCAATAAACATGGTATACAAGCTACTACAGATTCCTCTATCTTTTTGTCTATGTCTTTTATGTAATAATTTTGAACTATTAACTCTTTCATTTTTTTCTTTGAAAAATGCCCTTTTCCATGTACTCGCATAATTATTTCCTTTTCCAGGTGTTTAGGTATAACCAGCAATTTTCCAGGTCCCTTGTACAGTATGTCTCCTTCCACTGAATAATCTTTGTACAGCTTTTCTTTCAGTATATCTTTAATCGCCTTTACCCCATCATCCTGGTCCTGGGCTTGCTTAATCTGGTCACCTAAGGATCTTACTGTAGCCACATAAGGGTTGCGGCTGAGGGCATCGACATGTCTCATTCTTTGCTCAGCCCTGTGCTCTACTTCGAAATCATACTCGTTTAGCATAAGTACCCATCGTGCCACCTTCGCTGTCAGGTCCTTCTTCATCAGGGTTTGCTGAAAAGCTTTACAATCGGTTACTAACTTGAAATGTTTCCCATACAAATAGTGACGAAACTTTTTGACCCCTTCAATAATTGCTAAGGCTTCCAACTCATAGCTGGAGTACCTACTTTGCGCTTCATTCGTTTTACGGCTTGTGTAATGAACTGGATGCGAACCAGTGTTAGGGTGGTACTGCATAAGAACAGCTGATAAAGCAATACTTGAAGCATCGGTATGTAATTCAGTATCCAGGCTAGGTTCAAATATCTTTAAAACTGGGCTTGAAGCCAGCTTTTTTTTTAAGGTACAAAAAGCTCTTTGTTGCTCTTCGTTAAAAATAAACTGTACGTCTTTTCTTAGCAAGTCATTCAGTGGCTTTGCTATTGTAGCATAGTGCTCTATATATTTCCTGAAGTATGAGGTCAAACCTAAAAAACTTTTAAGCTGCTTACCAGTTCTCGGTTCTGGAAACTTCATGACTGCATCTGTTTTCTCTGTGGTTGGTCGTACCGCACCATTCTTAACAACATGACCCAAGTACTCAATCTCCTCTTGCAGTAACTTAGCCTTCTTCCAATTGATCCTCAATCCGTATTGCGAGGCAACTCCCAATACTTGCTTCAATCGTTGTAATGCTTGCTCCTCATTTTCAGCTGGAATTACATTCATCATTATCTTTTGAGCTAGCAGCTCCCTGAAGATAACATTGACAAACCGCATGAAATACTTTGGGCTGGTTGAAAGACCAAATGGTGCTCGCATAAATTCAAATTGCCCGTGATGAGTTACAAACGAAGTAAAAGGGATGGATTCCTCGCTAACTTTCAAGTGGAAAAATCCGTTCTTTAAATCTAACACGCTGAATATCTTTGCATGCGACAGTCTGTCAATCAGGTCCTGGATAACTGGAAGTGGAAACTCATCTTTTACAATTTTCATATTGAGCTGCCGGTAATCTACACATACTCGAGTTGTACCGTCCTTCTTTTTTACTAACACCAGCGGACTAGAATATTCAGAAAAACTTACCCTTATTATGCCATCTTTCAACCATTCATCAATTTGTTTTTCTACAATACCCTGTTCTGCGTAGGACAATCGTCGTGGCCGCTGTGTAACTGGCACTTCATCTTTTAACACAATCTTGAGCTCCAAGGGTGCTTCCTTTACTTGGACTGGATAGGATATGTTGTGACGCCATACAAAATAACCTTGTTATTTTGCGAATCTTCAATGCCGTCTATAATGTACTGTATCGCAATATAATCCGGGAATTTCGCCCTGTTTCCAAGCTCCTTCATAGATAGCATGTATTGATAATACGTTTCGCCTTTGCTTTTCTTTTTTGCCGCCATTAACTCGTGCATCTCTTTAGTGTTTATAGCGTCAGGAAATTCTTTCTGTACGCCTGTCTTCAATTCTTCGTAGGTTTTAAACACTTTTTCCGATTTAAGCCACAAACCCGCCGTTCCACACAATGACCTGCGCGCGATTATAAGCTTCTGCTGTGGTGTCCATCCGAACACTTCCGCGTTGTCCTCCAGGTCCTGTGCCCATTTTGCTGAGGAATAGGCTTTATCCTCGCCGCTGAATGGAGCAACACTTCCTTCGAAGTTGTAAAATACGTTTACCGGCGGCGACGGCGTCGTCTGTGATCCGCTAGCCGCTTCAACGGCCGTGGGCACGCTACTTTCGCTACTACCGCTAAGGCTAAGGCGCTTATCGGTAGCTTTCGGCATCTTTCTATCTTCTTTGTCGTCTTTATAACGTCTTCGTCTTCGGGTGCACCGTCCTGTGTTCGTCGTTGTCGACCGCGTGCTCCGCCTAACCACGTTGCGCCTTGTCGGTTAGGTGTACACCGGCCGGTCGTTGCGTCGTAATCTTGCGTATTTTTATCTTCCCGACTCTGAGCGCATCCCGGACGAGCCCCCAAATTATGTGGGATTGTAGCTCAGAGTAAAACAGTGAGATAATATAAAAAACTATTTATTAAAAGAACACCAACTGCACCCGTACATTACTTAGCCGCCATCTTAAGTCCAAGTGTCTCTCTCTCCCTCTCGTATATCCTCTCACTCACTCATACGTTCCGTTTCCCACATATATATATATATATATATATATATATATATATATATATATATTATATAAGTATACACAATAAATGATAAAAATAATGACGAAAAATACAACATTGTTTTTAAAGCGTTAAGTAGTGCTCTTTGACGAGTTTTTGGAAAGTAGGTAATGACTGTGCTCGTCTGATAGATTCCGGCAGAGCATTCCACAGGCGTGCAGCTTGAATTGTGAAGGATTTGTCGTAAAAGGTTGTGGCATGCTGCTGAATTTCCAGAGTTAAATTTTCCGAAGATCTCAAGTATCTCGTATGAGTGTCGTGCATAAATTTGAAGCGATTTTTAAGATAGAGAGGAGCAGCAGGGTGAAACAAGATATTGAAGAGAAGAGAGAGTATATGAGTATTCCGGCGAAGGCGGATTGGCAACCACTTGAGTTTAATACGAAATTCGGAAATGTGATCAAATTTGCGCAAGCCAAAAATGAATCTTATACAGAAGTTTTGGAGCCGCTCAAGTTTATCAAGTTGGTCCTCATTAAGATCAAGATAGCTGACATCAGCGTAGTCAAGAGTAGGAAGGAGTATAGATTGCGCTAGTGCAATTTTAGTTGCTGTTGGGAGGAAATTACGTAATCTCCGGTAGCGAATACTTTGCGACTAATATTCTGCACCTGGGCCGACCATGACATGGTTTTGTCAAGGTATATTCCCAAATTCTTGACTGTATCGCATATAGGAATAATACTGCCATCAAAATAAACCTGGGGCAGTACTAACCAGTCCACCCTATCTAACATTCTGGAGCTGCCAATGACAGTAATCTGAGTCTTACCAGGGTTAATACTGAGTCCATAATTTGCAGTCCAATCACTTAGACGGACTAGATCTGCATTAATCATGGCAATACCATTAGACAAATCGTCCAAGCCCACTTGACAGTAAATTTGTAAATCATCTGCATAAAGGTGATAGGAACATAGAAGTCGATTAGAGATAGAGTTAATGTATATTGAAAAGAGTAAGGGAGATAAAACGCCACCCTGCGGCACCCCAGCAGCGGTATCAGACCAAGATAAATAACTATCATCCAGTCGGACGCGCTGCCGGCGTCCAGACAGGTAACTTCGAAACCATAGCCATAGCCGATGGAGATATGTTAAGAGAGCTTAGTATGGCAAGGAGAACGTCGAAATCCACAGTGTTAAAGGCGTTGCTAAAGTCCAGTAAACAGAGAATTGTGAGATTTCCCTTCTCCATGCCAGACCTAATGTCATCAGTAATGCTAACAAGGGCGGTCGTGGTACTGTGCCCCGGACGGAACCCGGATTGAAACTGGTTGAGTAAATTATTTTCACGAATAAAAGAACTAAGCTGGTTTTGGATGAGACGTTCAAGAACTTTAGACAAGAAAGGTAAGATAGAGATAGGATGATAATCGGTAAAAAAAGCAGGTATAGAATTTTTGGGTAAAGGGATAACTTGAGCATCTTTCCATGTAGTAGGAAATATACTTCTAGAAATGGAGTGATTCATTATATGAGTGATGATGGGAAGAATGTCAGCCAGTATGGGGAGCACCATGTTGCGGCTGATAGAATCAGCACCAATCGCATTCGATGAGATGGATAGAATACTCTTCTCAACATCACAAACGGACAATTGACTAAAGACAAATGGAGAATAGTCAGGAGTTGGAAGCGATGAAAGATGATTAAGTGTATTAATTTTAGCTGTACTGCTAAAATTAGACGAAGTGGAGAATTGCCGGTTAAGGGCATTAATATCGAGACGTGTTGAGCTTCCATATAAGTTCTCAATCATTGTGTGCGACAGTAAAATGTACTTATCCGTATACTTACAGTTATGTAACTCTGCTACGGAGTTTATTGATACATCATCTTCTGACGATCCCTTACATTGTGAGTCCTGAATGTCAACTGGTTTGGAATACCAAGCTATGTCGAATTTGCCGACAGGAATGTCGTGCCAAAGTTGTATAGTTGAATTATATATACGTATACCTTCTGATCAAATACCTTGAAACTACCATATCGTTTTGATTTTACCTGATAAGATAGATAAATACTGAACTAGGCATGATGTGACCTAATTAACTGTTTACTAAATGCAAATCCATCGGAGCCTAGTCTATTTTCTATTTTGAGTTGTAGTAAACACAATAGGTACAAGTGGCTCGGGGTGCGACTGGTTGGATCACCTCCAAGTTTGGTGCACCCTGGGCAACGTGGGCGATGACGCATCATTGATTGCTCCTCTGGAGTAGCTGGCGTCAACGTCAACGGCCAAGAGTCTGACCAACCGGCCCTTTTTAGGGCCAGCTGACCCCATTGCACGAGGGTGTCGCTCCAGGTACCCCTCTGCTGTTATCAGAGGGGACACTGCGAATGGCCCAGGGTCAGCCGGAGTGCGAGGGATATGCTCTATGGGTAACCTTACACCCCGGCGTCTGTAGCCCGACATAACCGCCCCCGCTACCCGGCGGGGGGGGGGGGGTATCCGAAGGGATTTCCGCAAAAAAAGGTACATGTGGCTCGAAAGTGCGTGTTGTGTTGTAATCGGGGTGGTATCCGAAGGGATTTCCGCACGTAAAAAAAAAAGGTATGAAATAGTTACAAATACACGTAGGTACAACGAACTACACGTATTCATCTCTCTCTTTTTTTGTATTATTTCTTATCTCGTTCTCGTTTTGTTCTCTCTTCCCTTTTTTTTTTTTTTTATCGTGCGGAAATCCCTTCGGATACCCCCCCGCCGGCCAGCGGGGGCGGTTATGTCGGGCTTGCACCGACTAAAACCGCACGCCGTCTCGGGTCTTCAGACGCCGGGGTGTAAGGTTACCCATAGAGCATATCCCTCGCACCCCGGCTGACCCTGGGCCATCTCACCACTAACAGCATCGCTCGTCCTGTCTCCTCTGAAAGCAGAGGAGTACGGAGAGCGATGTGTTCCCGCCACGTTGGGTATTGGCCGACGATCAATGCCAACCCTATGAAGGGGTGAAGGGGAAGCCATTGACCGCCGCCCAGGGTGTACCGGCCGCTCCGATTCCGTTCCCCCCGGACTGCAGCGGGATCGTAATCGGAGCGACACTCGAGGAGGTTACCCAACACACACCCCTGTTCTCTCTTCCCTATTTTCTTCTCTCTTTCTCGTCGTATAGAACATTGATTATTAATTAATTTATGCGAGTCCCGTACGTTTCACCAAAACTCATTCTAGGTAAAAAATAAATAGATTTGACCGAATGAACGGTTGACGAAAGAACGTTTGACCAACCGAACATTTGCTTTTCCTACAGTTGCCTAAATTAATGTTAGCCCTAGTGGTATCGGGGCCTGAGGACGGCAGTTGGCCGACTCGCCGTCCTTACAGAAGCAGGCCGTGGCGGAGGCGTGTCGTGTGTGCCTTACACACGCCTGCCAACTCACCGAAGCGGGATAGAACCCGACCCCACCAGGCGAGGCCGTGCCCGGCAACGGACACTTGGGGAGGACACCATGCGGTTTTAGTCGATACACGACATAACCACCCCCGCTGGCCGGCGGGGGGGGGGGGGGGGTATCCGAAAGGATTTCCGCACGTTATAAAAAACAAAAGAAAGCCCTAGTGGTAATAAACCATTACTCTAAGGCGCCGGACAAACAGAACGGCCGCTCATCCTTGTCTTTGTAACACCCCGCGCACCCCTTAACGTCTCCGCTCACTCTCGTTACAAAGAAACGTCTAGGACCCGCGTCCGTTCTGTTTGTCCGGCGCCTTATGTATAATTGCCTACTCGCAAACCTCACAGTAAATAGTAAAAACCGGCCTAGTGCGAGTCGGACTCACGTACGAAGGGTTCCGTACCATTATCTATAAAAATGCAGGCAGAAAAACACGTTTGTTATGTGGGAGCTACCCTCAAATATTTGTTTTATTTTAATTAATTTATTTTTAACGTGAATATCTAACTCAATATTCTGGGAATATTTCATGCGTCTCCCGTTTGCCTTTATCAATATCGAGCAAAAACGAGCAAAAAATCAAGTTTCTTGATAAGTAAAAACATTCATCCATTTTCACAAACTTTCACATTATATTATTAGGAAGATTAGTAACCCCCGACACAAAAACGACAGGGTGTCATAAATTTGACGTGTCTGTGTTTGTGTCTGTCTGTGGCATCATAGCACCCAAACGGTTCAACCAATTTTTTTGTTCGACAACTGATATGATCGCGATGGTTCTATATAACTAAATAAATAAATTTGTGTCGGGATTTCTTTAATTTTTGAATTATTTCATCTTAAAATTCAATCATCATCATATTAGCCTGGTTCAGACTTTCTCCTGCTTTGGATTTGGCTTATGCTGCTTCAGACCTGAATCAGCAGGTGTTCTGTCTTGAAGGTGAGGTTGGCTTGGCATCGAGGTTGTTGATGGGGCCCCTTATAACCTATATATTTATTATGTCTTATAATTAATTTATAATGAATTTGAGAGACCTTGATTTGAGAGTATCTTTGGCAGTTGTTATTAAGTCTACTTCTTGCGTTAATAGGACTTGTACCGCTATGATCTGTCCCAAGTATATACTTGTCGACATATACGATCTCTTTCCGTTCCGTTTTTATTTTATCCTTGTTTGTCATCACTTTAATTATCGCTCGCTTCGCAATATACCCGGTAAATGGCAATAGGCTCGCCCCCTATTACATTGGGACCTAAACATAACTGTAATACACCTCTGCCTACCCCTTCGGGGATATAGGCGTGAAGTTATGTTATGATATGTTATATAATCAATTTAGAATTGCTCGTATTCATTATTATTCCTGCTTGAATACCTTTCAAACATCAACTATAGCTGGTAATATAATAGCTAGGTTTTATTCTTCAGAATAACATACTAGATAAAGTAAGTCATGATATTGCTGAAAAGTAAACTATTTTAACGGACTATATTTGGTGCGACGCGCTTTATTTGGTGTTATTTTATTATTGTCTCTGCACCCCACGTTTCGGTTGCTTTTCAGCAGCCATGATAGAAAGATTGATAGATAATTCTTTATTGTACACCAAATTATTACAGATACAAATTTCGAGCATATATATTATAGTTTGGATATGTAAAGATGGACAATGCCTTATCACTAAAAGTGATAAGAGATCACTTTTAGTGCACCCTTAAGATGGACAGGTATGAAGAGTACATAATATAAGTGAGTGATAGTGTAATTTTATAGACCAATAATATATACAAATAAATAAATACATACATAAATAAATATGATGTGAATAGTGTTTTCACCGACAACAATAAAGAAAGGTAATAAGGTAATGACTCTACCATTTTTTTGAAAACATTTTTATGGATTGTGCCTGTCTAATGTTTACTGGCAATGCATTCCATAGGCCGACGGCCTTCACAGTGAAGGATTTCCCATAATAAGCGGTATAGTGTACTGGCAGTTCCAACGTCAAGTTCTCACATGACCTCAAGGATCTCACATGTGTAACGATGGAACCTAAAACGTTCTCTGAGATACGTGGGAGTCGACGGATTGAAAAAATGTTATATAAAAGCCATGGTTACGAGGACAGCAAATAGTTTTGTTCCAAAAGGAGGTTAATTTAGTATTTTATTGTGTTGCTTAAAACAACGATTTGAAATACCTTGCCTTCATAATAAATGTGCAGTTTGTGCACTGGTGCATCTTCGCGTTTTTATTTGCGTTAAGATTTCACTGCAAGTGAGTTTTTTTGACAAATTGAAAGTAGCTGTCATATTTAATATACACACTGCGCTTGTGCACTGAATTCGATGCATGAAAATGAAGTGTATTTTTTGTTTCTTGTTTTTATTGATAACGTTTCATTTCACGATGATCGTTGAATTCATTATACGCTCCTTAAATATTCTATGTATAGCAAGAGAGTCCGTAAGTAGTCTACGAGTGTATTAGAGCAGGTATTCTCAAACTTATAGCTTCACTAACCTGCCCCAAGTAGACGTTCAAGACAACGGCGAACGCCTTTAAAAATGGGTGAAGTGCGAGTCAGGCATAGTCGGGATACCAAAACTGGATTGAGGGACAACTTAACGTTGCTGTTGAACTGTTGTATCCATACATTGAATAGGTAACGGTAATTTTACCAACTGCAAATATGTTTCTACGACCAGTGCGTCCTGCCTGTTGTGATTTACAGTGCCGAAACGTGGATACTGATTGTGTGGTTAGGCCAGACTGAAAGATGCTCAGCGAGCTATGGAGCGAGTTATGCTTAGAGTTTTTTCTGATGATAAAATTCGAAATGAGATCATTGAACAAAGAAATTAAAAGAAAGATTCTCAACTCTCAGAATAATCAAACTTGAAAATGGGCTGGCTATATCTACCGAAAGACCGATGGGCGCAACCCAGTCCGTCTCGAGCCATGCAGACACATTGAGAAAAAGGTAGCTGGGGTGCACCGAATGCGGAAGGCTGAGGATCAGGTACCATAACGCACATTAGGGTTTTTAATCTAATTTGGGCAGTACCCAAAGTTAAAATTTGCCGCCATTACGTGCATATATTTTGACGCGTACCACCAACTATCTATCAACTGGCAAACCCCAGGTGGTACGCGTACTCTAATTTGAGAAACTGTCACCTGCGATCTTGTAAGGATTGCAAAAAGCTGACGACGACGCGACGATTAAATGCACCAATGTGCTGACAGGGTACATTAATGAACGCGATCTCTGCCTATGAAATGTTTAGTAAATACTCGAATCTGTAATTAGGTGCACTACGGGTCATTCGGGCATAAGGTTTGTTTTTATGATAGTCGTAAAAATGCGAGTATGAATCGAAACGAATCAAATAGGAATGAATGCACGAACACCACAAAGTGAGAGTTTTTGATGGGTTATTTATTACTTACTTATATACCTCTTGGTGACGCTTTAATATTCTCGTGATGTTTAAAGTAACTACTGATCATATGTTGTGATGGATGGTTCACCATAATCATCTTTACGTTATTTCTGGTTTTATCCGGTTTCACCTCGCACCCTAGTGTCCACTTACTCTTCCCCCTCCGTCTGATTTGGCTGGTCTTGGCTTTTATAAGAGCGACTGTCCGTAACTGTACTGTAAATATTGTAATATTGCCATTATTGTAGTTAGAGTTACGGATTGACTGGGGCTATGGGAATTGAGGATGTTTTGTTTATATCTATATTATAATACATATAGGAGGAGTAAAAGCCCACCGGGACTAACGCTAAGATGATGATGATGATGATGATTATAATACATGCCTCTAAAAGTAACTAAAGTTTATAAGACATTATAGACAAATGGATAAATTTGCAGAATAACCTTGTCACTTTCGCAAATGCCTTAAGATTTAAGTCTGTTATCTCAAGGCTACATAATACGTGCCATTTAATGTATGCGCTTGCCATGTGTTTCTATAATGTCGCATGCTTAGTTCTCGGGATAGAAGTGGGTGAGGACAGCACTGTGAGCATGTTGTGGGGTATTGTTCACGGCGGCGACGTCGGAAGACCATTGTTCTACCGGGGCACGGACAGCGGGTGTTACTTTATCTTATTACACGTGTCGCTTGCGGTCTAACGAAGCTGCCCACCGCAATTGTTTCAACCTCCTGAATTAATGTGTCTCGCCTTATATTAACCACAAAATCTCTACATGTATAGGTCTATTACCTTGGCAACGACATACAATGTCGACGAATCGAATTATCCGCTAAAATACCGCACTAATTAAACCCCTATACGGTTTCCATTAACCGGCATTCATCTTTCAAAGCGACCTAATCACGAAACGGCGTTATAGATGTATTAGACCTTTGGCTGAAAATGGGGGAAAAATTCCAGAGATTAGAAAAAGAAGAACGTATCCTGTTCTAATTGGGGACGTAAATAATCTCACTTACTGTATTCAGCACCCAAACCTTGGGATAATACGGCGCCATATTTCCTTACTGTTACTTACAATTTATCACTGACACAGGTAACTAGGCGACTTATTAGGATGACAACGCGCACATAAAAAAATATATTTGTCTTATTTAAGTGAAGAAACATAGGTTGCGTAACTGTCCACTGGTTTCACAACATCATTAGTATTCCCTTATCTGTTGACGCTCCTATACTTGCTTTATTTAAAATGTTTTGTTTCTAGTTTAACAAAAGAAATCGGGTTGAATAGTATTGGCAATAATTTTTAGGATTTTTAGGATATGAAGGGTAATGCTGCTGATGCTGATTTCCACCATAGAGTTTATCAAAAATTGTAGATGTTAGTATTTGCTTCTTGCTGTTGCAACTCTGGCTTTACCTTTATTCAGATCATACTTTACAGCAATTATGACACAACCCATCTGAGTACCTACCTACTGGACTTTAAGGTGAGTTAATTTTTATACACAAAGCAACATACTCATTACCATTATTAGGCAATACTTAATACCCAACCTAGCATTCTTAGTGTTAGAGACACACACTAGGTAATTGAACTATAGCTAGGTATACAATAGGCATGATGATTGATGTCAGATTTTGAAAAAAACCGGGCAAGGGCGAATCGGACTTGCCCCTGAAGGGTTCCGTAGCAGCAAGTAAAATTTTTATATTTGAGTTGATTGAATGAAAGGTAAATTGCGGTTTACGATCTATGACGTATTAAAAAAAAACTGCTTACTAGATCTCGTTCAAAGCAATTTTCAGTGGAACTTTACATGATAATGTTTATCATTCTCTTATTCTAGAAGTTACAGGGAAGGGGGGGGGGGGAGGCGGACACACATTTTACCACTTTGGAAGTGTCTCTCGACCAAACTACTCAGTTTACAAAAAATAATATTAGAAGACTTAGTGTTACAGACACACACACAAACGCAGAAACCTTCATGTTCACACGGAACTTCGCTTGGTACCATCTAAACGGTGCCATTTCATCCATCTATTAACCCTTATATCAATATCCGTAGAAGAACGAAAGGGCACCGTTTAACATTTCTGCAACGAGTAAAGTCTATATAATAAGAACATATTTTCTGTCGTTTTTCATAAAAGCGATACAGCGGTGGTAAACGCCCACAAATGGCAGATGGTAAATTACCTTACGTAAAGACCTGGATTGCGGTAGTTAGCCCGCTGCGCTGCGACTATGGCGCGTTAATGAGTTCATGCCATATGTGGCCGTAACACAACGTCCTCGCAATTGTTGCTGCGAATAATGGCCATATTCTGTGCTTTGTTTTTGTTTTACCACATTTATACATTATTTTCTTTATACTTGTATTAAATAGAATGTGGTACGTATAATTTATTGGTGTCATCTTTACTAAATATCCATATGAAAGTCGTTTGTTCGAACCTTTGTCTCGTAGACAGTTTTCGGCGTCCTAATTGCATTTCACTACGAATATGAATCCGTTTTTTCGTGTATGTTGAATGTGACTTGTAAGGCATTTGTATTTTGTCTACTGCAAAAGTGGTCAATTAGTTTCATTATTATGACCCTCTATGATTAACATTCTGAAAAGGCATTCTCTAATCTATTTACTAAACTACAAAGTTTCTGTTTTAATTTAGAGCACCTACCTGTCCACCACTCATTTTATTGTTAAGAATCGTAGAGTGCTTGATGATAAGTATATGACCTCCATGATCGGGGCCTGAGGACGGCAGTTGGCCGACTCGCCGTCCTTACAGAAGCAGGCCGTGGCGACGGGCGTGTCGTGTGGACCCACACACGCCTGCCAACTCACCGACGCGCGACGCGGGATAAAACCCGACCCCACCAGGCGAGGCCGCGGTGGGGTCGGGTTTTATCGGCCAAAGTCCGCCGGTAACCCTGGGGTTATCCCTTCGAGGGCTTACCCGAGGTGCCCGGCAATGGACACTTGGGAAGGACACCGTGTGTTTTTAGTCGGTCCGATTCCGACACGCCAACCCCATCGTCGGCACCGATGGTTAAGCCCGTGGGGGTTTCCACACGCTAAAAACAAAAAAAAAAGTACCTCACTTTTTTCAAGGCCTGTGCCTGTGTACTGTATCCGAGTACTTACTGATTTCCAACATATAAGGAAGCATGTTATGTGCTTTAAGGAAGTGTGTCCATAAAGCATGTTGGAAAGGAATATAATTTTTTTCTTCCCTATATTTTTCCCGGCATTTATATAAAGTCACCGTTAAGACTAATTGAACTAGGTAGGTATACAATAGGCATGATGATTGATGAGAGATTTTGAAAAACTGTCCTATAATGCTTGGGATCATATCTACAGCTATAATAAAAGATTTGTATTATTTTACCATTAGAGAGCTACATTATCAGCTCAGGTCTCCCCGTGACCATGGCTGCTAAAAAGCAACCGGACCTGCGGGATCAATGTAAAATATAAAATAACATCAAATAAATCGCGATGGAATCCGTTAAAGATAGTTTTATTTCAATGTGTGACATTCGCGTAAACTTCCGACAATATAATTTTTAAAGTTGATAGAAATGCCGATCAAAATCAAACCATGTTATTCAATACCTTTGTATTAATAAATAATAATAAATATTCTACGACATTTTACACAGCGCTTTCTAGACCCAAAGTAAGCATAGTTGTTGAACTAGCTTGTGTTATGGGTTCCGGAATGCGGATAAACATACTTGTATACCCACTTTTTTCTTGTAAATACTTACATATTATACATAGAAACACCCAGACCAATGCAAATAGACATATTCATGCATACAAATATTTGCACTGAGCGGGAATCGAACCCGCGCCCCCTGTCGTAGCAGTCGAATGCACTACCGCTACGCCACAGAGGCCGTCAAAGTTTATTATCTATTATTACTTCGGCACCAACCAGGTGGACACCGAAGCCTTAAAATCACGCAAAAAAAAACAAAATCTTACACCCACTTTTTATCAGTTTTCTCGACGTTTCACATGATTCTAAGTCTAATTAAGCAAAAAAAAAATTTGTGTCGTTCTGTCTGTAGGTTTGGATGTCTGGATGTCTGTTTACGCAATAACTCAAGAACCATCCGACTTAAAAAATTCTTTCGCCAATCATCTTGTTTGGTTAATGGGAAGAACTGATTAGATTTTGGGGTTTGTACGTTCAAGGTTTCGGGTACCTTTTTTTTTTTTTACGTGCGGAAATCCCTTCGGATACCCCCCCGCCGGGCAGCGGGGGTGGTTATGTCGTGTCTCGACTAAAACCGCACGGTGTCCTCCCCAAGTGTCCGTTGCCGGCCGAAACCGATCATATCAGGTTTCGGGTACCTTTTTTTTTTTTTTCGTGCGGAAATCCCTTCGGATACCCCCCGCGTGCCAGCGGGGGCGGTTATGTCGGGCTTGAACCAACTAAAACCGCACGCCGTCTCGGGTCTACAGACGCCGGGGTGTAAGGTTGCCCATAGAGCATATCCCTCGCACCCCGACTGACCATGGGCCATCTCCGCGGGTACCTACCATACAAATTGTCCCTAAAAAACTTTTACAAGTGAGTTTCTTCCGAGTTATCAGAGTAACGCGTATTTGACTTTGACATTTGAGTGACAATGACAATACTTATATTGTATATTTACATAAAACAACCAGACTCTGAAAGAAACTGAAATATAAAATAATTTTTCCGTGTTTCTGACGTTGAAGACGTTTGATTTGATTTCATTTTCTTCATATTTATTGCTCAATATATAAAGACGCGTCGAATAATATGCATAAAGCCTAAGGTCTGTAATTTTGAATAAAAATACTGCAACAAAAATATCTAAGTTTGGCCCGAAGTTTGACAATCACTGTGTGATTTCCGCTCCTCTAGTTTTATATTAGTTATATTATTTAATTTTTGTATTTGTTATTCAAATAAATTATTTCGTATTCATAAGTTTGTTTCAATACCTATTTTATTTTTAATTTCGACCTGTGTGGGGATGAGATAGGGGATGATAGTTATTTGCTCACGATTACTTAAAGGGAATAATATATTTCCGCAGAAAATAAAGGATGATTAGGAAAACAATTGTATTTTATTTTTATTTTAAATTTAGCACCAAAAGGCTTGCTAGTATCATGGCGTTGCTTGTGACGTCACTTGTGGATAAAATAAAAAAAAAATACTACGTATCAGAAGTCTGCGTGAATTCTAGTCTTAAGTAATCTACAAATCCTATACCTTAGTCAAAATCTATCTATTGGTAAATTTAATGTCTAGTAAATCACCTACTTTCTGTCCATAAACCTATAGGCGTGTCTACGTCAGTCTTACGAAACAACCAGGCCTCGCATTTTGACTAAGGTTTAGGATTTGAAGAGAACCTAGACTAGAATTCACACAGAACACTACTACTACCACTATGATGAAATTCAGAGTGTTATCCTTTTCATAGGATCTCATATCTTTTTTACAGTGCAAACAAAGGACTCGTCTTGGCATTATTTAACATGAATTTGATGATGAAATTTGATGAAATTTTTGGTGGGATAATTATATCTATATACACTTTCGTTTCACTAATTTATTCCTATTATAACCGCCCACTTGCCATCTCCGCTATTCCTTTCTCTGAATTCGTATTTATTATATTATTTAACTTTTGTCTCATTTACTTTTTCACGCTAAACGAATATCAAAACAGTATCATTATTGTGGTTCAGCACCACTTCAAACCATACTTTTATCAATAATATGAAGATGATGGTAAAGCTATAAAGATCATAATCGTGTAGCATGTTCTTTCGTTCTCTGAATTTCCATTTTGATAAGTAGGTATTTAATCAGATTCTTCGTTTTGCGGAGTATATCCGAATAAATACAAATACAATTATAATACTCAAACCGATGATAGTGAACGATCTCATCCCAACAAATTATCCTACATATTTAAGTACCTACCTTCGTTATTACTGATTTATGTATTGTGCTCGTATATTGTGTAGAACATCGCTTTGTTGTATTATTATTATCGTACTTTCCGTTAAAGGAAATATACCTTGAAATTAATGATGTGATAAAGGCCTGTACCTACATTATATATTTCTTTACACAACGTTAATCCACATTTTCTCTCTTCTCCGAAATAGATATAAGCAGAAAGTATTGTCTTCTTCGCCGGTAAGCCGTGCTCCTCTGAACTCGTTTCATATTCAAGAAACTATGCAACAAATATTCTATACTAGTTCTTACGTGACATTCGTGCCTCTCGTTTTCGTGAACTGTGCTATGTAGATGTTGACCTGAACTTATATAACTTGGTTCATTTTCAAATAAAAACTCCCTGTTGTAGGCTTTTGTCTTTAGCTACTTGCTTTGTTTATTTTTGAATCGTTATTATGCCTCTGTATATGTCCGTATAAACATCCTCTACTTAAAAATACGATGTTTGTTGAAATAAAACTACTTTTGCGGATTCTATCGTGCATAACACAAAATTATAATGAAATAACAAGAAATAAATCGCTATAGAATCTTTTACGGCTGACTTTCATTGGCAGATACGGGATACCTGGTGTTATAAGGCGTAACTTATGCTCCATTTATTGTAGAAAAAGAATGAGGACTCCTCGTGCTAAAATTAACATCTAGATCTAAATCCACATGGACGAAGCTCTCGCTTTTAAATCGCTGAAATATATCGTAAAATAATATTTTTTATCTATTGGTATATTTCATAATATTACAGTATGTTTATGTTTTTGAACTCAGGATATTCTCTCTTTTATTTGATATTACACAAGATTTGGATCTAACATCCGTTATGTTGATGTTATTCGTATAAAATGTAGCCTATTACACCCAGAGGATGACACTGAATCGATTAACACCTAATTTATTACTATCAGTTCAGTATCTTAGGAGCTACAGTGGAAGATACGACAATACCATACATAGGTAGGCAACACAACCATTCTACGGTGCCGTAGTCTCGTAAAAATGCTATCTCCATTACTTGACCTGTAATGACTTGAATAAAAATCTTTGTTACTCAGAATTAAAAAGGTACATTAAAAAACTAAGAAGTTTTTACTATTAGCATACAGGGCCTTCTGCGGCGCTCCATTGTTTGGTTTCTGTTATAACTACGGTAATAACTAACAGCGTGACTGCAACCTGTTGGTTACTACAATAGAAACAGAAAAGTTGAAATCAGCTCAGCCTCCGCGGGCTAGTAGAACACTCCTACACTTGAATAAAACAAAGCAAAACTCTTTGCCAACATTTTCCATTGCAATTTTATCTTGTACTTAGATAAAATTAGCTACTCACCAATAAATAAATGATTTAACTTGTTTTTGCTGTGACATAAGTTTCCTTATATCAGAATTTTTGTAAAGAAATATTATAATTTAATATTACTTACTTACTATTAATACCAAAAAACATTCATGTACACCGGAGGTACTTCTGAGAACGCAATCCATGTACCAACAAACTAGAAAATCAAAATTTAACAAAAAAGAACAGTGCCAGCTAATAATAATAATAAAAAAGTACATAAAACATTACGTCATAATGAACCGTGAAGAACATTTTGAAAGTCACAGGAAAAATTAATCTAATGTCTGGGACCAACAAATATTGTTGTTTGGTCGGGCTCCGGAGGCTATAAGTAATCCCGGCACGTTATGCACTCAGCCGGGAGGTTTATTGGGAAGTGGATGCCGTGCTACGCCAGCTAATGCTCTTGGTTACATACAAATGTTTGTTGATACAGTGCCGCTGTAATTGGGATACTTCGGCGGTAACTGGGTTAGTTTGCAACACCTGAATCTATCTATGTTTATTTTTTCAAAAATATTAATTTCTTCTTTTTTATAATTATTGCAATAATATATTAGATGGTGTCTAATATATTCAATAATCATATCAATCAATTAGCCTATTGCAGTCCACTGCTGGACATAGGCCTCTCCCAAATAATAATCATAAAAAGGTACATTGAATGTAACAATCCATACTAATATTATAAAGGCGAGAGTAACTCTGTCTTTCGGTCTGTCTGTCTGTTAGGCTTTCACGCCTAAGCCACTGAACCGATTTAATGAAATTCGGTATATAGGTGGACTAGAGCTTGGGGAAGAACATAGGCTAAATTTTATAAAAGGGTTGAAGGAGTTCAAATATGGGATGAAAGTTTATATGAAAGTTCGTCATTTTCGAAGATATCGCCATGATGCTTTAAAGCGTTTTTGATATCTCGGCTTATGGGGGATGAAATAGGGAATGACAGTTTGCATGGACTTCCACGCGCGATAACCGACAATCACGGGAGTGGAGCCACGGCAACAGCTAGTAAATTTAAAATTGTGGCAATGAAAAAAAAAATTATCGACAAATGTACGTTTTATAATAATATAATGAACTGCCAAAGTGAATATTCTTATTAAAAAAGCTTTAAAAATATTTGAAATTCAAAATTCAATTTCTCGAGCCGCTCAAAAACACTCCATGCAAAATCGTACCTTTTTTTTTTTTTTTTTTTTTTTTTATCGTGCGGAAATCCCTTCACCTAGTAGTCGTGCTTAGTAGCGCGTAGTGCAAATCTGCCGCCCACAAGCTAAAAGTCGGGTAAGTGACTTCTGGTAAATTTTAACATCTTATCTTTAAACAAATATTTAAATGTATCAATAGCATCTTTATTCTAGTAAATGCTCAAAAATATATCTATCATCTGATAAACGACACCTTAATTCAGATTTATAGAAAATACTAGCATAGGTTTTAAAATATGCCTTCATTTTTCAGGTCAAGCTCGAAATTTGCTTTTTCACTTAGCCGCTTTTTAGTTTGAGGATGGCGGAAATGTATGGAGTGTAGGTACATTTATCTCAGTCATCGTAGCATTTTTATGTGTAATCGTGCATATTAAAATTAATTTAGTTAATTTGTGATTTTCTTGATATTATAATCTTTGAATTTGATTAAAAAACGATGTTGTACACTGTACAAATTCAAAGATTATTATATCAAGAAAATTACAAATTGCCATTTTGACTTGGACAACCGCGGTTGTGTGTTTGAGTCGCTTCGCGGTACGTTGCACCGCATGCCGTCAGGAGCGTGTCGTCCGCACAACACGTGACGGCACACCATCTGACCCCCTAACCCCGAAAGGAAAATCAGCGCCAGAGCCTCGTCCGTCAATCAGCGGGTGCACCGGCTTGCAAGTGAGGTTGACTTGGGCCCCGAAGGTGTTGGTAGGGCCCTGTATACCCCTCCTGTACAAAAAAATATACTGATTAGATATAATCTATAAATAAACTCAATAACATTCAAATTTAAAATCGTAATGAATAAGGTTCGAATGTTGACCACTAGTTAGCATTTATTATGGAAATCTAAGAAGTACAAGTGATAAAATGTCCATAAGTAAATAGCGCCAGCGCCCTATATTAATTAGCAGTTGCCAAAAGTGTTAAGCGCCTTCTCCGTCACAAGGAATGAATCAGTCGAGTGGACACTCGTAATATGAAAGGTTATTTAACGTAATGACAAAGGTCCCTTTTTTTTATCGTGCGGAAATCCCTTCGGATACCCCCCCGCGTGCCAGCGGGGGCGGTTATGTCGGGCTTGAACCGACCAAAACCGCACGCCGTCTCGGGTCTACAGACGCCGGGGTGTAAGGTTGCCCATAGAGCATATCCCTCGCACCCCGACTGACCCTGGGCCATCTTCGGTTTCGAGACAAATGACAAAGGTCCCTAATGCGATTGGTATCTAGCTTAGACAAAGAACAGTGCCGTTTATGCTTTTCAGTTTGGTATCGGTACCATGTTTTCGATTTTAGTACTCGTCTCTTATAGCATTAATGCGTTTTCAATTCAACATTATTCAACATTATTAGTATTACTATCATGATCAAGGTTAATAGAAACGGTTCCTTAAGATTACTTGTATTTTAGGATTTGTTCTTAAGAGAGGAAAAGTTATCAAACTGATACCGTCGTGCACAAATTGACTTTCTCCCATTTTATATCCTAATGCCCTTCAACTACTATTGCCAATTCAGCTTGCTAGTTCTGCGAGCTATATCGGTAACTTACGTTCTTGGTACGTACCGTACCACATTACGAATTTTATCCATCAATTGGATTTCCTCGGTCCAGCCGGCCCACTCTTGCTAGGAGAACACGGCTCTAACACCTATATAAAAAGATAGTTAATAAGTGAAATCAGTCGGCTTTACCCCATGGACTCACTGCATATATGAGAACAACTCTTCGAAATCGTAGCGTGGTGTTATATTCTAAACTAGCTGTCCCCCGCGACTTCGCCTGTGGCATACTTCGCCCCGTGGCACCCATATTTATCCCAAATATGCCTGTAAACTTTTTTCTTCATGCAATTTTTAAAAATTTCTCTCCGTAAGAACCATCCTCGTACTTCAAGGAATATTTTAAAAAAAGAATTAGCGAAATCGGTTGAGCTGCTCTCGAGATTTGCGCTTACCAACACATTCAGCGATTCCTTTTTTTATATTCTAAAATAATATTGAAAATGCAAAAGTGAATTTGCTTGTTACACTTCTTAGCTAACCAATCATTATGAAATGTTGCATAATACGTTGTCAGGGCTGCAAAGGTTCAAGGAAGAACTATTCATAATGGAAAAAAATTATGTACTCTTCCTCAGGGATTTATTGACATTATCTGTACTAACGCGAGCGAAGCCGCAGGTCAAGCTAGTCTATAAAATTTCTCAAGCGAACTAAGGTAATCTTTATATATAAAAATGAATTGCTGTTCGTTAGTCTCGCTAAAACTCGAGAACGGCTGGAGCGATTTGGCTAATTTTGGTCTTAAATTATTTGTGGAGGTCCAGAGAAGGTTTAAAAAACATAACATAAACTCACGCCTATATCCTCGAAGGGGTAGGCAGAGGTGCTAGCACCCACATTTCGCCAGTTTATGTTTAGGTCCCAATGTAATAGGTGGCGAGCCTATTGCCATTAACGAAATTAAGAAAAATTTAAAATTAAGAAAAATAAGAAATTAAAAAAATTAAGAAGGTTTAAAAGGTGAATAAATATGGAAGTTGTTATCGATTGAGGCAGTACGAAGTCTGCCGGGTCAGCTAGTAATAAATATATATTTTCAAAAAGGCTCTGTAGTAGCATGCATTAGTACATATTGATTTCTAAATAAAAACCGGCCGAGTGCAAGCCGGACTCGCCGCACGAACCGTTCCGTACCGTATCTATAAAAACGGAAAAAAATCACGTTTATTATATTTGTTTTATTTTAATTTAATTATTTATTTTTATAGTGAATATATAGTATATATTATGATGAATATATAGTTTATATAGTATATATATATATAGCAACAGAAATACATCATCTATGGAAATTTCAACTGTCTAACTATCACGGTTCATAAGATACACCTTTCCTTTTTTTTTTACGTGCGCGGAAATCCCTTCGGATACCCCCCGCCGGGCAGCGGGGGTGACTATGTCGGGCATGAACCGACTAAAACCGCACGGTGTCCTGCCCAAGTGTCCATTGCCGTTATTAATATCTAGCAAAAAACGGCAAAAGTTCATGTTTCTTGTATGGGAGCCCTCCTTGAATATTCATTTAATTTTGTTTCTAGTATTTGTTATAGCGGCAGCATAAATACATCACCTGTGAAAATTTCAACTGTCTAGCTATCACGGTTCATGAGATACAGACGGATGGACACTGGAGCCTTAGTGATAGTGTCCAGTTTTACCCTCTGGGTACGGACCTCTAAAAATACGATATTATTATTGTATCTCCTTAGCTATACTTTTATTCCGCTTATTCAATATTCAAGCAGTTACGTGCGTTTTGGCTCAATTAATTTATTTAATAATTTCGTAGAGGCCCCAGCGTACCGTCTGTCTCCGGTTCGTTCTGAAGTTATGAATTTATATAGCCGGACGTGTTCAGAATTTGTGCACAGATGTGTTTTCTTAGTTTGAGCCGTAAGACATTCATCGTCGGTGCCATCACCAGATGTCTCTTAGCTCGCTTAGTCCGTATTTTTTATCCTCCCTAATTAGTTTTTAAGTATAATGATGCGAAAATTTTATTTTTTCGTTTTATCAGGTATTCTGAAACAGTACAGTACCTTCAGATAAAAAATCCAGACTCTTTAGCAAGAGCATGAAACATATACCAGGCCACTCAGAAAGTATTGCGAAAAAAAGTTTTTATATATGAGAGACTGGTCAGTTATAATCTATTTCTAAAATATGATTATTTATGAGTAAAAATAAGTACGTTCCAATTTCAAAATTTCTCTCTGCATTTTTTGCAAGATAATTTCAATTATTGTGTCTCATTGAAAAGTGGATCTGCGTCGGGAACATTTTCGCGCTATGATTTTCTACGATTTCAAGTGTCGCCTGAAACCAGAAGAATCGTACGATAGACTTCAAATGGCATTCATGGATGAAGGCCCTTCCAAGGCGACCGTGTATCGTTGGTATAACGAATTCAAGCGCGGTCGACTGACTTTGGAGGATGAAGAAAGAAGTGGTTGCCCTTTGACGGCTGTTACGGAAGAAAACGTGCTAGCAGTGAAAACTTTAATCCAAGATAATAGACGAGTCACATATCAAGAGATTCAGCACATTCTTCAGATTGGATCGGGAAGCCTTCACGAGATTCTACACGTGCATCTTCGTGTGAGAAGGATAGTTTCACGCTGGGTGCCGCACAATCTCACCGATGCTCAGAAGCAGGCCTGGGTGGAATGGTGTCGTGATATGATAAACAAGTTTGAAGCAGGCGCGTCTCGGCGTGTTTATGACATCATTACAGGTGATGAGTCGTGGATTTATCAGTATGATCCAGAAACAAAACGCCAGTCGACGGTTTGGGTGTTTCAAAACGAATCAACACCTACCAAAGTGAAGCGATCTAGAAGCGGAGAGAAGATTTTGATCGCGAGTTTTTTCAATTTGTCTGGCTACTTGTTATCAATCCTTTTACGAAATCAAAGAAGCATCAACGCTGAATGGTACACTACCAAATGCTTGGCAGAAGTTTTCTCTGTAGTGAGCTACAAGCGACCAAACACAGGGCTCCGCGGGATACTACTCCACCATGACAACGCGCCCGCACACACCGCGCTTAAAACGAGGGACTTCCTGGACAGCACTCCGGTTAAACTCCTAGGTCACCCTCCTTACAGCCCTGACCTTGCACCGTGCGACTTCTTTTTATTCCCGAAAATAAAAAATCAGTTCAAAGGGATACAATTTTCGTCGCCGGAAGATGCGCTGTCAACGTTTGAGCAGGCTGTAAACGAGGTATCTGCGGCGGATTGGAAAAAGTGTTTTGAAAACTGGTTCAAATGCATGAAACTTTGTATAGAGGCTGGTGGAGAGTACTTTGAAAAGATTTAATAATAAAATATTTACCTATAGAAAACTTTTTTTTATTTTCGCAAAACTTTCTGAGTGTCCCACGTATATAGCAAAATTTGGTCGTTGTCATATCGTTCTGTAGGTGTTTAGTTTTAATTGTTAAATAATTATAGTTTGATGTTTTCACCGCGTATTGGAGTGTCGGTGTTTTTATATTATTTTTTCTTGACGTACCCGCTCATTATTAGGAGTACGAGTGCAATAACGCCTGTACCGGACGAAGTGGGCGTGATATGCCGGCAGTACATCGAGAGTTGTGCGCGAGGTTTTAGTCTTTGGAAGTTATCGAGGTTGGCTCGTTGGTGGATCGGGTGCCCGCGCGATTTTGGTTGGCTTTGCCACGCGCTTTGAGGGAACATTGTTTTGATTTTGTTTGTTGAGTCTTGATTGGTTGGTGAAAATTGATTGTCGAGATAGTTGTCTCTTTGTAAAGTAGGGTTAATACGCCCATCGCGTTCGTTGGACTTGGAACCGTTGCTGCGGTGGAACACACATCCTAGGGGAGGTGAAGTCTTTTGTAGTTTTTGTAATCTGTTGTATGATACATCCTCGACATGCATTGGACTGGGATTGGATTGGGTGCATTATCGCTGGGTCATTTGTTCCTGATGGGGGGGCCGTCATTAATAGGGTTGGTGAACAACCCACATATGTATTTCGTTTTCTTGAAATTTTATTTATTTGTTTGTTTCTGTAATCGTCGTATTTTGTTTGAAATCGATCGATCTTCTGACTCGATTAAAATACCACGCGAATTTCGGTTGTAATAATTGTACACGTTGGGCCGTAGCGGGTCATCCATTTTTTAATTACCCTCTTTCGAGCAAACGAGCAATTCTTGTATATATATATAGATATATATCTATATAACGTAAACATAATTTCACGGGGATACAGCCCCGAAGGGGTAGGCAGAGGTGTATTACACACCCACGATCTGCCAATTATATATAATCTGAATCTCGGAAACGGCTCTAACGATTTTCATGAAATTTAGCATACAGGGGGTTTCGGGGGCGATAAATCGATCAACCTAGATTTCATTTTTAGAAAAAAAATCACCTAGCAATGGTCACCCAGATATTAATGTTAATTCGACAGTCCTTCAAATCGTCTCGCAATAGGCATTATATCCCTTTTCTTCGTCTTTTATGAAAAGAGAGTGAACAAAGTACCTACCTAATTGAAATGTACTGGCAGTAGATTCGGCAACATCGTGAGTGGTACATAAATATTTAATTTTATGCTTATCCTAAATGCCGACGTATAAATGAAAATTGGTTAGATTTCAAAATGCCCTTAAGGCGAGGGTATTCGACGACTTTAGGTATTTTTGGCATAGTAACCACTTTACTTCACAGCGAGGCGCTTGCGGTTCACGTCCAGTGTTTTGCGTTAATATACAGAAAAACAACGAAGGTTAACTTAAGGTGGTGTTGTGGTATCAACATTGTTATTTACATAGAAGATCTTCTAGTTGCAATTTAGATAAAGGGAATGGTAATATTGTAATATAGCTATCATAAACTCGCTCCCGTAAAATCTTATATGAACCTGACTATGAAAAAGAGCAATAGAAGAGTGAACCCCGGGCGCCAAGCTGCAAGATCTTGATGGGGCCTCATATACCCATATGGCCCCCCAAAACCATAGAGGGCCATACACTAATGGGCCCCCACACACGTATGGGCCCCGTACACCCATGGGGCCCCATACATATATGTAACCCATGGGGCCCATACACTTACATCACTCATGGGGCCCATACACCCATGTGGTGACATAGACCCGTAGCACTCCATACTTCTATGGGGCCCCATACATATTCGTTACACATGGGGCCCATATACCCATGGCTCTCATACACCTATGGGGTCCCATGCACGCATGGGTGCATACCCATGGGCAGTCGCTCCCGTAAATGTCACAATGAACCAGGTTATGGAAAGGAGAAGTAGAAGAGCGTACCCTGGGCTCCAAACTGTAAGCTTTAGATGCAACCGGGATTGAAGCTCGGATTCATGAGGTTAGGCCCCAAAGCAAAAGCTTCATTAGCAATGAAAATATTATATAGATATTTAGAGGCAGGTAGTAGTATATTTGGTAGTGTTGAAGGTTCATGTCAGTTCTTATACTTTAAAGAAAACAGTGTTATAATACTAGCATAAGCATCGTATTCGCAAAAGTTGGAGGTTCAACTTTTTATCATTAGATTTGTACATCATGCACATTATCTACGATGTGGCATTTACGCTAAGCACCTACATTTAAAAATCATACGATTTCTCTGTGCATCTGCCGCAAATCGACACACGTCCTTCCTCTAACACGTTCCGCTCGGGACTGATTGACGCTCCGAACGCGTCATATGATTGGAAAACGTAGGTATTTTGAATTTTCAGGGTATAATTCAGAATGTATGTATATTTTGATAACCGTTTTTCATTCTCCTATCAGGACCTTCATTTTGGTATCATTTTTATTTTTCTAACCTGAACACAAATCAAATAAAACTGGAATGCGTTTTGGGTTAGACCAATCTTTGAGAGCAAATTCTATCGAGGAAAGTTAAAGTTATCGTGCATCGGATAACCGAAAATATTAGTTAGTCTTGAATAACATATATGATATTCAGAATACAGGGACTTCTCATTTTCGAAAAATCTTAATCTAAAAATACCCTTCCTCAGGGACCCTCGCCTTAATATAGTTAGTGCTAATCTGGTTCAGTTTAGTAATATAGACATCAATGGTTCAGGGAAATCTTTGCTTTTATACTTAGTGGTCGTAACTGACAGCAGTTATGACAGCTTCCATCGCTTTGTTGTCTTGCACAGCCATTGTCCCCTGGGCTTCCTGTTTAGTTTTAATTAAACTCGCTTTGACTGTTCACTTCCAATTAAACCAGTTCTAGTTTTAAGAGCGGCGATAGCCTAGTGACGTAAGTAACGGACTGCCGAGACGAGGTCTCGAGTTCTATCCCCAGTCACCCCGGGCACACACCTCTGACTTTTCGTAGTTATGTGTGCATTAATAACTGTTAATTATCGCTCGCTTAATAATGTGCCCGGTAGATGGCAATAGGCTCGCCCCCTATTACATTGGGACTTAACATAACTGGCGAATCGTGGGTGTGTAATACACCTCTGCCTACCCCTTCGGGGATACAGGCGTGAAGTTATGTTATGTTAAGTAGTTTTTTCCTTCTTGGCTAACTAAGTCTCCATATTATAATGATATAGAAGCTGGGCATATTATTACGTTTGCAAAGAGATCCCCAAGGGAATCCTTCATCGGTAGTCGGCTACAGATTAATTAATTTAAAATTTAAAACAGCGTTTTATTTTTATTGCCACAGTTAAGTGTATTTTTCGAACCACGGCCTCGAATTTTGATGACATCTGCCCATACTCACTCATTCTTGTGTATCATTTAAACAAACTATTATCCCGAACCGATAAATGACGTGGTCGTTAATTTCGAAGCATAGTGCCCAAATAAAAATAAGCTAAAGGTGTTACTTAATTTGAAATATTGGCGTGAAAGGTGGTAGAGACATTTAAGTTGGGCTTTGAAGGAACCGAGATGTAATTAAAATAAATATTTGGCACGAAATCCGGGTCACGGTGGTTAAGCGGAGACATTTCCACCCTTTGAACAAGTTCTTGTTTATGTTTGCTCATTAAACAAATAAAAGTGGAAATTCTGTCTTAATCTGGGAAAAGTTTTACGTTACCTACTGTGCCGACTCGAAATTATTTTGCGTAAATAATCCACAATTTTGAAAGTTAGAATTTGTTATGTATTTATTTAAATTATAATAACTTGAAGTAATTTACATTCTGCGCGCTTGGTATAACCTATATTGAGGTTTAAATTAGTATTTTTGGAGTACTGTCTTTAATTTTGGTGTAATAACTAAAATAGCTTCGAGGTTTAGATGGTGAATATTGGTCTCGATACTTTTTGGGGCTTCTACTTCTCTGGTTCCTGGTGTATTTTCAATAGGGTCGAATACTTGGCTGTACACAAGAATATTGGCTTTAGGCGCTAGATTCTTTAATATTGCGTAATTATGCAGATTTTTACAAGCTTTTATTTAACTTGCTCAGTTAGTTTGTTAGTATGGGTCAAACCTTGGCAGCCCAATTATTACCACTTCCTGACGTTCTATTGAATTCAAATTTGGTATACTTGCGTATATTCGGCGACAACGTAATAATATGGTACTAAGAAGCTGGTCTGATGATAGAGTCAGAAGGTGTCCATAGGAACACCTGAACCAAACAAGATATTCGAGTTTGGTCTCATTTGTTTTTTCATGGAAAATACTCTGATGCTACATGATATCCAGGGTCTGAAGATGGTGACCGTAGATGGTCATAGGAGCGTTTGAAACTAACAAGATAAACTCGTCATGTTTGAGCTAATTTGATTTGTCTTGTTACGCACGTTAAAGCTTGTGTTTAAAAAAATATTTTGAAATACATAATTTCTTGTGAAGTGGTTAAATAATATAATCTTTGCGTATGCAACATGATGCAGAGTTTTCTGACAGATGTGCAATACGAGATATTGTTGTAGTAATTACACGCTTGATCTGAATTCATAGAGCGTACGCATAATTACCTAGCCGTCACCGGCGCTATTTGATTGCACATTGCAAGCTAAGTCGATGCCAAGTCACGACTATAGTACAACAACACTCTCATCTAATGGACTGACTAGACTGCGCTACACGACGCAACACAGCTACTGTCGTGGGACACGTTCTCACATGGCTAATCATTTAGTCGTTATTTTTATAGATGGCATTCGATCTTATTTCGATTACAGATTAGCTTCCTATTTAGGCTATTTTTGCTATCCTTTACTAGTTTATTTATGATGAACTATGCATACTACTTGACATATATTGTGGTGGTTTAAGGCTGGAAACCTCTTTATTGTAGACTAGCGGATCCGGAAGACATCGTCCTACCCGGAAAATTAGCACCACATTAATCAAATTTGGTGACAAAATCGACAGCAGTGCCAATCGGGTCCAATTGTATTTTCAAAGTATCCAAGCACCCATTGAAATATACACACAAAATTTGATCCAAATCGGTCCCTCCCAGACGTTTAGGAAGAGCTAGGTGCTTAACACACATAAAGAAAATATATTATATTAAACAACAATATGAGTAAGCAATATGTGACAATTTCTGACAGCTCATTTCACCAATGATTAAAAATCCTTATCCAATCATGAACAATGGCGGCGCGCGGCGTTCAAATACGTCTAATATCTATTTTTTATGTTATTTAAAAAAATAACTTGAACACTTCCAACAGTATTTACTTTGTTTTTTGTTCTTAACAAAGTGAACGTGAATTAAACAAAGAGTTATTTAACAAAAGTTGCCTGTGAAACAAATTTCTATGAAGTAAGTCTTGTCTATGACGTTGGGTTGGGAAATTGTCGAAGCAAATGTCAAATTGTTGGCATTGGATCTCTGTATTTTCGTTTATATCGTAAATCTTTCAGATATTTTAATAGAATTGTCAACGAAATAAAAATCATGAAAATCGGTCCACCCGCTCTCGGTTTTAAGCTGTCATTACTAACACGACTTTGTTTTATTATATATAACTAGCCCCGTCTAATATCCGAGTACCGTATCCGAGACGGCGTGAGGTTTTGGTCGGTTCGAGTCCGACATAATCACCCCCGCTGGCCGATGGGAGGGCGTGGCGATTTCCGCGAAAAAACCAAATAGGCAGTACCCAAAAAAGGTACAGTATAGGCAAAGACAATGATTATAGAAACGGGTATCAGTCTCTCCATTTCTTAATTTGAACACCAAGGGCTCAAGGAATACAATCTCTTTCATTCTAAATACTATTGCGCTGACAAACTGTAGGCACAAACTGTTTTCCTTGTACCTTAAAAGAATCTGTGGTCAAGACCATTTCACTCTATAGAAGATACATATTGGATTAAAATAGACAAATGCTCTGCCAAATTACCGCGTTTGATATCTCTTTCGAGTTCTTCGTTTAAAAAGTTAATTGCGTAGTTGGCGACATTCCATTTAACTCGATAATGTGGAAATGCACAGCGGCCTTATCTAACGCTTTTTATTCGATTTTCTCGCGTCTCTAGCACGTGATAACTTAGCTCTAAGCTTTTTATTTTTATTAAATGAATAATGTTAATTCTGATGTTTTTTTTCATTTGCAGGTAAGACGCAACGATATAGGTGAGCTTTAACAAGCAATTTATTAGTCGACTAGACATCTTTTTAACCCCTGACGCCAAAAACAACGTGTTGTTAAAAGTTTGACGTGTATGTGTGTGTCTGTTCGTGGCATCGTGGATCCCGAACGGATAAATCAATTTTGATGTGGATTTTTTGTTCGAAAGAAAATATGATTGAGATGGTTCTTAGCTATAAATCAACTTACTTCGGGGTATTTTTAATATTTAACTTTAATAATTATTATATTCATTCCTACTGATCATTAACTTAATTTTAACTGTAGGTGTCTTACAAGGCGGTTTAATAATAGAGCTGCTCTTCATACGGCAGCAATGAACTCGCCCTGTTTCCGTAGAATCGAAAAAATATGTTTTTTTTTTACCTTTAACTCCTGAATTTAACGTTGAGAAGAACATTTCTTTAGTGAGGTAAAATATTTAATAAAATTCAACAAAATGTAAAGCCGTGTTTATTTACTTATTCCATCGAGGCAGCGATCCACAACGGTTCTTGCCGTCCGACACTAGACTTCATAATTTATTCTTAGTCATGCGCAATTTCTTACTAACCCAGTTCCTGTAACCCCATATTGATGGTCTATTATAATATTTATATATAATATATATTACACCTATATACAATATAAGGTGTCACAAAATTAGGTCTCTGAATTTGGTGAGATGACTTGGTATCGACCAAATATGTATTTGAAACAAAAAAAAATATCGGGTAAAAAAATAAAATATATATAAATGAAAAAAAAAAACACCAGCGTCACGTGACCCGACGAGCCCGTGACGCACGTCCTAGGCGTGCAGTCCTTGCAGTATTCTTCAAGCGTATGTGTGGGAAATACCTAACCAGCGTGACGTGTGCTCGTCGCAGCACGTGTCGCTGGTCGCCGGTGGTGTTTTTTTTTCAGTTTTATATATAATTTTTTTATTTTACGTGATTTTTTTTTGTTTCAAATACATATTTTGTCGATACCAAGTCATCTCACCAAAATTCAGAGACGTAATTTTTTTTTTATAGAGGCTTTTGCTACATAGTAGTATGTTAGCCTCATCGTACCTTATTTACAGTCACTATTGCACTTACGCTAGAGGAGTACGACAGAGTCGTTGGTGTGAAAACAACTGAAACAGATCCCGAGCAACATCAGAGGTGGGATTCCCCAAAATACTTGAAAATACACCCACATCACGAACGTTTATGTTGTGTTTTCGCACCAAACTTGACACACAGTCCGTCAGAGACCTTATTTTGTGACACCTTATACAATATAATGATAATTTATTCATGTGATCATTGTACAATAAAATTTACATAGTTTCTTAGTCTATCATGCAATTATAAATTGGTGCATATGCCTTAGATATTCATATATATCTATAAACTGTATACTTATTTATATGTTTGTACTTAGGCGTCTTATACAGGTATTTAAATATATTACGTTCTGTGCGCAGGCCTGAACTAGGTAGTCCTGTGTGCTTCAGGCGTCACGTGCGTTTATAATAAATCTAAAATAATCAAGTTTATATTACAGATATAATACTAACAATAATACGCTGCAAAGTGAATCAATACTTTTATGTCTCATTCACACAATGCTACTTAACACAATTTACTTTAAAACATTAATTTAACTCCTCTGTCTGTTCGTAGGACATATTTTGGAGGACCTTCTTCATAGTTTGCTTACAATGGATATATTTCAGAGAATAAATGTTTTTATAGCATTTATCCTATTATACAGAAGTGGTCTTAAGAATAAATAAAATTTACCTGTATATCCGTGTTTTATAGCAATTCTTTCAGTGAATACAATATCTTTCCGCTTTTTATTAATAACTTCAGTTCTGTAGGGAAGTGCTGCATGCTGTTTTAGTACTGTGCTCAATATAAATAGCGTGCGGACTGTTAGTACTTCACAGGATTTATATAGGAGGCTAGTGGGGAATAGGAAATATCGGAACGTTGCTACCTTGAGGATCGCTCTCTGAACTCTCTCGATGGGCAACAACAATGTTTACTCCCTCCTCCCAATGATGTTATACAGTATGTTAGTATTGACTGACAAAGGGCATAGTAGAATTGTTTAATTAATTTTGAATCAGTAATATATCTTAATTTTTTTGAACGCAAATATCAACTTGCGTAGTCGCTTAATTAGTTCTTCACTATGCTGTTTAAACGAAAGATTCTCATCTATTATAATACCCAGGTATTTTATTTTGTCTGTTATTTTTATATCTGGGCAATTACAGTTGCTTGCTCTGTAATTAGGGTCTTTACAATAGTGAGCTTGCAGTGAGCAATTTCGGGTTGTAGTCGGTCTTTTGCGCATCGAGAATGTAATATATTTAGATTTATCTGCATTTAGTGTTAGTAATCGTAACACTAAATCGTCATGAAGCCATTTGTTTACGATGTTAAATCCACGCTGTGAACGCCCATACGCCTCTAATTCTGATCCAGACTATTGCAGGTAGTAAGGAAATAGGCCTGTAATTTGTTACCTGATCTTTCTTTTCAGACTTATACACAGGGATTATCATAGCTTTTTTAAGGCACTTAGGGAAAACACCTGTCGATAAACATTTCTGGAAGATATTAGTTAATGGTTGCACTAGTATATGCCTGAATTTATTAATGATTTTATTTGATATACGGTCCCAACCAATAGCACAATCATCATTTAAATTCATCATTATCCTTTCAACCTCCTCATCGGTGTCTAATAGCACAAAAGATGATAACGTAGTTCTACTAGGGAAAGGAGGGCTTGTGGGGGAACTGAATGCGTGATTGAGTTTGCTGCGCAAGACGCTTACCAACGTTTAAAAAGAAATTATTCACTATGTTAGCAGATGTTACGTGTGATGAATGGGCGCGCAATAAACTTGAGGGCGATTCATTTTGCTTCGTGGTATATGTTATATTCTTAATATGTTGCCATATCAATTTACTATTCGTCCCTGCCTTTTCCAGTTCTAATTTGTCATGGCTTATTTTAACTTTACGTAACAGATCATTTCAAAAATTTCTGTATCTTTTGTAGGTTAACTCTAACGTTACATTATCAGGGTCACGTCTACATTTCAAGTGGAGTTGATCCCTGTGTTTCATACATCGGATGAGACCTGGTGAGATCCAAGGTGTCAAGTTATAACTTTTATTATGCAATCGTGTTACACTGGTGTTTTTCTGGATTGCATTTTTTACATTGTCGATCAAGTATTGCATACAAAATTGCGGATCATCAGAATAGTAAACTGGGTCAAAGTCTATGTCGCATAAATCGCCTTAAAACTATAAACCCTAACACTATAAAAAAAGAGAAATGATTATCGCTTAAATTGTGACAAATGTAATTTTCCCCTTCACCTTTACATACTTAGTTTCTATATCTAGGTAGGTATATCTATGTGTATTTTGTCTTTGCATTCAAAGTTATTTTTCTGTTGTTGTGAAATTCTTTCTTCTATAATTGTAACACGCGACTGGCGGGTGGACAGTAAGTGGATTTATTGGTATTATTTGATTATTTATTTACCTTTTAATATTTCAAACTTAATTCTATACTTATATATACATATATATTAGTACAACTAACGCACACATTTAATGAACGACTTAGATAGTGATGATAGCTTTTTCTCCGCAAGTAGTCTCAACGACAGCTTTGTAAGTATACCGTCAGTGTCACTCGCAGATACTCTTCAGTCTCAATTTTCGGATGTCCCCAGGCATTTTAATGTAGTCCATATTAATGCTCAGAGTATTCCTGCTCATTTCCCGGATATGCTGGCCAACCTTGTTCATAAAAATATTCATGCTATTCTTATTTCCGAAACTTGGCTAAAACCTTGTCTTCCATCTACTACTTACTCTCTTCCGGGTTTTCAGTTTATTAGGAATGATCGAGAGCCTGGTGTAGGTGGTGGTGTGAGTATATACCTGCGTTCTCAAATCCCTTATACAATTATTAGTATGTCCCCACAACCGCCACCATCGAATGCTGGCGAGCATCTTTTCCTAGAGCTGGAACTCAACCACTCTAAAGTTCTACTTGGTGTTTACTATCCTTCATCAACAAAAGTAAACTATTTTTCATCATTTGAGCACTTGTTAGATACGTACTTACCGTCTTACAGACATGTAATATTAATGGGCGATTTTAATACTTGCCTGGTAAAACAAGAACCTCAATATACTTCTCGTGCTTCTTCTCTCCGCCGTATTATTCAATCCTGTAACCTATCTATTCTTCCTCTTAACTCTACTCACCATTTTCCTGACTGTGCACCTGGTCTTCTTGATCTCATTTTCGTTTCTTCGCCTACTCATGTCGCAAAGCATGGTCAATGCTCTGCTGACAATTTCTCTTACCATGATCTTATTTATGTTTCCTACAAAATACGGCCACCTAAGGAAAAACCTAAAATTATAATGCAGCGCAATTTTAGTGGCATTGAACTTGACAAGCTTTGTGAAGATGCTCAAAATATTGACTGGTATCCTCTCTTGTCTGCCAACTGTGTAGATACAAAAGTAAAAATTCTAACTGATAAAATAACACAATTGTACGACTTGCACGCTCCGAATCGTGCCATCAAACTTAAGCATTTACCAGCGCCTTGGCTTACACCTGATATCAAAGATCTGATGTCGAAAAAAGCTGCAGCTAAGGCGAGATACAAAATTAGATCTACCCGAGCTAATTTGGAGAAGTATGTAGCCCTCAGAAATAGATGCAATAAGGTGTGTAGGAGAGCACAACGCCAACATATCCATACCTCTGTGGAAATCGGGGATCCAGCAAAAGTCTGGAAATTTCTGAACACATTAGGAGTTGGAAAGTCTCGACAAGACTCAATTCCTAAAAATGTTAACTTAGATTCACTCAATGTACATTTCTCTGCTTCGTCCAATTTTAATGGAACTACTAAAGCCAACACACTGCAATATCTTTCATCTATTCCAACTCCTAATCATCCACCTTTCGTCTTCAACCAATTGACCGCTTGTGATGTTAAGAAGAGCATTTTGTCGATTTCATCGAATGCTGTCGGTAGTGATGCCGTTAGCCGAAATATGATTGTGCCAATTTTAGAGCAAATTCTTCCTATCCTATGTCATATCTTTAACTACTCCATTTCTTGTGCTGTTTTCCCATCTTCTTGGAAAAGTGCCCAAATAATTCCATTACCCAAGAAATCTAAACCCTGTTCCTTTTCTGACTATCGTCCTATATCTATCCTTCCATTTCTTTCCAAAGCCTTAGAGCGTCTCATTCACTCTCAACTCAGCTCTTTTCTTAATAAAAATGCGCTATTAAACCCTCTTCAATCCGGCTTCCGCCCTGGGCACAGTACTGCGACAGCATTGGTTAATATCACCGAAGACATAAGACTGGGCATGGATAGTGGAAATCTTACACTTCTATCCTTACTTGACTTTAGCAACGCTTTTAATACTGTAGACTTCCACATCCTGCTCGGTATACTCAGCTCTATTAACATATCTCCAACGGCTATTGAGTGGTTTCGTAGTTACCTGTTTGGTCGCCGGCAACGTGTTCGCGTCGAAGAATCATATTCTTCCTGGTGCAATACGACCGCTGGCGTACCGCAGGGTGGCGTTCTATCTCCATTACTTTTCGCTATTTTTATAAATACAATCTCTGATAAATTACTTTCATCCTACCACCTTTATGCTGACGATCTACAAGTTTATACACAGGCTCCCCTAAACAAATTATCAGAAACCTTTACTTTGCTCAACGGAGACTTGGAGCGGATATGTGAGTGGAGCAAGAACCATGGACTCACACTAAATTCATCCAAGACACAAATAATTGTTATTGGTAGTCCAAGGTTGGCTTCACTAATAGATTGGTCACAACTCCCTCAAATTACTATGGGTGGTGTCGTTGTGCCAGTTAGTGATAGCGTTAAGAATTTGGGTATCTACATGGATAAGACATTTTCTTGGAATATCCAGTTACAAGAAACCAGTCGCAAACTTTTTGCGTCAGCAGGTTCTTTACGGAGGCTGCGAAACTTCCTTCCAATTGCCACTAAAGTTGCGCTCGCACAATCGCTACTTCTTCCTGTCCTCGACTACGCCGATGTCAGCTATCCCGATCTTACGGAGGAGCAACTTGATAAACTTGAGCGACTTCAAAATTTTTGTATTCGATTCATATTTGGTCTGCGCAAATATGATCACGTTTCAGATTTTCGTAAACAACTCAAGTGGCTCCCAATTCGACTTCGCAGGAATGCCCACATAGTAACATTATTATATAATGTATTATTTAATCCCGCTACTCCCTCTTACCTTAAAGAACGATTCAAGTTCCTCCATGACACACATACGAAGTGCCTGAGGTCATCCGAGAACTTGAGGCTGAAAATGCCAAGGCATTCCACTGATTATGCTGGCAAGTCATTCACAGTTAAAGCTGTGCGCTTATGGAATGCATTGCCATTAGATACCAAACGGGCAAAATCCATAAATACCTTCAAAAAAATGGTTAAAGAACATTACCTGTCATCGGGTACTCCGTGAAAGGTCATAAGTTATATGCTCACTCGTCACTTTTTCAGTTCGTATTAGTTTGTACTATATATTTTACATACCTATCTATTTATTCATTATAGTAGTATATATTATTGTCTATATTACGTTTCTAAACTATTTATTTAATTTATTTTTTACATTTATTTATTTATTTTTTATTTTATTTTCTCCTTCTTCATTCGATTAATTTGTATATTTCATTTTGTATTTAATAACTACACCATAACATTTTGCTTCCGTCACATTTCTATCCATCCTAAGGTTGCCTGGAAGAAATCGCTTTTAGCGATAAGGCCGCCCATTGTACATTCAACTGTTTACTTACTACCTACTACATATATTTTATTGTATTTTTTTGGTGTACAATAAAGAATTATCTATCTATCTATCTATAGGCTGAAATAACGGGGTTTTTTCTAAAAGGGTCAAAGAACACCATGCTTAGCAATTGCAGTACATTTATTTGAAGCAGGCACCAATCACAGAATTGAATGTCACCGTACGCCGAGTCTTCTCAACAGAGCGTTAATTTGAGGCACTTTTCGGATTTGTCGGCGTGGCAGCGGCGAAACAATGTTCGGTATAGCGAAACGCTACTGCACTGCGTTCATTTACAAACCTGATGTTGTGTTTTTGGCACCCAGTCTAATCTTTTCCACTATAAACCAAGTGAATTTCTGTTTTCACCTTTTTGTGTATGTATCAAATTTCTGCACATCGATACCCTAATCCGCAAACCAGGCAACTCCATTTTGCTAAAGTTTACAGGAGACACTTAAAACTTTCTAGTTTTTATTCTGAATAAAATAAATAGAAACTGAAAATCCCGTTGGTTCATTATATCATAAAGTTTAATATTTTACTATGTTTATTCCTTAATAACTCTCCATTGACAAATTAAAGCGTTTTTTTGGAGTTGCCCCATTTGCTAAACACCGAAACTAGAGCAAACAGTAGTTACCTGATTTTACTGCATTGGGTACGTAAAAAAATAATTTACTTTAAAACAATTTTTATTTAAATAATAATCAATGGCATAGTTTGACACAATATATAATAGGTCTAGGTATGATTAATCTTCAAAAGATAAATTGTCATAAAAGTTTCGGTAGTCTTCGGGCATCGTATTTTTTAGCTGTTGCAAATCTAAATACTTTTTTTTTGTTATTTTTCTGCGTTCATTATGTAGCTGTGGTATGTTCTCAAAAGGAGTTCTGTCTATGGCCTTATTTCGTCGCTGATTAAGTATTGTGAATTCATCGTGAAATCGAAGCTTATAGAACACTTGGCCAGCCGGATCATACATTAGAGACCTTATATCGGTCACCTGGAAAACGAAGAGAAGTAATTAGGTGAAACGAAAATAGGTTTATTCATAAAACGATAAGTAGGTAAAATGCACATAAAGTTCTACCCCACATGTCACCCATCTAGGTACCCACTTTTACAATAGCATGGTAGGCATAATTTGATCAGGAACTTGGTTTGGCATAGTTCGTCGTTAATATTACGAAATTGTCTTATATCATTTTTGTTAAAAATAAATGCTTACTTTTGGGTCTCCTTTTAGTTTTCCCGGTCTTATTGATTTGTAGAAATTGAGATCTTTAAAATTTTTGAAGTACGTGTGGGTTAAGTATTTCACATGATAAGCTTTTGTCTTCTTCGCTTTTTGACAGACAGTTATATACTCAGCGGGTACATTGATGGTTTGATTTTTTAATTTCTTTTCAATCATTGCGTGCATGCTATCGACCTCCATCTGCGTATGGCCTACTTCCAAATATTTTTGTGTAATTGTCACATTGTACAACATTGCTACATTAGAAAGGGCATTCGCTAAGACAGTATTCCTATTTTGGTAACAACAACCATCGGAGAATAAAATTATTTCCCGATTATTATTACCCATTTTGGGTATAACAGTTTCTATAAAAAATATGGCTATAATGGTGGCGAACTCATCGGAATTAAGACCGCCCTCGGTCTCGTTCCAAAGAAAACAATAGCCTTCACTAGTTTTCATATCGTACATACATAAGTTGTGTACACACAACTTAGTTTTGTAGTAGTGCGATGACACATTGGAACGAGGTGCCATCAACACCGCTTGCAGATCCACACTAAATACAAAGTCTTTCTGCTCTTTATCAAAATCTTTCTCTGTTCTAGCTTCCTCTTTCTTGGCAATATGAACATCGTATTCTTCTTTCCCTATATTTTTTAGCTTGTATCCATTGCAGATCTCACATAAGTCTTTTTTGGGTTTAAACAAAGATATTTTTTGGACTGCTAGGGCGTTGGAAAATGTAGCTATCGATAGTGAGTTAGTATTGTTATCCAAGCAGTATTGTTTATAGAGATTGAAGAGTTGCCGTTTGCTCTCAATGTCTGGCTGTAAATAAATCTGACTTGTCCTTTTCCTACAATAATGCGAAGGCATTTTCGGTAACTCGTCCAGAAAATGTTGCATTGTTTGAAGTTCAGTATTAAAAGGCGTCTTTTTAGGTTGTGTTGTCTTTGTTTCATCAGTTGTGGTTATAGCTTGCTTCTTCCAACTCCAGATACATGATTTACCTATTGACAAAGTATGCAAAAATAATGTTTTACAAACTCTAATCGGCTCATCTCCTTTTTTCAAGTAATATACAAAACTACACGATCGTTTTGATTCATCAGGGTTTTTTCTGTCCCTCTGTCTGTTAGTGGGAATAGCTTTTACTAAGTTTTCAATGTACACCCGTTTTTCATCCCAAGACATAGCCCAAAACTTATCAAATATCTTTTGTCTGTCCTCTTCCAATAAGAGGTGACACTGAATCATTCCTCTTCTTTTCTCACATGGGCATCGAAGTTTCATGATCCTATTGGGTCTCTTAATATCTTTTTTCCATTTACCTTCAATTTTTTTCTTACCTAAGTATTTTTTTCCATTTTCTCTGTTCTTCTTGTTAATTTCTTCCGCCCAATCTTCTTTCTTTACCTGACATCGTTTTTTCCTTTTTATTTTTGGTTCATCTGCTTCAGATTCAGTGTCACTGTAATCAACGAGTTTGTGTGTGTCTGGGGTAGGTGTATTGGGAGTTTGAGGTATTAAAGTACTTTCGTGTATATAATTTGAAGATGTTGAAGGAACTAAATCGTGTGAAAAGACAAAGTTATCAACGGCATAAAAAGAGTCATCTGTACCAGCAGAAGCTGCAATAATCGGTTCATCGTTGTTTGAGAACCTAGATTGGTCGAGGTGTGACAGTAAACTTGGGGATTTCTCTGGAGATATTGGTTCAAACACTTCTTCAATAATAACTCCATCAACAAAGCTATAAGTATCTGTATTGTTGAGTGCAAGGATCTGGTCAGCAGGTAAGTTTAAAGTCTTAGTGGGTACTTCAAGCGCGTAACATAATTCAGAACTGTTGTTGTTAGAAGAAGAAGCAGCTAAAGCAAAAGGATATTCATCATAGGCTGTAGGAAACTGGTTATTTACAAACAAAGCAGAGTCTGGGTTATCTAGTTCGGCTGTGCTTTCTTTTTGCATAATGTTAAATATTTTTTGCAAACGTGATTTTTGGGCCGCCATCTAACGTAATAAGTACATGAAACAAGAACAAAAAGGTTCACACACAAGAAAAAAAGAGTGCAAAGTGCATTATTCCGAAATAAAATGAAGTAGGTAAGATAAGCTAACTCCCACCACATTCACCAAAATCACAAGGCAAATCGGCCAACTCCAAGCAGAAAAATAAAAACATAAATTACCCAAAATTAACGGTGCATTTAGAAAAATACAAGTGATTACAACTTACCTTGAATCCTAATAATATTGTTTTGCACTCGTTTACAACCTTACACTCTGTTTTTATATCAATTTATGAAAATAATCTGTAGCTACAACATACTAGCGCTGAATCGCCGTACAAAATGGCCATTTGAATGTCAAAATTGGCGCGTTCCGAAACGCTTGGAGTTGTCTGATTTTCGTATGACAATTTACGAAGAAAATAGGCTTCAAATGGAGTTACTGTTTTTTCTAGACTACGCGGAGTTATGGTAGGAAAAAAACGGTATCATAATTTTTTTTTTGACAAAAATGGAGTTAGCTGGTTTGCGGATTAAGGTATCGACATGTTTTTATAAATACCAAATGGTTGCTGGATGTTTCTACCAAGATGCGATAAAACGAAACGATCTCTCCCCGCTCTCACACATACCGAACCAATCAGGAATCTATTAAATATTGGTATTCAGTAGGTTAGTTTTCGGTACCTTTTTTTTCGTGCGGAAATCCCTTCGGATACCCCTTGAACCGACTAAAACCGCACGCCGTCTCGGGTCTTAACACGCCGGGGTGTAAGGTTGCCCATAGAGCATATCCCTCGCACCCCGACTGACCCTGGGCCATCTCCGGTTTCGAGATGGCCCCCTCGGGTTTGGGAACCGCGGTGTCCCCGTCTTGCCCCGGTTTGGGGGAGGGGCGCTGGTCGCCCCGCCGTCCCGGCCTGCTTCTGCTGGGGTGACAGGCCTCACCAGCTACCCCCAGGCCTGCGCTTATGGAGGACGGAGGTTGTTAAGCGACCTCCGGCGCCTGAATCGCCTGCGACGCGCGGCGAGCATGTTGCGGGCTCGGCGGGCCGGGAGAGTTCTAAATCTCTTCCGGGCGCGCTCCGCCATCTCCTTCGCGAGCATTACATGCTCACAGAAGGAGGTGGCGGCAGCCCACGCGCTCGCGCTCCGCACAGTTTTCGGTACCTACAGCTTACACTGAAAACGTCAATCCTGCATACCGACGAATTAGAAAAGCACTATCTCGGGAGAAATAAACTTAAACAATGTGATATGAGCAATATGAATTAGTATGTGGGATTGTTTGTAGGATCATATTTGCTTGTATGTGCAGTCGGGTATTTTTAGGGTTCCGTTGCCAAATGGCAAAAAAACAGAACCCTTATAGATTCGTCATGTCTGTCTGTCTGTCCGTCCGTATGTCACAGTTTCTTTTTTTTCCGAAACTATAAGAACTATGCTGTTGAAACGTGTAGAGTATCTTTTTTTTTTCATGCGGAAATCCCTTCGGATACCTACCCCCCCGCCGGGCAGCGGGGTTGGTTATGTCGGGCTTGAACCGCCTAAAACCGCACGCCGTCTCGGGTCTTCAGACGCCGGGGTGTAAGGTTACCCATAGAGCATATCCCTCGCACCCCGACTGACCCTGGGCCATCTCCGGTTTCGAGATGGCCCCCTCGGGTTTGGAAACCACGGTGTCCCCGTCGTGCCCGGTTTGGGGGAGGGGCGCTTGTCGCCCCACTGTCCCGGCCTGCTTCTACTGGGGTAACAGGTGACCTCGCCGGCCATCCCCAGGCCTGCGCTCATGGAGGACGGAGGTCGTTAAGTGACGTGTAGAGTGTCTATGGAAAGGTCTTCAAAAATGATATTGAGGTTTCTAATATAGTTTTTCTCTAAAGTGAATAGTTTGCGCTAGAGACACTTCCAAAGTGGTAAAATGTCCCCCCCCCCCTGTAACTTACAGCCCATTACACTACACTACAGTAGGTCTTACCACAAATATAGGAAAACTAAAAATTAATTAACAAACACATTTTTGTTCTTTCGTTTTTATAGATAATGGTACGGAACCCTTCGTGTGCTTGTCCTACTAGCACTTAGCCGTTTTTTTATATAAATAGTTTATTATTAAATAGAAACAAACAACAACGTCACTATCTGATAGTTTGAAACTTAGCACTGTAACATACTTAAGTATAAGTCTGAATTAATTTTCGTGATTGGGTTTTATTTCTTTCTTTATTTGATCGTTAGACTTCTCAGAGGTCGCACTGTCATTAATCGCTTTATAATAGAGGAAGTGCAAAGTAGAGCGTACGAGCACGCTCTAGCACCGCCCGCGCCCCCGCTACCTCCGCCCCATCTCGGGCCTGAATTCATTATTGTCCTCCAAGTGAGGATGCGCTTCAAAGAAACTGCTGACTTTTACTCTATGTCGACCCGTGAGAGCGTTCAACGGTTTATTGCACTTTCGGAAACTTCATTTATTGATATTGAGCTTCCTTAAGATTCTCAATCTAAAATCCTCTAAATGCATATTGATGTTGTGCCAAGAAAGAAAGGACGAAGCTTCAATAAAAAGCGCCTTGCTGCGTTTCAAACCCAAAATTTTACAAAAATTATGTTTCAAATTGGAATCACGAGTTTTCAAGTACCATTAAATCGAAATGTGCAATAATTTACTTGGAATTTGTTTTTGTGGATTCAGGTCTCTAGAATATGTCCCTAAGAATAACTATATCACAAGTAGGCAACTCAAAGATTAATTTAAGTAAAACTTGGCCACATTAGTATTAATAAATTGATAATAAAGTGAGACTTGACTACATCGAGACTTTAATTAAATTTCGCCCATCTTCTAAGTAGGTAGGTACGCACAACGCGGCAACGTACAGAATTTATGAGAGAGTAAGTAACACTTGACGGTATTCAAGATGATTTAGTAAAATTATACAGAAGCCAGTTGTCTCCCTTATTTATTAATTTCTGAATGTATGGTGAGACAGGTCGCGTTAAGATTATTTGCGTTCTTTTATAACAATCATTGCGTGGCATGAGCGCGTTGTGGTGCAGGACCGGCGCCTGATTGTTACCAGTCTTGGCACTAGCTGGACACTTGAGACGCTGGCTAGCGCCCAACACGCTTTATCTTAATGCACTCGTCTGTCCTCTCCCTTCACTTTGTCCATAACTCGCTTTTCTACTACACGATTGTTGCGTTACAATACGTCTTTTAGGCGCGAATTTTTGATCGCTGCTACTTCATAAAGAACCGTTCTCACAAGATTCTACCGACCCAAGTAATGTAGCTTATTTTAGATATATCTCAACAGTTTTGTTAAAGTTTTGGCGAAATTTGTTTCTTCTATTGTGGGTAGAAACAAATTTCATCAGCGAGCGTTGGCGAAGAGAACAGGAATTTAATTCGGGTGTTTCTTCTCTCGAGGACAGACGGCTTGTGACACATTGCGACATCCACCCAGCGATTTCGCCCCACATTTTATTTAACCGGCAAAGGATTTTATTGTATCCTAAAAATTGCAACCGAGAACTATACTATTCGTGGCTTTACTTACTACACAATATCATAGTGTAGGGATAAAACGCAAAGAGTAAAAGAAAAATGCTTTAATGGGTTTTTAGTACATGTTTTTTCAGGTTACAATACAGGTTGAAGTGACGCGACACTTCAAGTAAATGACTTCAGGTCAATGAACGACGACGGTTGAATTATGTTCCATGTTTTTAATATTTCATATAATCTAAAAACAACTAAAACTAAACTAAACTTCCTACGCTAATCTCAGCCTGCTCTGTAGAAAGCTTTCAGTTTTCAATTCAGTATTTATATTTTAGCTTTATTTTAGCTTTTATAACTATTAAGTTTTACATAAATATTTAAATAACATTTAGGCTTAAAAATAACACAGTTCAGGTGTGTAAAAGAAAATCAGACAAATTAGGATGGGTTTTAAAAAGTTATCCGTGTACTTATAGGTCCAGGTAAGCAAGGTTTCAGAATAAGCTCCTTAGCTTCATATATATACACAGTACCTTTTTTTTTTCTTTTTATCGTGCGGAAATCCCTTCGGATACCCCCCGCCGGCCAGCGGGGGCGGTTATGTCGGGCTTGCACCGACTAAAACCGCACGCCGTCTCGGGTCTTCAGACGCCGGGGTGTAAGGTTACCCATAGAGCATATCCCTTGCACCCCGGCTGACCCTGGGCCATCTCACCACTAACAGCATCGCTCATCCTGTCTCCTCTGAAAGCAGAGGAGTACGGAGAGCGATGTGTTCCCGCCACGTTGGGTATTGGCCGACGATCAATGCCAACCCTATGAAGGGGTGAAGGGGAAGCCATTGACCGCCGCCCAGGGTGTACCGGCCGCTCCGATTCCGTTCCCCCCGGACTGCAGCGGGATCGGAATCGGAGCGACACTCGAGGATGTTACCCAACACACACCCCAGTGACACAGTACCTAAGTAGCAAATTTGTTTATCCTATTGTATACCAAAGGCTTCACATAGGCACTAAAACGTCTTGCAAATTCAGTTTTAACTGTAGTAAGAGGGAGTTTGTAAACCCGTTTAAAGATCATGTCCCCATGGTAACTAGAGTTGATCACCTGCATTTGGGTTAGTAAAATGATTTTTAGGATGTATATCCTTCTGACGCTGAACAGCTGAGCTTCGTTGAACAGAAATGATGTAGGAAAACGAAAAGGTTTCCTTATCTTAGTTTTAGCACCGCACGCTGAGCTCTTTTCTACTCTATCAGATGAGTACTAGCAGAACCTCCCCAGGCAAAATTGGACGTCTGTACGTCAGACAAAACATGGGGAAACTTGACTTTTCTACTCGGATTCATTGAACACAACGCTTCAAACGTTGAGAGGTTTAATGAAATTTGGTTCTTTGCTGCTAAAAATAAATATTTTTTACAAAATAATATATTATTGCGAATTGTTTGCATGAAGTTAATTAAAAATATTGTACTTGGGGTTTCGAGTCTAAAGGTCAGCAGCAAAGACCTATTAGGCCTGTAGACCCGAGACGGTGTGCGGTTTTAGTCGGTTCAAGCCCGACATAACCGCCCCCGCTGGCACGCGGGGGGGTATCCGAAGGGATTTCCGCACGATAAAAAAAAAAAAAAAAAAAGTAGTAAGCCTAATTTCGTGTACTAATTTAGATCGGAAAAAGAGAACATCTAGGACGGGACTTGAACCTGCGACCAGTCCCTTACAGGGGGAATGCTCTGACCAACTGAGCCACCTAGACACGTCCCAGATATTCGAAATTCTGCGATACATTAATACGTCTTAAGGCGACACTGGAGTCATCTACCGTAATTCTTGCGAACTACGGAAACAATGAATAACTTTGCAGTCATTTTTAAACATTGTTTTTTTGATGACTCCGCCTAATTAATTCAATTAAATTTTTAAGTATTTTGTATGCTTACTTAAAAATTTACATATTAAGCTAACCACATATATGCTAATTAAATATCGGCGTTCAGGTTTTTTATAATGAAATCACCAAATTCCATTGAATTAATTTAAATTAGTTATCCCAATATGAGGCTGAATGAGTACTAGATATTATTGATTCAAAATGTACCCGTTAGTACATACATGACTAAATGATATACCTGTCTATTGTACCTGTATATCTCTTAATAGAACCTTCTCTTGCACATGTTCTAGTTCGCACTTAGCACTAAACATGAAAATTAGCCAGCACGTCAGCTGTTTCAGTACACATTATGTAATACAATACCAGACATTAAATAATCTGTGACATTATATCTCCTAAGCTATCGTTAAGCTTCAAACCACTGCCTAATAACATTAACAACAATATACTCTGACAGTTCAAATCTGTTTCGCACGTATTATTATGTAAATTGATATGAATGATTTATATTTCCCAAGTGTATTTTAAAGTGGTTAGCACCGTATTCTGTTGTGAAATCTTTGACATTTGATGCATAATTATGAATTGAATTGATAATATTTTAAATGGGGATATATTATTCTAAATAGGTAATCTTGAAATGATTTTAAATAGTTTAGGTAGGTGGACAGTGCTACAAAGTACAAATTCTTAGGAAATGATGTCATGTCATGAAAAAAGGTACGGAACCTTAAAAAGATAAATAAAATATACTTTTTTTTTGGTGCAGAAATCCCCTCGGATATCTCTCCCCCCCGCCGGCCAGCGGGAGAGGTTATGTAGAGCTCGAACCGACTAAACCGCACGCCGTCTCAGGTCTTCAGACACTGAGTTCGAAGGTGGCCCTACAGGCATATTCTTCGCACCCCGGCTGACCCAGGCCAGCTCCGGTTTCGAGATGGCCCCCTCGGGTTTGGGGACCCCGGCCTGCTTCTGCTAGGGTGACAGGCGGCTCCACTTGTCGCCCCCAGGCCTGCGCTCAAGGAGGACGGAGGTCGTTTTGCGACCTCCGAACGTCTGAGTCGCCTCCGCGCCTCACGAGCTCGGCGGATCCGGAGAGACCTGAGTCTCTCCCGCACGCGCTCCGCCACTCATAAGCTCACTCAGCAAGTAAATGCTCGAGAAGGAGGCAGCGGCAGAAAATAAAATAAACCTTATATTGAAAACTACTACGACAAATATTTTAGTAACAAAAGGGAATGAAATCCCACAAAAACATGTTCATGTTACATGATGCCTAGACAAGTCTTTGTTTATACTGTAAAAAAGTTATCAGATCCTATGAAGAAGCAGGCTTCTAAGTCTGCAAGCCCTTACCTAAAATGCCAAAAGGCGGCCAAGTGCGAGTCGGACTCGCCCATTAAGGGTTCCGTAGCAGCAAGTAACATAATTTTTTTATATTTGAGTTGATTGAATGAAAGGTAAATTGCGGTTTACGATTTAAGAGGTTTAAAAAAAAACTACTTACTAGATCTCGTTCAAACCAATTTTCGGTGGAAGTTTACATGGTAATGTACATCATATATTTTTTTAGTTTTATCGTTCTCTTATTTTAGAAGTTGCAGGGGGGGGGGGCACATTTTACCACTTTGGAAGTGTCTCTCGCGCAAACTGTTCAGTTTAGAAAAAAATGATATTAGAAACCTCAATATCATTTTTGATGACCTATCCAAATGACCAAACACGTATGGGTTTGATGAAAAAAATATATTTTGAGTTTCAGTTCTATGCATGGGGACCCCCAAAATTTATTGTTTTTTTTCTATTTTTGTGTGAAAATCTTAGTGCGGTTCACAGAGTACATCTACTTACCAAGTTTCAATAGCATAGTTCTTATAGTTTCGGAAAAAAGTGGCTGTGACATACGGACGGACAGACAGACAGACATGACGAATCTATAAGGGTTCCGTTTTTTGCCATTTGGCAACGGAACCCTAATAAAAAATGAGTCCAATAAATCATACACTTAGTTCCTAGCGATCTCATACATTTACCATCGATTATATTTGCCTATTGACACTATAATGTGTATGAAATGTATGTGTAAAGAAAGTACACCTGTATGATTTATGCGCCGCTGTTTTTATCCGAGAGGACAGAAAACGGTAGATAGGTGGTTCAAAATCTGTACTAACGATGTTACAAAAATTGAATCGCACTCTCGTACCGGGGTTTTGCTGTGAGTTCATAGGGCTGCATCCTGCCATATTGGAAGTGGAATCACGTTCTATTTCACGGCGGATATAGGGCCCCGCGTCAGGGGCAATCGAACGACACGATAATGTTTCGTCGGCGACTACGATTTCCGGCATCGAACGCGCCTGTATACCAGTTTATGCCAACGTAAAACACGCGTTATATCAAACGATTTAACTAACGTTTAACGCTTTTTAGGTATTCGATATTTAGATATATCATTGCTGTAGTTCTGGTGTATTTTAAGTCGAACATACTGTTTGCAACATCACTGGGTCTACACAATTTCATATATATACATTTATAAAATTAACAAAATTATTGACCCCTACTTGCCACACAAAACATAGCTATTCTAGTATATATTATGAGAATTAATGTTTATTTGTCCGTACTTATACATTACCCCACTGTGTACTTTGTACGATAAGTACATTGCAGTCACACGAATGTTTACCTATAGACAAACTTTGCATCCGGTAGGAGACGCTGCAATCGGATTATACGATTTTCTCGTGCAAGACCAGGACGGGTCATTTAGTTGTTAAAGAAAACAATATCGCACGCATTTCATAACGCTACGACGAGTGAACTTTGAAATATTCGCGTTACTAGTCAAGTAGGTATACCTTTTATTTTTCGTGCGGGAATCCCCTCGGATACCCCCCCGCCGGTCAGCGGGGGTGCTTATGTCGGGCTTGAACCGACTAAAACCGCACGCCGTCTCGGGTCTTCAGACGCCGGGGTTGCCCATAGAGCATATCCCTCGCACCCCGACTGACCCTGGGCCATCTCCGGTTTCGCGATGGCACCCTCGGGAGTCAAGTAGATACCTAGTACTGTTAGGAATTGTTAACAAAAACTCGTTCGTAGCTGCTGTGGATAGATAAATGTTGAACCCAACAGGTTAGAGGAGCGGCCGACCGACAAAGCATGTTGGACAAACAAAGTAACCCTGTGTAAACATAAGGCTACACTACGCGCTAATGCACAGTTACCTCTGCGCCGCAACCACAGCTCTGTGTCGTTTCTAGAGACCTAAATATTACATAATATGTATATTTTCAACTGTTTCTAACATGCCTTTATTAGTTTCCCCTGCGCAGAAACTCATGTAATTATTTATCATGTGTTAGTCTACTAATTACAAAAGTAAACAAATCTATGTCGAATTTATCTAACTACTAATCGTCGTATCGATTTTAAACTTTGTATGTATGTGACATGCTGATAACACCACATTAATTTTACACCGTCATGCTGATCTGATGTTAGAGCCAGGATGTAAATAGTGAACCCATTCCACGGCTTGAAATAAAACTATTTTTAACGGATTCTATCGCGGTTTATTTGATGTTATTTTATATTTCACATTGATCCCGACGTTTCGGTTGCTTTTCAGCAGCCATGGTCACGGGGAGACTAAAGATGGTTGTTGTCTTGTAATTTGAAGTGAAAGTTATCTCAAAGTACCCGAACTATGTTGAATTATTGGTGTTACTATTTACGCAGAATGAGCTCACAGTGTCATGAAGTCTTTTTGTATTTTGTTTTTTCTTAGAATTAATTAAGTGAATGACTGGGTCCCAAGCTGGGTGGTACATTCCAACCATCTTCTCTATTAAAATTAGTATTTTTTTTAATTAAAATAGCTTCGCGGAGCATCCTAGGTAGGAATCGATTTTCTTTGGCGAGTATCTGTGGTTTATCAAATCTTAAGTAATGTTTGGTCCCCTGTTGCACGTGTTCACATACAGCAGACTTTTGAGCGTTGGTCTTTTATGTCAGCTATGTGTTCTTTGACGCGAGTGCCAATGCTTCGCTTGGTTTGACCAATATAAGAGAGCCCACAGTCACATTCTATTTTATAGACCCCTGCATCTTGTAGAGGCAATTGGCACTTGACAGATAGTAAAAATTGACATATCTTCGTTGGCGGCTTGTAGTATGTGTTAATTGAAGCTCGCTTCAAGATGCTGCCAATCTTGTCAGTGACCCCTCGTACGTATGGTAGGATCGCAGGCTGGCGCTCGACAGTGGCTGGCTTTTCTCGGGTTCTGTGACTGATGCGCGTTTGTTTGAGCTTGTTGTCATACAGAACTTGTTTGGCATGTTTTAGCTCAGCGTCCAGGTGTTTCTTGTCACAGATCCCACGGGCTCTCTGAAACAAAGACATTCCCACGGTAGCTAACTGTTTAGGCTGGTGGTGAGATTCACCGTTTAAGTACCTATCAGTATGGGTCTTTTTCCTATAAACAGTGTGGCTCAAAGTATTATTAGAGTTTCTGATCACAAGAACATCTAGGAAAGCTAATGAATTATTTGCCTCTAATTCCATAGTGAATTGTATGTTGTTATTAATGGAATTACGGTGTGTTAAAAATGTATTTATACTATCTGTTGGTAGTATTGTGAAGGTGTCATATACATACCGTTTATAAAATCTATCTTGGTTCCCGAATCTGACAAGTCCCGTCTTGACTCTTGAATTTTGAGACGTCTCATTCGATTCATTTGATACCATTAACAATTTACATTATTTAATTAACAGACAACAGTTCTATGAATTATGAAAAACCGATCAGGTGAAAAGTACCTTTTTTTTTTATTTTTTATCGTGCGGAAATCCCTTCGGATACCCCCCCCGCCGGCCAGCGGGGGCGGTTATGTCGGGCTTGCACCGACTAAAACCGCACGCCGTCTCGGGTCTTCAGACGCCGGGGTGTAAGGTTACCCATAGAGCATATCCCTCGCACCCCGGCTGACCCTGGGCCATCTCACCACTAACAGCATCGCTCATCCTGTCTCCTCTGAAAGCAGAGGAGTACGGAGAGCGATGTGTTCCCGCCACGTTGGGTATTGGCCGACGATCAATGCCAACCCTATGAAGGGGTGAAGGGGAAGCCATTGACCGCCGCCCAGGGTGTACCGGCCGCTCCGATTCCGTTCCCCCCGGACTGCAGCGGGATCGGAATCGGAGCGACACTCGAGGAGGTTACCCAACACACACCCCAGGTGAAAAGTACCTAATAGTTCTCATAACCCACTGTGAATTAGCGTAAGTCGTCGCGGTTCGGCTTACTCTTTTGCAATCGCCATTGCGTTCTACAGAACCTCATCAATATTTTTTTCTACATAAACATTATTTTTACTGTGCTCCTGACATTATCAAAATAACCTCAGATCTTATGTCAAGAGTGAGTTCTTGTGCTAAAGCGTTTAAGCTTTTATATAACAGAAAACGTAGCCATGTCCCACTGACTGAATACATTGAACTAATTCAAGACATAAAAATTTTGACCCAGTAAAGTAAACAACGGAAAGGTTTCAAGACGAGACCGTGAAATTTGCATGCAGAATAAGATTTGTCATCCCGAGTTTGGCTGTGGGCGGGTAAGACGGGCCGGCTTACTTGAACGTATTTTATTTACCGGGAGCACGTGACGGACTGGGCTGAAGACACAGCCGGCGCTCAACCGCTCGTTTGTCACTCAAAATTACCCAGAGCCCGGAACGTTTACTCATTTGAAATATTTAATAAATTCGAACCTGGTGACGTTTTGTCTCCAGAAGTATTTACCTAAGTACAAATATGTATTTAATATGAATTGATGACTTCGTTTAATTGGTAATGACGTCTTCTTATTCAACTTTAGAGTTAATTAACTAAAATGGGATACAATTAATCAACCCTTAAAAGTTATTTTCATCCAATTAAGGACTTTTCTCGTTTTTAATTCGAGCAGGGATAACTTCCACTTTTAATTTCCTGACATCATTAAAACCTGTTCAGGAAACAGTTTTTATGAGTTCATTCCAAACATATAATTTCATGCGAATTCAAATTCGAAACACCACGTTAACGCTAACTTTATTAGCTACTTTCGGGTTCCATTTTCATCACAGTCACATAGCACAGTATTATTTGTGTGTCGTTTTACTGAAATCAGTGCCTATCTACTTCATTTGATTGCATAATTTGATTGACCCTGCCACTACAGTTATCCTACTTCTAATATTTTCCTACTTTAAAAGTAATAAGTGACGTGGGCCCACACATTACTAGTATTGTTACTAACTCCTCTAAGTTAACTCCTCTCCACTAAGTTTAGGTATATCAGTCGTAGGTATAATTACTTACAGGGTGGGATGTGAACCGTTAACATATTAATACCTTAGCCATCACCACCACACTTCAGATGCTGTTGTATTATATTATTTTACAAGAATACTGTTTTTTTTTTTTAAATAAATTATTAAACACATTAAAACTTAACATTTACCGTTTCTTCAGTACCTACGTAATTAAATACGAGCATTCGTCACGTTTTGTTTGCTCTCCGTTAATAGCATATTATGAGGTGATTGAAATGTGTAAATAACCTTTTTAGAACAAGGCTGAAATCCCATTATAAGAGATGTCGCGTGGAGGGTCGCAAATTGGATTCAGGAGGGATGGACGGGCTGAAATAATGTGGCTTCGACGCCAAAATCTTTTTAAATTGTGTGAAAATTTAGTACTGCCATGCATGAACCCCTCCCACTTTGGGTAACTCTAGAAAACCAAACAAACGAAAGCCCTCGCTAATGGTAATTGTTTAGATTAGATTTTGCTTTAATACGCATTTATAAAAAAAAAATTGTTCAGTTAAGAAGGCAAATAAAATTACGTAATTAAGTGTTAAAATTTAGAGAACATATGTTAGCTTAGCAGAAATATTATGAATTGTGATTATACGAAGCAATTTCTCCATTATTTTTATGAAATTTACGACACAATACACTAAGAACACTAAGTCATCTTCATAAAAATGTACCGCTCCCGGTTTGAATGTGTGCGTACACGTCGGACGCAGTGTACACGCGCGCTACCACACACACATTAGCATAATATGTGGTGGAATACGGCGGCCACAGTGTGGGCTCTCAGCCGTACCATGAGTGAGATCGCACGCGTTCAAGTACACTGCACGCCCGCTCGCATCACCTGCTCCCACTTTTTTAATTATTTAGCGCTGTTTTATCAAGTTTATATTAATTTATTGATCATGACTTCGAATAAAGGCAAAAGATATTGTAGTGTCTAAGGCAACCTCAAAAGGCTTTAGATAAACTACTGTTCTTAGTGTATTGTGGTTACGAGGCACCTAAGTAGGCAAAAAAACATTCCGCGATCGTCTAATTTATAATACTGCAGCATATCGTGTGTCTTACCTGCATGAAACATCGACTTTACGAATTGGAGCTCTGCAATATTACAAAAAAACAAATTGAAGTATCTAATTTATTGTGAAAACGTGATACATTCGAATAAAAGGTAAATGTCACGCAATTCATTGGTAGAGTATTGTTCCTTGTAACGGTTCTTGGCATATAGATTAATAAACACACGTTCATTTTATAAAGTGTAGAGTTTCCGATTCAGAAGCACTTTTTCAAGAAAAGACAAAGTGGTACAAGAGGAAAGCCGTTGATATAAATCTTGATTTTCTTTCCAATATTGTTTTAGTTAAGTGAATAAAATACTATCTACGTTATAGGGATTTGAAGGTTACCCAAAATAATTGATGACTCTTGCATCATTAAAACATATTCAAATTCATCATGTGTAATTTGAATATGTTTTAATGAAATCAAAATTCATCATTAAAACATATTCAAATTACACATGTGTAATTTGAATATGTTTTAATGATGCAAGAGTCATCAATTATTTTGGGTAACCTTCAAATCCCTATAACGTAGATAGTATTTTATTCACTTAACACACTCCTGTCAGATGTCATCTCCTTATTTTTATTACTTTTCTTCATATTCCTCATGCAATCCATCCATTTTTTCTTGCCTCTTCTACTAAAGACTACTCTACATTCATGCTTTAAAACTTTCTAATAATATAACTCACATTTCTTCAAATAAAATATCCATTATCCATACTATGACCGCCGCTTGCTTCCCCACTTTTCATGCACAGGCGCAACTCTCAGACTTCCTCTTAACTCAATTCTTATTTTATCCATTCTAATTACACCTTCACCGTGTTGTATTTCACTTTTAAAACCAAATTTACAAAACTGTAATAAGAACACAGGCATTTAATGCAACAGAATGGAAGCAAACATGTGTTCAAAAGTACGGTATCAAAGCCAAAATGTATTGCCGCCAGCCAATTGATTGTTCAAACAGATGTTTGAACAATCAATTTGCTATTACGGTTACGTCTAGATAGACGTAACCGTAATAGCAAATATATGAGCTCCTGTTTGCTACCATTATATGAAGGCAAATGTCGCGGTAGACATCTAAGTACATCCTACACTAACACCAAATGATTTTATTTACTTTTTTCAACAGACAAGACCAACATCTTACTATTTCAGTATTTGACTGTTAAAAGGTTTGTAACTTTTGTAATTCAGGGTTTATAATGTGACATTATTCGCTACTACGTGATGCAAAGTTATAGGTTAATATAAGTTATTTTGAATTAATGTTTATAATTTTAAATAAGTTAGAAATACTTTTTTTACACCACATGTTTTACACAAAATTACGGTCGCGAGAATATATCGCCGACCCTCCCCCACACTGTCTTGCCTACTGTTTAGCTGACGACTGTTTTCTTGCTGTGTGTTGTTGGAAACTTATAATTGTGTTCAATATTGTATGGTCACATTTTTGTTTGTATTTGTTGTCTTTTGTATTACTTTTGGTTGCGATAACTGACATCCATGCGGGCGAAGCCGCGGGTGTTAGCCAGTTTGATATAAATTTATTACCTTAACCATCTATGCAAAGGCGTTTAAAATATTCGAAGCAGGACTTAAACTCAATAATCAAAGACCAACAGCAATTTTATAGATAATCTACTGTCAAAGGCATCGCAAGTACGACGATTGATTTTTTAAATTAGTAGTACTAATATAAGTTGCTAGCTCTATCGTTGTTGATAAGCAAGCAATAATCAATCAATCATCAATTTTAACCTTAAATTAAGTTTGAGAAGTTGCAAAAATTATATTTTATTGGAAATTTGTATTAGGAAGATTCGCTTCTGTTCTTTCGATATTTCATGCTTTAGAATTATATGTAGGCTAAGCTAGTGTTAAGAATTACTTACCTCAATGTTAAGTATGTATAGCCTACTGTATCACTGTGTATGTATGCTATCAATCAATTAGCCTATTGCAGTCCACTGCTGGACATAAGCCTCTCTCAATGTGCGCCATAGCACCCGGTCTTCCGCCTTCTGTATCCAGTCTATACTAGCTCCCTTTTTAGGTTGTCATTCCACCTGGCTGTTTTATTTTTGCGTTTGATCCAAATTAATGTTTTTAAGAGAATTTAACTTAAACCTGTGCACTGTTTTTATTTAGGAAAGATCCTGCAAAACCATTGAAATACATTTTCCAGTACGATGCACAAGGCTTCATTCATTCTTCAATGTAAATAAAAAATAATAGACCCTCTTAATGGGAATATATGACGAATTGGGGCTACACACAATGACAATAACATCCCTGGCAAACTATTCTGCCTCTCATTTATATTCACGATTCGCGTTATTTTTTAATCACCATCATTGTTGACATTCACGTGTGTTTTTAAACAATAGGAGCTGCATAATCTCGAGGCTTCTGTATAAAGGGATTGGATTTAGGTCATGATAATCCGTTTGTAAACGTGTCAGTTGAATGGGCAGCTCAATTTCGTCCCTGTAATTAAGGAGTCACCTGCGTGAACAACTCACTCCACGTAATTAAAGCTTTCAACTTGGGTCGAGTTATGTCGACCCACTATTCCACTAGGGAGATTGCGGTTTGTGAGTCAAATTTCATGCAGATAATAGGACCTCTATAGCTGCGCAACTTGTGAGCGTAGCCATGATTAAATTGATTGCGATAATAAACTGGCCAAGTTTACATTAAAAGTAGCCATCTTCTTCGCAGATGAACTTCTAAAATACGTATTTATTACATGGTGCTTATGTACACTTATAAATGATATGCTGGTAGTCTAGGAGAGTATCACCTTCTCACTTAATAACGCCGTAAAATAGCCGTAGGTATGCTAATACTACGTGCAAATAAAGTTTATTTTCATACCGCTCCCCTAAGCTGAAGACAATGCGCGACTGCCACCTTTGGGGCTATAGGCGTTCATAGGCCACGGTAACCACTTACCATCAAGGGACCGTAAACTTGTATGCCACATTAGGTGTGTAGAAAGCATGCTAAGACCAATCTACTATCGGCGACTATATTAGTTGACTATACCATAATACCGACTGGATAATAGAGCAGTAGGTGTATCTGAAATGGGACGCGAATGCCAACGGTAGCGCCGGCGCCAGCCCACGTCCAGCCCACTTGGACTTCGGCCAAATGTACTATTTGTTTATAACATTAAAACATTTAATATTGTTCAACATTTTCTGAACTAAACTTCGTGAAATTACCAACAATGTCGACTTTTCTTGTACCAAGCAAGAAATAACTTCTGCTTTCGTTGCCCTTATTAAGTAGTAATACTAATAATAGTCGATCGTAAATGAACGGCGGCGCTAGAAAGATTTATGATACTATTTTTCAATGGGGATCATGGAGTTTCTATGACCTATGATCCAGTAAATCGGGCATTGCAACCGTTTGTATCGATTACAGTTCGGAATAGACCCTTTTTTGGGTATTGACCTCCACACGAAACAAAGATTATATAGTCAAAAGCTCTTGTTATTTAGAAGAACTCAGAGTCAGTGTTATCTATAGGCTTGCTTGTGAAATTAAAGGGCGATACACATTAATTAGTAAAATGTGACCCAGGTTTGTGCAACACGGTCAAAACTTTAAGCAATCAAAGGGAACGAGCGTGTTATTTTGCTCCACCTATCATACTCTAGTCATTTGGTTCTTTCTGGGAAATAAAGTACCAAAAATGTCTGGATATTGACGTGGTGCATTTAATGATAGTGGTATCAGGAAAAACTAAATGCGAATAATGAAACTATTTGCGATTAAGAAATATCAAAATCATTTTTCATCTCTCCTGTTCGGAAAGTTTACTTTTCATGGGTAGATAGCCGGGTGGAAAGTAGCCTATTTTTTAATTTTAAGTTTTGCCATGGAGTCCACGATAATTAAGTTACGTCATAACGCCTTGATATCATGACACCTAGTTGCACATCTCGTGACCAACTCGATTACAATGTACATACATACATACATAAAATCACGCCTGTTTCCCACAGGGGTAGGCAGAGATCACGGATCTCCATTTGCCACGATCCTGACACACTTCTCTCGCCTCATTCACTCTCATAACATTCTTCATGCATGCTCGTCGGTTTAGGGTACTCCTGACCTGCCCCTTTTCTAAAACTTCCCCGATTTGGTCCAGGTATGTGCGCCTAGGTCTTCCCCTTCCGACGGTACCATCCACACTCGCCTCATACACCTGTTTCGTTAGTCTTCTTTCATTCATTCTCTCAACATGACCGAACCATCTTAACATACCTTTCTCAATTCTCGTCACTACATCTTCTGTCAATCCACATCGCTCTCTTATCACGCTATTTCTCACTCTATCTCTCAAAGTCAATCCACACATACTTCGCAACGCACGCATTTCTACTGCATTCACTCTACTTTGATGCTTTTTCTGCCACACCCAACTTTCACTACCATACATAAGAGTCGGCACTAATACTCCTCCATGTACAGCCAGTCGTGCCTTTTCGGACACTTTACAATGTAACCAATAGATTCAATTTTCAAAACTTTTCTAATGTTGGCAGTATGTACGAAATTATAACTTTTTTTCAGAATTAAAAATAAACTATTTAAGTTTGCTAACTAATTAGCGGGATAATGAGATTCAATATAGATAAATACCTTGTGTTAATTGTGGTTAAAAATGGTTTCGGAAAGTGATTCCAGTGACATGGATATTAATTTAATTCCCGATGAGATAAAAGAACAGGCAAAAGCTGTTGTTCATAATCTATTTCAAATTTTTCCAATTTTACTTTAAATTTTAACGGATTATCAATTTACCTGTTTCATTAAATTGTTTGTGTAGTATTTTAATTACCTCACATAGTCGAAATGACAAGTAGAGTGTTTAACTCGGGTGAATATCACCCATTTCACCCTCGAACTATTGGCGCTCTCACTTCGTTCGAGCGCATGAAATATCTCGGGTGAAATGGCTGACTTTCAGCCCTTGTGTAACAATCTACTATTTCATCCCATACCCATGAAAATTAAAATTTAAGAACAGGAGGTTCGTAAATTTTAATTTTCATGGGTAGATAGCCGGGTGGAAAGTATCTTATTTCATCCCTAGGGTGGAAAATATATATTTTTTTAAATTTGAAGGTTTGCCATGGAGTCCATGATATTTAAGTTACGTCATAATGCCTTGATATCGTGACGCTTAAACATCTAGTGACCAACTCGATTACAATGTAACCAATAGATTCGATTTTCAAAACTTTTCTAATGTTGGCAGTATGTACGTGAATTATAACTTTTTTTTCAGAATTATAAACGGGACAATTTAAGTTTGCTAAATAATTAGCGGGAAAACGAGATTCAATATAAATAAATACCTTGTGTAGTTGTGGTTAAAAATGGTTTCGGAAAGTGATTCCAGTGACATGGATATTAATTTAACGCCCGATGAGAAAGAACAGGCAAAAGCTGTTAATAATCTATTTCCAATTTTACTTTAAATTTTAACTGATTATCAATATACCTGTTTCATTAAATGTGCGTGTAGTATTTTAATTTCCTCACATAGTCGAAATGAAAAGTGGAGTGTTTACCTCGGGTGAATGTCACCATTTCACCCTCGAACTATTGGCGCTCTCACTTCGTTTGAGCGTATAATAATATAAATAATATCTTGGGTGAAATGGCTGACTTTCAACCCTTGTGTAACAATCTACTATTCATTTGTCAGACAGAAAGTGTAACTGCAACGACATTTTGTTGATTTGAATTTGTTCCATGACTCGTTGCGGATTGAACAGTATTATCATCATTCATTCTCTAAGCAGTTATTAGAAACGGGTTTATTGAATTGGTATCTGTTTGGCATGAAAATAAAATTAATTAAGACAATATCAACTGACAAAGCCAGTTTTATTTTCGTTAAATAACGATATTTACTGAATTAATGACCCGGGTCTTTGTCGATATCATGGTTAGGGTGTTTGATATGTATATAGATTTCAAAATATACATAGTTTGTGTTTAATCATACGAGTCGCGTAAATGTCCGTATTTACATAAGACTAAGAAACATCTGGTTTTGATGAACTGAATACTTCGCATTCAGGTTGGCGGTACTTGAAATCGTGCCAGCTTATTTTAAGTGGCGACGTCTGTTCAAGATTTGTGTCTAATGCCCTGCGCCATAATAATTTATAGCTCGTATTGAAATTGTCATTTATATTATAATTTTCTTTTTATTTTATTACAGTATTATTCTAATTCAATATTTAGTCGTCCGCAATCTTACATAGCAAGACGATGCAACAACTCCAGCGCCTTTCAATCATTTTTAATACACTTTTTTTTACTCTTGCGATTGAAGTTGAGTTTTATTTAAGTTGACTTTGGTTATCTTATTTTTTTGAACATATAAATTTCATGTCCAGAAAAGACTTATCGTGATTTTATGGTACATAGATTTTATCTAACACAATGCATTGCGAACCGGATATACCTACACTTTAATTTTTTTTTTAAGTTTAAATCTTAGAGGCTTTTGATTAATATTAACCATGTCAGCCCCATGGTAGCTCATAAAAATCATAAGTAAGTACATAATAGAAGACACTTAGTAGGAGAATAGGAGACACTTTCTCTACCTGAGAGAATCGTATACGAATTTGTACATTGAAACTTTGAAATTTTATACTTCGTGGAAAAAACATCTACATTTAAAAATAGACTTGTAAATATTGGTACAAATGTCCAACATTCACTTTCGTGATGTTCACTCTCTCCGCCATCGTTATTGCAACGTTGTGCATGAATGAACACACAGTTCATGTTTTATTCATTCACTTTTGCAGTAGGTAATTAATTCGAGGTAGTCCCACCTAGAGCTCCCTTCCAAATAGCACCTAGCATAGTGCACGAAGGGCACCTAAGGGATGATGCATTGACCGTATACTACAGTTGAAATAATCTAAGAAGTGCATTTTACTCCCTTGCTAACTTACGATTTGTCATATTAATCGATTAATCTTTACCACCGTCGTGATTACAATGTAAAACACAAATTTTTTAAATTTCATTTAGAATTTAGAACGTAACTTTTTAGGACGTCTCGCAGAAATAAAGAATCCCGTCATATTTTAAATTAATTGTAGAAATTTCAACTGAAATATGTCGCATTATATTTATTCAACTCAATATTATACAGTATTTATTACTCATTTAATAATTGTCTAACTATTAACTTCTAATTTTAGAAATGTTTTATTCTCGTTTGAAGGCTTACGTTCTGTGTCTAAATTCTGTCAATCCCATGTGTTGCACTTTCTGGCTCATTTCGACATGTGCTAGCTGACATTTCATTGCAAATGTCTTTTATATAAAGTAGGTATTAGCTTTTGCCTGCGGATTTGCCCGCGTGAAGTACTGAAACCATTCTCGCGACCCACACCTCTTCACACGAACCTATTCCCGGGATAAAAGTAGCATTTGTGCTATTGTATACTGCAATCTATCTCTGTGCCAAATTTCATTCAGATTTCTCCAGCCGGTTTTGCGTGAAAGATGAACGGATGTTTGTTAACATCCGCTCATTTATTCATCCATCCTCACAAACTATCCCATTTTTAGGGTTAAGGTTCAAACTAACCAACTCAAATCTTGAGCTTGAATTACATCCCAAGGGAAATAATTGCATTTTTTAATAATTGTCTGCTAAAATTTAAGAATTTAGGTTTGTTAATTACAAGAACATAATAACAATTTGTTTCTTGGTGCTACCACAATATTTTCTACTATTTTTTTAATACTATTGGTTTGTTGTTTAAAACCAACAAAGTCAAATTTCGAGCTTTTGTATATATAAATTTTCTAAATAATTGTCTGTTAAAATTAAAGACTTTATATTACATATTAATTTGAAAATATTGTGGTAGCGCCAAGAAACAAGAAACTGTTATATCAATTTATTTTAGAATATTTAAGTTTCTTGTAACTATAATTTTAGGATTTTTACACAGAACTTGACACCTATATCGATCTCAATTCTTATATCGGCGAAGTCGGCAACGACACAAATCCTTACTATTGAACTTGGCTCTCATTTTACATTTATGTTTTTGATGGGATGCTATTACTTTTTGTACAGAAATTATTGATATTCATAATTAATACATACTTATTTTTTTGAAAAATTTCTCTATTTTCCTACGTTTGTGAAGTTTTCTTTTTAGTGCTATTTTCCATCGACATATTAGAGTGAATGCCTATTCATTATCTGCAGTTTTTCGTACTCGTTTTTGTTGATACTAACCCTACTTATCCTAATAATCCTAGATTATAATCTGAAATAACACATAGGCTACTTTTATCTCGGGAATAGGTTATCAAGGGAAGCGGTAATGGAAACATAATTAAACGCGGGGAAAGCGCGGGTAACAGCTAGTTAAATGTGAAAGTTTGTGAAGATATTTGGATGTTTGTCTCAATCAGGCTCAAACGGCTGAACGTATGCGGCTGAAATTTATTACAAGGATAGATTACAGTTTAGAATAACATAGGCTATAACATATATCTAGAATAGGTTCCCATGTGTTACGGAAACTTGATCAAAAATTTCAAGCAGGCAGAGCCACCGGCAACAGTTAGTTATCAATAACTTTCAGTTTCAAATTTTTCCTTTGTATATACCTCATAGTCCACCTTGATGCCAAATATAAAATTTCTCGGTCTTCTGGAAGTGGGTTAGGTTTTTGATCATCATTAAAAGGCTTCAGAGTTCTGTACCTCAAAAGGTAAAAAAGGAACCCTCATAAGATCACTCTCTTGTGCATCTGTGCATCTGTCCGTGTGTCACCACCGATTTACTCACGAAAGGATGGACCTAACAAGTTAAAATTTATAGCAGATGCCGAGGTCTATAGTCTCTACTACGTTAAAAAGATATGGGCCAATTTAGATTTCTGCGAAAACTTGTAAGTATTAAAATTTACCTTAATTTTCAACTTTTTTATTTTTCGAAATTTTCCCTTTACTTGTGCTGTAAGACTTTAATTTTAACCAAAATTAACAATTCTAGGTCAACCGGAAATACCCGATAGGGTTTGGGTTGAAAAGCTATAATGGTAGTTTCCTTGACCTAGAATCACGAAATTTGTAAAAGTAGTCCTTACAAATAAAGGAAAAAGTCTAAAAATAAAAAAAAGTGTGTTCCCGTACAAACACAGTTGTCGCCAATTAACATAGGCCTCTGAGTTGTATGGGCGGTCATACAATTTAGAGGTCATGCTTAATTGGCACCAACATCAAATAAGTTTAATAAATAAAATTGTGCTATTGTGTGAAAGAAAATATTGCATACTTGTGCCGTTTTTTAAAATAGTAGTAGGGTATTAAGATGTCTTTATCGAATACTTGATGGAATAAATTAAATTGGACTTTTATTACGGTATTAGGATGTCTTTATCGAATACTTGATGTAATCATTTAAATTGGAGTTTTATATTTCGGGGTTTTAAGGTATTAATAGTGTAGTGTAGATGGTGACGTGTGTGTACTTGCTTCGAACTATTCACACTTCTGGTCCTCATACAATGTCCGTTTGTAGTTTCATCTGTTTATAGTACTACTATAATCAACTGAATTGTTACAGTTTACTCCCAATATCCCCTGTAACGACGGTAGCTTGACAGCGAGTCCCGCCGGAAACAAAGTTTGATTTAGTTTAGACACGACAATCCGTTTGTTATAATGTTAACGGTATCTATCCAATTATAGGTGGTTCACTGTTTATGTTACTCTCGCTATGCTTGATATGAAGGATTAATAGATCGGCCTTCGAAACACATATCACAAACTTTAGATGTTTACAAATCTTTTCTGTGTTATATCACCTAGAGTGAATTAAAAAAACGAATGGTTTAATGGATTCTTTCTGGTCTATGGTGCCTCATCAAGACCTTTCGAGCCAGGCAGCCAAGCTTAAATTTCTTAAATTGCTGAATAATCGACGAGGAGTTTTCCTCTGATCATTGTAAAAATCAAGGTAAGCCAAATCAAGAGAAAGAATAGGAGAGCAGACACGTACACCGAGGTGAAGGCTATGGACGCAACCGGGAACAACGCTAAGATGATGATGTAGTTGGAAATGTATAAATCATGTAATATCTAAAAACAAAATTTTACAAATTGCCTTATTTATTAGGTCCTTAACCTACTTTTAAAGAAATATTTTCCTGGTTTCCAATACCAACCTATATGTGACATTAATATCTAAAGAAACTGTCAATATCTAAATGGTTATTTAAAGGTGTTGTCTTTTTTTTCTGTTACTTCACGTAAGAGAAAATAAAATCGTGACACGTACACGTACTACGCAGTAAAGTAATACCCGAAGGAATTCCTCACAGTAGAGGGTTGAAGTACGGTTCTTTTCTAAGGGAATACCATTATTTGAATAACCTAGAGCCTACTAGGTATGCCTTTGTCTACAAACGAATACACATTACATTGATCGTTACAAGGTTCTTATAGTTTTAAATACAATTCTTTGATTGTTATTTTCGGTTATTGGTTATTCTCTGAAACTATTCTTAATGGTAAACGTGAAAAGTTGGTAAAAGGGACATAAAGTAGTGATTTTTGTATGAGAGTAATTTTTTCAATCCTATTTTCCTTAAATATATTTTAAACTTTTTCATATAAAACAGAAGTTTTCCTTGAACATAAGTTTCATTGACAAAAACTTTTCTTTTGACTTTGTGTCGGGTATTTAACAGTTTTTGCCCTAATATCTACGTATTGCCCCAGGGTAAGAGAATTCATGAGATTCTTTCTCGTTTTAACACAGAGTTGCCAAATAGTCAGGCACATGGAAACATGGCGCTGCCTCAAGCCAGTCGACAGCTGTTCACTCAGCTCTTTGCACATTTATGAAAAAACTTTCGCTCAGATTTTTGGCATTATCTTGACTAGTTACAGTAGTCGAAACAATTATGGAATTATGGAAATCGTTATTTTTGTGGACCTGTAATTTTAGAGAACTAATTAATTTTTCATTGTAGCATTCATTATTGTAACACCAGGGATCACATTTCTTTTTACGAGTTTAAGATGTATAGAACGTTCATTAACTTGCCTGGCGAGAAAAGTATAAAGTAACAAGTATAAAGTTTAAAAGACTGTAACCAGACTTACGGAAAGGTTCAAAATATAGACGTGAAAGAGAAACTTTTTTAAGAATAGAAAAATATAGTCCCAGCTCTTTACTGATAGATGGTGCTAGTAGTATTTTAAGTCGCTGAAATATGGACACTAGAAAATTTAATTTTTGTCGCTTGGTATATTCCATAATATGTATTATATTATGGAATATACCAAGAGACAATTTTTTTTTTATATAGTTTTTATATTTATATTCAATGAAATTGTGAAGCAATTAGTATGCAACTTTTTCTATAGATTTAGATCGGAAAAAGAGAAATCCCGTCCTAGATGTTCTCTTTTTCCGATCTACACTACACTATTAATACCTTAAAACCTCGAATTATAAAAGTCTAATTTAAATTATTCCATCAAGTATTCGATGAAGACATCCTAATACCCTACTACTATTATAAAAAAGCGGCCAAGTGCGAGTCGGTCTCGCCCATTAAGGGTTCCGTAGCAGCAAGTAACATAATAATGTTTTTTTTTTTATTTTTATATTTGAGTTGATTGAATGAAAGGTAAATTGCAGTTTACGATTTATGACGTATTAAAAAAAAACTACTTACTAGATCTCGTTCAAACCAATTATCGTTGGAAGTTTACATGGTAAAGTACATCATATATTTTTTTTAGTTTTATCATTCTCTTATTTTAGAAGTTACAGGGGGGGGACACACATTTTATCACTTTGGAAGTGTCTCTCGCGCAAACTATTCAGTTTAGAAGAAAATGATATTAGAAACCTCAATATCATTTTTGAAGACCTATCCATAGATACCACACATGTATAGGTTTGAAGAAAAAAAAAATTGAGTTTCAGTTCTAAGTATGAGGACCATCAAAATTTATTGTTTTTTTTCTATTTTTGTATGAAAATCTTGATGCGGTTCACAGAATACATCTACTTACCAAGTTTCAACAGCATAGATCTTATAGTTTAGGAAAAAAGTGGCTGTGACATACGGACGGACAGACAGACAGACATGACGAATCTTCGGGTTCCGTTTTTTGCCATTTGGCAACGGAACCCTAAAAACCGGAAAAGTGTACATTAATTTCATTCACACAATAGCACAATTTTATTTATTTAGCTTATTTGAGGTTGGTGCCAATTATGCATGACCTCTGAATTGTATGAGCGCCCATACAACTCAGGCCTATTTTAATTGGCGCCAACTGTGTATGTACAGGGACACCCTTCATTTTTAACTTTTTTATTTTTAAGAGTATTTCCTTATGTAAAGACTTTACTTTTACAAATTTCGTGATTCTAGGTCAAGGAAACTACCATATAGGTTTTCGACCCAAACCCTATCGGATATTTCCGGTTGACCTATTTTTTTTTTACGTGCGGAAATCCCTTAGAATTGTTAATTTTGGTTAAAATTAAAGTCTTACAGCACAAGTAAAGGGAAAATTCCGAAAAATAAAACAAGTTGAAAATTGGATGTTCTCTTTTCCGATCTAAACTATAATTAATGTGGCGGAGTATAACCTAAAAATAATCTTTAAAAATGATTGTAATCATTCATTGTTTCCGTAGTTCGCAAGAATAACGGTAGATGGCTCATGTCAATGAAATATCATATTAAGTATAACCGCTATGGTTAGACTTCGACTGTGTACGTATCTTATTTATTACGATTTAGATTTCGATTGCACTCAGAGCATGATACTTAATCAATTGGACACCTCATACATTACAATCAGTTCAGTATCTTAGGAGCTGCAGTGGAACATACGTCAATACCCTACATAGACAGGCAAACACATGACCTTACTGCGGAAGTGCGGGCGCGCGCCGTAGTCTGGTAGATGTTTGCTTATTACTTGATAAACTATTTATATTTTGTTATTTGGACAACTAATAGGCAGAAAACTAGAGACACGCTAAACACAACAACAAGAACAATCTAAATAACATTTTTTTTTCGTGCGGAAATCCCCTTGGATACCCCCCGCCGGCCAGCGGGGGCGGTTATGTCGGGCTTGAACTGACTAAAACCGCACGCCGTCTCGGGTCTTCAGAAGCCGGACGGGGTGTAAGGTGCATTTTCCTTGCACGCCGACTGACCTTGAGCCATCTCCGGTTTCGAGATGGCCCTCAAGGTAAAAAATTAAACCTTATAAGATCTCTGTCTTGTTTGTCTGTCCGTGTGTCGCCACCGATTTTCTCACCTAGAACAACCTAGCAAGTAGAAATTTATACCAGAGACAGGTATATAGTCCCCCTATTAGGTGTATTAAAAGCAATTGACCCAGAATCATGAAATTTGGCAAAAAGCAAGGTCTTCAGCACAAATAAAGGCAAAATTAAAGGGTGTCCCCATACATACATAATAGACGCCAATTAAGATAGGCCTCTGAGTTGTACGTGCGCTCATACCTCAAACAAGGTAAATAAATAAAATTGAGCTATTCTTTGAATGAAAATAAAAGAAAATATTTTGCGATAAGGTAGGGGGGGGGGGGTGTATCCGAAGAGATTTCCGCACGAAAAACGAAAAAAAGGTACCAATTTTATTATGGCGGTCGGTGTACGAGTTCAACTCTCACTTGACCGGTTTTTTACGGGAGATGCTTAAAATATTATTAGTAGATATCAGCTTTTATAATTAAGTAAATTATTATATTAAATTTTATAAAAGCTAAGGATAATTCAGTTAGAATTCTTTCTTCTTTCTTTATGTATTTTAGTATATCACATTAAAATTTCCCTCTCAATATTTCCGTAACATAACTATCTACTCGCATTTTCTCGTTTGAAACTTTCGCTTGCAGTAGCTATATTGGCAATACCTAATGCAAATAAATATAAAATTATAGAAGTTATAAAAGTTAATAAGTAACCTCGACAACTGGTCTCTTGCTCAGGCTGTTTCTTCGCAGCCCGCTGCCTCGTAGTACTTTTATGAAAAAAGTTTTACCCGTTGCACTCTACTACGGCTTTTGCCTTTGAAAATTCTTGTTATCCGCTAGTCTTTTGCAGTGTTCCATCATAATTGTATGCGATTTATATTCTGTGATAAAAATAACTGATTCACGTTTTTGATGCTACAGAACAAGACATTTGAATTCATATTAGGTAGATTTCGATGAAATCGATCTACCTATTGGTTTCTTGACTACTGTCGAATGTTAAAAAAATTCTTCATAGGAGGTCTAGTTATGACCCCCTGAGTCCGAAATGACCACTGGTCAAAAAGTTTATATATTATATACATTCTGTATACTAAGTATCGGGAATTTGTCAATAAAACAAAAAATACAAATTATTCATCTAAATTTTATTTTATCGCCTTCAAAGTAGGCCCCATCGCTTGCAATACAACATCTCCACCGCTTCACCCAGTCTTCCATACATTTTTCATAGGCTATTTGCGGTATGGCCTTTAGCTCATTCAGCGAATTTTCTTTTATGGCTTCTATCGACTCAAAACGTTTTCCTCGAAGTGGTAATTTTAACTTGGGAAATAAAAAAAAGTCAGAAGGAGCCATATCAGGTGAATACGGTGCTTGGTCGAGAACTTTTGTTGAATTACTTATTTAATTTTGCTACAAATCTTAATAATAAGTTAAAAACCATATTCCTCGATCTTTCAAAAGCTTTTGACACTGTCTCTGTTCCACTCTTACTGACGAAACTTGAACGAATGGGCATTAGAGGGTCCGGTCGTACCCAAAGCGTTACCATTGGTAACTATACTAGTGGAGAAGAATGCATAAGCTACGGCGTTCCTCAGGGCAGCGTGCTTGGGCCTTCACTGTTCCTGATTTACATCAACGATCTTTGCAAGCTGCCCTTGCATAACGCTAAAATTATTACCTACGCAGATGACACGGTGATACTGGTTCATGGCAAAACCTGGTAAGTTGCACACTCACATGCGGTATCAGCTCTTCAATCAACTATGAACTGGCTAAATAAAAATCTTCTCACTCTCAATTTAGATAAGACAAAATGTATTACTTTCTCCCCAAAAATTACATCACAACCACCGTCTTCCTTTACATTAACTGCCCACAAATGCACAGGAGTTACTGGCCCTAACTGTGCTTGTGTTAATATTGTGCGCACTAATTTTATTAAATACCTTGGTGACTATGTCGATAGTATGTTGGCCTGGAATTATCAGGTTGAATCCTTGGTGCCAAGAGTTCGAAAATTAATATTCGTGTTCAAAAAAATAAGGGCAGCAGCCGACCTACCTACTTTAAAAATGGTTGACTTCGCTCTCGCCCATTCTATAATAACTTATTGTGTTACCGCGTGGGGTGGGTCGTCAAAGTCCCAAATACTATCCTTGGAGCGGGCACAGCGGGCCGTTCTGAAGGTCATGACACGCAAGCCTATTCGTTTCCCCACTGGTCGATTATATGCTTTGTGTAAGGTTCCTACCGTGAGACACTCATATCTATTGAATACCATACTGCGCAAGCACAGTGAACTATCGTTTGATGCTGAATTCACCACAAAAACACGGAGGTCAGACAGAGTCTGTCGAATGGAATTGGTTAGACTTGCAGTCCTCACACGCCAATATCATTTTGTTAGCCCCCTTCTATACAATCGAGCTCTTTTGGAACTAGTCGAGCGGCGACGCGTTTCATGCCTAAAATGTCAATGAGAATATTGTGGACGGACTTAAAAGATATGTTCACCTCACTAGCCAACTCTCTCAGACTCATACGTCGATTTTCGAGCACTAGCTTCTTGATTCTGTCGATGTTTTCTTTGGTCGTAGCGGTTGAAGGTCTACCAGAACGAGGCAAGTCTACTACTACTTCTCGGCCTTCTTTAAAAGCCTTATACCATTCATAAGCCCTTGTTTTCGATATACACGATTCGCCGTAGGTATTTCGCAAAATTTTTAGTGCTTCACCACATGAAATATCATCCGAAACACAAAATTTAAGGCACACTCTTTGTTCAACAATATTCTCCATTGTAAAAATCGCCGAGGACTCAAAACTATGACCAACAAAAAGTGTAGTTTAAAACAAATTGAATGACAGATCCCGCTCAAATTTTGCGCGCTAAATCAGTACAGTGATACCAACATGCAGTAAAAAAAATTAGAACGACCTCTTTTACGCGGGTCTTTTTATTGACATATTCCCGATACTTTTTACACAGAGTAGTATATATGTATGTATGGTTCCACTTCCCAAAATTTGCGGCACTCCCACGGTCGCATTTTTGCCCCGATGGCTTTCAAACTGCGGTCAAAAATTGCTTGGGTGTAAACTTAGTTTAAGTTCGTGAACGGGTGGAATCCGGCCTAAGGGGACAGTAGGGCCTCACTTTTTGTGAAATCAGTTTTTCCTCAAAATTTCAAGTTCCATGAAAGATATTCGAACCGTTCTAATTTTATCCCATAGTATACGTGAATACCAACAACTTTTAATTATAAACCTATAAGATTAAAACTTTAACTAAAAGTTTAGGGGGGAAAAACCAAATTTTTTCGGGAAAAATATCATAACTTCTAACCGGTGAACGTTCTTGGTGTCGGAAACATTTTTAATCGATAGGCCATTTTTAAGTCTAAAACAAATGTCTGGAAAGTTTTTCGCTAAAAGTTACCGTTTTCGAAAAAAAAAAATTAAACATGTTAAAAATGAGCTCGGCGTGGGTCATAGAAGAAGCATAGGTCATAGAGGGGCAAAAAAATATTTCTAACCGTGCTTCACGAAATCTACCTGTGCGTTCCCCCTGCGGGAACGGATTTTTTTTTGAGAATCATTCACACTATGGTCTAAGATCCCACCCACTATCGCCAGACATCACTTATTTTCCCAAGGATATAATGGAGGATATAAAGGAAATAAAGGTATGGGCGAATATAAAGAAATGTAGGTATGTACCTTGAGTATATGAGTAGATAAAGTGTACAGAATGAAACCTTCAAAATAAATCGTTGTTCGGAATTATCGGGAACACTACTACACGCACAGCTATGTGTGCGTGGACATGTCGCCGGTAAGGCGCGTGGGGATAGAACCGAAGACATTTCAGAGGAAAATCCAGTTACCTAAGGGGACAATACGCTTTGAACCAGTTATCTGTGGGTGCAAAATGAGGGTTGTCGCGGTAGCGATACGATTTTCATAAACGTTGTAATTTATAAGTAAAACCATCCTACCAATAAAGGAACACATAATCTGGAGTAAATAAAATATGCATTTCGTATTTGAAGTCTTTACATATAAAAGTAATCTCTTGCTCTTAATCCCCGCTCGCAGTCAACATTCACTCCCTTCCAGGTCATTCATCTCACACTCATTCCATCCATTTGCCCTTTGTTCATCCTCTCCCGTTGTAAACGTCCACTTCTTCACTTTTGATCAGCGTTGTAAAGTATAGGTACTGATCAATATTAAAGGACTAAGTACTAACATACTATGAAATATCTCCTAATTCTAACAAATCTTAACAAACCTATGATTAACAAAGTGCATCCAGGCCCAGAATAACTTTTTTTTCGTGCGGAAATCCCGTTGCGCATAGAGCATATCCCTCGCACCCCGACTGATCCTGGGCCATCTCTGGTTTCGAGATGGCCCCCTCGGGTTTGGGAATCACGGTGTCCCCGTCATGCCCCTGTTTGGGGGAGGGGCGCTAGTCGCCCCACCGTCCCGGCCTGCTTCTGCTGGGGTGACAGGCGGCCTCACCTGCCACTCCTCGGCCTGCGCCGGGCTCGGCGGGCCGGAAGAGTTCTAAATCTCTCCCGGGCGTGCTCCGCTATCTACTTCGCGAGCATTACATGCTCGGCTCAGAATAACTATCGGTGAATTATACAGAAATGTGGTTGTCCCATATCCGGATCTAATTCACAACACTCAACACTGGCATATGGTAGGGTGACTAATTAAACTACTGCTACCTTGACACTGAATGGCGAAGTTATTTTTGTTATCATGTGTTACTGAGGCAACGCGAACGGATCGATGACGATAATGTCGCCGCAGAAACAGCAGATTAGGATTGGGTATAAGCGTTAAAATATACGTTATGTTTTATACTAGCTGTTGCCCGCGACTTCGTACGTGTTAAGTTCGGAATAGATCAAGGTAGATATGTTTATTTCTGCAGTCTCGATACTAACACGTAAGTATTAAGTTATTTTATTTAACGGGCCGGATGAGTTGATGTAGTGCATTCGTTTTAAATTGACAATTCGTTCGAAATGAATAAAGTAATATGTTACATCGAAATCAATTCTGCCTGATTCCTTTATAAAATAGCGTGATGATATTCATAATGAAACGGTTATGCGTATCTTATCAACTATCTTTTATACGTGTTCTCTCGTCATCTCGGTGGTTTTTCAAGATTTTACATTATTTTACTGCTTATTACGTTTCAGGTATAGCGTGATGAGTTACAGTTCGGGTTTTGACCATGTCTAAGGTCTACTGATTTACAAAAAATAGTCAAGATCTGCCTTGTAATAATAATGTTCTCATCAGTCACAGTTAAGACCGATTTTGCACTACTGCTTCTATCATATCTATAATAGCCTGATGATATATGGCGCAATTTATTACCATGCCCTAGAACAATGTTCATGTAAACTTTCAGCCAAATCTGTTCAGCGGTTTTCAAGTAATGCTCGGACATCGATAATAAAAAGCAGACAAATAGACAAACCGATAAACAGACAAACATTCTAAAAATCACATTTTTGGCATCGGTGTCGCCCGTAGAACACACATCAATTATTTTTTTGGGAAAATCTTGAATGTACAGTTTTCACCTCGTTACGATTTTATTATATGTATAGATTATGTAGGTACTATTGATACTGTGCTACTTGTTTCTTAACTCAATAAAGGCTGAAATCAAAATTAAATTCTACTTTGAAATAAGGCAATAAGGCAGAGTTATAAGTTACAATGTAAAATATTAGGTGGGCATCATATTTCACTTTAAATATTATACTGTTATTTCTTAGTATTTAAGATTAAGATCGCCATTGAGATCGTCGGGGCCCAAGCCTATTTGCCGTTAATCCTACTGACTGACAGTCAAGGCTCTGGCGCAGGCCAAAAAGAGGGACTATTATTAGGGGTCGCAACCATAAATGCCAAGATAAACCAAATATGGAAAACAGGAGTTGGAGAACAAGCCTCGGACTCCGGAGTGTAAGCTTTGAATGCAACCGGGATTGGCGTTTGGATACTGACGATAAACTTTGAATACGATCTGTGGGGGCCTTACCAGCAAGACGCTGTTGTAGCTATTCAAAAGCAATGCAGTTCAGCTGAGGGACAGAGATGGTAATATACACGGTTTTTAGCTCCATCTCTCTCCCTCAGCTGAACTGTGGCATCGTGGTAAGGCCCCTGAACGATTACTTTTTAGGGATTTTCTTTAGAAAAGCCCTATTGCTATCGGATTGTCGTCGTCGACGTCGTCGTTGCCAATTTTCTGTCACGGTTTTGGGTATGAAGGAGATGAGCTATCGAGTTGCTGTTTTCGGTAATAGATTCGTGCTGGGGTGAACCATTGCAAGATAAAGAAAAAATCGCAAAAAAATCGCAAAAAAATTATAATCGCAAAATCAAAAATCCCTTGTATTCGACTGAGCTTGTCTCAGGAATTCAACTTGTTATATATTGTAGCATTTTATAATCAAATATTCGTAGCAATTGCTATGAGTGATTCAATATTTACATCTATACTATTATAAAATTATAAATAAATTATGTAGTATTAGTAGTTAGTTGGAGGTATTTAAAAAATACTTGGGTTATGTTAAATGAACGATTCTGATCACAGAAATCTATTTTTTTTAATACTTGTCTTTTTGTCTGTTTGTTCGCGATGGACGCCAAAAGTACTGAATGGATTTTTATGCGTTTTTCTTCTATTAGACTTAAAATCTGCCGTATGTTTGATTGTAATTGGTCAATTAGAACCGGAGATATGAACGAAAAACAATAACCGACCTTTATGCGGGCGGAGCCGCGGGCATCAGCTAGTTTAAAATAAAACAATCTCGTGACACAAACTCAGGTGCAGTCTAATACTAAAGTCTCTTTAAGCTTTTTCATTCTATGCTCCTGAAGATCTCGCAGCTACGGGGCACTCGCTCTGAGCCGCTTACTCTGCTCTAGTCTACGTTACGTACCCTCGCTCTGCAGCTTATGCGCCGTGGCCTAACCGCCCTATCTATTTGTGCAGACGTCCAATCAACTGTGTCGATTCGTACAATAGTTTCGTTCTAAACGCTATTTAAGGTTTACATGATCTAGTGAATTTTGATTTGATTTTAGTTGGGGAAAATTGGAAGCAGTGCAACTGTACTACTCAGACTTATAGCTTTGTTATTCTCATAATTGTACACTTTTTGGGCAGCGGTTGTTAGTGCGGCTCTACGAAAACCGAAACCTAAAGCATAGGCTTCAGTTTTCGGGTTTGATTGCCGAGATCCCGCAGAATGATAAGTACTAGGTTTTTCTATTGAGAAATTCTTAGTAACACGTGCGTATTTTAGAAGGATTAAGGTTTTAGATTAGTAGTTAGAAGGATTTTAGAAGGTAAATAGCAAGGCTCGTGCCTATATCCCTATAATCCGAGGGCGAAAAAACAAAGCTGCCCAAGAGAGAATGTATAATATCTACACCTTTGCCCTTTGGAGATAATATGTATACATTTGAATATAATAAAGAGTTTAAGTACATTATATTTGTTTAGGTACATCAAATACTCTTTCATAATATCAATAAAGTAAAAATCATTCACAAAACTAAATCGAGCACCAATAATAATATATCTCCAATTTTACGTTACAAGAATCTTTTTCTAAGGATAACATATCGCAAACCTAAAGGTAAAATGTATGCTGACTGACGACGTACACTCTTCATAATATCATGGCAAAACCCTTGCGTAGTATAATTCTATGGGTTCACAACTAACGTGTGTGCAAAAAAGTATTTCGCCAACGCAAAGACACGGAAAAATAGGAAAATATTTTGATCAAATCCCTTACACAAAATCACCATCTTGACAAAGGCTCCGGGGATTTTACTAGGTTAGTTTGTTAGCTTATGTTTGCTTATCAAACATTTTGATCTAGTCCCAAGAGCTCTGAAGACGGCGTTACGGTAATAACTAGCCGTCTCATATTCTAATTTGTCTTGTTTATGGTAAACCTTAATGTACAGTCGCCCTCAGAAGTAGCTTAACACATTCCAAGTTACCAATCAACATAGCCCTGCAACCTTTTATTATTTATGTAAATGAGCAAAGACATGAAATATGTGAAAATGATTCTCTAAGGATTACAAAAATACTTATAGGTACATTAGGTACTTATAAATTTGAAAGAACTGTGTGATTGAGTTTTGTTTGATTGTTTGTTTGACGTTTTTTAAAAGTGAAATCTAGCTAGATCGATTTATTGACCCCGAAACCCCCTTTTTTGTCGTGCGGCAATCCCCTCGGATACCCCCTCGCCGGCTAGCGGAGGAGGTTATGTCGGGCACGCCGTCTCGGGTCTTCAGACCAGGTGTAAGGTGGCCCTAAGGCATTTCCCTCGCACTCCGAGTTACCTAGGGCCATCTCTGATTTCGAGATGGCCTCCTCGAGTTTGGAAACCACGGTATCCTCGTGTTGCCCCTGGAAAAGGGGAGAGCATCGCACCGCCGCCCCGGCCTGCTTCTGCTAGGGTGAGAGGCGGCTTCCCCTATCTCCCCCCTGGCCTGCGCTCAAAGAGGATGGTGATCGTTGAGCGCCGTTTCCGAGATTCAGATCGTATATATTTATATATATATATATATATATATATATATATATATATATATATAATAGCGCTCATAGCACCTGTTTAACCCATACATACATTAGTTTCGCAATAATATATGGAAATTTGCCTTATTTGTTGACACATTTGTTATTAAATATTGCGACTATAAATTGAGATGTACCTAAGCTATCCTATCTTTCAAGTTGGATCAAATTGCATACGGTGTGCAAATCAAATTTAAAATCGGTTCAGTAGTTTAGAGTCCATCGCGGACAAACAACGTGACACGTAATTTTTATATATAAAGATATATATATATATATACTAAGTCTGACCAAGACCTTTTTAATAGAAAAATCCGCATCGAAATCCGTTCAGTACTTTTTGCGTCCATTGCGAACAAACAGACAAACAGTTAAGAACTTTAAAAAATATTTTTGTGTTCAGAATCGTTTTCATCCTATCCTAGTTTTTTTTTTAAATATCTCCAATGTACAAACAACTAATTTACGAATTATTATAGTATAGAAATAAATGTATGTATGTATTAAATGCAAGATGCTGAAAAAAAATTTGTCTGTTTGTTCGCGATGTATACACAAAAACCACTGAACAGATTTTGATGTGGTTTAAAAACCACGGGTTCCGTTGTCAAATGGCAAAAAACGGAACCCTTATAGATTCGTCATGTCTGTCTGTCTGTCCGTCCGTATGTCACAGCCACTTTTTTCGGAAACTATAAGAACTATGCTGTTGTAACTTGGTAAGTAGATGTATTCTTTGAACCGCATTAAGATTTTCACACAAAAATAGAAAAAAAACAATAAATTTTGGGGGTTCCCCATACTTAGAACTGAAACTCTAATTTTTTTTTTCATCAAACCCATACGTGTGTGGTATCTGTGGATAGGTCTTCAAAAATGATATTGAGGTTTTTCTAAACTGAATAGTTTGCGCGAGAGACACTTCCAAAGTGGTAAAATGTGTGTCCCCCCCCCCCTGTAACTTCTAAAATAAGAGAATTATAAAACTAAAAAAAATATATGATGTACATTACCATGTAAACTTCCACCAATATTTGGTTTGAACGAGATCTATTAAGTAGTTTTTTTTTGAATACGTCATAATTCGTAAACCGCAATTTAACTTTCATTCAACCAACTCAAATACAAAAACTAAAAAAAAACATTATTATGTTACTTGCTGCTATGGAACCCTTGATGGGCGAGTTCGACTCGCACTTGGCCGCTTTTTTTTTTTATTAATATGTGTTCTCTGTTTATTCCATATTGCTAAAGATAAATAGATTTGTTTTGTTATGTTCGTGATGTTCTAGCGTAGGAGTTAGGCAATTATTTTTTTGTCCAATGTTGAGAGGTGTGATCTAAACTTTGTAAGAGAGTCAAATCGTTATGGACATAAGCGCCGACGATGATTGAAAGTTAGTTTTCGATCAGACTCTTCTTTATAGAGTGAGTTCTTTCTCTTTAATGTTGATTTAAAAATAATTTAGTAATGTGTAGGCGACATAGTGTCTGCTTCACATGCATAATGTGTAAGGACAGATCACTTTATGTCATCTTTCGTTTTAGTTAGGTAGGTCTTAAAAGTACTCTGTACTTTAAGTCCCATCAGGGCAAACATTAAAATGTGTAGTCAAGAGACACCAAAATAATTTATTTAGATAGTCGCGCTGTGACTTGTTGCTTTTTGAGAGTTTTGCCAGGCCAAGAATGAAGCAATCTTTGTATTCGGATTTTTCAATATTTATTACAGTTTAATGGTTATAAATTGTAAAGATTGCGTCGTTTTTCTCATTGTAAGAGACAGGCGATTTAATGTTTTTTTTTTATCTGCTCTCGTTTAGTATGCCTAGGGTTCAGGCTGTCACATGTATGACCATAAGGGCGTAGCTGGTTGTGGTGTGCGACCTCGTTCGACACACCACGGTTCGATTACCTGGCCATCATGTGTCAGAGTTTAAAAATAACTATTTAAATATTTGTAAATAGCTTAGGGAAGAAAAAACAATTGCTGCGTGGAGCTGCATTCGGCTGTGCGGCTGACAGCGGGCGACTAGACGCGCCGCCCGGGTCCGCCGGCCGAAGAGAAGATATAAGTGTATTAAATTTAGGCTCAGTCCTTGAGCGGAGTTCGCGATTCCCTAGTTCGCATAAATATAAATATATACGCGTAAAAACCTCCCTAAACCCGATATAGGAAGCTTTGTTGAAATAATAAATGATCATATAAAAACCTTCCTCTTGTGTTTATCTTATTATCAACACGAGGTATTGTGGCGTCCAACCCCCGGACGCTACAGTACAAACGCACGCATGTTACGCTAACGACGTCAATCCAGCATTTCTTGAGTCCTCCCCTCGCACCGGGGTCCAGTGGAAGTGACATAGCCTGATACTTATTTGTCACCAATGTAACCAGGCTATGGCCGTAAAACGTGAACGCACCAGCGAAGGCGACTGTCTTGCATTAATCTGCGATGTCACGAACATTAAGGCTATGCAAGGGTTCCTCACGTGATCTTATAAAGAACGCACTAAGAGAAAACGCTTTACAAAACCGATGCTAGCAGGCGATCTCACCGTGATCTCACCATTCTTCCCGTTGTACCGAATAAAAAGTTGACAAACCAGTTTGACAGGACAAAAACTTTGTCCTGATCTGTTTTTCTCCATAAGGTGAGACGAAGATAGGGAGTTTTCGGCCTTTTCAGTCCTATGGATGCCGTTTAGTAAAGTTATTTTTTTAACAATAAAACAAGCTAACCCTTAAAAATTGTTTTGAAGCTAAACGGTTTTTTCATAATGAACTCTATTCTACTAGTTAAGCCCTTTCATTTGATACCCATGTTTATATTGAGGTAGTAGAAATATGTAATCCGCCATTTTGTAGAGTCGGACATCTTGGATTTACAATGATTCAGAATAGATTAAATTGTATTGTCATCTGAACTAAAGATTTGTACCAAATATCAGATTAATCTGTCAACAGAAATGAGGTCAAATTTCAATTACTAAATTTGATCCAAATAAATAAATAAATAAATAAAGAGGGCAAGTGAAATTCAACCGGTTAATGGGAATAACAGTGTCTGTAAAACTTCGTTATGCAATTGTTTAGAAACAATTTCTAATCCGTCTTGTCAGTTGAGTGAGCATTTAATATACAAGTAAAATATTACAATAAATTGTAGACCCAAATGAATAGACAGCTTATACGAACCGGTCTTTCAGAAATAGATAATTGAATAATTAATTCGATACTTGATTTATCTAAAGGCTTGTCGAAAGAAAAGACGATTTGAATAGAGCTTCGCGTTTACCGTGTCAAACCTGAAAACTTTTCATAAATGAACCTGCTGTAGTAGGTGCCCAGTGCAAGGTGGCTAAAAGCCCTGGTTGTTATACGTATGTATATGAAACTTTGTACTTCGGCGCGATGAGGCACACGTACCTACCCATTGAGCTACACATTAAAAGCCTGACGTGAACGTTGTCATTACGATATGGTTCCTAAGTATCTCGTGAATGTTTCCGTTAGCGTTTCTTCAGACTGCTTTTATCAAATATTGTGATCCAGACCCGTGCCATTAGTATATTACATCAGTATATTGTGTCATATTTCAACCCAAAAAGTAATTAAGCGTGTATACTTTTACTTTCATCGATGAGTAATAAATCATCGATCGGAATATTAAAAAAAACCAATAGGTAGATCGATTTCATCGAAATCTGCCTTTGGGAAGACTATGTCGTCCCCAATCAATTAAGCAATACATTCATCCAAATAGTAAGACTTTTTTTTGTTTTTACTTGCGGGAATCCCTTCGGATACCCCCCGCCGGACAGCGGGGGTGGTTATGTCGTGTATCGACTAAAACCGCACGGTGTCCTCCCCAAGTGTCCGTTGCCGGGCACCCCGGGTAAGCCCTCGAAAGGATAACCCCAGGGTTACCGGCGGACAAGACTAGTGTACGCAGTTTCGCAGCGGACGGCCTGTGTATAACATAAATTTAAAGGTTTTAAACAACTTAACTAATTCCAAGTTGGCTTGTCAATTTTGGAGGCTTTGAAAAACAATTGCAGTTAAAGACCAATCGAACAGCATGTGTCTTACCTTTAGTAGGTTTTATTGATAACAGAGCTTTTGAAATTAATTCCGGGACCATTGGCAATTATATTGAATTGTACCCGGGTAAAAAAAGCTCGCATATTCGCAAATTTCCGTTCCTTGGTACCCGGGGTAAAAAGCTTAATTGCAGTTTCGTTAACATCTTCATTTTATAAATAAATATAGTTACATATTATGCTTCCATTAAACATTCACAGTCAAGGCTATATGAAATACACATTCTTTTCTACTGATATGTATTATAAATGTGAAAGTTTGTAAGGATGGATGGATGAATGAATAGATGAATGGATGGAGTGGTGGAATAATGGATGGCACAGGCTATTTGTATCCTGGGAATAGCTTCCTTTGGGTCGCAGCATCGGGTTAAGTATTGCACGCGGGCGCGGCGGCACCGTGACTAACAGTTAGTATAAAATAAAACGGTACGATAATAATGATATCAACGTACGGCCCGTTGCATTTTAAAACACATTTCTTAGGCAACATGATGATTACACTCAGGTGAACTAGAAATGGAATATGTGAACAGGCAGGCATACCTGCTTACATTGGACTAACAAGACGGACAGATGTACACGTTGAGGTGTTAAAATTCACGATTTAATTTCACGTCGGTTTTATTCCCACTAGTTCTGCTAAGAATGCGTGGAATAATAAAACTGAATTGTCGAACTACCAGAAAAGATCTACCAGGTCAACGGTAAAACTTTAAATGTACAAGTGGGAGTTCACGTATTACTATGATACGTGTCTAGGAATTTGTCACTGACTTAAACGATCTTGAATTATGTATCATGTGGTTCATATTATGTCTAGTATGCATGACTCACACATATACCTATCTCATATACCACTGCTATGAAAAAGACGAGTATAACTTTTAAATAAGCTAATACTATTTTTTCAAGCGTGGTGTTAGGGCCCCACAAAGACCTAAGGGGCCAAGCCAACCTCATCTGCAAGCCAGTACAAATGCTGATTGACGGCTGAGGTTCTAGCGCAGGCTTTTCTCTCAGGGTTGGGGGGTCAGATGAAGTCACTCCCGTAAACTGTAACGGCCTCTGTGGCTTAGCGGTAGTGAATTCGACTGCTACGACAGGGGGCGCGGGTTCGATTTCCGCTCAGTGCAAATATTTGTATGCATGAATATGTATATTTGCATTGGTCTGGGTGTTTCTATGAATAATATGTATGTCTTTACAAAAAAAAAGTATATAAGTATGTTTATCCGCATTCTGGAACCCATAACATAAGCTAGTTAAACTATGCTTACTTTGGGTCTAGGAAGCGCTGTGTAGAATGTCGTAGAATATTTAAAAGGAGGAAAAGGGTTAAGCGGACTTCGGGCTCCGAGGTGACAGCCTCGAATGCAACCGGGAACATCGTTAAGATATTGATGATTATTTAAGTAATATTGACAAGCGAAAATGAAAGAGCACGAAAATCATTGAGCGAATCTCGTCAGAGCTATGCTTTCTTTTAAACGACTCATGTATTTCGTTAGACCATCTTCTCCTCCTAGACGGCTGAACCGATTCTAATGAAATTTCAGACAAGCAAAGATGTTAATGACGGCCGGACAATGAAGGACATAGGCTATGTAATTAAAAATTCATGTGAACCACAGAGGAATATTCACCGAAAAAATTATTAAAATCTGATTTTTCAATGAACAAAAAAGCTTATTCACGCTATTGGTGTTACATTAAGTAATTTGTTCATATACACAAGACAAAAAAGAAAAATGAAAATCGGACTAGCCATTGAGGAATTATCACCGTTAGAAAAAGTCCTGGTAAAATTGCGGTAAGTTAGTCCAAGGCCGAATTCACTGTTACCAATATCCACTACAGCCTTATCCAAAGTAAGTCCTTGAGACTTGTGGATGGTAATGGCATAAGCCACTAAATTGATGGTTATCAGTCGGGGAGCTTCGCTCAATTTTTGCAACAGCAGAAGAATTGCAGTCCTAAGAGTAGTACGACCTCTGTGGCGTAGCGGTAGTGCATTCGACTGCTAAGCCAAAGGTCGCGGGTTCGATTCCCGCTCAGTGCAAATATGTATATTTACATTAGTCTGGGTGTTTCTATGTATAATATGTATTTATTTACAAAAAAAAAGTATTTAAGATGTTTATCCGCATTCTAGAACCCATATGACAAGCTCTGCTTAGTTTGGGTCTAGATGGCGTTGTGTAGGTACTTTGTCGTACAATAAAAAAAGAAAAAAAAAGTAGTTGAAATACGTTTAACGCAATAAATGTGTTTCGCGTGTGTGTGATACGCTTATTTTATTATTTTGTTAGAATAAGTTTGCCATTACTACTACTACTGATATTTTCAATAGTAGTATGAATGAGATTAGTTGAAGTTAACATGTAAATGTTGTGTAGTTATTATATAATACGGATCTACCATACAGAATACGTTACAATCTGCACCTTACTACAGTGTACTGTAGTAAGTTGCTAAGTACTTTCCCATTTTGCATTAATTAATGTTTACGCTCAAGTTCTTATGAAATTCAAGTGTAGATTCTGGTCCTTGTTCTCATATGCTCTTCATTTTATTACAAGTAGTTTCGAACTACCAAAGGTTTTGAAGTGTTTCCTACATACAGGCGTATAACTGTCGGGTGTTGCATCATTAATGCATGTTGTTTACAAGTTCTCACACGGTTATTGGAAAACTCCTTTATCTGTAGGACGATCCCGAGGAAACGGAATTGGAGTTCCGTTTGATGTTGTGTGTTGTTAATATTCTGTATGTATACGTGTTCTATTTAGCTGGGTGTCTGTATGGGTGTCATCTTTCAATTTAGTTACGGCAATATGAAATTATGTTTCACGCACCTTTGAATTGCTAATGAAGACCCATTAAGCTCTGATTTTCTCAGTTTGTTATGTTTTACTATTACACGTAATTATTAATATATAATATTACAAGTAAAATAAATTAAGTTATCTGCCACATTAAAATTTATAGTTAGTTGGGTTTCACGTTGGTTTACGATAGCAATTTATAATTTACAATAATTTAACGGGAATTAACGCGATCATGTATAGGTATATACATACCTTTGGATTGCCTGACGTTTCGACCAATCTACACCAATCCAAAGATATATATATACCTATACATGATCGCGTTAATTCCCGTAAAATTATTGTCAATCATGAAACGCGAAAATTTAAAAATTAATTCATAATTTGTTTTACATTTAAGCATTATTATTAAGTAGTAGTTCTTGAAATATCTGGATCAGACATGTAGGTAGTGGAACTGGAGAAGCTAATGTTAAAATAATATTATTTATTTACACGACGACGTTATTTCGGTTTCGGTTACTTTTCGCTTAACACTAAAATTGTTTTATTTCAATATGCAATGTGCACGTAATCTTTCGATAGTATCATAGGAAGCATATTTAATTTACAGAGAAGACAAAGCAAATTAAATAATTTGTTGTATAACAGGCTTATTATCATTAATTAGGAAATTTTACATATATTTAAGGAGCTGAAGTGAAAGGAATCGTCACTGTAGTCTGTAAGGCATCCAACTGGTTCGAATATGTGCTCTCCACCATGCAACCCATAAATACACTCAGATCAGGAAGGAGCCAACGCCTGAGTGCCATCACTGTGATGCAAGCGAGGACTCGGGACTGCAGAGGCAGGCGGAATGCCCGGCGTAGGAGATAGCGAGGCGGGCTCTCGTGGCAGCCGTCGGAGTGGGAGTCCTCTCGCTCGGCGTCTTGCTCACGGTGATGGTTCGGAGTTCACTGAACGACCTCCGTCCTCCTTGAGCGCAGGGGTGGAGCCGCCTGTCACCCTAGAAGAAGCAGGCCGACAGGGGCTGCAGCGCTTTGTGCGCCCCCCTCTTCCCGGGTGACGACAGTCCGACAGTGACGCCCCGATGGGGCCATCTCGAAACTGGAGATGGCCCTGGGTAAGCTGGGGTGCGAGGGAAATACCTTACACCCCGGCGCCTGAATACCTGAGGCGGCGTGCGGTTTTAGTCGGTTCGAATCCGATATGACCACCCACGCTGGTCGGGGGGGGGGATATCAGGGGGATTTCCGCACGAAACAAAAAGTTGGCCCGCTAATCCCTCTGAAGGAAAACTACAAAAATTTTAATAACGAATTATGGTATAAAATATCTACATGGTAAATTAATAGCTTGTAATTTCTGTTGCATTAGCAATCAGCAAAAGCGTGTAGACGCTTGTAATAGCTGAAATTTCCCTTAGGAGTAGGTGCAAGTTAGATGGGAAAATAATAGGTTACAATGTGATAATTTATAACTACTGAAACCTAAACTAAGGATTGACCTTTGTTATGTTACTGACAGAAGGACACATCAATCGACCCTTACAAAGCCCTTAATTATTAAAATGCAATTATATTCCTAGCCCTTTTTGTGTAGGTATATTTATATCTGAAAATGAAATAGGTACCTAATTTTATCTTAACGACCTCCGTCCTCCATGAGTGCAGGCCTGGGGGTGGCAGGTGAGGCCGCCTATCACCCCAGCAGAAGCAGGCCGGGATGGCGGGGCGACTAGCGCCCCTCCCCCAAACCGGGGCAAGACGGGGACACCGTGGTTCCCAAACCCGACAACCATCTCGAAACCGGAGATGGCCCAGGGTCAGTCAGCGTGCGACGGATATGCTCTAATGGGCAACCTTACACCCCGGCGTCTGAAGACCCCAGACGGCGTGCGGTTTAAAAAAAAAAAGGTGTGTAAATCATTAAAATTATATTTGTCTTCGATATTTAATACCGCAATACTGGAACCTTCCAGCCCCATCAGCATCATCATCATCCTAATCTTAGCGTTACTCCCGTTTGTATCCCAGGCTTTCTCCTCGGAGGCCGGGGTCTGCTTATTCTTTCTCCTCCTTTTGGTTCGACTTATACAGCTTTTAGAGGCAACTGCTGTCTGACCACCCAACCCTGAGAGGAAAGCCTGCGCCAGAGCCTCGTCCATCAATCAGCAGGTGTGCTGGTTTGCTGGTGAGGTTGGATTGGCTCGGTATTCTTGGTGGGGCTGCACTGGTCCCATACACCGCTTCCGGCCCAAGCATATATTTACATAGTACTCATTAATATCAACCGAAGGAAGCCATAGAAACAATGCATATTTAACAACCACAGCTGTTATCTTTATGCAACGAATGAAGTAATAAAAACAACATATCTCGATACCGTTGAGCAAGATAGAGATAAAAAGTATTTAAGGCTGGATCGCGTGTGGAATGCTCATGCTGTCTCTAGTTGAGATATCGTGAAGTCGGGCACATGCGATCAACGCACGGCGATACCCACCTTGTTACCAGTTAACCACAAACGGTTACCGCCTTGCCGCCGCTAACGCATTTATCACTCTCTTTAACACGCATGTTTTTACACGTGGTTGGGTCGCTGCTTTTTGTCCAATAATTGATTTTGAACACGATGTCTTTTATAGGCAATAGCTACATTGCTATGTACGTGATTAATTATTTATTCGGTAGATGTTAACATGAAACTGATAATTTGTTGATACTTTTAGCTTTCACTAAACGATGTTACTGGCTATAATATTATGTGAGTTCTACTTATACGGTTATTGAGCTATTCAGTGAAGTCTCGTGTTTGTTGTTATACTGTTGAAATTAACAAAACACTAGATATCAAATATTAGCATCATCCTCATAGTGATTTCCCAGTTGCATCCAAATTTTGCACTTTGGAGCCTGCGGTACGCTAATTGTTTTTGACCTGTACCTACCTGTACGCCAAAAATACTCTGAAAAGTATCGATGACATTCGAACTTTGTGTGACAAAAAGCCATATCTCCTAATTTTAAGATACTTCAATTCACTTGCAACGAAAGTATGAGTCTATGAGTTATAGAAGTCATATCTCGATTATATTTCACATGTCTCTTGTGATTGCTCGTAGTCTTTTTTATCTTCGGAGCGCCAATCCTGGTGGCACCGAAAACTTACACTTTGGAGCCCAGGGTCCACTCTCCTTCAACTCCATTATTTGGTTTCTTTTGGCTTTTATGGGGGAGTGATCTCAGTCTAACCCGAAAAGGAAAGCCTGCGCTAGAGCCGCGTCCGTCAATCAGCAGGTGTACGGTGTTTCAGGTGGAGGTTGTCTTTAACCCAGAATATCTTGGTGAAGACCCATACATCCATGTGATGGCACGTTGTAATGCCAAGTATGTATCTTACAGAATTATAGCTTTCTTTCCATAACGGCATCAAATAAGTAATGTTTCATTCCTTTTCTGATCTATTTCTACGTATAACATTCCCTTAAGTGATCACAATTCCCCTTTCACAATCATGAGTAAGTGATCGATACTTATGAATTTTATTGACTGTTTTATTGCAGCAATATAGTCAACGTCTAGATAAATCAATGATTTATTGTCTCCTTGAAGGCCTTGTTGAATTTAATGAACTATAAAAAGGTAAAGCCTACGGCGGCCTCATCTTCATATATTTGGGTAGAGATTTTAAAATACGTACCAACCTAATAAAATAGCACTTATTCTTTCGAACCGTCTCTCAACTGACAAGTCTGTTCCTTTCAGTATTGCCAATGGTTATAAAAAGTTAACCGGTGACACGTGATCTGTGATTACATTTTGAATTGAAATTTTAAACTCAGGGCACGAAAAAAAAAAAGTACAACTGTGACAAGTTAGAAAACTTGTTTTAATGCCTTTGTCTTATATATTGTACAGACAAAAAATATAAGACGAGACGTAGCGATGTAGCGTTCGATATTCATTCTGCATTTTTATACTTGAATTCGATTTCTTTGACGATTTATATGGAAAGACAACGATTGCCGGGTCAGCCAGTATGATGTATGGGAAAGTTTAATTTCATTATACAATAGTCTACATCTGGCAGTAGTTTCAACCTATAACACAGATGTTGGATGTCTGGTTTCTAGCGTGCCACTTGTAGGTCTGGCCACCGTCGTCTATGTAGTACGTGGAGTTTTTACACTAGGTTTTTGATACTAACTGTTCTAGAAAAGTTATAAGTTGTGTAGCCATTTAACACATGAACTGTACAAAAATTATCTTAACATCTTGTGTTGAAAATTTATTGGATGGTAGGTTGGTGCCAGCACTTGAAAAGTAGGTTCATATCAAATAGTAGGCCCCTAATTTAGGTATTTAAATACATAAGAATGTATGTACATGCATAACTTCTGAAAGTTCTAGGTTTGTATCAAAGATCATTTTTGGAAAGTGCGTAGTAAGACGCTACAATTGCACTGGGGCGAAACCAGGACGCGCAGCTACTATGTTAAAAGCTTTTATTTAACTTGCTCTGTGAGTTTGTTAGTATGGGTCGATTGTTAGACGCCCAATTTTAACCACTTCCTGACGTTAGATTGAACTCAAATTTGGTATACCTACATGCGTATCTTCTGGCCTGATGATAGATTTAGCAGATGTCCATAAGAACTCTTGAACTAAACAAGATAAAGCAATCGAGTTTGGGCTCATCTGTTTTCTATATCTCTAAATACTCTATTACATGATATCCGAGGTTTGAAAATGGAGAGGGTAGGTTGATCATAGGAACTTCTACACTAAACAAGGTAAACCCGTCATGTTTGGACTCATTTGATTTGCCTTTTTATGCACTTACTATAAAGCTAAATTTATAATCTTTAATATTTTTGTGTTTTTAGTTAGGTTGTCATTTTTTAAATTACATTTAAATTTACATATAACCTTACATATATAACTTACATATAAACTACAAGACAAATTTCCACGAAATCCCAGATATCCGATGAGATACTTTGATTTGAAGGATTTATTTATCTTACAAATTGTCTGTTAATAACACTTAAGTATGAACTAGCAGATTAGTAGTAAATAGAACATTTCTAATATTTCGTTTCAGTTCTAATATTCCAGATAGAAATATTAGAACATATCTATATTCCGCCCGGCTTTGATGTAAAGCCGCGCATATTAATTAGAAGCGGCTTATCGCTCGATGTGTATTCCTAGAAAGAATTTTCACAGTTTACGTGTACGATTAACGGATCGTTTCTTTTCATATATTGGTTGACAGCGCCTTTGGCGGAATATGGTAAATTAATACCCAATGTGCGGAGAGTAACGACTACGTCTGTCATATACGTAAACTGTGAAAACTCATCCTAAGGGTACAGTCGGGTCGAAGATATACGTGACTTCGATTAATATATTTACTGGAAAACCGACATTTCCGTTTCGTTTACATGCTGGCCAAATTTTATATGCATTTCAGAAAAGTTTTGTAACGTGTTGAATGAAAAAGTGTCATGAATACAGCATAGGTACTCGCCATTGCACGCCGCAATAGCGGTAGCGGTAGCGGTAAGGCCCATCATGGAGTATTGACCAGAAAGGCGACACGGAAGTCTCTCGTACCGACTGACGCAGGTGATCTCCGGTAAGGGCAACTTTGGGGACCATCTGCATCGGATCAGGACGGAGTCAACGCCTGAGTGCCATTGCCCGAGGACTCAAGGATGCACATACTGGTAGACTCCCGGCGTGGGAGATGCTAAGGCGTGACCTCGTGACAGCCATCGGGGTGAAAGACCTCTGGAACGGCAGCATGATAGCGGCATTGGTGCGGAGCGCGAGTGCGTGGGCCGCCGCCGCCTCCTGCTGCGAGCATGTAATGCTCAACAGAAGCAGATGGCGGAGCGCGCCCGGGAGAGATTTAGAACTCTCCCGGCTCGCCGAGCCCGCAACATGCTCGCCGCGCGTCGCAGGCGACTCAGACACTGGAGGTCGCTTAACGACCTCCGTCCTCCATGGGCGCAGGCCTAGGGGTGGAAGGTGAGGCCGCCTGTCACCCTAGCAGAAGCAACTAACTAGCCCCCCCCCTCCAAATCGGGGCAAGAAGGGGACACCGTGGTTCCCAAACCCGAGAGGCCCATCTCAAAACCGAAGATGGCCCAGGGTCAGTGGGGGTGCGAGGGAAATGCCCTTTGGGCAACCTTACACCCCAGCGTCTGAAGACCAGAGACGGCGTGCGGTTTTAGTCGGTTCAAGCCCGACATAACCGCCCCCGCTGGGATCCTAAGGGATTTCCGCACGAAAAAAAGAGGTACTCGCCATTGAATATACTGACGTCAGTTTTTTAAATATAATTATGCATGTTTTTTTTTACCGTGTGGAAACCCCCACGGGCTTCACCCCATAGGTGCCGACGATGGGGTGGGCTTGTCGGAATCGGACCGACTAAAACCACACGGTGTCCTCCCCAAGTGTCCATTGCCGGGCGCCCCGGGTAAGCCGTCGAAAGCATAAACCCAGGGTTACCGGCGGACTTTGGCCGCCACCGCGGCCTCGCCTGGTGGGGTCGGGTTTAATCCGCGTCCGTGAGTTTGCAGGCGTGTATAGGGACACACACGACACGCCTCAGCCACGGTCTGCTTCTGTAAGGACGGCGAGTCGGCCAACTGCCGTCCTCAGGCCCCGATCATTTAGGTCGGTAGTCCCGGGCGTAGACGAGTCTTTGGTGTCCTCGCCGATGACAGCGGAACTCGGGGGGCGGGGATCTCTCCCGCTCCCTCTCCGCCGCCGTCTCTTTCGCGCACATTACCTTCTCGCAGAAAGATGCTGCGGCGTGCCACTTGCTCACGTCGGACACCACGGCCCTCACCATGGTCTCCAGAATGATGTAGGTATAGAGTAAAAATAAGTAATATAGAGGTAACTTGGTGCACGAATGATGCAGCTGCGCGTTTTGACTTCCTAATCCATACTATAGGAGTATCGCTTAACTGAGTCCTCGCTTGCGGGGTGCAAGGCCGGGAGGTACGACGAGAACGGAGAACTCACTACCGCAATTTTCTATTTAAAAAAAAATTTATGACTACAAAATTATGTAAAACAACTATGTGTAGGTAACAAAATAAAATATTAGGTAATAAACTTCTGTACTGTGAATTAAGCAACATTTATTAAAATTATAAGTAAATCACTTATATCCATATCCATATCAATATCACTGATGTCACTGGAACTTGATTCTTCACTTTCGAAGATGATTCTGATGATGACTATCAGAATCATCCGTATCGGCCTGAACGTTAATAATAAAATCAACAACATTATCTAGAACACCTTCATGTTTGCAGTATTCGTTCTCGACTTTAATTATGTGAGTAATATAATGCTCCCACTTCCCAAAGACATTGTGTGGTTTTAGTCGGTTCGATTGCGACATACCCACCTCATCGCTGGCACTGGTGTCGTGAAGCCCTTGCGGGTTTCCGCACAAAAAAAGGCCTGCTGGTTTCAAATTAAGTCTCAAGATTTGACACATAATAATAAGTTTGGGTGCGAGGGATATGCTCTATGGGCAACCTTACACCCCGGCGTCTGTAGACCCGAGACGGCGTGCGGTTTTAGTCGGTTCAAGCCCGACATAACCGCCCCCGCTGGCACGCGGGGGGGTATCCGAAGGGATTTCCGCACGAAAAAAAAAAAAAAAAGGTACATAAAATCTAGTAAAAATATTCTAAAATCACTGCAGCGCTCAACAGTGTGAACGAATCGATACAATAAAGCGACGACGCCAGAGTCAGAATTATGTGAAATCCAGAACGTATCTGAGGTATGCGATTTGTCAGGCAAACGTGAGTGCCCCATTAATAAAACGGAACGAATCTTCCGTGCAAGACAAAGAAGCTAGTATCAATATTTATTGGCGTGCTTAGTATTAATCGAGGCGGATCGTGTCCCTGTATCGCGACGTAACGGGCGTACGTTTTCGGCTCTGAATAGATGGACTGTCTAGGTTGGAGCTTGCCTAATTTTTCTTGAATAAAAAACTTTCAATGAATAAAAAATACTTATTTTTTTAGCCAAGAAAAATTTGGCAAGCTCCAACCAGGGTTTATATTGTTTTGAGAACAGCTCCCAATTTATATATTTAAACGAACATAAGAAGTTACTACGTTGTTCGATTTAATTCATATTGAGCGCATGCTACACCATGGCTCGTGATTACGTGGTCTTAGAGTCGATTCCCGGACCGGGAATATGGGTTTTCTGTTGTGCAAATTCTCGTTAGCAGTTTAGAAACGTGCATAGAACTGAAAAGAAATAAGATTGCCCTCTTTTACGTGGAACCAACAATATAGTTGTGAAATGTTGTTGTAAAGTAGATATACCTATAACCTTACCCTTCAGAGATACACCGGCGGGAGTATAAATAAAAATAATGTGAGTAACTTTTTTGGATTCGACCTTTCGACATTCTAATTAGGCATCAAAATATTTTCTTACATACATAGTCACGCCTCTTTCCCATTGGGGTAGGCACAGACATCTTTCCACTTGCTACGATCTTGGAATACGCCTTTCGCTTCTTTCACTTTCATAATTGTTTTCATACATGCACGCCGGTGATGGGTAATTCTGACCTGGCCTTTCTTGAAAACGTCCTCAATCTGATCGATAATATTTTCTTATGATTACCAAATCGAATCGAAGTTATAGATTTGAATCCATCTTCAGCCAAGTAGTCAAAATGAGTCTTTATACTCGTGAAAAGTATTTTTTCTTAGTAGGTTTGAGTTGATATGAGAAGATTTTCATGCCTATTTTAATATTTTTACCGCCCGCCTCGTAGCGTCGTAGCACATAAAGGTCGTAGCTGCACCCGCCCTACAGGCCATCCGCCCGCTCTGATATCGTTGCCGCGCCGGTTGCCTCCGGTATCACCAATGAAATTCATACTTGAGTCAGTTTAGTCAGTATGCCTCCAGACACACCAGAGGTCGGACGTGTTGCGCGCCGCCGTCTCCCTCGCAATTCGCGTACGAAATGTGTGACAATAAGTGTTGCTTCCTCTTTGTTATCTAACATTTTGATGTGTTTATAGAACAGATAACGCTGTTAATATACTTAGAAATTTACTAACCAATCCATAAGAGATTATTTAAGCGTTTAAATATAACTTTATTCTCGCAGCAAATGTAATCAACCATAAAAGGGTAAGGTGTTTTTAAGGTTTTTTTTATTTATTGTAGATAAATAGAATAATCATGTCTTAGATTAGTTTTGTCCTTGAGGTGTATTTTAGCCTGGTAGTGAGTAATGTAGTATCGCACGCAACCGTTTATGATTTCATCGCACATTTAATGATTTTCTATATTACCTCCGTTGTTGAGTCACCATGTCGTCACATCGAACAGTAAATTTTTATTTAAACGCCAAGCTATATCCAAAGAATAATTTTAACCTAACTACTTTTAAAATGAAAATTTAACATAACATAACATAACATAAACTCACGCCGATATCCCCGAAGGGGTAGGCAGAGGTGCTAGCCACCCACATTTCGCCAGTTTATGTTTAGGTCCCAATGTTATAGGTGACGAGCCTATTGCCATTAACCGGGCACTTATAAACATGCGATAAATACACACATAACTTCGAAAAGCATCGAAAAGTCATTGGTGTGTGCCATGGTAAAACCTGGGATCGAACCCGAGACCTCGTCTCAGTAGTCCATTACCCATACCACTAGGCTACTATTTTGACCGATGGGTTTGGTTTTTTTGGTCCAAGTTTGGCTCATATCAGGAGCATCAGCAGGAAACTTTAAATTTTGAGAGAGAAAAAAATTATCGAGGTATAGTTAGGTGTGTCGGGGTGCGAGGGATATGCTCTATGGGCAACCTTACACCCCGGCGTCTGTAGACCCGAGACGGCGTGCGGTTTTAGTCGGTTCAAGCCCGACATAACCGCCCCCGCTGGCACGCGGGGGGGTATCCGAAGGGATTTCCGCACGAAAAAAAAAAAAAAAAAAAAAAAGGTATAGTTAGGTGTATGATCGAACATGACGTCAAATGTTTTTTATTTGGAACAAGTATTTTTGGACGCCGTATATATTGGTGCCGATTCTGCTGTTACAAAACTCTCTAAACTAGACTACCTTTTTAATAAAGTCTAGATTTAATCCGAGGGCACATAGAACACAATTTCGAATTAAATAGTTATAGAGATAGTTTAGTGAGATAAGCAACAAAATTAACATCATTTTGTGAATTCAATAGCAATTTAAGGATTTCGTTTAAGGTCTCCCCTTTCCTCGAGCTTTCGCCTGTGATGTAACGTTACAGATTCGAACATTAGATACACCAGTTGAGGAATGGTGAATGTAGTGGAATGGAGGGAAGTGAAGAGTGGAGTGGAGAGGAGTGTAGCGTGTAGTGGAGAGGAGAGTTGTAGTAGGAGAGAAGTATATACCCTTCTTATTAGGTTACTTGCGACATAACACGAAGAAATAGGTGCCCAGCAATGCGGTCACCGTCTACATCATTCACTAAGCTAGACAGTCAACCTCGCCTGCAAGTTGGTACTCCTACTGGACGAGGATCTGCTGCAAGATTTTAACTGATATGTACTTTAGTTCTCTGTTGAAAATTTCAACCAAAGACGTCACCGTTTTGTGTTACGTGCCTCACACGACCAATCATATTAATGTGAAATTTTGGCGACATTAGTAACGAGCGTCTATTAGCAATAATTCTGTTGTTAGTCTGGTTGACCGAACTACAGCAACTTTAGGGCAGCAACAGTTTGAGTTTAAGGGCACTTCCTATTGTAAAAAGATGTTTTTTATATTTCATGATTAGTTCTAACCGAGTTCTAACAAATTTTTTGAAATCACAAATAATATAACTAACAAAAATATTCTCGGGACTTAAAGAAAATAAATTAAAAGCTGAATTAAAACTAGTAGAGCCATTATGGAGGAGTTCGTCCACAAACACCGTGACATGGGAATTTAAATGTTAGATATATAGAAGTCCTGGATATATAACACACATAACGTAACATAACTTCACGCCTGTATCCCCGAAGGGGTAGGCAGAGGTGTATTACACACCCACGATTCGCCAGTTATGTTTAGTTCCCATTGTAATAGAGGGCGCGCCTATTGCCATCTACCAGGCAAATTACTAAACGAGCGATAATCAACATTTTGAATACACACATTAACTACGAAAAGTCAGAGGTGTGTGCCCGGGGCGACTGGGGATCGAACTCGAGACCTCATCTCGGCAGTCCGTTACGTACACCACTGGGCTATCGTCGTTATCCTTGATATATGTGTCCCCATTTTTTCGGTTATGCATTATACTGTTACTTACAGGCATCTCTCTGGCCGCCTGCAAATATTGGGATCGTAAAACTGAGCCACAAAAAACTGCTTTGTATACCCCTTACGCACAAAAACTTTCCATATCAGTATACTTGCAAATGGTGATGGATCTCATTCATGTCTATCGTCTTTGATGATTTTATTACGTCGGAGCCTATTTCGGTCCGCAATTCGTATTAGATCGATGTCATTTAGCGGATTATATTCGGAGCGAGATTTTTTCGTCTTTTCTTTACAAGGAAAGTTATGAAAATAGGATGTATAAAAGAGCGTTGCTCTTGCCATTTAAGATGAGAAATGGGCAGCGGTGCAGTTGCGACACCATTGCGCATCGCCAGCTTGCGGCTGAGATTACGGCCGTATTATGCTTATGCACAGAATATTCATTGTCGCCAAGTGCGACGAGTTGACTTTCTTTAATCAACTCGTTTCGCTGACTCACAGTTTCATTGTTTTTGTAGATGTTACTACATAAACATAATTATGTTGACTATTGCAAATTAATTAACAATTGAACCGTAGACTAATTATTACTTAGTTCCATAATTTGATCCATGGCTTAAATAACAACCATAGATTACTACAAATATTGTTCGTCCATTATGACATCATTCGATCGCACCGTTCTGTAACCTTTGAAAACAAAAGTTACTTCGGGCCACCAACCAGGTGGACACCGAAGTCTTAAAATCAAAAAAAAAACTTAAATCCACTTTTTATCACTTTTCTCGACGGAACGTCGAGAAAAGTGATAAACATGATTCTAAGTCTAATTAAGCAAAAAAAAATTTTGTGTCGGTCTGTCTGTTGATCTGGATGTCTGGATGTCTGGATGTCTGTTTACGCAATAACTCAAGAACCAGTTATCCGACTTAAAAAATTCTTTTGCCAATCATCTTGTTTGGTTAATGGGAAGAACTGATTAGATTTTGGGGTTTGTACGTTCAAGGTTTCGGGTACCTTTTTTTTTTTTTTTCGTGCGGAAATCCCTACCATACAAATTGTCCCTAAACAATCATTATTTTGTGTTTTTGACGTCGAAGACGTTTGATTTCATTGCATTTAGAGATAGGATTAGTGGGTATGTGGGAGGGATACGACTACTTATTATTAAAAACAATTTTGAATAAAAATACTGCAACAAAAATATCTCAGTTTGGCCCGAAGTTTGACAATCACTGTGTGATTTCCGCCCCACTAGATTTTCTTAATCATTAATGAATAACATTGACTAAATATGGTGAGATCCCATTACAAAATACTTTTTTCATTGAATTCAATTTCGTTGATAGGTAATAATAATAATTGATTTAGAAATAAAAAACTAAGTTCTCGCACGTTATACGTAAGTCGTAAGTAACTGTAAAAATATATATCGTATGATATGACATGTAAGATGTAAACAAAACTCTTTAATTTAATATATTCCTTGAAGCCTTCTGATGCGATAAGTGCAATCTACAAGTCGCCCCTTGTTTAAAAGATATTAGTGTTACAAAATAATTACTAAATCTTCAATATCCGTCAAGTCAACTGCGTTAATATCCATCGCGAGCAAAAAAAACACCACGGATTTATTCGACGCTAACCTCAACTGGCTACTTTGACGTATGTGATTTACACTTAAACCAACTAACTTCAAACTAGGGGTCACGCAGGTTTATCTATAGACCAAAGATCATCTATGAATTACTACTAAAACGCTTTTGCAATACGAATTAATTTAGACCTTGATCCAAACACGATTTAAACCTGGATTGACAGTTAGTCCGTATTTTGTAATAAGACCGATAGAGTTATGGGTCTTTGTTTTGTCTAAACAAAAGCACTAAAAGTAAAACTAAAACTAATAGAAAATAAATTAAAAACCTCATTAAAATCAGTCGAGCCATTTTGGAGGAGTTCGTCCATAAACACCGTGACATGGGAATTTTATATGTTAGATATATAGAAGTACTTGACATATGTCAGCATTTTGTCGGGCACAAACATACGTACAGTGCAATGTATAGGGAGGGCTCGCTTACGCTTGCCCATACGCTGGCCCGTATCTTCTGGACTTCACTCTAGCTTCTCACCATCCAGCGGGGTGCAGTCAGTTGACGGAATGAATATTACAAAAAAAACTGGTGTTACATGATAGTCAGGGTCTGATGATAGAGTAGGAAGGTAGCCAAAGGAACTCCTAAACCAAACCTCGGATCGGATGTCAACAAATGGTCGAAAAATGGTGTGCAAATTTTGACAGACAACATACTTACATACGAACAGTGCAAGTTAGCTTACGCACACAAACATACGAACAGTGCAATGAATAGGAAGTGCTCGTTTACGCTTGCCCATACGCTGGCCCATGTCTTCTGGACTTCACCGTAGCTTCTCACCATCCAGCGAATTGCAGTCAATTGACGGACTGAATATATAAAAAATAAAAATGCTCTTGTGTACCTGATAATGAAGTAGGGTCTGATGATGGAGTAGGAAGGTGGCCAAAGGAACTCCGAAACATAACAAGTTTAACCTATCTAGTTTGGGGTCATTTTTTTTATCTTGGCAAGCACTCTGGTATTATATTATGGTATTCAGGGTCTGAAGATGAAATAGGAAGGGATCGATAGTAACTCCTAAACTAAGCAAGATAAACTTATCGAGTTTGGATTATTGCATAAAATTATTATTTTCGTTATAGTCCGACTACATTTTTTATTAAAAGCTTGTTTTTAACATATATTTTTTTAACGAATTATTAACTTTCAAATAAAATGTTGCTAGTAGCGTAGGGCACACATTTCGTTACCCACTACGACTATCTAAAGGTGTAGACGTCACGTCTTTTGTGTACTGTATAGAGTTTCAGCCGGCATTTCCTCAATTCGACTCCTGAACTGTTATGGAAAGTCACAACGGTATATTCCTTAAGAGTAGGTAAAAATGTGTTAGCACCCATATCTTACCAATGGCCCTGGAGGAACTAGGGCCTCGACTGGTGGCGCTCTTTAGCGCATGCCTCGAAAGGGGCCAGTTTCCAAAGGCTTGGAAGACGGGGAAACTGGTCCTTATCCGGAAGGCGGGGCGGCCGGCGGACCAGCCATCCGGTTACCGGCCGATCGTGTTGCTCGACGAGGTGTGCAAGCTCTTTGAGCGGATTATTGCAGAGCGCCTCGTCGAGCATCTCACGAACGTGGGGCCAGATCTGGCGGACAACCAGTTTGGTTTCCGCCGGGGGCGCTCCACCGTGGAAGCGATCATGCGCGTTAGGCGCCTGGCGGAGGAAGTAGTCTCGCGGGGTGGGGTGGTGGTGGCGGTGTCTCTCGACATCGCCAACGCCTTCAACACCCTACCCTGGAGCTGCGTTAGGGAGGCGCTCGCGTATCACGGAGTGCCTCCTTACCTCCACCGCATTGTCGAGGCATACCTATCCGAGAGGGCCATAGTTTACCCGAGCTGGCTAGGGCCAGGGCGGCGAGAAGTGTCGTGCGGTGTTCCGCAGGGGTCGGTCCTAGGGCCACTCCTGTGGAACATCGGATACGACTGGGTGCTGCGCGGTTCGTTGCTCGAGGGTGTCAGCATAACGTGTTATGCTGACGACACCCTCGTTATGGCGCGGGGAGCAACGCACCGAAGCGCGGCACTAAAGGCCACGGCAGGGGTTGCTCAAGTCGTGGGTCGAATACGGCGGCTGGGACTCAAGGTGGCTCTCCACAAATCCGAGGCTATGTGTTTCCACGGGCCTCGGAGGGGGCCACCTGCGGGAACCAGCATAACCGTAGGGGGCGTAAGCATCGGCATCGAGCCCACGATGAAGTACCTTGGGCTCGTACTCGATAGCCGATGGGACTTCGGACCTCATCTCCGAAGTCTGGTCCCGAGACTGAGGGGGGCTGCGGCCGCGCTATCGCGGCTGATGCCCAACGTTAAGGGACCCAACGCCCCCACTAGGAGACTGTACCTGGGGATCGTGCGAAGCATGGCCCTGTACGGGGCCCCAGTATGGGCGGAGACTCTGGCGGCCCGCAACGTGGCTGTATTAAACAGCCCGTTAAAAGCGATGGCCGTCAGAGTCATCAGGGGGTATCGCACGATCTCCGTCGAGGCGGCATGTCTCCTAGCCGGGACCCCTCCATGGGACCTGGAAGCGAGAGCCCTTGCGCTGCTGTACCAGTGGCGCAAGGAGGCGCTGGAGCGGGGCCATAGGCCGGAGCCCCGAGAAATCAGGGCTCAGCGGTCCCTGCTCCGCCAGGAACTCATGGAGACATGGAGGGTGCGACTTGAGCACCCGAGGTGGGGGGAATCCACCATTGCGGCGGTGAGACCGATCATGAAGGAGTGGTTGGAGAGGGACCATGGGGACCTCTCCTACCGGATGTGCCAGATGGTTACCGGACACGGGTGTTTCGGTAAGTATCTGTGGCGCATCCACCGGGAGACAACGCCGCAGTGCCAGCACTGCGAGGATCCTGGCGAAGACACGGCGCTCCACACGTTGGTGGAGTGCCCTGCGTGGGCGAGTCAACGCCGGGATCTCGTTGCGGTCCTGGGCGTGGACGTTCTCTCGTTGGAGACCATGGTGAGGGCCGTGGTCTCCGACGGGAGCAAGTGGCACGCCGCCGCCTCTTTCTGCGAGCAGGTAATGCGCGCGAAAGAGACGGCGGAGAGGGAGCGGGAAAGAACCCTGCCCCCCGAGTTTCGCAGTCTACGGCGAGGACGCCGCAGACTCATCTACGCCCGGGACTACCGACCTCCATGATCGGGGCCTGAGGACGGCAGTTGGCCGACTCGCCGTCCTTACAGAAGCAGGCCGTGGCGGAGGCGTGTCGTGTGTGCCCTACACACGCCTGCCAACTCATCGAAGCGGGATAAAACCCGATCCCACCAGGCGAGGCCGCGGTGGCGGCCAAAGTCCGCCGGCAACCCTGGGGTTATCCTTTCGAGGGCTTACCCGGGGTGCCCGGCAACGGACACTTGGGGAGGACACCGTGCGGTTTTAGTCGAGACACGACATAACCACCCCCGCTGGCCAGCGGGGGGGTATCCGAAGGGATTTCCGCACGTAAAAAAAAAAAAAAAAAAAAAAAACCCATATCTTACCAACTATATAACTTACGATCCGCCGTTCCAAAAATGTTGGATATTATTAATTTTGACTTCTAATCAAATTGTACGTGTAATAAGTTGGCTATTCCACTAATATAAAATGTGGAGGTTTGCGACGATTTTTGGATGAAGTAATTTTAATAATAACAAACTGCTGCCCGCGGCTTCGTCTGCATAAACTACTGATCCCGTTGCCGTAACCCACAGGTACCTATTCCCTTACGCTGGGGGACTGCCCGGCGTGGGAGGCACCGAGGCGTGACCTAGTGGTAGCCATCGGAGTGGGAGTACTCTAGCTCGCCAGCATGATTGCGGCAATGATGCGGAGCGCGAACGCCTGGGCCGCCGCCACCTCCTTCTGCGAGCATGTAATACTCGCGAAGGAGATGGCGGAGCACGCCCGGGAGAGATTTAGAACTCTCCCGGCCGACGAGCCCACAACATGCTCCATGAGCGCAGGCCTGGGGGTGGCAGGGGAGGCCGCCTGTCACCCCAGCAAAATCATGCCGGGACGGTGCGGCGACTAGCGCCCCTCCCCAAAACCGGGGCCACCGTGGTTCCCAAACCCGAGGGGGCCCATCTCGAAACGGAGATGGCCCAGGGTCAGTCGGGGTGCGAGGGATATGCTCTATGGGCACCCTTACACCCCGGCGTCTGTAGATCCGAGTCGGCGTGCGGTTTTAGTCGGTTCAAGCCCGACATAACCGCTCCCGCTGGTCGGCGGGGGGGTATCCGAAAAGATTTCCGCACGAAAAAAAAGGTACCTATTCCCTTGATAAAAAGTAACTATGTGTTATACTAGACTATACAACAGCTCTATCTCGATGCCAAATTTAATTCAGATTAATCACGAACATGCATAAATGCATCTACGCAAACTTCCACATTTATAATATTAAAAGGTTCGTAAAATTTATAATATTAATAGGACTAGTAGGAATAATAGGATGTGTTTTACGTATAAGGTACAGTTTAACATACTTAATGTTCTTATGTTGTTAATACATTCTTAGCTGTTGCCCGCGACTTCGCCCGCTATATTTAGAATAGATTAAGGTATGTTTACTATTGCAGTCTCGATCCCAACACGTATTAAATTATTTAATCGTTATACTCGTATTTGCAATTATTTATTATGAAGAAACAAGCTTTTTTCGGGTGACTGACTCATCGAAGGGAGACCTACGAAATTAGGACATTAGGTTCCTTCTATCACTTTATTATGTACGGTATGGTATGGTACACTCGTTTTACATGGACAATTCGTTCGAAATATGGTTTATAAGTATGTATCATCGAAATCAATTCTGCCTGATTCCTTAATATAATAGCGTGATGATATTATTTATGAAAAGTTTATGCGTTTCTAATCAATTGTGTTTTATACCTGAGTAACTCTGTCGAGTTTGGAGATTTTATATTTTACTGTTCATCACTTTTCAGGTACCTATAGCGTGATGAGTTATAGTCCGGATTTTGATCATATCTGAGTTCTGCTGAACTACAAAATTACTTAAAGCTCTACTCAAAAGTTGTCATCAAGAATAGTTTAAAAACCGATGTTGCTATATCATAACTATAAAAGCGTGATGATATATAGCGCAGTTTACCATGCCCTAGAAGAATGATCAAGCAAAATCAAGTTTTCAAGTGATTCTCGAACATCGATAGTAAAAAGCATACAAACAGACAAAATTCTAATAATCACATTTTCGGACACATCAATTATTTTTTTGGAAAAATATTCAAAGTACAGTTTTCGCCTAGTTACGATTTTATTGGGTAAGTAATAGAATAAACGATTGATATAATTTTAAAATAACTAATTTTTATAAGCATAACATACATTAAATATAAAATACATTTACGTTTGACATACCACTCAAAAGATATAAAACTTATTTAGTCTAATATGACATAACTAGTAACTGATTACCACCTGCGCTAAGATAGGTCGACGGAACCCAGCTTCGCGGGGCTCCTATTACTGGGTGGTTTAAAAAAAAACCAGTGGTTTTTTTTTAAAAGGCGGGAGCGAAGCGGAGAGGAGCTCCCGCCTTTTAAAAAAAAACCACTAGCCTTCTAACCTAACCTATCCGAGTCGGGGTATTAACCATAATGACGTTTTTAGGGTTCCGTACCTCAAAAGGAAAAAACGGAACCCTTATAGGATCACTTCGTTGTCTGATTGTCAAGATCGTTTTTCTCAGGAACGCGTGGAGGTATCAAACTGAAATTAATATCTAATACTCAGGTCTACTGTCCCTTGGAGCTGTGAAAAAAATCAAACTTCTAAGCCAAAGCAATCAAAAGACACAGCCGTTTATGCCGCAAATTTCCGCAAATTTTCGAAACTCGCATGGGAATCAAAACCTACAGGGTTACTTCCCGTGAACTTAGAATCTTGAAATTTGGTACGAAGTAACGTCTTATAGTACAGATAAAGGAAAAATTGCGAAAACCGTAAATTTTTAGTTACATCATATAATAAAAAATATTTTTGAAAATTTTAAAGTTACTACTACCAAAACTATAACTCGATTGTTGAGCTGAGTGAGACGAAGTCGAGCGAAAGCTCCTCGTACTAGACTTCAGGATTTTCTTTGTCACAGGTCTCCTCCTAAACTACTAATCCAATCAGAACCAAATTTGGCATGATTAAAGAGGTCAACCAGAGGAAGGTTTATGGATATATTTTGAAAAAATTAATGCTACCACATAGGAATGATCACCGTTAAAAAAAATCCAGATGGAATTACATAATAACCGCTCGAGACACTGTGACCAAACTTTACACGCTCAGAAAGCATGTCCAGAGTTGTGACTTTCAAAAAGAATTTTCAATATCGGACTGGCCACGGAGGAATGATCACTGTTCAAAATTTTCAAAATCTGATTCCGCAGTAGCGGTCAAATCTATTGGACAAGAATCACGATGTCTCACTCAGCTCAACATTGCAAGCAGCGATTCGCCTATTAGACCTAGTAGTGATGGGTGAACTTTTACTTATATACCTACAGGTTTGTACGGGACCCTCGGTGTGCGAGTCCGACTGGCACTGGTGGTAGAAATTTGATGACACAAAATTCGGCCGGGTAGGTACTGTAGCGTCCGGGGCTTGGACGCCACATTACCTCGTGTTGATAAAAAGATAAACACAAGGGTTAAATAGTTATATGAGTATTTATTAATTCAACAAAGCTTCCTATATCGAGTTTAGGGAGGTTTTTACGCGAATATATTTATATTTAAGCGAACTGTAGGGAATCGCGGTCTCCGCTCAAGGACTAAGCCTAAATTCAATACACTTATATCTTCTCTTCGGCCGGCGGACCAGGGCGGCGCCCCAAGTCGCCCACTGTCAGCCGAATCGCCGAATCCACCCTCAAGCAATTGCTTTTTTCTTCCCTAAGCTAAATTCAAAAGAACGATGTTTATTTTTAAACTCTGACACATGATGGCCAGGTCAATGAACTGTAGTGATCGAACGAGGCCGGAGCACTACAGTACCACCGTGCACGATTGCGAAAAACCCTCCACAGTAATCCAATTTCGGTTTGATTGCGTTCAGGGGTCACGAAGTGCATAGCCGGGTAGGGGGATTGTGGTCGCAGCACTAGTGGGACCGGTGGGTGTCACGCGGTGCTGCGACGACAATCCTCTTCTGATGAGGCCGTCAAGCTGAGTGCCACCATTGTTAACATGGACAGACACTCTTTCCTTAGACTTTACCTTCAGCTTACCATCAGGCGAGGTGAAGTCAAACTGACGTGTCCTAAATATATAAAAAAAAACTTGGCTGGTTTATTTTTATAAATATTAAACGTTAGACCAAATGATTTTCGACTACATAAACGTTATTTCAAACAACGTTATACTAATTAAGTTTTAGAATAAATAAATGTTATATGTAAAGAAATTATATCAACAGTTGGTATATCTCACGTTGATTATATCTTATGAACGATAATAAAATGAAATTAGTCCAAATGAGTTTATACGTTTTAAGACGCACCCGGTTTTAATATATGAATAGATAAATGAACTCATGATAGTTAAAATTTTAAACTTCATACGCATTAACATATACCTACCCAGTAAACAAATAACTAAATTACACCTAATAACGTTAGTTCAATGTCTGCAAATTTAATAGGCAGAGATTTAGAACTCTCCCGGCCCGCCGACCCCGCAACATGCTCGCCGCGCGTCGCAGGCGACTCAGGCGCCGGAGGTCGCTTAACGACCTCCGTCCTCCATGAGTGCAGGCCTGGGGGTGGCAGGTAAGGCCGCCTGTCACCCCAGCTGAAGCAGGCCGGGACGGTGGGGCGACTATCGCCCCTCCCCCAAACCGGGGCAAGACGGGGACACCGTGGTTCCCAAACCCGAGGGGGCCATCTCGAAACCGGAGATGGCCCAGGGTCAGTTGGGGTGCGAGGGATATGCTCTATGGGCAACCTTACACCCCGGCGTCTGTAGACCCGAGATGGCGTGCGGTTTTAGTCGGTTCAAGCCCGACATAACCGCCCCCGCTGGCCGGCGGGGGGGTATCCGAAGGGATTTCCGCACGAAAAAAAAAAAAAAAAAAATTGTCGACATTCACATAAGTGTAACTAATGCATTTGGTTGTTAAGAACACATTTAAAATTTTATTTCTTGAGTTTTTATTTTTGATCAATTTTCTTGTTATTTATTAGGTAAGGTTCAATATTTTGTATGAATATTAAATCAGGTTACTAACATAAACTACGGACTAAACATACTGGTCAGAACTAATCGACACCTAGTAAGCAACTACTCTGTTCCGCAACTAAACTAGTTCTCCCGACAAAAGTGTAAATTGATGATTCTATGGGCTTAACGAGTTCGTCTCCGACATTATTATGACGTGTTTTCAGGGGAACCCATGGAATTTTCCATCTTGGAAAAATATATATGGTCACAATATGTTGTTGTACACCTAAATAAACGTAGCCCACACTGGATGGAAGCTAAATGGGGTAATTACAAAACATAATCGACTTGGCTGTATTTATAACATTCATCAATAAATTGTTACACTAGACAGTGTAACAATTTACAACGACAGGACAGGAAGCAAACTCAATGTCAGTAAAAGCCAATGGACACTGGATCTAAGAGCGAAATTATTCGAAAAATTGGTACGGAAAAGATCCCTGTGGTAGCGTTATTGAAAAAAGGTCGACTTGATTGATATTCGAACTTTACACGTTGAAAATGCGAAGCGTTTTGGGGTTTTCGTTTCTGGCAAAAAAAAAGATTGACTCAATTTGTTCTTGTCCGTTACGAAGTAAACTCGACGAAGGGTTTTTTTTAACTGCGAATTTATCTTTCGGGGAAGTCTATAATCGCCCTAATGTCGTCTAAACGAAATTAGTGTTAGGAACGTTTAAATGTTAGATTAATGGTTTATGTAAATGTTATGATGGAATGTTGTTTTAATTTGCCTTCATATAGCGATAAAAGTTTAATATGTACTTACTCATTATACAGTTTTATCACCGTATATTAATGTTGCCATAAAATGCGCGTAAAAGAAACATGAATCTATAAAACATCATAGGATGCAATGCTTTAGCGATCATCTCAGCATAGTTATCATCTCGAATGCTGTCTCACTACATTTCTAGTTCAGGCGTATTTTGTGTGGCTGTATAAGATTAACATAAATTTCCCTTGAGGCATTGATTGTTTAAGAGGGAAGCCGTTTAAATCCTACGTGTAGTCCTAAACGTCCACATAACTCGAGTTTGTTTTGTAATAAAAAATAAAACTATATATTAAAAAATATCGCTATGAATTGTTGTGGAATACGCTCCAGTTTTGTATATAAATCTATTTAAAATAAAACAAGACCTTTAATTAGAGCACGTAATTTCGCCAACATGAAACACAAAGGCAATAAGCGAATCGTTTCTCTTTTACAACAAAAATACTTGACGTGTTTTTACGAGATGGTATCATTATTTTAGCAAAAATTTAATTACCTCAACTCGGTGCTCTAGGGGCCTATTGTGCCTTAAATAAAACGTCGTACGCACTGTCGACGACGGTCATGAGAGAGCTCACCGTGATAGATGATATTCCAGAACAATTAATCTTGGGCAAAATATGCGGACGATTTGAGAGCGAGTGGTCGGGCCTAATGGTCGGGAGATTATCACGCGTCTATGTTCCACGCCTTACCCCACCTGCTCTCATTAACGGGGATAATATAAAGTTTACTGAACCTATCAAAATTGTTTACATTATCAACTTTTACATAAAAAATACCCACGTTTGCATACAAGAGACATCTCGGGAGGCAATAACGTGTCGCCACTCTCTCATATATCATAGTGAGGGTTTTCATAAAGGCGACGATGGAACTGCGCTCGGACACTGAAGGCGTTGTTATGCGACGCTGCTGTTCTCGGATAATGTCTTGCATAAATTTACTGTAATCGTGTAAAGCCAGTGCCACTTGCATAATTTAATGCAAGCAAGCAATGCTGTTGTTTACATTAAAATGTCACAGGCAGATTGCATTTTGTAATGCCTGCATTTAGGACATTTTTCTGAAACTAAGATGGCACTTACAGAAGGTTCTCATGTACTTAGATAATGTTTATTTCTTAACAAATATAGCGAAATACAACAAAGCTATACTATATTAATATCACCTCTGCCTACCCCTACGGGGATACAGGAGTGAAGTTATGTTATGTTATGAGTTTTACCAAGAATTACGTTATAAGTACAAAATTTTGTCCAAAAAAGACAAAATTTCCACGACGAACCCATGTTCTGATATTTTTGCTGTGTTCTTAAAATGGTTCAGGGATTGATAAAACGGTTACAGATGAGGCAAGACGGGGACACCGTGGTTTCCAAACCCGTGGGGGCCATCTCGAAACCGGAGATGGCCCAGGGTCAGTCGGGGTGCGAGGGATATGCTCTATGGGCAACCTTACACCCAGTCTGAAGACCCGAGACGGCGTGCGGTTTTAGTCGGTTCAAGCCCGACATAACCGCCCTCGCTGGTTATCCGAAGGGATATCCGTACGAAAAAAAAGGTATTGTAGTGCATAATGATGATACTCAGAAGACCTTTTGCACCTATGTTATTTTATTTATTATGATCACGAAGTTGATATTATTAAGTACTTCTTTATTTAATAATTATTAATTCTTTCAAAAAACTCTTTCAGACTATAAAAGCATTTCTCTAAAAACCATTTCCTCAGTTTAGCTTTAAATTGAGTTTTAGGCAGTTCCCTGATTATCTTTGGGATGTGGTTGTAAATTTTAATTGTCATAATTAAACAGTTTCTCTGGTGAAAGCTACTTCTGCACATCACAAGTTTTAGTTTAGTAGGATCTCGAGATTCAAACCTACATGTTTCACTTACTTTAGCAAACAAATGACTATGGTTTCTCACGAACATGCCTGCCTCTAATATGTAAATAGACACCAAAGTCAGCACCTCGAGTCTCCTAAAGATTATCACGCGTATATACACGTTTCTAGAGGCCCTACCCCGCTTACTGCTCTTATGCACTTTTTTTGCATTAAGAACGATTAGAGCTTAGCACAGTGTGGATTCCGTTATGGTAGTAATAAGTTAAGACACGTTTACTACTTAAATGTTTTTTTTTACACTTATATTTAACTATACAAGAAATACTTATTACTTTTACTATTTACTTTATTACAAGATTAAAATTTAAATCGACTAATACTCTGTCCTACCATATTTTATTTTTGTCATCAAATATTAGATCCTAATGCGTAACCTATTCGTTTTCAAACCACAATAGACTTTATTTCTGAAAAAGTTGCAGGCGATTTTACACATTGATATTTTATTAATTTTTTCCTCGAAATATTTGTTTGTAAACTTCTTTTTTGCATGCCAGGGTCTCTAATTGACTAAAATACTAATTAACGACGACTAATTATAATCTATATACTAATATACCTATATATATATATATGAAAATGGACTCCTACTTCTGCTGGCCACGCTATAACTTGAGAACGGCTTTACCTTTAGCTAACAATCAGGCGAGGTAAAGTCATATTGACGTGATATAAACGATGAGATAATGGGGGGGGGGGGGGGTATGCGAGGGGATTTCCGCACGAAAAAAAAAAGGTATTATAATACATTTTAATGTTTGATATAGGTTGGCTTATACATTTAAATGTTCCGTGAAAAATGATCCAATTGATGGTGAAAAAATAGTATGAAAATCCATTGCGTGGTTTAAAAGGAGTTTGCGGATTTACAGACAAACACGGAACGCGACTTTATTTGAGTTTAAGTAAAGCATCGAAATCTATCGTGATGCAATTTGTAATAGTAATTTAAATCAGATTTGTAGGTTGTTGCGTCTATACATATACCTACCTATACAGAAGTTGGGCGGGTGCATGGGCGCGGCAGGCAAGGAAGGTAAGTCGTCGCACCAATGCAAATTAGTGGAATCACAATTAGTGCTCGATTGTTGTAGGTACGCTTGCAGCTTGCATTTAGCAAATGGAACAACCAGGTAAATGATACAATTAATAAATTATGAAACGGCATTCTGTTGTCAGAAGTGTTTTTGTTACCGATCTATGTAAATTCAATGTTTTGCGCGTATTGTAGTTGCACGGAATATTAAGAGTGCCTATCGCTTGTGTCAATCAATTAGCCTATTGTAGTTCACCGCTGGACTTAGGGCTCTCTCAATGTGCATGTACATTGGTGCACCATAGCACCCGGTCCTTCGCCTTCCACATCCAGTCTATCCCAGCTACCTTTGTCAGGTGGTCCGTCCTCCTGACTGGGGGGGCGTTCCATTACTTGTGTGCTATAATGCTATACAATTGTTCAACATAATTCACAGCGCGATTGGCTACTAAAGGACATTTATCTTGTTCTCTATTGAAAACATAACCAATCTCGTCACTTTTTTGTGTGACGTGGTTGGTCATAATAAATATGTGAGAGTTTGTCGAAACTAGTTTTAAGAGCACTTCCCTGATTTTGTATTTTGTGTAGCATTTGTGATAACTAGAATTTTTATTTATTTATTTGGTACCTACATATAGTTTTCACTTTAAATTATTGGGTTACTAGCGACCCGCCCCGGCTTCGCACGGGTGCAATGGATGTTATTACACATATAAACCGTCCTCTTCAATCACTCTACCTATTAAAAAAAACCGCATCAAAATCCGTTGCGTAGTTTTAAAGATTTAAGCAAACATAGGGATATAGGGATATAGGGACAGAGAAAGCGACTTTGTTTTATACAATGTAGTGAAGTCACGGGTAAGGTAAAGTTTAACCGGCACCGTTGTACCGTTCGTCCGTACACCGCCGCCGGTACAGCGGTACCGGTCAAAATATAGTACCAATAACAATGAAACCACTACTACATGAGTAGTACCTTTTTTTTTTATCGTGCGGAAATCCCTTCGGATACCCCCCCGCCGGCCAGCGGGGGCGGTTATGTCGGGCTTGCACCGACTAAAACCGCAGGCCGTCTCGGGTCTTCAGACGCCGGGGTGTAAGGTTACCCATAGAGCATATCCCTCGCACCCCGGCTGACCCTGGGCCATCTCACCACTAACAGCATCGCTCATCCTGTCTCCTCTGAAAGCAGAGGAGTACGGAGAGCGATGTGTTCCCGCCACGTTGGGTATTGGTCGACGATCAATGCCAACCCTATGAAGGGGGTGAAGGGGAAGCCATTGACCGCCGCCCAGGGTGTACCGGCCGCTCCGATTCCGTTCCCCCGGAGTGCAGCGGGATCGGAATCGGAGCGAGACTCGAGGAGGTTACCTAACACACACCCCCATGAGTAGTACCTACCTGTCTTATTCAAGTAATCAATTTCTGTCGGCTTAAATTCCATCTATTCGCCATCATTTTTAAAGAATCCTTCTAAACTGCAATGCAATTAATATCATGTTACAGGCCGAATATGTAAGCTATTTGTACCACAAACAAAATGTCCACAGAATGTCCCTCGGGTTGACAGATGATGTTAAGGGCAATTAATCTTGACCAAATATGCGGGCGAATTGTGAGTTTTGCCTTCGTATCCTAATGGCGCGCCTCTCCACTTTTTAACATAGGTATATGAAGTAAAAATTGCAAGATAATGCACAAACCGTTTGTTTAGATACTCGAAACGCGAGGTCACAAATGCTTCTTTACCCCGGCACTTGCATAGTGTTGTTCTAAAGAAGCTTTCAGGCGGACAAATTGTAAAAACGATCCACGTATCCTTCTTTAGCCCAGCACTTGCATAGTATTGCGCTAAAGAACCTTTCGGGTGGATGACCTGTTAAAATGATCCACGTATCCTTCTTTAGCCAAGCACACACACCATGTTGCACGAGTGAAGCAAGTTCGCGGACATCGCGTCGCAGACACATAGGTTACTCGTGATATTGTAAGAAGAAATGGGAGTTCTGCAAAGCCTAACACTAAGTGTTGGGCTAAGGAAGCATTAAAGAAGCATTTGTAAACACGCACTCGCAACAAACTAGTTTTTTAAAGACATCATCATCTCAGCGTTGTTCCCGGTTGAAGGAATGCCCTCTCATCAAACCTACTCTTGTCGTCTCGCTGTTCTTATTTTTGCAATTTTGATCAAATGAATAAGGTTTTCATTAATCGAGCAGGTGCTATTTCAGTAATATAATATTAGTCCTGTTGGTAAATACTATACCATTGCTGATCACTGCCTCCATCTCGGTATAATATCATGATGAGAAATGAAAGTAATATCCCGATGTCCACTTTCAGAAAACATTTAATATTATCCGACAAACCCCTGTCTTTTTCACCGTATCGTCTGATTCACACGGTTCAATATTTTACAAGTTTGATCCTTATGTCATAGAAACTCGGCGGTATTATTATGCGGGTTCTCGAAACGGGTCCTGTGACTACGAGGTGTGGTAAACGAGCTAAGTTATAATAAGTTAGTCCCTTCGTTTCCAACGTGTGAATATTATCTTTTCATCCGTTATGACAACCTTCAAACGTAGCTTTTCTTTTAGGTAAATACTACTATTTGAGAAAGAAAGAAAAAAGAAAGAATTTATTCAAACCATAGCTTACAAGATTCACATGTATCTATACTATTCTAAAATTTTAATTTAGTTGTGTCTGTATATTAGAGATATTTAAAAAATATATGTTATGTATGTATAATGTCATGTTAAATGAACGATTCTGAAAATAACTTTTTTTTTAAATTCTTATCTGTTTTCTGTTTGTCCACTATGGACGCATGAATGAGTTTTTTTCTATTAGAAAGGTCTTGGTCATGCTTAAAATCTGCCGTAGGTTTGACTGCAATTGGTTAATTGGAACCGGTGATATGACCAAAAACCGATAAGCGACCGCCGGTATTTATATTTTGAATTAATTCCTACACATAGATTTTATTTCTGTCGTTTATTAAAACTTCTATATGAATCAAAGCTTACGTACGTTAAAAAAGAAATAACTACTCTGTGGAAACACTTAGTCAAAATCAAAGCGATGTGTAGATACACATGAAAGCACTTTAATGAAACTAATTAATATTCAGTATTAGACAATATGTACTCGTACAGATAAGACAAATAGCAGGTATGTATGTACGATGTAGGTTGCGTAATTTTTTATGGAATATAGTGATTTAACTGACTTCTAAAAAGGAGGAGAATTCTACTATAGATAGTCTACTATACGGGCTCAGAACTCACTGGTCCCCTAAAATTCGCACCCTGTGCCCAATCGTACCCTCTAATTATGTTTTTTGTATTTGCTCGCGCATGATTTAAAATATTGCTTTTGCGCTGGGTAGATACAGTAAAGTCATCATGCTGCCGAGCGAGAGGACTCCCACCCCGAACTGTTGTTATCCCTGCTCCTTTTTTCCTACCATGTGTCGATATTCATCCTATAGGTACCTATTTTACAATGTAACATATTTCCATTGTAAAATAGGTACCTTTAGGATTGGCACTATTGTAAATTAGTCAATTTATTTTTAAACCATACTTTCAACCTTCCTCCATAAACTTTATTGTGATGCATACTATATGGAATACACAATAGACATAGATACTACGCTAGGTACAAATATTTCTTGTGTACATTATTTTAATTACACGTTTTTTTATGTCATAACAGTCTTCGTACAGTCAATCAAGCGTAACATGTAAGATTAAATTCTGTCATATTTCACTTCCCAATGAATGACATGGTAAAATGTATTCTACGCTGATCTAACTATTCACTGTTTTTGATTCGAGAAAAAGAACCTATGGAAGTTTTTAAAAACAAGTTTCTAGTAAGTGCGTTAACAAAAGAAATCAAATGAACCCAAACATGACGGGTTTATCTTGTTTAGTTAAGAAGTTCTTATGACCACCTGCCGTCTCCATATTCAGACCTTGAATATCATGTAGCATCGGAGTATTTGCCAAAACAAAACAAATGAGCCCAAACTAGATTGGTTTAGCTTGTTTAGTTCAGGAGTTCCTATGGACACCTTCCGACTCCATCATCAGCCCAGCTTCATAGTACCATATTATCGCATTGTCACCGAAGATACGTAAGTATACCAAATTTGAGACCAATCTAATGTCAGAAAGTGGTTCTAATTGGGCTTCCAAGATTTGACTCATATTCACAGACTCACGGAGCGAGTTAAACAGAAACTTGTAAAATAGCCAATGTGTTTCAATTTGTCAACTGAAATCGGTCCAGCCGTTTTAGCGTGAAGGAGTAACATGTAGGCAACACATTCCCGTTGTTATTTATAATATTAGTAGAATAATAACGTACCTTTAACTTTACGTCTAAAATCAAATACTTATTAAACATCAAACAAATTTAAAACCATACATTTTTAAAATATCCGACAACCAAACTATAATTTACTTAAACATAAAATTAAAATATAAGTTGTTTTGGGATCGGGGAATAAGTTTAATGATGATGGTTGATGATAGTTCATCAACTTAATGTGACTCTATTCATCAAAAAGCGACCAAGTGCGAGTTTGCAGCAAGTAACATAATAATGTTTTTTGTTTTAATTTTTATATTTGAATTGATTGAATGAAAGGTAAATTGCGGTTTACGATTTATGACGTATTAAAAAAAACTACTAACTAGATGTAAAACCTTACACCCCGGCGTCTGTAGACCCGAAACGGCGTGCGGTTTTAGTCGGTTCAAGCCCGACATAACCGCCCCCGCTGACTGGCGGGGGGGTATCCGAAGGGATTTCCGCACAAAAAAATGGTAAATTGCGGTTTACGATTTATGACGTATTAAAAAAAACTACTAACTAGATGTCGTTCAAACCAATTTTCGGTGGAAGCCTCTGTGGCGTAACGGTATAGTGTATTCGACTGCTACACAGGGGGTGCGGGTTCGATTCCCGCTCAGTGCAAATATTTGTATGCATGAATATGTCTATTTGCATTGGTCTGGGTGTTTCTATGTCTAATATGTATGTATTTACAAAAAAAAGTATATAAGTATGTTCATCCGCATTCTGGAACCCATAACACAAGTTAGTTAAACTATGCTTACTTTGGGTCTAGAAAGCGCTGTGTAGAATGTTGTAGATTATTTATTTATTTATTACTAGCTTTTGCCCGCGGCTACGCCCGCGTAGATGTTGGTTATCGCGACAAAACATAGCCTATGTCCTTTCCCAAGGTCTAATCTACCCCTGTACCAAATTTCAGCAAAATCGGTTCAGTGGTTTTTGCGTGAAAGCGTAACAAACAAACTTACATTCGCAATTTATAATAGTAGGGATTTATTATTATTACATGGTAATGTACATCATATATGTTTTTTTAGTTTTATCATTCTCTTATTTTAGAAGTTACAGGGGGGGGGGGGGGAACACATTTTACCACTTTGGAAGTGTCTCTCCCGCAAACTATTCAGTTTAGAAAAAAAAAATATTATAAACCTCAATATCATTTTGAAGACCTATCCATAGACGGGTTTGATGAAAATATTATGACCCCACCAGGCGAGACCGCGGTGGCGGCCAAAGTCTGCCGGCAACCCTGGGGTTATCCTTTCGAGGGCATACCGGGGTGCCCGGCAACGGACACTTGGGAAGGATACCGTGCTGTTTTAATTGATACACGACATAACCATCCCCGCTGGCCGGCGGGGGGTATCCGAAGGGATTTCCGCACGTAAAAAAAAAATACCACACGTATGGGTCTGATGAAAAAAAATTTTTGAGTTTCAGTTCTAAGTATGGGGATTGATCATTCCTTTATTTATTATTACAAATCAGATCATCACGTACTTCTGATGTTCGATAGAACTCGGACATGGTCAACGTTCGGACTATAAATCATCGCGCTATGGCTAAAAGGTGATGACAGTAAAATGTAAAATCTCGAAACTACAGAGTTACCTAACGTGTAAAAGATAGTTGATTAGAAACTCAACCTTTGATAATAAATATCCACACGCTATTATATTAGGGAACCGAGTAGAATTTATTTCGATGTTACATGTAAACATGATAAATGATTGAAAATATAAAAATGAAATAGGTAACCTAATATATGTTGGGTTCGAAACTGCAGAAGTAAACATACCTTGATCGATCCCGAATTTAACGCGGAAGAAGTCGCGGGCATCAGCTAGTATGGAATAATCGGTAGATAAAATACATGCACACAATTAAACTGACGCTACTGAATTGCTAGTCATACTTAGTCAAAGTTCAGCTAACCCTAATCATTAATAGCTAATTTGACTCGCTATCTTTCGTTAAAGGGTCAGGGGTTGACTAATAATTGTTTTCGGTCGTTACGCTTTCTACTGTAACCCATCCCAGGATCGTTTACGGTCATTCCCCTAATGAAATTAATGCATCACTATCTTAGTAAGGTTCCTCGTATCAAGTGATATAGTACACATATTGTTTGTGTAATCATTGTTTACTGTCATTTTATTGATGTTATTTGAGCAAAATCTCATTGCTCTAGTTTAGGTACGAATATTTTTTATAATGTGAAACTAGATGTTATGAACGTTTAAGTAAGTACTAATCGTTATAACGTGTTTTATTAAAAATATCTGGGTGACCGTGCTTTACCTGGTTTGTCAGATGTCGGGTGGAACCTTCGATCAACAATAACACTAGTCGGCGCAAGAAAAACGTCTCGGCAAATAACAGCGCACTTGTGGCGTGCGCTCTTATTTTGATTTAGTTCGGGCCAATTACGGCCAACGTAAACGCGTTTTACAATTCCGCAATGTATGTTCAAAAGTTGTAAAAATAATTTGAAAAAGCAATGTATCGGTCGGAGTGTCTTACTTTCGGTAAGTACATACAGAATTATTTATATTTTAAGCTTTAAACTAACAAAAAATATTAAATTTTGAATAAAATGACGGATTTTATAAAAATAAAAGTTTGGCTTAAAATGTTGGGCCAGTCCACGTGTATTGGCCCCACATTCAAAGCCAACCTTTTGTTTAATAGAACAGGAGATGCTTGGAGTATTTTTAGAGTAATAATTTTTATTGTAATTTTTATCGTGATTAATTAATGACATACAAACAACAACAAAAAATTTGCTAAATGGTCTACTTTTGTCTTTTTAAAATCTTATATTTAACTTGCAATGTATGTGTGTATGTACGAGTGGAATCTTGCAACTGAATTTTAAAACTGGTTTCCCTTAACCGATTTAGTTGTGTTAAATTTGGATGAAAATGCATGCTAAGCTAATTTGGTAACGATTTTACTATCATCCCTACGCATTACATGCCCGAACCAAGACAAGCGATTTCGTCGCAACTTTTTGTGATTGGCGCTACTTTCACACTTCCTCTAATTTTGTCACACCACCCATCCATCTCAACATTCGTATCTCGGCTGCATGGAGCCGTCTTTCATCCGTCGCCTTTTTACTCCTATAATATGGATATCAAATTAAAGTGTTTGCTGAAAAAAATACGGTTATAACTAAGATGTTTTTTTATTGAATTTTGATTAGATATTTATCTTTTAGTTTTCCTAGCAATCCGTTTACGTGCGCAGAATGGATCTCGATTGTCAAAAGAGAAAGAAGAGATGAGTTTTATAAGCCAGCCAAGAATTCCGTTATATGTTCGGATCACTTTGATAAATTGAATATAACTAGCTAGCCTTAATTAATTTCCTTTAAACAAATTGTTCGTCCGTATGGATTTAAGATATTTAAGGTTTTAATTTTTTTTGCGCGGAACCTTGATACTTTTTGTAAAATCAAAGTAGCCTTCTATCCTACCTATCTGCCAATGAAAGTCCCGTTAATATCGGCCTAGCCGTTCCAGAGAAAATCAGATTTACGCGGAACTCAAATTCTTTATCTAAAATTAAAGTAGCCTATGTTACGCCTTGTAACATTACCTATCTGCCAGTGAAAGTCTCGTCAAAATCGTCCATTGTTAAAATAAGATATTTCCTTAAGTTTGCTGTACGTTACCTATTACTTCCCGGCATTCGTTCCTTATTAGCAGCACTATCGAATGGTCCCTAAAACCAACGGGTTTGATTCCTTGCTAGGAATATTGATTTTCTTAAATTGCAAATAATGCAGTTTTATTTTAATGTTTTACAAAAAGTTATTATGGCGACTCCACAACTTTGTTCCTACTTTAGAAATATTCTAAGAAATGTGAACACAAAGAACAAAACGACATTACTCATGTATTAACGATATGGTATTTTGTACTTTATTTAAGACAAATTAAGGTTGAAATTTGAAATTGATTTGTAATATTTTATTAAGTTTTCTAATAAACAAAATAACAATAAAAAACAAATAACAAATAATATAAGTATAACTATATGTCAACACGGACAGTTTTTCGCTTTGATTTTGTTCGCGACCCGTTATCTAGTGTTATTGTTGATCGAAGGGTGGAACGGATGTAAGGTGGCCCTTAAGGCATTTCCCTGGCACACTGACTGACCCCGGGCCATCTCTGGTTTCGAGATGGCCCCCTCGGGCTTGGGAGCCACGGTGTCCCCGTCTTACTCCTGGAAAAAGGGAGGCTGCGGCCGCTGCTCCGGCCTGCTTCTGTTAGGGTGACAGGAACCCCCTGTAGGTTTACTAAATTTCATGAAAACCGTTGGAACGGTTGCCACAGATCCCTCTAATTTCAGAGCCATTTCTATATTGCCAACCTTGAGGAAAGTAATTGAGAAATTAATTCTATACTAGATGCTGACCCATTTTAATAAATACAAATTATTTCATGATGAACAGTTTGCTAAAGGACGCTCAACGACCGATGCTGGTATAGAGTTATTGAAATGTATTTACATGGCCTGGGAGGATGGCGCCATTCCCAGTTGTCCACCATAGCATATAAGTCAGGAAATTCGATTGTTACGGAATAAGGAACAAGGCTCTCGACCTTCTGACTTCATATTTGAACAGTAGAATTCAGAGGGTCGATGTAAACTTATCACGTTCAGTGGGATCTTTGGTTTCGATGGGCGTGAGCCTCGACTGACCCGTGGAATCGACTGTGTTTTTAGGTTTAAGTATTGATACTCAATTACAGTGGGGATCACATATTGGTATGTAGTTTAAGTTCCTATGCTGTAAAAAAGATTAGGACATTAACAGATGTAGATACGGCTATGATAGTTTATTTCAGTTATATTCATAGTATTTTGAGTTACGGAATTCTCCTTTGGGGTAATGCCGTGGTTTTAAATACAATCTTCGAATTGCAAAAGCGGGCTGTGCGGGCAATTTATAGTTTGGGCCCAAGAGTCTCCCTCCGAGAAAATTTTGTGTCTCAATATATTTTCAAAAATCTTTTGTATGTTCGAAAGAACGTTTCCAATTTTTTAAGACTTAGTGACACACATAACATGAATACCAGACATAAAAACAATATTGTAGTTTGTGTTAATCGACTCCACAAGATCAATGATTCTTTTCAGGGTAACCGTATAACCCTTCTACAACAAGCTCCCTAATGAAATGAAGGATCTTTCTCTTCATACATTTTAAAGTCAAATTAAAACGAAACTTTGCCAAGTATTATAAAATTGAAGAATATTTAGACGACAAACGCTTGGATATGAACTGTTTGCTCTCTCACTATGCTACTCAAAAACATTGTAATTATTAGATTAAGTAAACATGTGTGTAAATAGACTTAAAAAAAACAGCCAGCTGAGTTTCTTACGGAACCTTCTCAGGACAAGGCTGCGTTTTGTTTTTTTAATTGACGATTGTAATTCCCGTTTTAAAGGTCTATATAGAACAAATTAATTATGACTTTAACTTCGCTTCTTCTACTTTCACTCTAATGAGTTTGTAATTGGCATCGTTAGACGTTAAACGTTATTATGTGATACTACTCACGGCATGGCATACTGGTGATTTATATTGTGTTTTCTATATTTTTATGTGCCTAGGTGTTCGAATTCCTAATTGTTAGATCAACTGCTGCCAAGATAAATGTTCTCAGAGCTCTTTTTAATTATCAAGTCAACGTTTTCTTAATGCAATTAATCTTATTTTTAAATCATTTTATTCTTAAATGGCGTTAATTTTATCAAATTACATTAAATACGTTATCACAGTTTTTCGATACAGTTTGCCGATTAATGTAATTCTACAAATGCATTCGATCCGATTCGAGAGAAATTATGTTGAGTGATATTTCTGTTTTTGATTTTATTTACATTTTCTTCCAATTATAAGGCAGGTCTAACAAAACAAATTTATTTTTCAATCTTCGTTTCAGAATATAAAAGGATTTCATACTTTCTTCATCTGCTACACGTGGTATCATTTGCTACAGTTTTCTTCGTACTATGAAATGTCGCTTCAGATTTCTTTTTCAATTTACATCAGTCTTTTATCCACCATTTATCCAGGGTGAAGGAATAAAGCACGTCCCGACAGTGAGCAGTTTGAATTAACCTTTCGAGTAGCCTTGTAGATTCGTGGCCCGGTTACGAGCGGGTCATCTGCTAGTTAATATTCAAAGGGTCGCAGAATCACGGATTCCGTACGCGTCTCTGTTTCACCGACGCTCACAGCGACCGCCCCAAAACCTCCCTTACTTACTAAATGACTACCTACTGTGTTTGTCTGTAAAATTAGACAATTTATTCAAACAAATCAAATTTTTGTATCCAAATTGTGGGAAAGGGAAGCGCACATGAAATTTCATTATGGAACGTAAGTATGCGTTTGGAAAATAACTATGGCACGAAATATTTACGCCGCCGAGGACCCTCTATTATGGTTTGTTCATTTACTGAACAAAGACATATCTGAAAATTCCTTTTCTTATTGACTTTTTCGAGAACAATGTATGAAATTGTTATGTAATCAAGTCTGTTGGTTCGATAAACCGGTTTTTCCCTCTATATCTTCTTTGCTTTATCTATAAATAAACACGTACGTCGTTGTAACATCCATGCGTGCCTTTCCCCAGGGATGCCCTACGTGGGGTAGATAAGTGAAACTTTGCAGATAGTAAAAGGCTCCGCCGATAAGGATTATTTTTTCTTACAAACTATGATGCTTAGGTATTTATGCCTACATCGTCTATTTTGTGAGTTAGTACGTCTACTTCTATTTTTAAATTAGAATTCGGTATATTTTGTTAAACTAATGTAAACTTATGAATGTCAATCGGCATCAACAATTATTAAACGGTTTTATTTAGTGTGGCCTGATTGTTTACTTATCGTTGGGTTAAAATTTATTAATTGAATTTTTTTTTCTCCCATCCCCTTTCCCCATCCTGTTGACTGATTGACCTGAAATTTGGTACATAGGATTTTTTTCTTTTTTTTCGTGTGGAAACTCCCACGGGCTTCAACCCTCCGGTGCCAGCGGTGAGGTGCGTATGTTGGTATTGAACCGACTAAATCCACACGCTGCCCTTCCCAAGCATCCATCGCCGGGCACTCCGGGTATGCCCTTGAAAGGATAACTCTACAAAACTTTGTACTAACAAAATTTTGTATATTCAGTATCATAGTAAATCCAAGATGGCCGCCGCTATTAAATGGCAGATTACATTCTTTTTACAAGACCCTCAATATGGGTTTCAAATGAAAGGGCTTGACTAGTAGAATAAAATATAAGAAAAAAATACTGATCCAATAGGTATGGCCGACCAAATAAAAATTTGAATATGAAATAAGTAAAAAGAAACCGTTTAACTTAAAAATACTTTTTAAGGGTTAGCTTGTTTTTATTTTAGGTGAAGCTTTTTCCCCACATAAATATCTAGTGTTTGCTTTCACATGAAAACGTACGCAGATATTCAATAAATTGAGAACATGCGGCAGTCCACAATCCTCGATCGTTTCATTACTGTACAAATCTGATTTCACGTTCATTACTTAACTTTTTGATCGAATTTAATTCAGAATTTTGAGGATTGTTCGTCCAATTTCATGCTTGAATGGATTTGTTTCGGTTCTGCAAAGAAATGTTTCAATGTAAGCCTACATTCAAATAATGCCAAGGGGGATTTATAAGAGCGACCAGTCGAACTGAAGTATTCACGACTGGATAAACGCAGATTCAAAGATAAATCTTAAAATATAACTAATTGATGATGTATTTGTCTGTAGTTGACATTGCAGAAAAGTTTTCATATAGGCAGTTATCTATAATATTTATGCAAACCTACTAGTTTTTCAGAGTATTGTTTATTTTACAAATGTTTTACCCTTTGTATTATTTTCTGATGAAAAATATACATTCCATTCCAATTCAGGAACAATATTTTTTCAAAGAAGTCTACAGTTCTACCAATACAATACATATTACTTACTAGGCTCGTTTATTATTGACATTTTACAAGAAATCCTCTTATTCAATGTTACCTCGCTGTACAAACTGGGTTGTATGAAATCGTTGATGCGGGTTGGTCAATAGCCTTAAATTATCCTATCCTTAAGTTCTATCGGTAAACTTACCTGATTTTACTTAAGAATATTGGTTAGTAGGTGAGGTTGGCTTGGGCCCCGAAGAACTTTGTAGGGACCCCATAAATACCCAATTTTTTGAGGTTTTATATACTGTCTATCACATTCTCAGTTGTGTACATGCATATAAAATTAGGTGGTCAGTTAAAATTGTAAAATTGTCCTTATCATTCCATTAACGTTGTGTTTGTATTGTTGCAGATATTACCGATGATCGTGGAAGAGGAAGACCCAAGTCTGTCTTTTAGACGGATGCCGTGAGCTCTAGCAACAGAGGCGCTCGACGTCGCCGTGATGAGCACAACCCGCCAAAATGCGTCGGCGGCCATTTTAAACCGGGAACTGACGCGTTTGTCGGCTCGAGATGGCCGTCAATCGCGATACTCGCGCACTCAACAATCCTGCGCTCGCGCACTCTCATACTCCAGCGCGGCACTATGAAATGTGGAAACACGGCAAGTGGCGACAAAAAACGTCACCACCAAGGACAAACGCAGCCGTTAGGGTTCCCAGATAGAAACTTTGTATAGTGAAATTCTTAGAGGCCTAAGTGTTACTGTTGTGTGTAAATATATTGGTGTATAGATGTTAAGGATGGCGGGAGAGGGTCGAGGTGCGCGTGCGCCATTGCTCGAGTGCGGTGGTGAGTTCGCGCATCCGCACAAGACGTCGGCGCCGCGGTGTTGCTTCTGGCTGGCCAGCCACGTCAATGTGAGGAAATGCGTTGCCGGCATCATGTGCATATCCGTCCTCACCATATTCTTCTATACATATTATGTCACGGTACCTCTAACAAGGTAAGCACTCAACTAAAATAACCAGGATTATTTGATTTATTTCAATGATCTTAAATTAAAATGAGGTAGATAAGTTAATACAATAGCGATGTCAAGATTTTGTCATAATGTTTGACAGAAGCCGTACTTTGTTCTCGTTCTCACTCACTGATTAGTGCATGTCCTATTTATTGCACTCGTGCTTGCTTTGATGCCTATTGTTGAAATCAGCTATTATAGGATGACCGTTTCTAAGCGCCATTGCCGTATCTACCTCTTCAATATCATTGGTTCTAGTGAATTTTTTTTAATAAGTATTTTTTTAAGTTTTAATTTGGATTCCGGTCAGATCCATTTCGAAATGATTTAGATCAAAACGATTAGGACCTGTCACTTTCTTTCGGTCGATATTGTATCGGACAATTAACAGCACGCGCAACGGAATGATTAACTTTTGTTTTTCATTAAAACATTATTCGTTGAAATTCCAACCAAACTCGCCAGAATTTAATTAATTAATCTAGTTGAAAATATGCATCATTCGCATAAAATCCAATTTGCTTCCTATCGGGACCAGACACGTTGTTGATACGAATTAATAATATGAAATTATCGCTTTTGGACAGTTCATGTCGCTATATCACACTGTTATTCATAGGGATTAGGGAATAACTGAAAATGTAGTAACAGTCCTCTATTGCTTCAATAATAATATTGTTATTGATGTACTCGTATCGTATCAACGTTCGAAACGTAAACTGCCAGTTACAAACTTTATCAACTTAATCCTAACGTAGATATAAACGACTATACTGTATTTGGTAGAGTAATGTGGGGTTCATATCTCCGGGATTTTACGAAAATAATTTGCATAAACTCATCTCATTCTTATCTCATGTTGGGTAAGTACGCTAAAAGAAAATGTGGATTTTCTGGGTGTATTCCAGTTGCAAGACATGAAATTACATTATGGCAGAAACATGTAACAATAGTGTACTTAGGTATGCCTTTTATTCTGATACCACGGGATTCTTTATGCATAAAATAGGCTGTTAATACTAACAGGACATTGCTTCGTGGAAGTATTAAAGACGTTTAACTTTGTGGCAAGCGTCCTTGTCACCCTTTGGCAGCTTTTCGCAGCTAAATTTGGACGAGGAGGCGAAATATTTCACAGTAATTTTATAACGTGATTTTATGTAATTAGGGCAGATGGCGTGTAGCTAGGACCGATAATATTTTATTTTATCGGCTTAAAATTAAACCGCGCTGAGATGAGCGGCAGGGGTGGCAAGTTTTGCCGACTCAGTTGAATTTATAGCAAAACTTGTGTTCTGACTAATTAATGGAAGCTGCTCTGCTAATGCGCTACCAACTCGCTGATTTAAACGCATATTGTTTTATAAACGTTTGTTTACTATTACGTGTAATTAAGTTTATCGAACATATTACGGCTTCTTAATTTGCATACATTTACAACTCGTTAATGCTTATCGGGGCTAATTTTATTGTTTATCAGAAGTGGGTATATACACAGTTGAGTACTAGTGGTATGATAAAGTTAGTATTTACACCTGTACTATTTATGTCTTTAGAGCGTGGTCGTTAGAAGTTTCCTCTTGGTTTATTCAGGCCTGGCTTTCATTAAAGCAAAGAGGCCGCAAGACTCAGTCGCGGTTCACAGGACCACTACCGTCGGATAAAATATTTTCACAAATTCCTACCTTTATTTATTTTCCGCTATTGAGATAAACCTTAATTGCGCTTTGATGTGGCTCCTACTTGGAACACAGCTTTAAGTTTGGCAGTCTTTGATTGATTTTCTTGCGAGTTTCGAACGGTTACTTAGTACCTACGCAAATGGTATTAGCCGAGTTTTAATTACAAAAAAATGTTTTGATTATCGTTGTGTAAGAATTCATTCAAAAAGTTTGAATTTCGTTATACTCTAATGAAAAGTTATTCCAGTAGCGAGAAAATTTAAAATAAATTAGACTTGACTTAACTTGGCTTGGCTTGGGTTTCTGATTCAACCCTTTATGTTTAATTGTTGGTCATTCATATACCCGTCCTTATCTATCCATTATCCGGAAGTACATCACTGTCAGAAGTCAATTAATAATGGTAGAATATCTGCACAATTTTCATTGAAATCTAAGCGCACGGTAGTGCGCAGGCCAAGTTCCAGCAACATTCCGCGCGCATGCCGTGCACTATTTATACAAACCGTTTCGACCCACTTTTGACCCCCCTGTAGCTCAGTGCCTATTGCAAGTACAGAAATAAAATTGTAATCGTATACTAGTACTAAAGCAGTATGCCAAATTTCATAGATATAGCTTCAGTAGATCCTGAAATATGACCCTGTGAATATAGCAAATTTTGGCACTGACTGATTGTCCTAGCGTTATGAAACTTGGCACACAGATCGTGTATTGTTTGTAAATTAACAAAAAATTAAGAGATTTAATCAAGTGTGAGTTGGCTCAATCTAATATCCAAGTTTTAATAAAAATATTTATGAACCAGTGATACAATGAGAATACGAAGAGGAGGGGGGGAGGAGGAGGTATAAAATAGGTCATAAGAAATTTAAGAAATCGGTCAAGCGTGAGTTGGCATAATCGAATATCGAATTTTTAATAAAAATATTTATGAACCAGTGATACAATAAGAATACGATGAGGAGGGGGGAAGTAGGAGAGAAAGGGGGGGTATAAAATATAGCACAAAAAGAAAAAAATGGGTATCCGAAGGGATTTCCGCACGAAAAAAAAAAAACAAAAAAAAGGTACGATTTCTTGAAAAAAAGTATTGAACTTCCACCAAAAACATACCTGTTAAACAGGGGGCCAAGTTCCTATCGGTTAATTGTTCGCCTAAAAAAGGGCTGAAATCCAATCCAATGCTAAGTTTAGATGTACTTTAAATCGATCATAATAAGCCACTACCCGCCACCGTATTCACGTCAACGGTCTATCTGGCCGAAATTCACTTTACCATGCACCCTACTTAAAATATGGTATAGTTGTGAAAATACGTAGGTACTTGGTTAAAAATATCTAAAATTATAATACTTCTAAATTTGAACTTGGCAGGTTTTCGTTCTGTACGTAACACTTGATTTATTCTATAATTAAATGTATTTAGATAATTAAATTAACCTGCCAAGTTCAAATTTAGAAGTATTATAATAAGAATACGGTGGCGGGACTACCTGCCACCGTATTCACGTCAAATGGATGCGGAAGGTGGAGGACTGGGTGTGGTGGCAAGTCTTGGGAATGGCAAATGTTTACCAGGGGATCAGGCTGTTGATGAAGATGATTATGATCGATTTTAAAGTGCATCTAATTGGATTGGATTTCAACTCTTTTAGGCGAACAATTAACCGATAGGAACTTGGCCCCCTTTTTAACAGGTATGTTTCTGGTGGGATATAGATCTCACGCCTATCATCTATCTTGCAGTGGTAAAGTACCTTTTTTCTTTTTTTTTTCGTGCGGAAATCCCTTCGGATTCGGCCATCTCCATCGGCCATCGGTAAATCCCTTCGGATTTCCGCACGGCCAGGTTATGTCGGGCTTGAACCGTCTAAAACCGCAAGCCGTCTCGGGTTATAAAGTATCTTTTTTTGTGTGCGGATATCCCTTCGGATACCCCCCCGCCGCTCAGCGGTGGCGGTTATGTCGGGCTTGAACCGACTAAAACCGCACGCCGTCTCGGGTCTACGGACGCCGGGGTGTAAGGTTACCCATAGAGCATATCCCTCGCACTCCGACTGACCCTGGGCCATTCGCAGTGTGGTACCTGGAGCGACCACCCCTCCCCCGCGGGCCTTGCAGGCCCGCCATACTCCGACCCCCTCGTGCAATGGGTTCAGCTGACCCTGAAAAGGGCCGGTTGGTCAGACTCTTGGCCGTTGACGTTGACGCCAACGGTTATAAAGTACCTTTTTTTTTTTTTTCGTGCGGAAATCCCCTCGGATACCCCCCCGCCGGCCAGCGGGGGCGGTTATGTCGGGCTTGAACCGACTAAAACCGCACGCCGTCTCGGGTCTGCAGACGCCGGGGTGTAAGGTTACCCATAGAGCATATCCCTCGCACCCCGACTGACCCTGGGCCATCTCCGGTTTCGAGATGGCCCCCTCGGGTTTGGGAACCACGGTGTCCCCGTCTTGCCCCGGTTTGGGGGAGGGGCGCTAGTCGCCCCACCGTCCCGGCCTGCTTCTGCTGGGGTGACAGGCGGCCTCACCTGCCACCCCCAGGCCTGCGCTCATGGAGGACGGAGGTCGTTAAGCGACCTCCGGCGCCTGAGTCGCCTGCGACGTGAGGCGAGCATGTTGCGGGCTCGGCGGGCCGGGAGGGTTCTGAACCTCTCCCGGGCGCGCTCCGCCACCTCCTTCGCGAGCATCACATGCTCGCAGAAGGAGGTGGCGGCGGCCCACGCGCTCGCGCTCCGCACCATTGGCGCAATCATGCTGCCGAGCGAGAGGACTCCCACCCCGATGGCTGCCACGAGGTCACGCCTCGGCACCTCCCACGCCGGGCAGTCCGCCAGCGTGTGCAGCCCTGAGTCCTCGCTCGCGTCACAGTGATGACACTCAGGCGTTGGCTCCTTCCTGATCCGATGCAGGTGGTCCCCGAAGCACCCCTTCCCGGAGATCACCTGCGTCAGTCGGTACGAGAGGCTTCCGTGTCGCCTCTCTAGCCAATCCTCCATGATGGGCCTTACCGCCGCTATTGCGGCGTGCCCTGCGCTTGGTCGCCCAAGTCGTTCCTTCCACTCCACCACGATGGCCTGGCGGAGTCCCTATTACGTAATACGTAATAATAATCATTATATTAAAGGTTAGAGCGGATTTCACAAATGTATTACATTATACGCAATAAATGTCATTGGCTAAAACTTCATTCGAACAGATTCTCACTGGCGATGGCGATATCCAGCCTTAAAGATACTTTAAAGCGAAACATAACGATGAAACGCAGGCGACGCGGCTTGGTATACATTATAGATTTGGTACATATTATAGTGTCCAGCCATAGCTCTGTATTGGTTTAAACTGCCTACGCAGGCTACGCTAAACCTAAAGATTTGGCTGATCCGGATTTTAGCAGTAATTCCTACTAAAATTCGGATCAGCCATGCTCTAAAATATTTCACTAAATAAATATTTTCTACAGTCTGGTGTGGCGTGACCGAGTCCCGCGACCGCTGTCGCAGTGTTCCCTACTCGCATCGCAGCAGCAGGCGGCGCGGGACCATCGTTCCGACGCGCGTTTGCGCATTGACGCCAAAGTGCTCGTCATAGTCGAGTCCGCCTACTCCCGGTTAGGACGCGATATCGCCGAGCTGCTTGTCGCCAACCGTTTACGGTGAGTTTTCTTACTATTGTTATTTTTTTTTCAATCGATCAAATTAAAGTAAGTTATTGGTTCACGATGGCCGAAACTAATATAAGATTCTCATAACTCTAAGGCAAGTATCAACATAAATTGAAGGAGCGTTGACTTCTCCAATGGATATTGGATTTCAATCGTACCCAAATGGTTTAATTTTACCTGGGACTTGATTCGAGGACATGGATAAAAATATTAGTATTTGAAAAGACAGGAGGAGCACTGCATTGATTAGATATTTGGCAGTAATCCATATAGCACAAGCTGGATAGTATGATTTCCCAATATATATAGGTATGAGTGGTACAATGATTACGTATGTGTCAATGTTATAATATAGTAAGTACCTGGGCTTTATTTCCCGTGAAATCATGTTTTATGGAAGGCAGGCAATTATTCTATAACACCATCTAGTAGAGGTCTCAGATACTAGTATACTAATATCAAAATGCAAGCTTCTTAATAAAATAGACCAATATATCGTTTCTATAAAGAAACTAGCATCGCCGAGCGGTTTCACCCACGTAAGTCTCGTGTATCGGGATAAAAACGACGAGTTGCACTGCGGGAGTGCCGACAGAAGTGAAAACTTGAATATTAACGTTGTGCATTTTTGATATTTTGGAATGGTTAGGGAATAATTTTGCATGAATTGCTTTATCAGTATAAAAGTAAGTACTATCATTTATTTGGTAACATACAATATTCATTTATTGCGCTATCGTACACAAACATGACAATTTATATTACATAATAAATTTAACACTTCAGAACTATTACAATTATTTTACATTAAAAAGTTTATCTCTCAGAAAAATCAACTTCCATCCATAATTTCAACGACTTTTTCACCATCATTATTACCAGAACCATCATCGCCAATATATTTCTAAAGTACTCACTCATTTTCTTTCGCTATTTCTCCGTCACTTTTTTCATTAATGCTCAGCACTTTGTTTAATTTCCATTTTATATCAATAGATTTATGGCACAAAATAGAATAAATATTACAAAAAGTTATATGATGACAAAAAGTGTTTCTTGGGCCTCGGTCGGAATCGATCTCAGTCTTGACGAAGTCAACGACCACTCATTAGACGAACGCGCCACCAAGGTTGTTAAGTACAGTGTAAAATTAGCGCTTCTATATTTGTTGTCTTACGATCAGGTCACGTGTTTACTGACGCGAGTTTAACCTTTTTTACCCATTGCAAAAAAAAAGTGCAAAACGCCGCTAAAGAAGTTTTCATTTCAAAAAGTAGCTTATATCAGGGACTCAGGGGACTCAGGGATAATGTAGCATTCTAATGGTGAATTTTTTTTTGAAACCGGTCCAGTACTTTCGGAGCCTATTCAACACAAACAAATCTAGTGGGGCGGAAATCACACAGTGATTGTCAAACTTCGGGCCATTTTAGATTTTTTAGGGACAATTTGTATGGTAGGTACCCGAAACCGCTGGCCGGCGGGGGGGTATCCGAAGGGATTTCCGCACGATAAAAAAAAAAAAAAAAAAAAGGTACCCGAAACCTTGAACGTACAAACCCCAAAATCTAATCAGTTCTTCCCAGTAACCAAACAAGATGATTGGCGAAAGAATATTTTAAATCGGATAAGTGGTTCTTGAGTTATTGCGTAAACAGACATCCAGACATCAAGACCAACATACAGACTGACACAAACATTTTTTTTGCTTAATTAGACTTAGAATCATGTGAAACGTCGAGAAAAGTGATAAAAAGTGGCTTTTGATTTTTTTTTTGCGTGATTTTAAGACTTCCGTGTCCACCTGGTTGGTGGCCCGAAGTTAAAACCGAAGTTTTACTCTTTATAACATTAGTATAGATGTGTAATATCGCGTTCTTTTTTCAGGAAACACTTATTATTTTCCCTGAACTCTTGCCGTAAGCTTGTTGTTCATTCGAAATTGATACGATCTAGACCGATTTTGATGTAGTTTTACATAGATCCTCAAGTTACCTTCTGGCTCCAACATCAAGTTAACTCCATGCCATCAATCCACTTCCATAAAAAACCGAGAAGTGTGTCAAATTGAACCTCTACAGGTTCAATTTCAATCCTACGATTGATTGATTATTCACACCGGGGCAGGTAAATTTGTTTAAAGGTATATATTTTATCTCGGTAGGATGAAGGCAGTCGGTGATGTAACAAATTTTACACGTCACAAGTAGCTGGCCAAAGCTGGTTCTTAACAAAGTTAAAGAAAAACCCCGATGTATGCCGATTTTACGGCACAAGCCGCTTCCTATTAAAAATGGCTGCTGTGCTTTCTATTAAACTACCAAAAGAAATCAGATCATAAAATCCTACATTTAAATTTGTTTGACAAATAATAAGAACATTTTTAACAAAAAATTAAAATCGACTTCAAAACCGAGAACCCACTGAATAGTGAAAAATAAATGAATAACAGATTTAATTCGAAAGATAAGAATGCACATAAGACTTCAGTTGAAGTCGGTGCGAAGCGAAATAGGTATATTAATCAAGACGGCTAGCAATGACGTCAAAGCTATTTTCAAAGAAAACAACTCAAATATAGAAGCTTGCAATAAAAATCTTTTAAGCATTGAAAACTAGAAAACCGTATGACGTAAAAATGCTAGTTCTATAATAAAGTAGAATTAACAATATTTCTTCAATAACTTGAACGACACCTTCACACTGTTTGTCGTTAAGGAGTTCCATTGTATGCCTTCTAGTCCAAGTCTAGTCCAGTCCAACATGTCTGCAAAAAAAAACCATAGGTGTACAGTATCTCTTAGGATCGGCATAATAAATATATTATTACTAGCTGACCCGGCAAACGTTGCCATGTACCAATATTAATGTTTGCTGGATGAGAGATGACCACGGTAGACATCTAGCGGGGATAACTGATCGATTGATAGTTGATCAGTTATCGACCGGCGAAGGCGGAAGATCAAATTGAATTGAGAAAAAAATCATAATGGAAGGAAATTATTAAAAATAAAAATAAAAAACAAATCGCGATGGAAAAATAGGGGTTGATTGTAGAGGGTTGAAAATTCAGGGTTGTAATGTATTTTCAAATGCTGTATCTTAAAAAATAATATCTAAAAATTAAAAAAAAAATAGGGGTGGGACTAACCTTAACATTTAGGGGGATGAAAAGATGTTGTCCGATTCTCAGACTTACCCAATATGCACACAAAATTTCATGAGAATCGGTCAAGCCTTTTCGGAGGAGTTTAACTACAAACACCACGACACGAGAATTTTATATATTAGATAATACATAATACTACTATATAACTTAAACGAGACATTCATCTTGTATATCGGTAAGAAGTTCTGTTGTCTGCCTTTGTAGTCCAAGTCTAGTCTATTTCTGCATGTCCTTGATTACAGTGACACCTATGATGGCATTGGATGGTCCATTTTCCATTTGATTTTGAGGATTTGCCTTATGTTTCGCCGGAGTCTAAGGTCCAAAACCAATGAAATTAATATTATAGTAGTTATAGTAGCCAAATAGTTATCGTTATAAGCTAAAAAGTTATCGTGGGTGTGTAATACACCTGTGCCTACCCCTTCGGGGATACAGGCGTTATGTGTGTTATTAAGTTATCCGTAGTTAAATACGTATACGACAAAGCATATTTTAATCAGTCAGTCAGTGTTCTTACTTTATTTAAACCAAGACCGAAATAGAATGCTGAAATAAAGTCATCGTATTTCCATGGATATTACTTTGAATTTTTTTTAAAGTAATCACTTAAATATTTGCCCAGTGTCGGTTGATGGCTATTACAGGGTGATGTGCCTCCCTTTGTTTGTATTTTCTTATCCACCACGAGGCGATCGGTTACGTTCATTGCGTATAATGTGCGCCCATTGAAGTACTGCATCGAGAACCGTATTGAGCAAGAATCCAATTAATTTATAGAAAATGATAAGAAATTCGAAGGGCTTCTTTTGATAAGTCTTGATGCGTTTTCAACTACTCTTTGCTGTGCCATTGGATATCATTGCGCAAATTATTTCTCTGTTTTTCTATTTATGCTACAAGTTTTTGAAATCAGCACAGCCTTGCTTTAAATTATTATCGTCGGTTTAGTGCGACTACATTTCTAAATAAGAGGTTGTTACAAGCTTTTTAGGGTTCCGTACTCAAAAGGTAAAACGGGATTGTATTACTAAGGCTTCACTGTCCGTATGTCACCAGGCTGTACCTATCTCATAAACCGTGAAAGCTCGACTAGAAAAGCTTGTATCGCGCAAATCTTTTCTCTCTTTTCTATTTGCGCTACAAGCATATAAAATCAGCACAGGTTTTATGTAAAATTATTTTCGTTTTAGTGCGACTACATTTTTTATAAAAGCTTATTTTAAAAAAGGTTGTCTTATTGTTTTTTTTTAAGGTTTTCTTATTAATTTATTTATATTCAACTTTTCAGTTCAAAGTCACCCTGAATAACATGTTACGATAAAGAGTTCGCCAAGACAAAACAAATGAGCCCAAACTCGATAAATTTGTCTTGTTTAGTTTAGGAGTCCCTAGGGCCACCTCCCTACTCCATCTTCAGACATTCGCCATATAACACCAGTCAGTGTGCTAAGATAAAACAAATGAGCTGAAACTTAATGGGTTTGTCTTGTTTAATTGAGAAATTCTTGTGGCCACCTTCCTTCTTCAACATCAGACCAGCTCCTCACTCACTCGCACGCCGCGGTCAAGGTCGGTTGTGATATCTGTTCGTCTGAGTCACGCGCATAGTGCGTCGAGGACGAAAGGTGAAATAAATAAATAAAAACGTGTATGCAAAAACTCAGCTCAATCGGATGCCAACAAATGGTCTTAAATGGTTTGCAAATTTTGACAGACCACTTACTTACATGTGTTACTTGCATACGACCAGTGCAAGTTAAATAAAATCTTGCAAAAAGAGACAAGGTGACTTTTCTGGTCCGTGCGTGCTTCTCTATAGGGGAGTGGGGATTTAGATCCCGTACATCACGTCGGGGTCGCCACTACTGGCGGCCGGGGCCGGTCGTGGTCCCTGGGATATCCTTTCTAGGGCACACCAGGTCCCCGGCCACACAGGCCGATGTGACGAAACACCGTACGGTTTTAGTCGGTTCAACTCCGACACGCTCACCTCACCGTTAGCTCCGGTGAGGTGAAGCCCGAGGGGGATTACCCACGAAAAAAAGGTGACTTTTCCGGTAACGACAGACTTTCAACCAGAAGTTTTAGGTAGATTTCGATGAAATCGATCTACCTATTGGTTTCTTGACTACTGTCGAATTTAAAAAAAATTTCTTCATAGGAGGTTTAGTTATGACCCCCTGAGTCCGAAATGACCACTGGTCAAAAAGTTTATATATATATATATATATATATATATATATGTATGTATGGTTCCACTTCCCAAAATTTGCGGCACTCTCACGGTCGCATTTTTGCCCTGATCGCTTTCAAACTGCGGTCAAAAATTGCTTGGGTGTAAACTTAGTTTAAGTTCGTGAACGGGTGGAATCCGGCCTAAGGGGACGGTAGGGCCTCACTTTTTGTGAAATCAGTTTTTCCTCAAAATTTCACGTTCCATGAAAGATATTCGAACCGTTCTAATTTTATCCCATAGTATACATGAATACCAACAACTTTTAATTATAAACCTATAAGATTAAAACTTTAACTAAAAGTGGAGGGGGGAAAAACCAAAATTTTTCGGGAAAAAAATCATAACTTCTAACCGGTGAACATTCTTGCCGTCGGAAACATTTTTAATCGATAGGCCATTTTTAAGTCTAAAATAAATGTCTGAAAAGTTTTTCGCTAAAAGTTACCGTTTTCGAGAAAAAAAAATTAAACTGTTTAAAGTCCGTAGTTCTCTATACAAAATAATATTAATTGCTTCACGAAATCTACCTGTGCGTTCCCCTGCGGGAACGGATTTTTTTAAATTATTTAATTCGCACTCACGGGCGCCCTCATAATGAATTAGGTTATCAATTTCTTAAAACGACTTATTGTCTTATTAATTCTTAACGGGAATAGGAATTGACAAACAAGAAATTATCATTTACTACATACAATATTTAACCTTCATGAACTGTACGATAAACACGTAAGCGAATAGTGAGAACGATAAGTTATTAAATAACTACACAGTTAATTAATTAATGAATAGAGGTCAGTATCAGGCACTACTTAGTAAGCTATCTTATTTGTCGATACACTTTGTGAATAAAATCATTTTAATTACTGGCGTTTTAAAAAGAGTGTTCAGTTTATTGCCAGATTCTTTTCTCACAGGCTTTAACTGTTGACTTACAAATCAGGCTGTAAATGTGATGTGTGATGCTGTGAAGCGATAATCTTCGCATTTATTCGTGGTACATTGTGTGACTTATATGAATAAAGATAATTCAATTGGTTACTGTACTCTTAATGTTTTCCCACAAAATCATCCTTCGAGCCTTTTCAAAACCCAGTAGCAATGCTGGCATTTATATAAATATAATGTTTCGTGTTTTAAAGTTGATCATGTCTCTCTCTTCGCGAATTGATTGGTCGACGATGCAAGATTTTTAAGTTACACAGTTAACTCTATAATGACTTGCCGCTTTCAGAAACGCATTGGTCCCACCCGTCATAATTGCCAGTCTAGCAATATACGGCTGTAGCCATTTCAATAGTAGGTAGAATAAGGAATTCAGTCTATTAGGTAGATTTCGATGAAATCGATCTACCTATTGGTTTCTTGACTACTGTCGAATTTAAAAAAAAATTCTACATAGGAGTTCTAGTTATGACCCCCTGAGCCCGAAATGACCACTGGTCAAAAAGTTTATATATATATATATGTATGTATGGTTCCACTTCCCAAAATTTGCGGCACTCTCACGGTTGCATTTTTGCCCCGATCGCTTTCAAACTGCGGTCAAAAATTGCTTGGGTGTAAACTTAGTTTAAGTTCGTGAACGGGTGGAATCCGGCCTAAGGGGACGGTAGGGCCTCACTTTTTGTGAAATCAGTTTTTCCTCAAAATTTCACGTTCCATGAAAGATATTCGAACCGTTCTAATTTTATCCCATAGTATACATGAATACCAACAACTTTTAATTATAAACCTATAAGATTAAAACTTTAACTAAAAGTGGAAGGGGGAAAAACCAAAATTTTTCAGGAAAAAAATCATAACTTCTAGCCGGTGAACATTCTTGCCGTCGGAAACATTTTTAATCGATAGGCCATTTTTAAGTCTAAAATATATGTCTGAAAAGTTTTTCGCTAAAAGTTCCCGTTTTCGAGAAAAAAAAAATAAACTGTTTAAAGTCCGTAGTTCTCTATACAAAATAATATTAATTGCTTCACGAAATCTACCTGTGCGTTCCCCCTGCGGGAGCGGATTTTTTTTAGTTATTTTTGTATGTATTATATTAATATGAGAACTGGCTTTGGGGATACCTTAAAATTACTGTGGAAACGTATAAAGGTGATAATAGCTATTCAAAATAGCCAGTACACCTGCTGATTAACGGACGAGGTTCTGGTGCAGGCTTCTCTCTCAGGGTCAGAGGGTAGTTGCTCCCGCAAATGCCAAGATAAGCTAAATTAAGAGAAAAGTAGGACACCAGACCCCGGGCAGTAGATAGTATAAGACAGATAAGTACAAGATTAAGATGTAATCGGGTCTAACGCTGTGATTATGATAATGTATTTTTTTACGAATTCCCGTTACAATATTTTTTTGTTTCAGTTTCAAAACCCTTTTTGTTACATAATTTCTCACGTCACTAACCAAATGAACTCCTAGATTGTTCAGTATAAAATGGCCGTGTTTATTTTCCGGCCTGCATGTGTCTCACGGCCCGCCGCTGCCCGAGGACGGCGACGTCAAACGAAACTTTTTTCTCCTGCCGGGTTAAAAATCGCTTTTTACTGAGCCTCAGTGTGCGCTAGCAGGGCTTCACTTTGAGCTTATTTATGAAATGTTTGACGGGTCAGGACTTACATTTTCGCTTGATATTTTGTATTTGATCATTTTTCGTATTAACCTATTCCTCTTGACAGCTTGGTCTGATGATTTCCTTCACTTGGTCATATATAATTTCATAAATTGATCTAAGCTTTGCTTGATTACTTACTAAATTTTGTAATCATTTGGAACTAACGTATTCATGGCAAACTGAACCAGCTTCTTATTTTTCCTGCCGTCTACCACTATCGATGGTAATTAGTTGCACAGTTTTTTCCATTTATCATACGTCTTATGTAGAGTAAAAGTTGTGAGATCATCTTAGCGTTGTTCTCGGTGGCATCCGGGGTCCGCTTACTCCCTTTCTCTTGGTTTGGCTTCGCTTTCTCTTGATACCGCTTTTATGGGAGCGACTGCCGTCTGAACTCTTATCCCTGAGAGGAAAGCTTGAGCCAGACCCTCGTCCGTTAAGCCGTAGGTCGGCGCACCTACGGTGAGGGTGGCTTGGATCTAAAGTTATGAGTGTGACCCTATACCATATAGCCACTTCTGACCTGATTTGAAATTTTGCACATTTATTAAAGCCCCTTAGCTGTCTAGAATCCAATATTTCATAAAACTTGCTCAAATAGGGAGTTTTGGTATAATAGGTCTTTACCTATGGAATTGCCGAAATTTTCTTACAAATTCATGAGTTCGTTATTCCTGTAATTTAATAGCTATTTCCATTATTTATATCTTGTTTGAAAGTTGATTTCATGATTTTACAACTCTGTATTAAATTTTGTTTTTATTGGCCGCTTGATAAATTAATTCGATCTTCAAAAACAGTATTTCCTAAATGCTATCCATTTTGATGATAAATTTCGTATTACTTAACAGCTGTCACTTTTCAAAAATGTAATAAAAGTTGCTGTTTGTTAGCTTAATGTTGTCTCATTCATACACAAAAAAAACCTAAAATTTGAATTTGTCATTCCTAAAAAAAAATGCAAAAATGTTAGTACTGAAAATTGGGTATCATCAAATTTCCTCCAATTTCAACAAAAACGGCAATTTCATATGTAACGACCTAATATTAACGTATAAAAACCAGCATTTTTATGAGTGTTATAGGTCTAAGATCTTACCCACTTCTAGAGGTGACAAGAACCTGATATTTGGCAACAAGGTAGACTATGAGGCATGTACAAAGGAAAATTCCTGACAAGTGAAAATTATTGATGGCTGGCTGTTGTCCGCGGTTCCGCCCGCGTGTAATTTTGATCTCGTTCCGATAACCCATGGGAGCCTCTTCTTGGGATAAAAAGTAGCCTATGTATTATTCTAGACTAGACTATTAATCTATCCCTGTACCAAATTAAGCAAGATTTGTTCGGCGCTGTAAGCGAACTTGAGTAACAAACATTCGAATATTATTGTTATTTTATAATGCACAAGCAGATCATTGATCTGATGCGTGCACATGACTGCACTTGTGTTTCATATTGTTTTTTTTATGTTTACAGAGTCAGCCCTAATTACGCTTTCCGGTAAATTATTTCATATTGTCACCACGCGATTTGATAAAAGTGTCTTTAGGGTTGCTAGCCGGCGAACCTCAATTCTCAATTTGAATACATTCCATAATGTGATACAGCTGTCAGATTAAAATGAGGTTACAACCTGGCATGCTTCACATTTATAATACAACTTTCACATTTATAATATTAAGCAGGATTGGTAATAACAAATTTAAGTATGAAAGTAGGTGAATACATACTGTCCACGTATTCGTGACAGGGACAGAATTACAACCTTACACGGAGTACATGTCATAAATCTCGATCCAATCAAATCGGGCTGTTGTAAAAGATCTATAGTAGAATACAACCGCTTGCGCGCATTATACCTCCCCTTCCCCCCGACTTGGCCAAATTAAAAGTAAACAGAAAACTAATAAGAAAAACTGCAGATAATCAATGGGCAATATATCGAAGTTACAAGCACATATAGAAAATAGCACTTAAAAGAAAACTTTAAAACAAAACGCAGGAAAATAGTGCATTTTACAAATAACTATGTATTAATGAATAATATTAATACTTTCTGAAAAGTACTGTAATAATGTTATCCCATCAAAAACATAAATGTGAAATGATAGCCGAGTTCAATATTAAGAATATGCGTCGTTGTCGACAAAAGAATTGAGATCTGGAATATGAGTGCCAATTTCTGCGTAAAAAATCCTAAAATTTTAGTTACAAGTTCACTTCTTCGTTAAGTCATATGCAGGTTAGGGTACATCCTGTTTTTACTGTACTCATACTGTTAGGTTGAAATAATACCTATGTTACTATTCTGAAATACGGTTTGTTGGTTACTCGCCAAGTGAAATCTTGAGCTTGAATTACATCTCAAGTGAAATAATTGCATTTTGTAAATAATTGTCTGTTATTTTTTTTTATTAAGTGAATAATATTGTGGTGGCACCAAGAAACAATAATTCTTTATATTAATTCATTTTACAATATTTTAGTTCTCGAAAACGGCTCTAACGATTTTCATTAAATTTAGTATACATGGGGTTTCAGAGGCGATAAATCTATCTAGCTAGGTTTCTCAAAAAAAAACCGAACAACATCAATCACTCAAATATTAAAATTTTAAATCAACAAGATAAACGTAAATGTCAATGTTAAACCAATGCAAGTCAGCAATGTCATTATAATAAATTGATACATTAAGAAATTCTAAATTAAATAAAATAAATACATGTCAAATTCTATTAAATATTAGCAAAATGTCAAAACAATAAATAAGAACAACAAACAGAATAAAAACAAATGAATTACAATTGAAAACTACAAAATATCAAAATTGATTGGGTAACATCCATCAATCCATCCATTCAAACATACGCATGTATGTTAATAGTAAGATTAAGTGATAATAATCTTATGACCAATTAAACTCAATCTGTTTTCATATTTCATATTGTTAATACCTAATACTCAGTAAGCGTTTGAAAATAAAAACTGCATGAATTAAGCTGTTTTTCAATGTTTATTAGTGAAAGTTGTAAAAGTAATAGTGGTTATTAAGAATTTAGTATTGCATTAACGTGTAAGAAGAATCTGATATTATAAGTACTTGCCTGTTTAATGGTCTGGAACGGTGTTTATTATGAGATGATTTCAATTCACTTTTTACAGTGACTGCCCGCGACATACTTCTATACCTATCGTCTTTTCTCTTATCGGACTCGATTTAATATTTTTTAACCCACTTCAAAAAGGAATAGGTTCTATGCTCGTCTATATCTGTTTTTGGCGTTCCGTAGCGAATGGCAAAAAACGGAACCCTTATAGATTCGTTATGTCTGTCTGTCCGTCCGTCCGTATGTCACAGCCACTTTTTTCCTAAACTATAAGAACTATGGTGTTGAAACTTGGTGAGAAAATGTATTCTGTGAACCGCATTAAGATTTTCACACAAAATTAGAAAAAAAAATAGGGTAAAGCCCTATTTTTTACAATAATCGATAAGCCCCTATGGATAGGTCTTCAAAAATGATATTGAGGTTTTCAATATCATTTTTTTCTAAACTGAATAATTTGGGCGAGAGACACTTCCAAAGTGGTAAAATGTGCCCCCCCTGTAACTTCTAAAATAAGAGAATGATAAAACTAAAAAAATATATGATGTCCATTCCCATGTAAACTTCCACCGAAAATTGGTTTGAACGAGATCTAGTTAGTAGTTTTTTTTTATACGTCATAAATCGTAAACCGCAATTTACCTTTCATTCAATCAACTCAAATATAACATAAACCTTATGCATAAACCGTGAACCATTGTTTTCTAATAATAAATCTGTAATAGGTGCCTAAGTAAATAATCATCATAATTCGCGAGGGGCGTGGCTTGAACGAACTACAAAAACTTTTATATTAACTTACTTGCTGCTACAGAACCCTTCATGGGCGAGTCCGACTCGCACTTGGCCGGTTTTTTTTGTATGTTCAACTATATTTCGGTCGTTTATGAACCGATTTTGCATTGAGTTCGGTTTAACTCCATGTTGGTACCATATAAATTTAAATTAAATTAGTATTGGACCTAGAACTCCGGAGATGCAGCACGAAACTCCTCAAAATCAAACCGAAAATGTGAAATTATTGAGTGTATGATCGAACATCACCTCAAATGTCAAATGTCTTTTGTTTGGAATTTTGGAAGATATATTTTGAAGGCCGTATTATTGGTGCCGATTCTGCTGATACAAAACTCTCTAAACTAGATTACCTTTTTAATAAAGCTTAGATTTAATCCGACGGCACATAGAACAAAATTTCGAAATTCAAATTAAATGGTTTTAGAGACAGTTTAGTGATATGAGCAACAGAATTATCGCCATTTTGTGAATTCAATAGCAATTCGAAGATTTGTTTTAAGGTGCTCCCTCACCGTGAGCATGTAGCGTAGCGTAGAGTGGAGTGGTGAGTGGACTGCAGAGTGGAGTGGAAAGTGGAACGGAGTGGAGATTGGAATGGCGAGTGATGTGAAGAGTGGCGTGGAGTTACCAAAACAGTGCACCCCGGCACGTAAAGATTAGGTTACATTTGTACCGTATACCCTTCGTGTTAGGCCACTTTCACAAGTGGTCACCAAAGTACGAAGAAATAGGAGCCCTGCGATGCGGGGCACCGTCTACATCATTCACTAAGCTAGAAAGTCAGCCTCACCTACAAGCTGGTACTCCTACTGATTGATGGACGAGGCTCTGCTACAGGTTTTCATCTCGGGGTTTAAGAGCTTTCCCATAAGAGCCGTATAAGCCAAATTAATAAGAGGAGAAGGAGTAAGCGATTCCCTCGACTCCTAGGTGACAGCCAGGAATAAACTTAAGATGTTGAGTTACACTCACTAAAAAGGGAGAAATAATCTATTTTAATAATAAAAATTTCAACCGACTGCAATAACCAAAAAGGCACTGAAAAGTGTTAATTAACTGAATTACAGATTTTCTGTTGAAGTCATATTAAAACATCTTATTTTCCGCACTGATGTCCACATACTGCTAATTGAATATAATTTGCTACTTAGCTTGAGACTGAGGCGGTAACTTGAACAACGGTTTTAATGAACGATTACCGTTGATTACCTGTACACATATAAAACAAACGGCTCTATTTTAACCCGAGAAATTCCGCCAAAATTGCTGAGACGCTTGTTCAGAATTTTATGCGAAATGTTCGTACAAAGAAATGAGGAAAATATGCACGGCATTATGATTTTAAAAAACTCAAGGAAAATATATTTTGTCTGTCATCAACCACATACAAATATTGTATACAAATCTATTCAATCACCAAAACATTCAGCTATTTCACAATCCGACCTAATTCTACTGTCATGGAATGATTTAGTATTCAATATGGATTTCGTTCCGACTAGCAAACAAAAGTTACATTGTTGAAATTCCTCTTTATTATAAATTCCGTTGACCCAAATATTGTTGCTTTAACAAAATTACCTCGACCTCGTAATGCAGTGCGGTCTAATTAGCTGATAATTTGAAAACAAACACCAACTCGTATGTTAGAGGTAGTAATTTAAACTTAATTAAATATAAAGCTAGATGTACGGTGACAGCTGGCTGTTGAGTCGCTAACGTGGGAGGCAATGTGAGTTGAGGCGAGGCGAGGTAAGGTGAAGCTAGCGCCGCGTTTCGTCTATTCAAGTCCTTGTGGCGACAAGTTAGTATAGTGCCATTAAAGGCAAGACCGCGGCATTCCGTCCCCTATCTCACCGCCTCGGTCTCCATTAATGCTCGTTGTATTGAAACGACTTGATATAAAGTAATTAAGTCGTTTTTACACTGTTTACTATGATTCCGCCCAAAACCTTTGCCATAAATACAAGTAAATTGTCTTGTGTATACAATTGTAGGTGTAACTACGATACGATCCATCGAGTTCCGCTTTAAAACTAAGAGACAACGACGGTAAATTGAGTGTAAAAGAAAGATTAGTTGTTTTATCTGGGCTTCTACAGCAATCGGGAGGGTTTTGCTTTTATATAAACTGGTGCGATAATGTTCGCAACCTTTTTCACCCCTCTGCTCACAGAATCTTATACAGTACAATATATCTCCATAATAAGATATAGAACCTTAAATGTATATGAATTGCCTATGGTAGTTTCACAGTTGCTAAAATTCGGTCATTTATCGTGAACGTGAACTTCGGTCCCGTTTATTGCCTACTCCCGAGCCTCGTAAAGTAACGCTTTATAGTGCACAAGAGGGTAAACCACTTTTTAATAGAGCGTTAATGGTAACTTTACTTAAGAGACAGAGCTGCGGTCTTTAGCATTCAAAGCAGTTTGACTAACATAGCTCGATGTTTACCAATAGCTGAAGCTTATTAACAGACTTCGAAAAAGGAGGAGGTTCTCAATTTGGATGTTAATATTTTTTATGTATGTTCGGGCGTAACTCTGTCGTATATGGATGGATTTGTTTTGTTCAACGGACACTTGGGGAGGACACCGTGCGGTTTTAGTCGATACACGGCATAACCACCCCCGCTGGCCAGCAGGGGTATCCGAAGGGATTTCTTGTTTTAGTTTCTTGTCGGAGTCTTCTCAGGACAGGGCCGCGTTTCGAACCGGTGGTCCATTTGCCAAACATTAGATTATTTTTTTTTTTATGACGTTTTGTAAGTGCCGTATTAATGGTCTATGCAGAATAAATGGTTTTTGACTTTTGACTTTTGACTTTTCCGCACGTAAAAATAAAGACAGACATTTATACCGAAATGGTCCCATTTAAATTTCTCTTCTTTCTTTCGCATATTTATGCATTGCTTATCTTACCTACAATTTCATTACATAACATCACGGCTGTACGCGCTAAATGGGCTCGCAGGCGTATGCAGTATATTCAGTTCTATATCACAGTCGTTTAAGCACTGATTTAATTTTTTTTTGTTTTCATTTTGATTTAGCTTCGCGATAGTCTCATATCAATTTTATTGATATTGTACCTGAGACTCCAGAGATCCACAAGGGAACTCCTCAAAATCAATGAAAAAATCGAGGTATTTTTAAATTTATGACCATACTGTGACACGTGTACATTTCTATGGTCAAGGACGTGCTGCAATTGTCTTAGACTACGAAGGCAGACAACATTACTACTTAATGAGGTACAGCATGCATGTCTCGTTCAAGTTGTTGAGGGTAATATGCCGCTCCTATTAGGTAGAGGGACTATGGCTGCAGACATGCTGGATAGGCTAGACTTAGACTACGAAGGCAGACACTGTCTTCTTTGAGAGAGACGTTTCTCCTTTTCTTCGCGTGTCCTATTTAAAGATCGCTGTCTCATACGTGCGACGCGTTTAGTAGGTTCACCCGACCTCGTTTTTTACGATCAGTTACATTGACTAAAAAGGGAAAAATAAGTAGGTACTTTTTGATAAAAAAACTTAAACTGACTTCAAAAAGTGAAAAATAATTGAATTAGTGATTTAATTCAAAACCCAAATGCGCGAACGACTATTCTGTTGAAGTTACCAAAAAGGTACTATCAATCGAAGCGCCAGACAATGACTTCAATCCAGACGTGTCTGCACGCCCTTTTTCACACACATTTCATTGCTTACGCAAAAACCTACCATGTGGTGGGACTGCGAATTGCTACCCTACATGGCCTCTACATGTCCATCTAATACCTGTTTAGATTGGCACCGACTTGAACTGAATATTCGTACGGACATTTTTGTATTTTGAATCAATATTTTTCACTTTTTGAAGTCGGTTTAATTTTTTATCTAAAGGGCCTTATTAAAGCTATTTCTTTTGCTTCAAACATTTTCTTTTATGAAGAAAAAATAACAGTTGACAATAAACCTTTGGGGAAATGAGCTAATTTTAAATTGACCAATTTAGAGTCGCATAAAGTTAGTCGCATGAAATAAAAGTTTTCTCCTTTCAACTTTATGTTGTGTACTGTAAGTAGGTACTTGGCTAGGTAATGTGTATTTTAATGGACTTCATTTCTTATGAGGCTCACTTTCAACTACTATTGTATACGAAGCAGCCAAATACTTCAGTTAGGAGGTCACAAGCGCCCATTAGCACCGAACGTAAAAACTGCCAAGTCTAGGAGCATTGCCGGGTTGTCCTTAATTTAGGCAGACCGTGAGACATGTTAATTATTACTGTACTTATTTATTCACGATTATGAGTACGAAAATGGCATTGCCATTAGAGTCAGTAATTAGTAATACATTTGCTGTTACTCGACCTGTACTTAAATGTGCTTAGTGATCTAGAGAATAAAGGCCTATTATTAGAATTTTACCCAAGCGGAAAATCCTAATTTAAATATACGTAAAAGTGACAAGCAGGTACAGCTAAAATGCATTGTACTCTTGAAAGTTTGTAAATACACCGAAGTAATTACGTAAAGCCTCGACTACGGGTTACTATGTCGTGAACTATCGGGTGATGTGATGTAACTTAGAATAATAAGGATTTGGTGTAATTTTTCCGTTCTCTGGCAAACCGTCGAGCTGTTATATACGCCTCTTTACGATAAACGCTGTAATCCTAAGGGGCGGCAGTTCACAGGGGTCGCACGCCGTGACATTGCTCCCCTTTATTGGACGTACTCGCGCTCCCTTATCACGAATTAGCCTTCGTCGCATTCGGTTCACGGACAAAGTAGGCCGTTTCGCATGCTCTAATTTAAACTGAGCGCTCTCTCGTTTTAATGTCAGGACACTAATTAAGGTAATTAGAAACATGTTAGCGCAGGTTAAATAGTGACGCATTGCTTGCTTTCCTCGTTACGTCCGCATTGCTCCTTCAGGTCGCCCTAGATGCTATAGCATATTTGTGTATTGTCAACAAAATGTCTCTGAATACTAGTAAACAATACAACATCACATTCACGCACAATCACAACATAATAAAGAATCAATATCATTGTGATGGGGCAATGGTACAGAAAAGGAATGAGGGATTTAGTCGTCCCTTTCGACTCAAAATTAACCTTCATACCTCACATAGACAACATTATTAAGAAAGCGTCTAAAATGCTTAGCTTCATCATTAATATAAATTCAAAGATGGACTATTTTGCAAACCGGCCCCAGTAATTATCATGTATAATGCTCTAGCGCCGAGTCCACTTGAATATTGCTGTGTAGTTCGGTCACCTCAATACGCTTGGCATCAACTTAGAATGGAACTTATTCAAAAGAGATTCCTCAGACACCTTTCTTTGTCTTATTCAATTCAATTCAATTTTTATATATGGCAACTGAAGTCAGACGTGCAGTGGAGTTTTTGTGGCCTGCTTATAAATTTTGATGGACTGAATGTGAGCATTGCAGAGTGACCATAAAATACTGAAACACACACAAATAACAAACACATATATATACATATAGACACACATAAATGGTTAGAACATGTCCAAATACCACAACAAAGTTAAGACGAATAGAGGTTGTCATAATCTGATGGCGTTGCACCGAATAAAGGCAATCAACAGCCTGAAAAGTTCTGGAGAAAAATGGGTCAACAGAGAAGCAAAATTCATAGGAGTGGGTATATTAAGATCAATTAAGCAAGTGTATAAGTCAGGATCCAAATTATTTATGGGACAGTTGAAAAAAATATGGTCTAAGGAGCCCTCATCCAGGCCACACTCACACAGGGAGGAATCTCGTACGCGTATTTTTTGCAAGAACACTGGGGAGCAGCAAAAGCCCACCCGAAGTCTACAGACTACAGATATAACACTCTTGGGAACTTTTTTGTATCTATAGAACCAAGGCTTTGGAGTTATGTCTGGTTGAACCGCATAGTAAAACTTACCTTTGATCTTGCTGCTATTGGACCAATCGGCTTGCCATGATCTCTCAAGGTGAACTTGGGGTAGACTTAGGAGATCATATCCTTGGTGAGTGAGGTGCTTAATTTTTGGCATTTTTGGCTAGAGCATCTGCACACTCATTACCTCTAATACCACTGTGGCTTGGTATCCAGACCAACTGAACTGTCTTTCGCCTATTAAAGCATGTGAACAGAGAGTTTTTAATTTCCAATAAGAGGGAGCCATGTAATCTGTTGCGGAAAGGGTTTTGCTGGAGAGCCTTGAGCCAACTTAAAGAGTCCGTGAATATTACACTATGTGCAATATTATGAGCTTCTATAAACAGACATGCTTCTAGTACTGCAACACACTCTCCCGTGAACACTGAGGATTCCCTGGGACACCTAAACTTTAAGTCTATATTGAAGTTTTGATAATAAACTGCCGCTCCAGTATAGCTATCGTTTGACAGTTTTGAGGCATCAGTGTAAAATCTGTGATGCCCGCTCCAACGTTCTGAAATTAGTGCATTAAAAGCTGAATCTGCTGAAGGTGAGCTTTTGGTTATACCAGTGTCAAGGCATATATCTGGTGTGAAGCACAAAACTTCAAATTTATAATTAAAGAGGGGAAGTCTGTCAAATTGAACTACCGGATATTCTAGATTTTGGACCGACCTTAAGGTTTGAAGTATTAGAGGAATTTCTTTACAGTTCCAGTAGTTGGAGGTATTACATACATGGCTTAAAATGCTTAATTTTTGTAGTAGGATGTGTGACTTTTTGTTGATAGTGCGGTATATAAAGCGAGAAGCCAGATATTGTCGTCTTAGGGCCAAAGGTGGGTCTGCACATTCGACTTGCAAAGCATTGACCGGGGTAGACTTCATGCAGCCGGAGATGACCCGAAGGCAGTTAGCCTGGAACCTGTCCAGTCTCGCCAGTGCACCTTTGCTGCATGGGACTAGTAGGAATAAGCCATAATCCATGATGCTGCGAATGAGAGCATTGTACACCAGCTTCATTGTGTATGGATGTGCTCCCCACCAGACACCAGCAAGGGCTTTTAGGATTTGAAAGGTACGTTCACACTTTTTAACTAAATAGTTAAGGTGACAAAGGCCGGTTAGTTTTGAGTCCAAGCAGACACCAAGGAATCTAGTATTACTGACGACTGGGATGGCAAGATCCTGAATACGTACTTGGACATTAGGTATAACTCTTTTGCGTGAGAATATAACCACTGAGCTCTTAGATGGCGCCAAGCTTAGACCATGATCCTGTAGCCACTGGTTCAGGGAATTCAAGGAGATGGAGATTGATGTCGCGGCATCTTCGATGGAATCATTCGTGACATATAGGGCCAAGTCATCAGCATATTGCAAGATCTGGCAATTGATGTTTAAGGATGAGCTAATGTCAGCAGAATATATGTTGTAAAGCCCCTGCTGCGGCTAAGCACGGACCCTTGAGGAAGCCCTCTCCATACCCTTCGCTGACCAAACTCCTCCCCCTGAACCCTCAGGACCAGTAAGCGATGCATAAAGATTTGGCATATGCATTGAACCATCCTCGCCGGTATACTCAGCTGTAGCAATTTATGCCTGAGAATAGGGAGAATGACACTGTCATATGCTGAGGATATGTCCAGAAATGACGCCACGACAGATTGGTTCCGGGACAGGGCAATCCGGATATCAGTTACCAGTACCGCAACACTATCCATTGTACTGAGACCCTTCCTAAACCCAAACTGTGAGCTCGGTAGGAGGTCTCTAGACTCAACGATCCATTCCAGTCGGTTTTTTATAAGATGTTCCAAAATTTTAACCATAACAGATGACAGTGCAATTGGTCTGAAGCTATTAGGGTCATCTGCATGTTTGCCAGGCTTCAAAATGGGAATAATAATATGAGTCTTCCACTGATTTGGAATCCAGCCATGTTTGTAACAATAATTCATTATATTTAACAGGTAGCTCTTTGCAGCTTTACCAGAGTGGGTGAAGAAGGAATAGGGGAGTCCATCAATACCGGGTGTTGAGTCCTGGACATAGTTAAGTACCATGTCCAGCTCCTCGCTAGAGAATGGTATATCATATGGGTCATCTGATAGAACCACCTGTGATAGTTGGCTTTCCGATATGGAAGGAACATAGGGAGGAGCTATCTTGGCGAAAAACAGCTCAGCAGTCTCACAAGATATAGGAGAAGACGGAGCAGGAGTACAACCAGAACGAAAACTATTTATCTTCCTCCACACAACCGAAGACGGGGTGGAGAGAGACAGGGAAGAGCAGAATGTTTTCCATCCAGTGCGTTTCTTTCGTCGGAGCAGTCTCCTCGATTTTGCAATAATATGTTTGTAATTTAATAAATTTTCTATGGTCATGTCAGCATTGTATCTCTTCTCCGCCTCTTTCCTATCTCTGATACTTCTAGTGCATTCTTGGTCCCACCACGGAGGTGAAGGGATTTTACCCCTAGCACTATTTTTAATGGGGAAGGACAATTCTGCACACTCGTTAATAGTGCTAGTAAGACTATCCACCCAGCTCTGGGCATTGCAGTGACTAAAATAGTCTGAATTTTGTGTATTATTGTTTGGAAGGTATTGAATTTTATCTTCCAACAGAGCTGAATATTTTGGCCAATCTGGGTTGGTCAAGTTAAATTTTAATAGAGGGGGAGGGCTTCTTACCAAATAAGTTCTATCTGTTAGTGTAGTGCAAATTGGATAGTGATCACTGCCGTGTGCCAAAGCTGTGCAGTGCCATTGAGCAGATTTAGCAATATCAAGGGTGCAGAATGTCAGATCAACGCAGCTTTTACGTTGACCAGGCACAGGTTTTCGGGTAGGGCAACCATTGTTTAAAATGCACAAATTGAGATCGTCTAGGATTGCTACCAAGCCTACCCCAGCTGCATCACAAAGATCTGACCCCCACCTAAAGTGATGGGAGTTGAAATCTCCCATTACAAGGAAGGGGCTCTCAAAGTTCTCAAATAAGTTCCTGAGTAGTGGTAGGAGGTTTGGATGAGGGCGAGCAATATAAATAGAAACTATAGTAAGGTCTTCTACCTTTATGGCTACTATGCTAATATCCCGCACAGGTACAACCACTGGCAGGGACCTCAAGGGAATTTTGTTGTTTACAAGGAGGGCACACCCTCCATAGCCATCAGGTCTATCACATCTCAGAATATTATATTGAGGAATTCGGAAGTTTAGACTTGGTTTTAGCCAAGTCTCAGCTATGCTACAAGCTAGAGGTTTATGTTTGTTTAGGAGGAAAATGAGGTCGTGCTTCTTATGAGTCACGCTCCTCACGTTCCATTGTAGAAACAATTGGTTTGGGGCCATTTTTAATGTTAGCTAAAAGAGCTATGAGTTTTTCGGCAACGTTGGACGGTAGGTTAGAGCTATTGGGAGATATTAATGTAGTCAAAAGTTGTAGTAATATATCAACGATGGAAGAGGTGTTGTCAGGGAGGTGGGTAGGGGAGTTAACCATAGCGCAGCCATTCGGCTGTGAAGATTGAGGGGAGCCAATAATTTGTTGGTGGGAAACTTTATCGTACGAGGGGGAGGATGTAGAATGAGATTTTGGTTTAAGGAATACCGTTTTACGGTATGATGTTGAAGAAGCACCTTTAGCTGCCTCAGCGTAGCTTCGAGAGACCTGAGGAACCGTTTTGCTAGCTTCAGTGTACGATATTACTCTTTCGGCCATCGCCGTCTTAATGGCCCTCTGTCTACCATACTCCGGGCACACCTTACTGTTAGCAAAGTGGTTTCCCGAGCATAATATACAGAAAGCATCTTGTTCTGATATAGAGCACCCATTACCGGGGTCGACGTATAGCAGCAATATACCCTATTAGGGAAAGTTTGTCCATCAAAAGTTAGGATGCAAGTTTCGGTGGGCTTCCATTCTTGGATTCCATCTCTCACTACTTTGCGATTAATTCTTCTAACCTTGAGGACTCGGCCGCAGCCTGGGGGAACAGTTATATAAGATTTAGCTTCATCTTCTGTCATGTCAACGGGTACCCCACTAACTACTCCCATACGTGTGACGTTGAAAGAAAGAATAGAAGCAGTATAACTATTTTTAACTAGAGTGGGATTGGCTATGAAAGCATTGGCATCCTGGTGGGAAGCAAACTCCACTGATATGCGGTTCCTCCCAACCCTTTTAACGCCAGCCTTAGAGACGTTACAGATATTATTTTTAAGAAGGAATAGACCAAAAGTGACAGGGTGGAGAGTTGATCCAGAGGAGGGTTGAGGTTCAACACGGGAAACGTGGACTATATAAGGAGCCTTGTCGTTTGCGTCGAGCAATCTGACTTTTAGGCTGCTTTGGGGGTCGATTAGGGACGGGGGTGGTTTCTACCTCCCCTGGCCGTTTGCGAGATGTTAAGGCTGGGGTTTCTGCAATGCTACAGGCTACTGTAGCAAACTGAGTCAGTGTATCAGCATTAGGCATAGTCTCATTTATAAAGAAAGGAGAGGCAGAAAACGAAAGGTGGGAGGGCATTGCAGATCAGGAGTAGAAAAAGTGGGTGTGCAAGGGCGTTGGATATCAGGAGGGTCCGGCGGTTTTTCTTTATCCATTGTTATAATTCATAGGTTATAAACAATAGGGATTAATTAAAGTACGGCACAATACCTGATACCAGTTAGTTAGGACGACACACACAGTAAATATAGTATCCAGTCACAGTGGATTGTCACTATTGTCACAAAAAACACATAATCACCAAAATATTCTAGGCACACGTGTCGCTCAATCACACGCTGTGGCGAGAATCCTTCTTTGTCTTATAGGCTGCATAAACTGCTACCTTCTTAAAATCATAAATTGAGACAACAACATGACATGACATTCCTTTACAAAGTAGTTAGAAAATAATTTGACAGTCCTGTGCACTACCACGTCGTGTCACCAGACATGCTCTCGTTAACGCGGGTTTGTTTCATCAGCCGTCTGCCAGAATTAGTTTTAAACAATTTTCAACTATATCTCGTTTGTCCAAGGCATATAAAGCAATTTGTGGGGAGGTGGATTTATTCGCCCGTAAACGATTTTTTTTTTAAACGTTATGAGGTTGCTTAGGATCAAATGCTGGGATTAATTTATCTGATAACGTATATTAATATTAATAAACTCCAGTTTTTTTTGCAGTGAAAACTTCTTTAGCGGCGTTGTGCACTTTTTTTGTAATGGGTAAAAAAAGGTTAAACTCGCGTCAGTAAACACGTGACCTGGTCGTAAGACAACAAATATAGAAGCGCTAATTTCACACTGTAATTAACAACCTTGGTGGCGCGTTCGTCTAATGAGTGGTCGTTGACTTCTTAAAGACTAAGATCGATTCCGACCGAAGCCCAAGAAACACTTTTTGTCATCATATAACTTTTTGTAATATTTATTCTATTTTGTGCCATAAATCTATTGATATAAAATGGAAATTAAACAAAGTGCATCTATTAATGAAAAAAGTGACGAAGCAATAGCGAAAGAAAATGAGTGAGTACTTTATAAATATAGTGGCGATGATGGTTCTGGTAATAACGATGGTGAAAAAGTCGTTGAAATTATGGATGGAAGTTGATTTTTCTGAGAGATAAACTTTTTAATGTAAAATAATTGTAATAGTTCTGAAGTGTTAAATTTTTAATGTAATATAAATTGTCATGTTTGTGTACGATAGCGCAATAAATAAATATTGTATGTTACCACATAAATGATAGTACTTTTATACTGATAATTATAGCAATTCGTGCAAAATTATTCCTTAACCATTCCAAAATATCAAATATGCACAACGTTAATATTCAAGTTTTCAGTTCTGCCCGCACTCCCGGAGTGCAATCCGTGTTTTTTTTTTTCAGATTTCTCTTAGTTTATATTTAGTTCTGTTATTTTCATACTGGTGTTACTCTTTTCATGCTGTGACACCTTAAAATGTTGTGCATTAAATAAAATATTATAACTGCATGATTTAGATGTAAGTGATAAACAACAACTGGTTGTCCAAATAAATAATTGAATATATTTATGAACTTACAAAAGGTAGGTATCTTTTAAAAAAATCATGAAATAGCAGTTTTGTCGAGTATACGAGTTGCTACACAACTTCACCAACGACCCTTAGATGAAACGAACCAGTTAGAGTACATAAATGCAGTTTGCAAGTAAAAATTCGCTCTAGACTCTGTCTATAGTACTACTACTGGTCTGCCAAATTGAAACGACCCTTAACTAGTGCAGAATGACCGGCCGCGTTTCGATAGGTACCTGCGTGCAACGTTTTGCCTACCGGTCGTTTCACTTTTTTCTAGTTCAATTTATGTTGACCTGTATTGAAGTCCGAGAGTTGTCAGATTTTGCCAATATCGTTAAAATGGGTGCTTTTGATTGAAAATTGGAAAGTATCCTAAAAGCGAATGTTTGGACAGTCCAATTTTCAATATTGCCAATCAACTCGGGCGGCCTGTTCGGTGTTTGACAAGGGGACTCCATTGCGGCCTTCTATTTGAACTGTACAATTTTATAACACGGGGTTGTATCATCATTGCTTTAATTACGAGGTATCTCTCTAAAATTATCACTTTGTTTATGAAACGTTTATGCAACAGTTGTCTAATAGTGAATGACTGAAGCTTTGAAGAGATTGAACATTAAATCGAGGCATGAGTCGCTTTATCGAAATCTAAAACCGTTAACCGAGCCATTCTTAAAAAAAATCCAATACCTTAATTATAAGTATTATATATATATATTAATATTTAAATTTTTATATATTATAATTTTTTTTTATAAATAAATATTGCGGGACAAAGTACACAACGCCATCTAGACTCAAACTAAGCAGAGCTTGTCATATGGGTTCTAGAATGCGTATAAGCATACTTAAATACTTTTTTTTTGTAAATAACTACATATTATACATAGAACACCCAGACCTATGCAAATATACATTTCTACTGAGCAGGAATCGAACCCGCGAACCTCTGGCTTAGCATTCGAACGCACTACCGCTACGCCACAGAGGTCGTCATTTTATTTATGCATGTAGTCTCCCCTATGGAAGTTTGCTATTTTAACTGCATTGGTATACACCAATTCAGCCTCATTTTGCAGGCTTATAACAAATTTTAAAGTACTTATGGTGATGACAATTGATTTTACTGAAACAACTTAAGAGTGATTCCCATGACAATATAGACGATATCACGAGATCAAGAATGCGGTCGTCAGACTTTTTGATAAAGTTAAATTGCTTTAATTTATTCACAGTTATGAAATCAAGCATTAATTCACTTGTACCAGGCAGACCCGGGTTTTTATTAACGTGTGATGTCGGTTACCAAACTATATCACGTCGATTGAATTCGCCATAATACATAAGTATTTCACAGTGATTTGTTCAAACATAGAATTACAGATTTCTAGCTTAGACAAGTAAACAGCACAAACTATTTTGCGAACTGTATTAGTACGCGACCCAGGTATATAAATAACAGGGGTGTGTGTTGGGTAACCTCCTCGAGTGTCGCTCCGATTCCGATCCCGCTGCAGTCCGGGGGGAACGGAATCGGAGCGGCCGGTACACCCTGGGCGGCGGTCAATGGCTTCCCCTTCACCCCTTCATAGGGTTGGCATTGATCGTCGGCCAATACCCAACGTGGCGGGAACACATCGCTCTCCGTACTCCTCTGCTTTCAGAGGAGACAGGATGAGCGATGCTGTTAGTGGTGAGATGGCCCAGGGTCAGCCGGGGTGCGAGGGATATGCTCTATGGGTAACCTTACACCCCGGCGTCTGAAGACCCGAGACGGCGTGCGGTTTTAGTCGGTGCAAGCCCGACATAACCGCCCCCGCTGGCTGGCGGGGGGGGTATCCGAAGGGATTTCCGCACGAAAAAAAAAAAAAAAAAAAAAGATATATAAATAACAATCAAAATATCCTCACTGTTACTTTCCCATTTAACTACGCGGCTAGACTTGATTTTTTTTTTGACAACAAACAAGACTTCTCCCATCTTGTAGGTATATCAATCTGTGTATCTAGTAGCCTTTTCTTTATCTCTTTTGTATACAGTGTAATGGTCATCGAACAGCTCATTAGTAAATACAAACCATTCAGCCAAGATTCCGTGATAATTATAATTCATAGTTAGTACCGCAAATATTACGATAAAAAGTAGCAATTTTCGTACGTAAACCTCCACAATTCTGGTAGTAAAGCTGTGTAAACCTTATACCCCTTTATCGCTTTAATACTCTTCGTGCTATGAAGAACAATATTTAATTATTGTTCTATACATAATTAAGAAATCTTTCCTATAAGGTCGGCGGCAGTACCACGGTATAGCAACAACAATTGCATTTTAAATATATTTACATAGCAAAAGAAAGATAACCATTTGTTTACTTACAAAGGAGTTTCCATAAAAACGTTTTCAAGAATATGTGATGTTTTCCAACACGTATTTTTCCCACTTGACTATGGCCTTTAACCCTTCTCAGTCTAAAAGTAAGCGCGTGTCTAACACTAGGAACGTTTTATATAGAAGGTTGCTTTACAAGCATGGAAGTCACGTACACAAAATATTTATGGAACTCAAAATGAATATTATTAGTTTTTACGTCACATTGTTAGGTGTGATCATAAGATATTTTGTCTTTAGTGGTAGCTGTTGTATTGATAAGTAATAATTTATCTTAATTCCTATTTTTTTTGCTTAGGTACAAGGTGGAAGTAGCGGGCAAGAGTTTGCCTGTTCTTACCACTTTGGACAAGGGGCGATACGGCGTGATCGTTTTCGAATCACTATCCAAGTACGCGAATATGGACAAATGGAATCGAGAGCTTCTCGACAAATACTGCCGGGAGTATTCTGTAGGCGTTGTCGCGTTTGCAACGCCCGGAGAAGAAACTCTCGTTGGTGCCCAGCTGAAAGGATTCCCACTGTTCATGCACACTAATTTAAGGCTAAAAGTAAGTACGTTTTATGTAAATTTACTTACATTGTCATACTAACTTACTAGCCCGCCAGAGAATTTATGAAAAGATCGTCCGGTGGTCTAAATTGGACCACAATATCTATACGCCTATACATTTTCACCTCCCTACTCTAACGACTCACACCTGCGTTTCAAATATATATTCAAGAAATCTGCATTGTAATACGAAAACAAAAATATATGTGTTTTCGCGATAGGTGGAAGGAACTCTTTAGTGCATACTAAACGACGACGTCTTACCGCGTATTAATATATAGAAGAAAATTAAGATAAAATATCGTTGTAGGTGGATACAAAACGGATTTAGTTTTGTAGCTTTGTAGAATTAACATAATTTTCCCTATTAAATTAAATTTTCATTCATATGTGCATAATCTTTGGGGCATCTGTTAGTTAAAGTCGCGTGCCAGTTTTACACAATATATATGTTTTTCGAGACGATAAAGTTGAACAAATTTAAATAATGTCCAGTGTAAAGGAGTACTTATTATTTATAGGTAATCGAAGCAAGCTTCTCTGTGTTCTCTGTGCATTCGTCTCAATTATGTGCCTTTTGGCCTAATTCTAATTTCAATACGTACTTCTTAATCTAGACTATCACGTTTCGCCGAATACATCTTATAAGCCGCCTTACATCATAAGCTGTTAACTAGTCTTACTGATGCAATGAGTCTAAGAATTTCGTATAAATGGCGTATGTATGTTTCGCTGCACGGACCTGATTAAATGCTATTGATAAAAGTTCAATGTAATTTATACCTGGAAGACAGCATCTGAATCTATACTATTATAAAACCCGTCACATCTCGTTTCCAGAGGGTGCGAAAAGTGGGCTACTGACAGCCACTTTGCTACACTGAATGTTAGAGGAAGCATGAATGGTAAAATCTAGGAAGTATGTGAGATGATGTGTAAAAGACAGACTAGATGTTCTATGTGTAAATGAGACAAAGTGGAAAGTACACAGCGCCACCCATGAATAATGCACAACCTAGTGTTCAGGAGTGGCGGAATCCAGCAGAGGCAACAAGGGCGTTGGTGTACTACTTTCCGCCAGGATGAATGAATGTATGACCGATTTTAAGTGTGTGAACACTAGGTGAAGTTGAAGGTTAGCCTTACCCGTACCTTCGTTGTAAGGGCATATGCTCCACAAGATGCGGCGAAGAACCGGTGCTCGAGAGCCCAGTGTGAGTGGTAGGCCTTTTGGGTTAGTGTGAAAGATGAACTGAGTAAATGTCATCAAAAATGAGAGAATTGTAATGCTTGGTGATTTTAATAGTGGAGTGGAGGAGTGAAACGTTATGATATGAGAGTGTGGTGGGAAAGTTTGGCGATGAAAGAGTGAATGAAAACGCTGAAACGCTGCTAGAAATATGTTTGGAAGTTATTCTCGTGGTCACAAACATTATGTTACCACAAAAAGATTCATTTGTATACTAGAGACGAAAAAAATCGGAAAAGTATGATTGACTTTGTAATTGTGGATGTAAGAGAAAGAACGTGCTAGACACCCGGGCTTACCGCGGTGTTGGAATTGACACAGACCACTTCCTGATGGTCAGCCGAATAAGAGGCCCATTCCCTTTAAGCGGTGTTGGACTCGCGTGTATGAGCCCATTAGTGTACTAGAGCGCACAAAAGTTGAGAATTTACAAGAGAAAGGCATAAAAGAGGAGTAAACGAAACCCAAAATAGTCTATAGAAACATTGCTACTGTTGTATAATATGCTTCACCAGCTTCCATCTAGTCTGTTTGCTACGTAGAAGGTTAGTACAATAGAAATTATTTACAAAACAACAACTAGACTTAAATAAGGATTTTACCATTTTATTACTTCATAATATAATAAATAAATAAGGTTCGAGTCACAGATTAGATAAGTACCTATTTAACGCCTGGCACAGTTATACCTAATATTATTTTGTCCCTAGGACGCAACATTAAACTCAGCCTCACCTGTACTGAGACTGGCCCGAGCGGGTGAGACAGCATGGGGTTCGCTACCTGGAGACCACTGGGCAGTGTTCAGAGCAAACAGCTCCACTTACGAGCCAGTCGCGTGGGCGCTTAGACACAACGAATATGGATCAGAAGGTAAGATATGTATTAATTAAGTTTTAATTAAAAGCTTAATCTGGTTCAAATTTTGACATTTATTACAAGTTTTGAATATCACGAATTATTTGATTTTAGGTAATCAGTATACGACAAAAGTGACTTAACTCTTAAAGTTTTCATAATATAATAAACAAAACATAATATGGTCTGTCTTACTGTCGGACTTAGTCCTCTGGGGATTATAAAAATACAAGCCGCTAGCGCAACCGGCCAAGTGCGAGTTGGACTCGCTCATAAAGGGTTCCGTAGCAGCAAGTAATATAATATAAAAGTTCTTGTAGTTCAACAAAACTTAGTGCAGTGTAACAAAAAAAACTACTTAATAGATCTCGTTCAAACCAATTTTCGGTGGAAGTTAACATGGTAATGTACATCATATACTTTTTTAATTTTTCTTAGAAGTTACAGGAGGGGGGCGGGGGACACATTTTACCACTTTGGAAATGTCTCTCGTGCATTTTTTTTCTATTTTTGTGTGAAAATCTTAATGCGGTTCACAGAATACATCTACTTACCAAGTTTCAACATCATAGTTCTTATAGTTTCGGCAAAAAGTGGCTGTGACATACGGACGAACAGACAGACAGACATGGGGTTTTTTGTTTGCCATTTGGCTACGGAACCCTAAAAACGTTTGTGAAGGTTGAAGTGTTAATCTCCTTTTTTCGTTGACTGTACTGACCACGAAACTCATTTACATCGCAATCGGGCCCGAAGAGTGTATCTACGTGACACTTTGTTTGACATAAACTTTTTTTTTGCGTGTGTAAACCCCACTGGCTCCAACCCCATCGATGCCAACGATGAGATGAGTGTGTCGGAATCAAACCGACTAAAATCACACACACGGTGTTCTCCCCAAATGTGGATTACCGGGCACCACGAGTGCGCCCTCGAAAGGATATCCTCAAGGTTACCGACGGACTTTGGCCGCCACCGCGGCCTTGCCTTCGGGGTCGGGTTTGATATCCCGCTTCGATGAAATCCCGGCGTTGACTTACCCACGCTGGGCACTCCACTAATGTGTGGAGCGCCATGTTTTCGGTAGGATCGTAGCAGTGCTGACACCTCGGCGTTGTCAAGGTGAATCCTGGTGGATGCGCCACAGATACTCACCGAAGCACCCGTGTCCGGTAACAATCTGTGACATCCGGTAGACTCGGTCACTGTGGTGCCTCTCCAATCTCACTTTCATGACCGGCCTCACCTCGCGATGGTGACTTCTTCCCACCTGGGGTGCTCAAGTCATTCCTGGCGGAACTGGGACCGCTGGCCTCGATTTCTCGAGGTTCCTGCCCGTGGCCCTGCTCCAACGCCTCCTTGCGACATTGATACAACGACGCTGGGGTCCTCGCTTCCAAGTTCCATAGAAGGGTCATGCCGCCTCGATGGAGATCGTGGGGTATCCCTCACGGCCAGCCTTTTCAACGAGCTGTGCAGAACAGCAAAAGAAATCCGAAGTAACTTCGTGGTATCTAAAGGCTACGTCTACAGTTCGTGTTTCAAAGTTTCAAATGTTCGTTTCATGGTAGCCCCTGCTTTAACTTTCAGACTAACTGTACAAGATTTTAATGTTATGAAGGATCATCAAATTAGGTGATGAAAATAGTCTAGGGAAATGACTAAGTAGAATTATGTTATTAGCAGAGAAATCCATGAAATTTTTTAAGCAATTTGTATGCTTACTTTTCCTATAGATTTAGATCGGAAAAAGAGAACATCAAGGAAGGGACTTGAATCCGCAACCAGTCCCTTACAGGAGGAACGCTCTGACCAGCTGAGCCACCTAGACACGTCCCAGATATTCGAAATTCTACGATATATTATATACGTCTTAAGGCGACGCTGGAGCCATCTACCGTGATTCTTGCGAACTACAGAAACAATGAACGACAGTCATTTTTAAACATTGTTTTTTGATGACTCCGCCTAATTAATTCAATTAATTTTTTTAGGGACTGCTCGCGGGTTCAACTCCCGTCCTAGATGTTCTCTTTTTCCGATCTAAATCCGTTGTCTAATGTTAGATAAATATTATCTCATTCACATAAAATCCTTGTCAATATTTTTCTGCTTTAATAAACTATAATCTATCTGCCATAGCGAAGAAAGCGAGTAACAGAACATAATATATTTAAACTATATCCGGCTCATATAACAGTCGTTTCGAATAACATCAATTAATAATAATCACGCACGTCATCATATCTTAACTAATGAAGAGAATTCCTTAATGCTTTCATTAATTTGGCCTACCTACACTTGATACGCCTTAAAAGGTTTTCCTTCGAAATTATTATTGACGATCATTGTATATACATTTACAAATTTGCAATGGGTAGATAGTACTGATGTTTCAGTTCAATTGTTTGTTCCATTAAATGTTCAAGAAAATGTTAATCAATTGTTAGTCTTTATTGTCGTGTGGATGTAGGTATGTAAAATAAAAAACCTTTCATATACCTTTTTTTTTTTTTTTTTTTTTTTTCGTGCGGAAATCCCTTCGGATACCCCCCCGCGTGTTATACCAAATGTGATAAAGCCAGTGTCTGTGTAAGATCATTATTATGCATTATAAATAATACATATGCGTCAATTGCGATAACATACATTCATATTCGTTAATATTACATCGCGAACGGAAGAAAACGCAAGCTCACAATAATTATTACTGCGCTGTTCTTCACATTTTTTCTTTAGTCAGGTTTACTCTAGGTTTAAAAGGTACCTTTTTTTATTTTATTTTTTTTTCTCGTGCGGAAATCCCTTCGGGTACCGCCCCGCGCGGCGGTTATGTCGGGCTTGAACCGACTAAAACCGCACGCCGTCTCGGGTCTTAAGACGCCGGGGTGTAAGGTTACCCATAGAGCATATCCCTCGCACCCCGACTGACCCTGGGCCATCTCCGGTTTCGAGATGGCCCCCTTACTTGCTCTCCACTGTGCCATCTGCTAATCAGAGGGACACGTGGAAAGCTGCCGAACAGCCCTCAACAGGGCCGTCCTCGCCTCGGTCGGAGTTGGCCGTAGGCGGCAGCGTCTCTCCCGCCCTAGGAGAGAGGCGCTGCCGTCTCCGTTGCCCAGGGTGCACCGCGTGGAGGTCCCCAACCAAGCACCCCCAGGTTTAAAAGGTACCTGGCAGTTTACCCGTCACTATCTTTTTAAGCGTATGTATCCACTAAATTGAGTATCAAAGTACTGAATCAACACAATAGATCTCTTAATCACTCCGTCTAAACAACGCTGGTGTTTTATGACCTAAACTAATCTTGAAGTTGAATAAATCCTGCTTAAACAACATTTCTCTGACATACCAAAATTAACTTTGTGAACATTAGAATAAAGTTCCATAAAGTATAGCGTACGTTTAGAATAGAGATCCATTATGAAATTGAATTTTGTACTTTAAAGAAATCCGCGACGTGAAGTGAAAGGCAACAATGAATTAATTTAAATAATCTGTTTAATATTAACCAAAGCCTAAAAGCTGGCACCCAGCTGTCAAAACAGATTTATATATAACCAGCTCTGGACCTACAGCATTTTCAAAACTATATATCTATGTGTTTATAAAAACTTGAAGTTACACAGAAAACCATAATTGTTTGCCACTTCGCAGTTGAATAACCATTCAATGAGTATAACACCTATCTTTTGTGAGAGACAGCCGCGTCAGCAGTAGCCAATATAGTTGATCATTTACAAAAGCCCCATCTATATGCTTCCAAATTGAGGAAAGCAATCGGTACTGTCTCATTAACACCTAACTAGTCCTCTGTTTCGTAATTATTAGTAGATGTTCCATTAGCATTTTTACTACAAAAAGTACAGTCAACGAAAAAAGTTGATTATTACTAGAATATTTACAAACCATTTTTACGTAGGAGTACATGTGCCAATAATTAATGTATAAGTAGTTTTGTATTTCCCGGCGCAAAAAGATAATAATATATTTCATGTTTTGTATTATTTAATGGAAGGTTTAGGAGCTAAGGTGAGCAATAAATTAGAACTTGCTAAGCTACTTTTGTCGTTAACTGTACACGGAAATTTCAATGTACTGCGACAGACACGAGAACTGGTTGTCACAGATTTGTTTGTCAAAACAGATTTCCTTTTCTTTTGGGTTTTTTAAGCTCCGCAGATACCATCAAAGTCTGCTTTGACAAAGTGGATTTGACGGCTATGGGACATTGTTTTAATCTTGATAACACCACTGGTCAAAAATCAACTTAATGGCGGTGTTCAATCAAAGTGAAGTTGGAGCGCGTTCCACTTTTGATTGTAACAACTCCAATCAAAACGCTTTTCGGTAACGACATCCAATAAAATTAACATCTTTCGATTTTGACAGCTTGGAAAATGAAGGAAATTATCAAAGTGAACTATGCTGGTGTCAACCGGTATTAAAGCGAAATTTTATCAAAGTTACACTGTTAAATTTACGCTGAGGTTAAAGTGTGAACTTTGAGTGTCAACGCAACTTTACCACCAATAAGGTGTAAGATAATCATACACTTAGGGCCTTGTTTTTGTCCTTGTCTACATCTGTGGAATTTAGAATATTTAGCTAGAATAGAAGATTATTCTGATACTCGATATTATGTTAAATTAGAGGTAGTCTTAACTTCAGATTACGGCAGAGTTCACAAAGTTAAGATGTTTTTAATCCTATTGAATGACGTTATCTATTTTCCAGTAACTGGACAGAGTTCCAGACGATTGCCGTTCCATTAAAGTTTACCTAGCTAATACCTGTTCCCTAGAAGAAAAACTGTATAACGCTCCGTTCGACGAGGAAAAATCTTGCCAGTGATTAGAGTCTATATATTGGACATTAAAAACTCTTTGCATTGTGAATGAATAAAATATGTACGTTTAAATGCATAATGTGCGGAAAAGGATCTGAAGAATGGAACTTAATATAGCTTCGCTTTTAGTCTCAAAGTCAAATGTTTTCTCACTGATGAATTGCTCCTTAGTGCTTTCTTTAAGCTACGTGTTGCAAACTAGGAACTACGACCTAGTGACTCTTTGTACCTTACTTTTTAACAGATTTACAGAGACAAAGAAACAAGGAAGATAGTATAACTATATTTTTTGTTTGTCTAATTCTATTCAAGTAAGGCATTCTAAATTAGTAGATGGATTATAGATTGTTTTTGTTCCTTAGAAGATTATTAAACAGAATATGCGTATGATTCAAATAACGCACTTTTTTATGATATCTTTTCTAAATACTCAAGTATTTTCGCTAATGTAAAAGGTGCTGTAACATTTGTCTTGTTTAAAACTCCTTTACTAAACAAAGTGATCGTAACACAATGGCACACTATCTATAGAAGGATGTTTAACGTATATAATGTGAATTGAATGAAATAAAATACAACTAAGACAATGTTGCAATGTTGAATAGGTAAAATACGGACCTGCACTTAGTAGAGCACTGAATACTTACATTGTTTACAGAAGAGCGTATGCCGCTAGCCACGGTGATACAAGACCACGGGCGCTTGGATGGCGTCCAACGCGTGCTGTTCGGCTCAGGTCTACAGTTCTGGTTGCATAGGATATTATTCCTCGACGCACTTAGCTACCTCAGCCACGGCCAGCTTAGCTTGAGCCTCGACAGGTGGATACTCGTCGATATCGATGATATCTTTGTTGGAGAAAGAGGTATGTTCGTTTATTTCCTTTGCCTTTAAAAAGCGTATGTGCTTTTCCAGATTTTATTCCATCTTATTCATTTGAGCGCTATCCAAAGGTTGCAGGCATACAAAGGGGGCAGTTTAAAGCCAGGGGTTCGCTGTCCTGCTCATTGGTTATTGGATTTTATGGGTGCGACTGCAGTCTGACCTCCCAACCCCAAGAGGACAGCCTGCGCCAGAGCCTCGTTCGTCAATCAGCAAGCTGGTGGAGTTGAATTGGCCCCGAAGGTATTGATCGGATCCCATACACCCCCAGATACAATCTATCTCTGTGCCCAATTTCATTGGTATCTGTTCAACCGTTGTTACGTGTTTGAGTAACCACGTAACAACGCATTTTTAATTTCAGTAAGATAAGTAATAAGATACAACAATCTTTAATGTTTAGTCACATCGCGGGCTAAAGTTAGCCATTAGCTATACAGCTACCTACTAATTGAATATTGTATTCAGTAGGTACATTAACATAACAAGTACTCAACCTATTCACTAAAATTGTTAGAACCCGTTTTTACACAGAATTTTCACATTAACGTATATGGTAATAGCCCAATTTACTTATTTTCCATTTAATCCAATCATGCTTCCATTTGTGCTATACTTTATTGAATACATATCGACGATTTACCCATATTCGTTTCTCGGTATTAACGTAGAATATCGTTGGCAATGGTTACTACTAATATATAGGTTGTGTTTTAAACACACGAATGAAATGGAAACTGGCCGGTGAACTATAACGTTTAATCTTTGAAAATCGATTGTAATTAGTTGAGTAATTGAAAATTGTTAAGTTGTGCCATTGGGGATGATTTAAAAAAGATCTCATGGCACAACTAGTTGTGCATACATACATAGTTGGTCCATGAACAAAACGCAGAAAGGAGGAGTAGAAGAGCGGACCCCGGGTTCCAAAGTCAATGCTTTGGATGCAACCGGGATTAGTGCTCGGAAGATGATTAACCGACATTTACGTATGTTTTCTTATTGAAGTGAAAACTTCTTTAGCGGCGTTGTGCACTTTTTTGTAATGGGTAAAAAAGGTTAAACTCGCGTCAGGACACGTGACCTGATCGAAAATTCGTAAGACGTTTGCAGACAAATATAAGAGCGCTAATTTCACATTGTACTTAACAACCTTGGTGGCGCGTTCGTCTAATGAGTGATCGTTGACTTCGTCAAGACTGAGATCGATTCCGACCGAGGCTCAAGAAACACTTTTTGTCATCATATAACTTTTTGTAATATTTATTCTATTTTGTGCCATAAATCTATTGATATAAAATGGAAATTAAACAAAGTGCATCTATTACAACATAAATGATAGTACTTTTATACTGATAATTAAAGCAATTCGTTCAAAATTATTCCCTAACCATTCCAAAATATCAAAAATGCACAACGTTAATATTTAAGTTTTCACTTCTGCCGGCACTCCCGAATTGCAACCCGTTGTTTTTTTTTTGATACCCATATGTATAAGTTCAGAGACTTTTCCAGACATTCATAAAGGAATACAAAAACTAGGTATTACACTTTTTCGGTGGGGCGACTGGCGCCCCTCCCCAAACCGGGGCAAGACGGGGGACACCGTAGTTCCCAAACCCGAGGGGGCTATCTCGAAATCGGAGATGGCCCAGGGTCAGTCGGGGTGCGAGGGATATGCTCTATGGGCAACCTTACACCCCGGCGTTTTGAGACCCGAGACGGCGTGCGGTTCTAGTCGGTTCTATCCCGACATAACCGCCCCCGCTGGCCGGCGGGGGGTATCCGAAGAGATTTCCGCACGAAAAAAAAAGGTATTACAATTTTTACTTTGAACTTAAGGATTTACCTAATCATAATTAATACCATTTCAAAAAATTATATATTAATGTTTATATTGTAAGATAATCAGACACGTAGAGGAGATGAACGAAAGAAGATTGACGAAACAGATTTATGAGGCGGTCGTGAATAGGTAACCCGGTAAACCCGAACTAGCACCTATGCCATTCAGAGGTTAAAGAAACTGTTTCAAGGAAAGGCCAGGTTAAGAGCACCCGGATATATGACAACAATAATGAAAGCAGAACAGGCGAAAGGTGTATGTCAAGATCGTAGCTTGTAAAAATATTTTGTCTCATTCTATACCCCAATGTAAAAGAGGCATAACTGTATGTATATTAAACAAAATAATAATATGCCCTAGCTATCCTTTTCTTGATAGCTAACGTTTAGGCAACAATCTGTATCGAATGCCGCTCAATTAATCTAACATTGTATGCCTTTGTCCTATCCATTAGTATGCGAGGAAGATCTGAATAATATTGGCACCTAGCTGCATGGAATTGTAATACCGCAGACACGTCATTTGTTAGTATGGAAACTGATATTCGAATGCGCCGATACTGAGCGCATTGCTAATCGAATAGTCTCTGTAGTAAGCAGATGTAAATATACACAATTCGTTCTAAATAAGTTCGTTGAACGTGTTGACCTTGAAGTTTCCAAGTATTTGTACCAGAGCTAAAGCTACACGTATTTTGGCGCTAATAAGGACTGTCTTCAACAGAATAACATGGGCATTACAGGATGTAACCACAGAGCACTATAGAGATGAAATAAATCCACACTGCGTGAGCCGGTTATGAGGTCAAAAGGATACCTAGTCGGTAATTTGTAGGTAGCTCGCAGTACTTGGATGGAAATGATTTTTAGGAAATGGTTTTGTGTAGTAAATATCTGCAAGAACAGAAGTAAAAAAAAGTTAATCTAAAGACCATTGCATTAGTTACCACAAATTAGTATTAAACTATTACGTATTTCTAGTGAAAATCACAAATTATCTATAAGTGTTTCCATTTTCCATTACCAAGCTACAAATTAAAATTGAATGCTCGGCATGTTTTCATAGCCAATGAATCGGATTCTTGAATAGTATATGTAGTGTTAATAGAATTGAAATTGACCGTATGACGTATGACATTGTGACTCGAACAAAATATCTATGGCTGTAACAAACTATAAAGCAGCCAGGCCCCATGTTCATCAAAATATCAAAAGAAGCTAAAATAGTAATATTTACAAGCAGCTGGCTTATTATTACCTAAATACTTCAAAATCATAATTAAATTTGAAAATTACAGTGGGTGTTACGAAAACGCTCCCGAAAACAATGACAGGCGATGGTACTGAAAATAAAATAAACATTGAGAAATATTTTTCGGTCGGTTTAATTGTTTTTATAAAAATCTTTTTTATTTTAATTCTTTATTATGATTATTCACGCTCCAACGTGTTAATACAGCTAAATGAAACGATAATTTCAGTAAAAAATGTATCACGATACCTAAAAAAATTAACGCCGTAATGAATATCAGTATGATGTCGCCAGCTGCTGAAACCGCGCCGCGCCGGGTCAACGACCGGTAACAATAAACACTTAAAAATAATAAATTCTCGTGGTTCGGCTAATCAGTCGAACAGTGTGTATTTAAAAATCCTCGTCGTGCGATTGATCGAACAACGTAATCGAACTATATTCCCATAGCCGGTTAATTTTGCTGTACTAACACGATGAAGCGTGAATAATGTTCATAAAAAAAATCTAAAAACTTGTTAAAAAAAATTAACCCGTTATAATAAAAAAGTAGCTCATTTTTTATCTTTAGTCCTATCGCCTGTCTTTGCTTTTGAGAGCGTTTCCCTAACACCTGGGATAAAGTTTTGAGCATTACGCACATTTTTCTTACACAGGTACTCGCCTCCATGAAGAGGACGTAGCGGCAATGCTAGCATCGCAGGCGGCGCTGCAGCGATTAGTGCCGGGGTTCCGATTCAACCTGGGATACAGCGCCAAGTACTACCACCACGGCACCGTACTAGAAAACCGGGGGGATGACTCCTTGTTGCATAATAGGGAACATTTCAATTGGTAAGTTAAATGTTATTTCCTGCGATTTTGCCAGCGCTGACTTTAGATCCCTTTCTCGCAACCTATGGGATCCGATTCCGGGGGTAAAAAACCTATGTGTTATTCCAGACTATAATCTATCCGTGTACCAAATTTCAGTCAGATCCGTTCAGCCGTTCGAGTGTGATAGAGTAACAAACTTTCACATTTATAGTATTATTAGGATAGTAGGATCAGTAGGTAGTAGGATTTTTTCCCTTAGATTGATTTTAGCTTACAGTATATGGCATTTCGTACGGTTTATGAGTGTTGTAGACCTAAACTAACTTCTTAAATTTAGTGATTGGGATGGTTTTAGTTTAGAGGATTTGATTAGCATAGAATAAGCGTGGTGTGGTATCTCTATTATTAACTGGGGAAAATAACTAAATAACTGAATTGAGACTGTTAGTATAGAAATACCATTATACAGTTTCGTAGTACAGGTTGATGTTATGTTACTAATAGTGTCCGACCGAAACTGGTTTTACGAGCGAAACCGATACCGAAACCGAATTTCGGCAACGGTCTCAGTTTCGGCCGAAACCGAAACCGAAACTTCCTTATAAGAAAAATATTTAATATAAAAACAATACGAAAGTTTTCCAAATGCTGTTTTTTAAGGACATTGTCCTTTCAGCATCGATCAATGATTGAATACAACAACAAAAGAAAGATTGTCTATTAGTCTGTCCATAATATAGCGAGAGATGCATGATGGCAAATACAATTTTTTAAATTTTTTCAAATGGCAACAAACAAGCTGTGAGATTCATTTTTAATATAGTGTAAAAAAGATAATTATGTTTGCCTACTTGCTTAGTTTTATCTATGTGAGCACATTACGTGGTGTGCGATGTGTACCTTTGTTCAGAGATTACCTTACTTCTCTTTTTTTACAATTTATTGTACAACAATACAGAAAAAACATATAAGAACCGAAACGCATATAAAGTAATTCCATTCTGATTCTGTTACCATCTGCAGATTTTTTTTAAATTTGCCGCCCTCAGTACTTAATGCATTTTAAATTTAGATATTATTATTCGTTGACTTTTATGAATTTGATTTATTGCACTCCATTTTATGTAGCTAATAAATAAGCCAAATAAGGTTTTAAATCAAAAAAATCCGTTCCCGAAGGGGGAACGCACGGGTAGATTTCGTGAAGCAATTAATATTATTTTATATAGAGAACTACGGACTTTAAACAGTTAAATTTTTTTTCTCGAAAACGGTAACTTTTAGCGAAAAACTTTTCAGACATTTATTTTAGACTTAAATATGGCCTATCGATTAAAAATATTTCCGACTGCAAGAATGTTCACCGGTTAGAAGTTATGATTTTTTTCCCGAAAAATTTTGGTTTTTCCCCCCTCCACTTTTAGTTAAAGTTTTAATCTTATAGGTTTATAATTAAACGTTGTTGGTATTCATGTATACTATGGGATAAAATTAGAACATTTCGAATATCTTTCATGGAACGTGAAATTTAGAGGAAAAACTGATTTCACAAAAAGTGAGGCCCTACCGTCCCCTTAGGCCGGATTCCACCAATTCACGAACTTAAACTAAGTTTAAACCCAAGCAATTTTTGACCGCAGTTTGAAAGCGATCGGGGCAAAAATGCGACCGTGAGAGTGCCGCAAATTTTGGGAAGTGGAACCATACATACATATATATAAACTTTTTGACCAGTGGTCATTTCGGACTCAGGGGGTCATAACTAGACCTCCTATGAAGAAATTTTTTTAAAGTTCGACAGTAGTCAAGAAACCAATAGGTAGATCGATTTCATCGAAATCTACCTAAAATAGAAATGATATAACAATTTTATTATACGTATATTTAGGTAGGTACCTATGTAAATACCTACCCATTTAATTATAATACTATAAGTGTGTGCATTTTCCAAAAAACTAACAATTAGGTATGTAGGTATCTAACTGTACTTGCCACTTGGATAGCTTGGTAATAATGACTAAAATGATTTTTGAATCTCATAATCCTAATCCTTATATCACGACTAATGCACTATTGTAAGTACCAAGAACCTAACCAAACTAATGTAATGTTTGTTTAGGTATAGCATTAGCGATTGAGTTAAAATAACGAATAAAAATATTTAGATGTTAGGTTAACCTTGATTCTACTATAATCTATGTATTAGTGATAAAACTTTAAACTTACCGAATTCAAAATAAATCACACAAAAACTCACAACAAAGAAGCACGAACCTGCAACATGATTATGCACCTAGACGCGGCGAAATGTCTACTAATCTACTTCGCTTGGATGGAATTTAACGCGAACACAGCGCGAGAACTCCCAAATGCAGTTTCGGTTTCGGTCGTCGTTTCGTCAGGTTTGGCGCCGAAACCGAAACTAAACCGAAACTCGTTTTTTTCGAAAAAAACCGAAACCGAACTTTCGGTCGGACACTAGTTACTAATGTTGTTATTAGGTATATAAAAAGTGCTTAAATCTTCATATTTTTTTCATATAAATACTACAAAATATGACTCAGTTTTACGCTGATGGCCGTAATTCTACTTTGTGGCCACGAAGCGTCGACATTTTAGATACCTACATATAGGTATATGAATCCTGTTCGACAGCCCAAGTGACAAGAAAGTGTAAATATAAACACAAGCCTAACTTGTACTACGGCACCAACGTCACAGCTTACATTTATTGATGAAAACCATTCACAATATTTCATTTTAGTTTAGTGCTGGAAAATCTGGGACCGATAAATCGCGCTGTGGTCGAATGATTATTATAAAGTAATGATTCATATTTGTAAGTTTGGGGGGTGTAGTCGCTAGCAAATGTCCGTCACCACTTCACCCGGGGTATACCACGATGAGGTTTTCTGGCGCAATACACCAAACCATTAAGCCATCTGCGTTTATAATATTCAGCGTAGTCTACACGCTGATATGATTTCATTTCCAATACCATTGTTTTTGATTTAAAAAAACCAACGGGTTGCACTTCGGGAGTGCCGGCAGAAGTGAAAACTTGAATATTAACGTTATGCATTTTTGATATTTTGGAATGGTTAGGGAATAATTTTGCACGAATTGCTTTAATTATCAGTATTCATTTATTGCGCTATCGTACACAAACATGACAATTTATATTACATAAAAAAAAAAACTTCAGAACTATTACAATTAATTAACATTAAAAAGTTGTCTCAAAAAAATAAACTTCCATCCATAATTTCAAGTACTTTTTCACCGCCATTATTACCAGAATTATCATCGCCAATATATTTATAAAGTACTCACTCATTTTCTTTCGCTGTTTCTTCGTCACTTTTTTCAATAATAGATGCACTTTGTTTAATTTCCATTTTATATCAATAGATTTATGGCACAAAATAGAATAAAAAAATAATAGTGTTGACGGAGTCAACTACTACTTATTAGACGAACGCGCCACCAAGGTTGTTAAGTACAGTGTGAAATCAGCGCTTCTATATTTGTTGTCTTACGATCAGGTCACGTGTTTACTGACACGAGTTTAGCCTTTTTTAACCATTACAAAAAAAAGTGCACAACGCAGCTAAAGAAGTTTTCACTTCAAAAATAATAATTTCAAAGCCTTTAATTACTTATTTAAATTAAGTAAAAGTAATTGGTGTTATAAAGCTGAATTCGTATAAGAACGAACAATACCCACTTGAATATAGGCTGAATTCGCAAAATAACTAAAGGGCCACTCCGTACTCTGAGGCACTTTCTGCCATCACTAAAATTGGACACGGTAAAAATAAAAATCGATTGGCCAATATTCATTTCAACAATGCCCAATTAGTGGAAATAAGAACGTAAAACATCGTTGTCAGACAATGAATTCTATGTATGCTGTTTAGAACTGAAATTGTGTCAGGGTTCCGGGGTGAGGCGGGAGCGGGGGAGGGGTACAGTAACTTAATGTATTTTGACACCTATCTCCTCATCTGTATGACAGCTACAAAAAGTTACGCGTGGTTGATGGTCGTCTTATGGCCTGTCGCGATGCCATGTTTTTTGTTCCGTACAGCCAGTCCAGTACCACCATACAAGTAATTACCTATTGGCTGAAAATACGTATAGGTGGTTATTTTGTAGAAAATTTACAGTTGGTTTTTAGATTCCATACCGAAAAATTATCTAATGAAAGAAAATATGCTTGTTTTGTAATTACCTTTCCTGTAGTAGATGGCACTTCCACAAAAAATATTTTCCTTAGGTTTCTACTGTTCTTTATGTTTGCCTAATCTAGGCCTTGGACTTAGCTTCGGCATCAGTCAACAATACATTTATGTAGATATAGATGAAAATAAAATTACGTCTTGTGTATTGTGGTGAGAAAATAAATCATTAAGTATTACCATTCTTATTCTATGTTTTATACTCTGCACAGTTTCGTAAATATTCGGCCTGTGTAAACGTTGACTTTATTATTTACGATTTAAAATCTATATACTATTCTCAGACACTCTTCTTTCATTTCACGAGAGGTAAATGCAAAAAAAGGTTAATCCAATCCAATTTTTTTTTGTCTTTATTAATGTAGATAGTAGTCTCATCGTTCCTTATTAAGACTATTAATTACACTTACGCTAGAGAAGTAAGTTCGGAGTTGTAGGTGTGAAATGGTGCCAATTTGACACAATCCGTCAGTAAATATTGGACATCATCTAGTGTACCACAAATCTGACAGCCAGGTGAGTGCACTTTTTTCATAAGATGTCCAAACTTTTTAGTGGCACTCCGAAAATAGAAAAGTAATTTATAAACATCGTCACGCTAGTGTATCTTTCCAATACCACAAATCTTTCACTAGCCCTTCATATTTTATAATATTCTATTCTAAATATCCTACACGCCTACATAGTTTTAAATAGGTATACCTAGTCGAAGTAGCAGTTTAAGATGCAAACTTTGTAAACCCGCAACTCTTCATAAAGTTAATATGCATATGAGAAGCAAGTTTCAGTAAATTAAATACAGACATATCCATACTTGTGTCCGCTGTACCAACTTTACTTATTACGGAACTAAATACTGTGGAACTTCCTACGTACTTAATTCTTATAAAAGAAGTACCCAACTCTATACCAGTTTCTATCGCAATTACGCGAATGTACCTTTTCCTGAGTTTAGTTACATGTTTTCTGATCCGTTAGGGCAAATAGGTTGTTATAACAAAAAGTTCGTGCAAATAAGATGTTTGTTATATTAGGAAAAAGGTTTTTTTTTCATATTGTAAGAAACTTGAAGAATCTGCCATATTAAAATTATAATATTCATTCTTCACACCAGCATGACTCTTCGTTTTAGGGAATTTGATGGAATAATATTTTTGCTTATTTAAAAAAAATACTATACCTACATACCATTTTTAAAGTGAAGAATTACAGATCAGTTAAATCCAACACAAAAATTACTCGTCTAGAGCTGCAACTAAGCTATGGATGATAAGCACCTAATTAAAATATGTAAATGCAAGTGCTTAACTAATGACGAATTATTGTCAACAGGTTTTGCCACATGTGGAATCATCAACAACCTCATCTGTACAACAACGTTTCCCACTTAGAAGCCGAGATGATGCTCAACAAGCAATTTGCAATCGAACATGGTATTCCTACCAACTCATGTTACTCGGTATCTCCACATCATTCTGGAGTGTATCCGGTACATGAACCCTTGTTCGAAGCTTGGCGGAAAGTGTGGGATGTTAAAGTAACCAGCACTGAGGAGTACCCGCATTTGCGGCCGGCGAGGTAAGTTTTGTTTGACTACCCCCATAGTACGTTACGTGTTTATTTATGTGTTGTAGGTGTGCTTTTGTTTATCAATTTAGTATATAAGACATATTCAAGTAAATAAATTTGTGGGGGTCTACCACGACGGAAATAAACTGAACAAATTGTTGATATTATGAAAGAAGGGTAGGTCAAGAAGAGGTCAATATCCGGCAGATATGTTATGAGAGGTTTATTGGCGATGCAGAAAATTCGTAAGGTATTTACGCCCTGAAGGGCAAATAAAGGGCTGTTCTGCCAACCCTACAGACACTGTCATAATATGTGTATGTAATTCTATGCCAGACTGTTTGTGACATCGTAATAGGCTTGAGGCTGGTGACATTGGATAATGGGTTGTAACATTAAGTGGTACTGAGTTCTAATGGATTATTTTGATTTGTTTTTTTTATATAATCAAGCCTGTATGTCCCTGAAAGGGTAGACAGATGTGTATGTGACTTTATTTCCACAAATTACGTCGTCCAAGTTTTCCGTCCCACGTAAAAGAGACAACCGTGCAGTTTTGATGGTCTCTCTTTTTTTGTACCCCGGCCACGGGATCTTGGATGCTGTTTTTGCACTAAGGATCGTCGCGGAGAAGTGTATGTCGAAGAATACGACTCTGCATTGTCTGCATTGGCCATGATGAAGGCCTTCGACTGTATTCTTCGCGTGATGGTCTGGTGGGCTCTGCGGTCCAAAGGGGTTCTAGAATCCTATATTCACATCGTCCGAGACATGTACCATTATGGCTCTGCGGTCCAAAGGGGTTCTAGAATCCTATATTGACATCATCCGAGACATGTACCATTATTCCGATTCCGTGGGTCCGAACCACGGAATCGGAATCGTGGTGTGGCTGTTATTGACACGAAACCCTTTCACCGTTCAGGGATCAGTACTTGTCCGATTCTGTTTAGCGTATATTTGAGACGTCCTGTCGGACAGCATCAGAAATTCACATGAGCAACCTCCGTGGTTACTTGTAATGTCTGCTAATGATATTGCGTTGGCGGACGCGGACAGGGGCAGATTGGTGCGACGTGTAAAGGAAACGGACAGATTGGTGTACGTGGAAGGAGGCGCTTGACAACGACCGTCTGAAGTTTAATGTGGCAGAGACTGAGTACTTGGCGTTGAACTCAACAGATCCCACACCTACCGAATAGGCGATGACTTGGTCGAGCACACGGACCGAGTTAAGTACTTGGGATCTATACTTCTCGCGACTGGTGACATCGATTACGATGTCAAGGCACGCATTGCCGCTGCATGGGCCAAGTGGCCGGAGATAACTGGTGTCATCTGTAACCCCAAAATGCCGGTAAGGTTGAAGGGGCAGGTTTATAAAACCATCAGTAGGCCTGTCCTTTTACAAGGCTATGAAGGTGTGACCATTGCTAGAGCGATTAAGCAGGAGCTGCATGTCACGGAGATGAATATGCTGCGAAATAAAAAATATAAAAATTTGCCGGCCTTTTTTAATCCGCACGAAAAAAAAAGATCTCTAATATGTTGTCGGATAAATTATTAATTGAATTATATTCCCGAAATTGCTGTCACTGCCTACCCCGGAGGGACAGTGTCGTGATTATATTTATGTATGTATTCCTGAAGTATTCGTTCATCCCTTATGCAGTAGTCGTTGCCCGTAGCTCCCCGTTCCGTAGCCCACGGGAAATTCCGTTTCCGCCATCCCCAGGAATCTAAGTATTCCCGGGATAAAAAGTAGCCTATATGATATTCCGGTTTATTATTCCCATTTATCTTTGTGCCAATTTTCATCCACATCTGTTCAGCCTTTTTTTGCATGAAAGAGAAACAAACATCCATTAACAGATCCATACATCCATCCTGACAAACTTTCACATTTATGATACGAGTATAAGTAGGAAGTAGTGAAAATTTGTTTTTTTTTTTCAATATTAGGAATTGGCCCGCGTTTGATCACTATCACACCTGGTGGTATATGGTCGAGGATGGCACACGTTTGCCTAGAAACAAGCTATTCACTCTAGACTTGCAACTTCCCGGGAACACAGACAAGTCTCTTTAACAGTGCGTACAATGAAAGAAAGAATGAAACACGTTTATTCAGGACACGCACACAATAAGTAGTAAGAAAAAATCAGAAAAAAAAATGTACAAATAAAGTAGGTGTGTGAGCCTCAATAGGTCGCCATCTTAACATAGTTGCTGCCCATCAGATGCTTAGAATATTGTGTGTAGCGCTGGTATTCTGATGGCGCCTTTATAATGACGAGACATCACGCATGTGTCCACAAGGATACATACAATTGTTACTCAAAACACAATAACATTTAAATAAAAAAAAAGGTAAATTAAATTAAAATTGGATACTCGTAACATAATGGTACAGTTTAACAACAGGACTCACAAGTAAAAAAAAACATTCATCAAAATTGGAAAAACAAAGTAAAAAATAAAAATAATAATCAAAACACATCCACAATAGATAATGGCTATTAACTTTTAGCAATAAATCGCCTAACAACATATAAATATACTAGATATTATCGTACGCAATAAGTGTCCCTGTTTGAGGCAAATATTGGCGGTAGTCGTGCGGTGGTTTCCAAACTCCTATTGACCGCAAACATTGCATTGTGGTGCTGCGAGTATCTCGATAGCCAGGCGCCGACAATGAAATTCCAATAATTATATTACCGGTTTGCAATGTGCATATGCGGGTATCGTTCAGTTTGAAGTGTGGACACCTATTTAAAATAATTGGATAATATACTCACACAAAATTCAAACGTGGTCCTCCAAACTATTATTGTTTTTGCTGTTTTATGATTTGTACCCGAGTGATATTGAGCTTAATTAAAGTATAAGCTCATACGATATTCATATAAGCTTAATTAGGTAGAGAGAATGAATAATCATAATCATCATTTATTTGCAAATACAGGTACAATTAGATATTACATAACTTTAAAAGTTAGTCATTCCGTATTCCACCCACAAGGCAATGCTTATTTTCAATTTAATAAAATACAAAATACCGCGGTAGCCTAGTGGTATGGGTAATGGACTACTGAGACGAGGTCTCGGGTTCGATCCCAGGTTTTACCATGGCACACACCAATGACTTTTCGGTGCTTTTCGAAGATATGTGTGTATTTATCGCAGGATTATAAGTGCCCGGTTAATGGCAATAGGCTCGCCACCTATTACATTGGGACCTAAACATAAACTGGCGAAATGTGGGTGCTAGCACCTCTGCCTACCCCTTCGGGGACATAGGCGTGAGTTTATGTATGTATATATGTATGCAAAATAAAAATCAACCAACTAACACAACTAATTAAACAATGAGAAGAAATTTCAATTTAATAATTTCAAAGTGGTAAAATATGTCAAAATAAAATTAAATAATGAATAATTGTAGAATGAATAATAAAGCTAGTCACGTTCATTACAAATTGTCTTTAAGGTATTCGTCTATAGCATAGTTTACCTTCGTTACAAGTAGGTTAAGGTTTTTTTTTTTCTAAATACTTTTATATTTTCAATTTCAAAAATACATGTTGGTATCTTATTAAACAAACAAGGAGCCATACAGAAGACACTTATCATATAGCGCTGTTATATTTTAAAGCGGTTGCGGACTCTGTTACCTATATGTAGCGAAACGGCTCACGTTAATTTTTACAAAATTTACAACTTCATATATATACAGACAACGAAGAGTTAGTATTTTTAATTTATTAAAGTGTGGTTTGCAGGTGACTGCATGTTGTAATTCACTCACGGCTCTTAAAAACATATTTTCAGTGTTTTAAACGCCCTTTCTTTGTCAGTTGGGTTTTTCCAGAATATAACCCTATATCACAAGACTTGACACAGCAAGCCCAATTACCCGATCTGACAACCCAAGACAGGCCGTCTTGGCGCAGAATGATTAGGAGAGCCGAACCCATTTAAGTGGGAAGTGGCAAAGACAAAGAAGAAGAAGATAACCCTATATCACAATATTGAGGTCACGTGGGCATAATATGCTGTTAATAACGCATCTTGGTTAACTACTTTTGACATCATATAGAGCGTATACGAAAAGCTATTTAATTTAGGACATTTCTTATCAAAGTGCTTTTTCCAATTTAAATACGAGTAATGTGTAGCCCTAGTCAATATTATAAAGCGTATGTGCTATTTCAGACCATTTATCTCCAACAAATTTATCTATTTACTAACTTGGCACTAAATTTCACCTGCTCCGTTCAGTAGTTTTTGCGTAAAAGAGTAACACACATCCATACATCCCCTCACAAACTTGTAGGATCGTGAAATAATATGACCCATCCTTATACCTGCTGTACGTCACTAAACTCCTCCTAAACCACATTAAACTACTTGATATTGCGAAAGTTAAGTAATTGGCACGCGACATTGAATAGTCTGACGTCTAACATCGGCACCAGAGGTTACTCTGGGTAAAATTTTAATTTGGGGTTTGGATCGAGTAAGGATATGTCAGCCCCACTTAACTCGACCACACGTAACTTGATTCACAGTTAACACAGAGAACCATAGTTTTTTAGGTCATTATAAAATAGAACAACTGCATGAGGCCACAACTCGGTTATTTTCATAGTAATGTTGGTGCGTTTAAAATTCACTTTGTTGGATCTACAATGCCACAATAATCCATTAAAGCCAATTCATTCGTGACTACAGTTTATAGTAGATTCATGTGCTGTAGTTAAATTAGAGCTAATATAACAATATTCACTCTTTGTTAAACAGTAATTTATACTTCTAATTCGATGGTTTATAGATACAAACGTAGTAAGTGACATCGACTTTTCAAAGCGAAAAGATCCTAAAGGATATCATAAAGAGTTTACAGCAGTGTTTTTTTTTTGTAAACTGTTATCGCCGTTTACACCATTTTACTTTTCAGCCACCCTATTCTACTAACCCAGATAGATACAACAATAGATGATATCAGTAATGCATGTTCCTATATTCAAGTAATATATGCATATTTATCGTACATTTAAGTATAATGCAGGTTAATTCGTGTATGTGTGCATGAGTATGCAGGCGTGCATAAATATCTCGGGTTGCTTTGTATCACATTCCCTGCCAAATTACGTGCCTAATTAATTTTCTATGTAGTATGCACGCCGTGTTCGTGTGGTTTCTGCTTAACATGGGAGAATCATCTTCATTCCTCGGTAATTGCTGTAGAATATACTTGATTTATTATTTATTTAAATATATACAGCAGTTAAGTGGAGAGTGTTATATGTGAATACTTATCAGGTATGGAACCAGGTTTTAGTTGGGGGAGATGGGGCGGGGTCAGGAAATCAAAAACTTTGAAATTTTGAGGCTTTATTAAACGCCCCGAAGATTAAGTAGCGCGCCGTGTTTCCGCGCGTCCCAGTGATGACCTACCTAGGTACACGACAACACAGTCAGGCGAGATTTTAGTCAGTTTGAGGCCAACTCCTTCTAACTCCGTCCTCGAGCTTTACCTCACCGGAGTTAGCGGTGACACCCGAGAGAGTTTCTGCACACAGTGTTAAAACCAGGTCTAAAGTTTATTTTTACCCAATTTGTTAGATCGTTTCTTTTAACCAATTCGATTCATACTACTATTAGTGTGACTCCATTTATATGTGACACTCTGTGGCAAAATGAAACTTTGTTATGTCGTTCTTGATGACGCAACGAATTTCATTACAAATAAAAGTTGGTTGAGTTGGAAATATAAGGAACGCATATTATTTTATGTATGTATTCCAATTTCTGCGAGATCTGTGAGCCTTCGGTGTGGAAATGAATGTAAAATAGCTTTGAAAACGCCCTCGTTATTCCCCGAACGAAATCGAAAACTAAATAAGTTAGTCTTTTTCATTTATTTCTTAGGTAGGTAAGCTTAAATTCTCTCTGAAATCAGGTTACTGAATAGAAGAGCAATATCGAATCATTGCTAAGTAAAAATAATATTTAAACACGTAATGTGCAGTCAGCCATGTTGTACATGTGATAGGTAAGAAAACTACTTGATGTGCGCGCGGCAACTGAAGTGGTAATGCCTCTCTTATGTCAAAAATAGAGGCCAATTAGGTCTGATACACATAAACCGATGCTGGATGGCCATCCTGTAAACATAACAGGTAATAGACGCAAGTAATCTGATAGAAGGGCGCTTTTTTCATTCGGTTTGTGAGAGTGCCGGAGGGATTCCCTTTCTGCTTTTTATTAGTTTGTTCTCTATACAAATCCTATAACATTCATCTGATTACGATGATTCTTGGCTTGTCTGTGAAGGATCCTAACATAAAAATAGCAAACTGTGAAAAAAGGTATTGCAATAAATACTGGGCATTAAACTGTATTGGATGTTATGTTGAAACGCAATTGCAACACAATATTGTTCCATATACTGATATGAATATACATTTTTTTAAATGTGTAGGTTCTATATAACTCCTTTTGACCCTCAGGTTACGCCGCGGGTTCAGGCACCGAGGAGTAATGGTCCTTCCCCGTCAAACCTGTGGGCTCTTTACTCATACTCTTCTTCTAGAGCGGTATCCAGGCGGCCGTCATCGCCTCGACCGTTCCATTCAAGGAGGCGAACTCTTTCAGACAGTCATCAATAACCCTGTAAGTGATACGTTATAATTATATTGAAAAGCGAGTGGGTCCAGCTGACCGAAGACTCCTGAGCGTGGCATTAAATCGAGCTTCTTTTATTTTCCTATTTGTTCAAATTTGAAAAAGTTGGTGGTGGAAGTATCACTCAGCTCACCTAATATTTAATAATTAAATGTATGTAAATATAAATTGCAAGTAAGATAATATAATTATGTTAAAACCGAGCGAGCTTTGCAGCTTGGAGCTCGGAGTATTTGTACAATTCTACATCAAGAAATTGCAGAAATACAAAGCAGCTTTTAAATTAAAATTTACAAAAATATCTCGAATAATTTTCATAAACATTATGATTTCATTTCATGTGATAAGATATGATATGACGAATATGTAATATAATGTGTTATGCGGTTTCCTCCATTGTAGAGAAGAGTTTGAATTAAAATTAAGTTAAAACTAACTTATACTTTATATAAGCGAAGCACAGTTTAACTAAACTAAATTGGAAATGAAGCGGTCATCAGACTTATCTTGAAAGTCAACAAACATTAATATTATGTGAATATTAGTTATAATAAATGTAAGTCAAACATTAATATCATGTGAATATTAGTTTTAATAAAATAATAAAAAGCGGTCAAGTGCGAGTCGTACTCGCCCATAAAGGGTTCCGTAGCAGCAAGTAACATAATGTTTTTTTTAATTTTTATATTTGAGTTGATTGAATGAACGACGTAAAAAATGAAATCTTGTTCAAACCAATTTTCGGTGGAAGTTTACATGGTAATGTACATCATATATTATTGACATATTGATATTTATTGACAAAAAAATATTTAAATATCTATCCGCATAAGTATTTATCCGCATTCTAGAACCCATATGACAAGCTCTGCTTAGTGTGGGTCTAGATGGCGTTGTGTAATTTGTCCTAGAATATTTGTTTTATTTATTTATTATTTATTATATATTTTTTTACATACATACATAACTTCACGCCTGTATCCCCGAAGGGGTAGGCAGAGATGTGTATTACACACCCACGATTCGCCAGTTATGTTAAGGTCCCAATGTAATAGGGGGCGAGCCAATTTTTTTAGTTTTATCATTCTCTTATTTTAGAAGTAACAGGGGGGGCACTGTTTACCACTTTGGAAGTGTCTCCCGCGCAAATTATTCAGTTTAGAAAAAAATTATATTAGAAACTTCAATATCATTTTTGATGACCTATCCATGGCTGTGACAGACATACAGACGGACAGACAGAGATGACGAATCTATAAGGGTTCCGTTTTTTTGCCATTTGGCAACGGAACTCTAAAAAATAAGTATTCTGACGAAAGAAATTGTGTTGAAATAATTGATTTTGGCTTTTACGGGGACTACTGCCATCTGACCTATGACTGACATCTACTATGGTTACTAATATTCTTTAATGGAAACCTAACGTTCTATAAGCAGGTGTACCGGCTTGCACATGAGGATGACTAGGGCTCTGGATATTTTGGTTGGGCTTCATACTTCCCTATTTGAGCGCAGATATTACTACTTATAAAGGACTCCTCTAAAATGTTTAATTCCCGTACAGATCAACGTGTTCATGACCCACATGTCGAACTACGGCAACGACAGACTTGCCCTCTACACTTTCGAGTCTGTAGTCAAGTTTCTCCGATGCTGGACGAATGTTCGACTTGCGTCCGCACCACCACTTGCGCTTGCCGACAAGTACTTCCAACTGAGGCCTGATGAACTTAATCCTTTATGGGGGGTAAGTACATTCCATCTTATTGTATAGCCTTTTAACAGGAATCTCCATGGCAACTGACCACTAAGTGAATGCGTAATGGTTAAGGACTCAGCCTTACGATCGAGGGATTCGAATCCGGACCATTACACTGCCGACGTGAACCGCGACTCCCAACACAAGCAATTTAGCTTAGCCGGAGGACATAGGGGGAATCTAGTAATTTCGGTTACTATTTCTTTAAAAAAATGACACGCGAGGTTTTAAAAGCCAAACAATTTGTAGGGGAAAGGACCAATATCCATCGTTTGCAGGAAAGCGTTAACCAATTTGCAGCATCTATTAATATGAAGTGAAAGGTAGGCTTGCAGATCGTCCTTGCAGAAGCAAGCTCGGTATACTGTTTCGAGCAGAGCTACTACTCTTTTGCGAAAAGAGATCTTGTGTTGAAACAAATTCACACAATATTAGAAGTGGGTGATATAGAAAACTAGATTCGAAAGCACTTAACTGCTTATATGAGTATGTATCTATGCAGACGTCAATATACCCCTCTCTTTGACGTCAGTGGAAAAACTATAAGTAGTTCTATATTTTAATATAATTATATGCAATCGGTAAGTTCTACGGAAACATCCACGGTACACATAGATTTAACCTATTATTATTAACTATTCGTCCCTGCTACGAAAGTGCTACGAGAGCTACGAAACGTTAACGTTGTATATTACCAACCCACTATCTAACTTGTTGTGTTTGTTAACTACAGTAAATTTAATCTAGAATATCTAAAATTTATTCTTATAGTCGTTATGTCTTAAGTTAAACAAAGAGACGTTCGCATAATATGATCTTCCACCCGACCGCACGCAAAGTTGAATCCTTTCATTGCTTTGACAGTTGGAGTTCTTATGAATCTATTAATCAGTGATTCTATTAAACAAACTTCGATGAAAGTCCTTTGAAGCAAATAAAATAAACTGTTACGCTTTAAATTCGTTGATTGAGTACAGAGTAGCCATTGTACTCGAATCAATTAACTTTCTCGAACTGTTTGACAGTTGGTCCCTCCATTTCTGCGTCAGTACACTTCGACCGTAAAGTTAGTAAATATCCATGATAAATTGTCAATTTTCTTTGTTATTCTAAGCATCAAGTAACGCTTTCGCGGTTAGCCATTTTCATTTCATACAATTAATGGCTTTATGGAATTGTAAAGCATCCATTTCATTTTGGGTGTATACTTTCCTTAGGAAACCTAAATTGATATTTATAGAGGACATTCGCACATTCGCTTTAGTAACTCATAAATTATCGACCAAACGGTCACATACCGATATTAAAACAACAATAATGTAACATATTGTGTATTAGGGACTTCATCATACTATTTCGCATTTCGAATATACATTTTAAAATGAAGTTATTATTCATTACTCATTTTAACTTCATAATGAGTTCGTGTCATATTATAACAACCTGAAATGTAAACTGTTCTGACAGCTCAAATTTTCTCTTATACTAGCTGTGCCTCGCGGTTTGACAATTTAAAATTTGTTAAATAGCCTCCTCCAAGAAATGAAATCCTAAAGAATTATTTAAATTGCACTGATATTTCCAGAGATAAACGCAAACAGACTAAACTCTTCAGCTTTATTATTACTATATATGACTTTAAAACTCATGAAACTAAAATCAGCTTAGAACCTTAAATTTTCATTATATTGGTAACGGAAAAACTACAAAATATGTTCTTTATGGTAAGAGTTCTAGAGTGACGAAAGTCCTTCCTTTGTCTGAAACTATCGTCTTCCTGTTGACAGTAAAAGCAATAATGGCTGATGTCTCTTGACCCAGATTGACATCTCAACGAGAGTGTCATAAGATGTTCGCCGAAGAGTCTCGACACCAGTTACTAACACGTCTAGCCATTTACCCGACACAAATGTATGTACTTTCATACACTCATTGTATGTGTTACAAAGATTATAGACGAACACAAGAACAGTATGAATTCTAATGTAGATCTTCTAACTGCAATATCATAATGTCTCATCTTAATGAACAATTTTAGGAAGCTATGTAGCTCTATTACATTGGCGTAGCCAGGGGGTGTTTTAAAACTGGCCACGCCTGTGGCTAATTAATTTTGAAAATCAAATTATTCCATACTATTCCGTACTCGTATATCTTTTCAAATCGTTTTCGTTTTTCTTGTTATAAGCATCATGAAGTAACCCCCAGCCCCAGGTCAAGATCGATGCACAGACGCAGTGTAAATTTCTTTATCTGTCAGGAAGTTTTCTGTAAGATTCATGGGCCATTAGGTGTTTTATATAACCTCCTATTATTGTGTTGTGGTTCGGCAAAGGTACTTTTCCCGTCATCTCGGCTTATTCATTAATTTCTTGTTACACGTTGAAAAGTATTCTGATTAGCGATCTACATAACGATATGTTATCGTCCCGTGAGAGCTAGGTAAACTACAAGATAAAAAAAGATAAAATTTTGCGTAGCGCAACTTCAAATCGAACTACTAATTACGTCACTAGTAAATCTACTTCAGCAGTGTCAAAGCTATTTCCCCGTTCCTAGATAACTCCAAAACATGAAACTTCTAAATCATAGTTTCGTTGTGTAACATGAAGATATTAATCAAAGTTTGCTAGTATCGACAGAAATAGTACAATTTATGGTCGATCGATATCCATCTTCTAAGCACGAATACACTCATATAACGGCTGGCACGGAGGCACGAACTTGTGAGAAACAATATGCATGCCGCGAGTTTTAATATTTTATTGGCCTGCGAGATATGTGGAATATCGTTGAAACATGACAGGAAATTGAAAATACTTTATATTTGGTACGAGGAATTGGAAGATAGCTGATTTATTGCTGCGATGAAACTATGCTGTATTGCATTCGAAGAATAGATAAATAAATCCAGAAACGTTTCCGGCTTAAGCAAAGTAATCAGAGGGGCTACTATGAAACGTACACACGGCCAAGGAAATAAGTATACACCATTGCGTACACCCTCACATGTTAATGTGTATACTTATTTCCATGGCCGTGTGTACATCTGAAACTTTGAGCCCGCAAGAAAGACGTAGGAAAGCCATAAATTTAGGGACTATGAAGTTACTTCTGATTTCTTTTCGAGCTCGATTGCGGGATAATTGCATTTCATGTTACCGATTGCCCGAACCTTCTGTCCGCTGAAACTGCGGATGTACGATTCATAGTAAATAAATAATCTAGGATTTTCAACACAGCGCTATCTAGACCCAAAGTTAGTATAGCATAGCTAGCTTGTGTTATGGGGCCCTGGAATGCGGATAAATATACTTAGATATCTTTTTGTAACTACATACATATTAGAAAAATTATTATACATAGAAATACCCAGAACTATGCAAGTATACATACATATTCATGCATACAAATAATTCCTATGAACGTAGACCGCCACGCTACGGAGGTCGTCGAGTACATAGTTATTTTTTAGCCATGGCCCATATTATAGTAATTATATAGTTTTCTTTTAGTAGTATGTCTAATGGCCGAAAGACTTAAATGAAGACTGACTTACTAAACGTCACGGTTTATCCATTGACGATATAGTTTCTATCTGTTATTATGTAGTATTGAGAAATGTCGCTATCAATACTAAGTATCGAATAACTAGCGGTACGCGACGTTCAAAGTTGTACTTCACTTAATCAATCAATCAGTTATCAATCAGTAAAAGTGAATGACGTGCCATTGCTTTTACTGCCAACTTTTTACGCTCCATTTATTGTTTCCTCTTATATTTTCAAAACACATTCCATAATAATGAAGAAAGTTTGCAAAATATCTGAAAAATTAACTTAAATAATCTGGTTTTAATGGTGAAGATGAAGATATAAGATTTGATTCATCTTAAATTCGAACTAGCTGTTGCCCGCGGAGCCGGATCCTCTTACTTTCCCGCTTCCCATAGTCCCCCACCCACCTATTCCCGAGATATAAAGTAGTCTATGTTATTCTAGACTATTTCATCTAGACACGTTTAGCCGTTTTTGCGTGAAAGAGTTACAAACATCCACATACATCTAAAACTTTCACATTTATAATTTTATTCGGAAACACTAGGATTACAAACTGGATATCAAGTAAATCATAGAAATTAACATTAAGTTGGTTGCCTTAACTCTATTTTTCTAAAAATCTGAAATCTGGGAAGCAAAATAGACTCTGAGTTTCGTGGAAGCTTTCATCAAAGCAGATTTTGTTGTAAACGCGCAGCACCGGCCTAAAGTATCCCAGCGCCGGGGGTGAAATATTTTACAGTGCCCTCAATTTTAAGCTTTCGATAATATTTTGCACACAACTAATGGGCATAATATTTATCTTAAGCTAATTCATCTTCATATATTCCAACAGGCTCACTGATTTAAAGTCGTCCAAACCTAGAGATTTGAAATTCAAAGGTAATATTATTTTAGTATGTAGGTATTTCGGTCCTTCTCTATGGTAACTGTTCCGTAGACAAGAGGAAATGGTTATGGTGTCAGAAGAGCTAGTATACCCCCGTTGCGAATACCTATCACCCAAATCATTTCTGGCACGGCAGCTAGCCCTCGGCCTCTCAGATGAAACATGTGTCAAGCATCTTAACATGTCTCATTCAATACGCTTCCGAACGACTCCGAAACAGACACCTTTTTCCCATTACTATGAAAAGAGCTAAAAAACTGCAAGTCACTTGGCTCTACTGTAGTTTTGCCACTTAGCTTTATATTAATCAAAGGAATGGAGTTATTGGTAAAACTGTAGAATACACCAGACAATCGGGTCGTACCTCCGCGGCTTCTTCTCTTTGTGTATCAGTTGGACCGGTAGTAAAACAGAGTAGACCAAAATATGCACAACTTCTATCCTAGGCACATAGTTCACTAGCAGTGGCAACTCCTCCCCTAAAGAAAAATAGGTATTTAATCTTCGTTGCTTTGATCCACGAGCAGGATTTCCAGTTAAGCACTCCTCAGTCAACTGTCCGCTATTTAATAACTTAATATATTTCAAAGCTTAATGCTTAAAGGTTTGTATTCCTAATGTATCGTGAAATCTTATATGTTTAAATCTATACTTAAGCTCAGTATTTTAACCTAGTATCATATTATGAAATTGTGTTTATGTAGAACTTACAATAAATGAATTTGCTTGAGGCACTCTCTTGCCCCGGTTTGGAGAGGAAAATGAGGTAGGGACTTGTTTAAACAAAATTTACTATTTTTTTTGGGAATGACATGTGGTTTATGCGGTCACCCCTATTTCCGATGCGTTTAAAGTTATGGGACACTTATCTTAACTGAGCAGAATGATTGTGTGAAGCAGTGTCCGAAGCAGTTAACATTTCATCAGTAGATTTAATAATGATAGTATAATCTTTCATTCTTTAATGATAATCTTTTCAATGCCACCATTTTGGTGTTAAAATATTTTTTTACTCTACTAATTCGCTTTAAATTATCACAGAACCCTTGCGATGACATTCGCCACCGGCGCATCTGGTCCAAGAGTAAATGGTGCGGCACTCTCCCTCGAGTACTAGTCATCGGGCCGCAGAAGACCGGCAGTACAGCGCTCTATACATTCTTAGCGATGCATCCAACGCTTGTACCAAACCTGCCCAGTGCTGCCACTTATGAAGAGCTGCAATTCTTCAATAACAACAATTATTTAAAGGGATTAGATTGGTAAGTAAAGCAATAATTATTTTCAAAAATGTTGGTAAGTAGTTTTAAATTTTTATTTATGTTTAGGTTATATAGCAAATTCATGCCGGTAGAAGCATTAACAATCTTTTCGACATATTAGGCCCAGGCCTTTGCCAGTAAGTTCACTTCTAAATTATCTTGTGATTAGTGTGTATGTAAAATCCCCTGTAATTCAGGCATACTTCCTTATGCGGGAGTTTTCTTTTTAAGTTGAAATCACATACATATATGATTTGGCGAAATGTTATGGCGAATGCCATGCCATGAAACTGCCTGCAAATGTAACAACGTATACTACTTCACTACTTAAATGATTTCGTGGTCAGCATATCTATAAATAACATGGATGGGCTGATTCTACTGGGGAAGTGGGGAAGAAAAATTGAAGCCTTTTTACTCTGTCCTCCTCAAACCTCATCGCTGGGGGGCAACGATAGACATGTCTGCTGTAAAAATAAACTTCTGACCTTACTTGCCCACTAGGAGTATAAAGAGGCTAAACGAAATAATCACAATGAAATGTAATTTACTGTATCATATTCCATTTTTGGCTGGAGCTTACGGAAACGATATAATTTGTGGAGCAAGTACCAACATTGTTCACATTAGACTATAGCATCGTAAAGTAAAATAAATTACCCGTGACAAATTTCACTTTTTCCTGCTATTTGCATGCCCAAAAAGGAAAAATATAATAATTCAAAAAACAAGATATGTATCAGCGGTGGCGGGTTAATTATTCTATTTTACTTTTATTATTTCTACGTGGTTTTGTGTTGTTGAATATTTTTGTTACATCCCTGTGTATACTGAGCCAACTGTATGTGTATTTCAAAAGTGGCGTGTCGCGTCACATCTCATTAGTTGACATAACCTAACAGCCGTGCAAAGCTTAAATTATATATGTGGGTATCGTCAGCAACAAAAGTAGCCTAACAAATTCTAATTTACAGATACCCTTAACTCTAAACCTTTCATAAAGCTATAAATAAAACATGGGGTTATAATACTTTTTTTTACGAGCGGAAATTCCTTCGGATACCCCCCCGCCGGGCAGCGGGGGTGGCTATGTCGGGCATGAACCGACTAAAACCGCACGGTGTCCTGCCCAAGTGTTCATTGCCGGGCACCCCGGGTAGGCCCTTGAAAGGATTAGCCCAGGGCGAAAGGATAACCTTACATATAAATTTATCGATAACATGTATTCCAAAGTAAGAAAATAAATGATTAAATAATAAAAAAATCCGTTCCCGCAGGGGGAACGCACAGGTAGATTTCGTGAAGCAAAAATATTTTTTTTGCCCCTTTATGACCTATGCTTCTTCTATGACCCACGCCGAGCGCATTTTTAACATGTTTAATTTTTTTTTCTCGAAAACGGTAACTTTTAGCGAAAAACTTTTCAGACATTTATTTTAGACTTAAAAATGGCCTATCGATTAAAAATGTTTCCGACTGCAAGAATGTTCACCGGTTAGAAGTTATGATTTTTTTCCCGAAAAATTTTGGTTTTTCCCCCCTACACTTTTAGTTAAAGTTTTAATCTTATAGGTTTATACTTAAAAGTTGTTGGTATTCATGTATACATAACATAACATAACATAACATTCCACCCGTTCACGAACTTAAACTAAGTTTACACCCAAGCAATTTTTGACCGCAGTTTGAAAGCGATCGGGGCAAAAATGCTACCGTGAGAGTGCCGCAAATTTTGGGAAGTGGAACCATACATACAAATATATACTTATATATACATATATAACCAGTGGTCATTTCGGACTCAGGGGGTCATAACTAGACCTCCTATGAAGATTTTTTTTTTAAATTCGACAGTAGTCAAGAAACCAATAGGTAGATCGATTTCATCGAAATCTACCTAAAAACCGATTACCACTGAAAATACCGAAACAAGTTTGATAGCAGGCGGTACCCAATTGCAAATCATAAACCGAAAGAAAATTAATGGGGCCCGCCTGCTATTAAACTTGTTTCGGAATTTTCAGCGGCAGTGGATTATTTTATTATTTATTGTATACTTTTAGGTTATGACATATATATTTTGTTATCTCCTTCTAATTTCCTTCATTTTGATACCCAACTAAATAGGTATGTGTGAAAATATATTTTTAAACATATTTTAGCACCATAAATCCACACTAGATTTTCTTCTAATTTTATGTACTCTTTTATAATATATACTACTCTGTGTAAAAAGTATCGGGAATATGTCAAAAAAAAGACCCGCGTGAAAGAGGTCGTTCTAATTTTTTTACTGCATGTTGGTAGCACTGTACTTATTTAGCGCACAAAATTTGAGCGGGATCTGTCATTCAATTTGTTTTAAACTACACTTTCTGTTGGTCATAGTTTTGAGTCCTCGGCGATTTTTACAATGGAAAATACTGTTGAACAAAGAGTGTGCCTTAAATTTTGTGTTTCGATTGATATTTCATGTGGTGAATCACTAAAAATGTTGCGAAATACCTACGGCGAATCGTGTATATCGAAAACAAGGGCTTATGAATGGTATAAGGCTTTTAAAGAAGGCCGAGAAGTAGTAGTAGACTTGCCTCGTTCTGGTAGACCTTCAACCGCTACGACCAAAGAAAACATCGACAGAATCAAGATGCTAGTGCTCGAAAATCGACGTATGAGTCTGAGAGAGTTGGCTAGTGAGGTGAACATATCTTTTAAGTCCGTCCACAATATTCTCATTGACATTTTAGGCATGAAACGCGTCGCCGCTCGACTAGTTCCTAAAGAGCTCAATTTTGTTCAAAAAGCGCAGCGAAAGCATGTCGCTGAAGACATGGTTTCCCGAGCTCCTACGGATCCGACCTTTATGAAACGTATAATTACTGGCGACGAGACATGGGTTTATGAGTATGACATGCAAACAAGCCAACAGTCTTCAGAATGGCGTCTCGAAAACGAGCCGAACCCCAAAAAACCGCGGCAATGTCGCTCCAAAATCAAGGTGATGCTGACAGTTTTTTTGACTACCGTGGTGTGGTTCACTCCGAATTCCTTCCAGAGGGAGAAACAGTGAATAAAGAATATTATATAGGCGTCATGAAGCGTTTGCGTGAGAGTATCCGCCGAAAACGTCCAGATTTGTGGCGACACAACTCATGGATGCTGCACCATGATAATGCACCATCACACACAGCCATTATAGTGAAAGAGTTTTTAGCGAAAAATTCAACAAAAGTTCTCGACCAAGCACCGTATTCACCTGATATGGCTCCGTCTGACTTTTTTTTATTTCCCAAGTTAAAATTACCACTTCGAGGAAAACGTTTTGAGTCGATAGAAGCCATAAAAGAAAATTCGCTGAATGAGCTAAAGGCCATACCGCAAATAGCCTATGAAAAATGTATGGAAGACTGGGTGAAGCGGTGGAGATGTTGTATTGCAAGCGATGGGGCCTACTTTGAAGGCGATAAAATAAATTTAGATGAATAATTTGTATTTTTTGTTTTATTTACAAATTCCCGATACTTAGTATACAGAATGTATATGTCATTTGAGACCTCATTCATCTAAATCCGACCAGCCATTAGGGTTATAGAGAGGAACAAAGAAAACTACATACATACATACATACGCGCGAAAAACATTACCCTCGCTGGCGCAGTAGGGTAAAGGGCTTGTAAATATTTTAAAGTGAGTTACTTTTGTCGTTGACTGTACATACTGCTCTATAGATATATCGGATCCGAAGGACATATTATACAGCCATATTTCATAAGCCATATGTTTGGTCGTAAAAGTGAGCAAGCCTATTACTTCTAACCGGTAACATTGGGAAAATTGGCCGTATATTGAGAGGGAAAGGTAAGAAGGACTACTCTGGCGGCGGGATTTGGTAATGCAAGCATTGCTCGGGCAAGCCAAAGTCTATACTACATACTGACTGTTGCCAGGATTTGTACCTCCCGGTAACAACCGAAGTGTTAGAAATTAAATTTCATAGTAAATACATTTTTATTTATTGGCTTCTTAATGGTAGGTATTGATATTTTGGATAACTCACATAAACAATACAAACACCCTCGCAAGTATCTATACTAGTACTGTACATTGGAGATATTTAAAAAATAAAATTCGGTTATTTTAAATGAACGATTCTGGTCAAAAAAATATTTATGTTTTGGAATTATTTTCTATTTGTCTGTTCGTGCGCGATGCAAGCAAAAGTTACTGAATAGATTTTGATGCGTTTTAGCAAGGTATTGGTCAGGCTTAAAATCTACCGTATATTTGACTGTAATCGGTTGAGTAAAACCGGAGATATGACCAACAAACGCGGGCATCAGCCAGTACATTTCTAATCGCGTCATCAATACATAGATATAAACGTACATTGATTCAACAGTATATGCAGTTTATGTAACATTTTCTCTGAAGTTACTGTGTATGTACGTAATCGCAACAGTCGGGGCTGCACTCCAAATCAATCGTTAAAAGTTCCAATAAAATGCAACCATGTTATGTGGGGTATTTACTAACGCAATTGCAGTTAAAATTTCCGAACTAGTTGGAACTTTGTTAACGTTCATTCGTTAGAAGTTTATACCTTTAAAGGTTGTAATCGACATTGAACAGCCGAAGGCAGTAAACCAGTTGCAACGTAGCGGCGCGGCGTCGTACTGCAAATATTAGAGATCCCATCTTGATCAAATCGTTTTGAAATATACAATGTAATTGTACAGTTTTATTTCTGTTGTAAGCCGCCCAAGAAAAGAAACATTTACTTTTCTCAACACAATATCTTTTAAATTCGAGATGTAATAAAGGAAGTGTTCTCCTTCAAATTGATTAAATATTTACTTTTTTAATCCTATGGTGGAGTTCCCCGCTGTTGTTTTATAGGCTTAAAACTCAGTTTGTAATTTTTTCCCGTCTATCTGTCTTTGATGCCAAAATGTTACGAAGATCTTCTAAAATTAAAATACAAAACTTGTAACCTTAGTTTTCAAAACAAAATTCTCCGAAATGTTAAACATAGTTCTTTGGTTTTAGTTGTCCCATGTTTAGGAGGGGAAATCAGAAGTAAAGCATTGAGTCTCAGCGCAGCAATAACTTCCGCGAAGATGAATTTGAGCATCCGGAGTTTCATTTTGAATGGACTGAAAAAAAATCGTCCACAAACAGCTTAAATGCTTTCAGCGAATGCTTTTAATGTGAATATAATGGAAGGGGGTTTGATGAATGTTAATGTTCTCTTTGTCATATTTTAGAGTTCCCTGCAGACATTTTGTTTACAAACGTTTAAAATCTTCTGCATTTTATGCAATACATACGTTGCAATAAATTTTACCCATTTTTTTTTACGTGCGGAAATCCCTTCATATCCGTATCCGCCTGGCCAGCGGGGGTAGTTATGTCGTGTATCGAATAAAACCGCACGGTGTCCTCCCCAAGTGTCCGTTGCCGGGCACCCCGGGTAAGCCCTCGAAAGGATAACCCCAGGGTTACCGGCGGACTTTTGCCGCTACCGCGGCCTCGCCTGGTGGGGTCGGGTTTTATCCCGCTTCGGTGAGTTGGCAGGCGTGTGTAGGGCACACACGACACGCCTCCGCCACGGCCTGCTTCTGTAAGGACGGCGAGTCGCCCAACAGCCATCCTCAGGCCCCGATCATGGAGGTCGGTAGTCCCGGGCGTAAATGAGTCGGGCAGGGTTCTCTCCCGCTCCCTCTCCGCCGTCTCTTTCGCGCGCATTACCTGCTCGCAGAAGGTTAATAATCTCGGGATAAAAGTTACCTATGTGTTAGTCTAGAATATTAGCTTTCTCTAGATTTCAAATATCACTGACATTCGTTGAGCTAGTCGTGAAGTGCCTAATTAATGATTAAACCTGCTAGCCTTTGAAATATGATCTATTTATACCTACCTATATAAATGCGTAAAGACAAAATGGTAAGTTTTTTCAGTGGGCGAATTTTGACTACCTACTGGGTGACTATTAGTTTAATTAATAATATGCACATTATAGGTATACATGGTTCTGATAACATTTCTGTAACATTTTTGAGCACATGCATTTATATACCTATATATTTTTTTCTCTATTTTGTAATCATTTTTCAGTATCGTGTGTTATTACAGATACACTGCCGCCGTGTATTTACATGAAGATGTTGATATTTTTGTTTCTCGTTTATCAAATTAAACCTTATTACCAGTTCAAATAATAAGAATTATATTAATTATAAATTATTGAAACAGTAAGCCTTTGACATATTTTATTAGCTATATGAATCGATTGTATTTACATGAAATAACTTGTTTACATGTAACACATGAATATTCCGTGCAGCTGCTACATCATATTTTAATTTGCGATATTTTACCGATATCATGTATCAACAGTGAGTCAAATCTCATGTAATTCAAATGTACAGTTCAGCCACACTACGCACGTAGGTAACCTTGCCAGCTGCACGTGGGCTGAGAAATGAAATACCTACTTCATACATACAATCATGCCCATTTCCTGTTGGAGTAAGCAGAAGTTACAATCTCGCCTTGTTACGATCCTGGTATATATGTTTTGTTTCGTCGACTGTCTTGAGTCTTGTCAACCCAGACCAAGAGTAACAACCTGCTAATAAGTATCGCAGGTTGTTACTCTTGGTCTGACCCTTGGTTAAAACGTTATATGTGGCCAAAGTACGTTTACCTGCATATTCATTCAAACTCGCTTCACAAATCTGGTTAGTTAGTCCAGCATACCGCTATGCTAAGAAGCGAATGATTTAATGAGCAAATTATGAGAGAATGGCAAAGATACCATTCTCTAATAACTTTATTTGGTAAGCTTTTAAAAAAAAAATAGGATAACAAACAAGCACATGGTTCACCTGATGGTAAACAGATACCATGACGGACGTCCATGAACACGGTAATGATATCTATATCATTACCGTGCCGTGAACGTCATCTACAGAGGAAAAGAGGGTTGGCAAAGAGATGAATACGAAAAAGTAAGGGTGGGGGTGATAAGCTGAAAATGTTCTTTGCTACATAATATAAAATATTAATTTAAGAAATATCATTTCATATTGAAATAAAACTATTTTTAACGGATTCTATCGCGATTTATTTGATGTTATTTTATGTTTTACATTGATCTTGACGTTTCGGTTGCTTTTCAGCAGCCATGGTCACGGGGAGACAGAATCCGTTAAAAATAGTTTTATTTCAATGTGTGACATTCGCGTAAACGTCCGACAGTATCAAATAAAATTTCATGCTTTTTACAGAAGTATCTACTAAATAAAATTGTTTATGTGTTATTTGTCCATTAGGTACCTGAACTTCTTCCCTCCAAACTTGAGCAACAACACTCAGATGACGTTTGAGAAGTCGGCCACCTACTTTGACGGTGATCTGGTGCCAAGACGAGCGCACGCACTAGTACCAAATGCCAAGATTATAGCCATTCTCATTTCACCATCCAAAAGGTAAGTTATTATGCTAATTACAGTTCTCTAGTAAGTAATATCGATTACACTCAAAACAAGTAATAGGAGTAAAATTGAGTGAATAGAAATCAAAGGGTGAATGCATCAAAATGGTAATTTAATAAATCAACAGATGTAGTTCACTGCTGGCCATAGGCCCTTCCCAATGGCACTCGGTTCTCGGCGTTTGGCACCCAGACTATAACAGCTACTTTTAATAAATGGTCATTACAAATATTTTTTCAAATTCTTTTCTAAAATTTAAAAAAAACTGTTCATTATTTTATTATATTAAAATATTGGTTTCACATGAAAGAAAATAACTGTAAAATTCGAACATTCGAATATTGCTAGTACAAGTTATAACTATCAATACACCGTTGAACAATAACAACCTACTTTCCCCTTGTTTTGTGAACGTTTTTATATTGTCTGAAAGGCATCTAAGTTAATTAACCAGTCCGTGTTTCTAGCTATCTAGTTGCTTATCAACCAGATTTATGATTTTAATTTGACCTGAATACTTCCACTAGTACACATTCTCGCACAGGTCCCTAACGGCCCCGCAGGCAAGTCATAGTTATATGAATATATTTCGCTTTGCTCTCATGCAAGAATAAATTATTAAAAGAACTAGGTGGGTACTTAATATAATATTCTATACTTAATATTTTAAGGGGAGAGGCCGAATTTTGTGAGTTTGCTTATATGTTTGGGGTAATCTTCGGAACCAATGTACTCAATGGCAAAATTCGTTCACCAATTGAAAGGTACATTATCCCCAATGGACATTGGCTATATATTCTTCTTCTTCTTCTTCTTCTTCTTATATATAAAAATGAATTGCTGTTCGTTAGTCTCGCTAAAACTCGAGAACGGCTGGACCGATTTGGCTAATTTTGGTCTTGAATTATTTGTGGAGGTCCAGAGAAGGTTTAAAAGGTTTGTCATCGATTGAAGCAGTACGAAGTCTGCCGGGTCAGCTAGTTATCTATAAATTACGATGGCTTGAGTTAAATAAACCGAAGCGCAGCGAGGGCGGGTTGCTAGTAGTAGATATGGGAGCGCCCCTTATTTCGCAGAAAGAAATTTCATAGAATTTCGTTTCACAGAAAATGTTTCATATAATATTTGGTCCTTATATTTTTATTTCGAATATTATCGTTTCAAAAACAATTTACTACAATGAAACATATTTCACAGTAACACAATTGAATGAATTTTTAATCACATTTTTTTGTTTAATAAACTTATCAAACTGTAGAATTATTTTTAAAAGAATATTAAACCACCTTTATAATTTTCCAAATCACATTTATTTTAACTGTAACATTTACATTTTTTTTTTCCGATTGCTTGTAGTAATTTAATTTCTGAATAATTTCATATCAATATAGAATTTTTTATCTTTCGCATATTTTGTTGCAAATTTGTTTGCTTGAATTCTTCTTTAAAATAAAATAAAATCAAATGTTTATTAAATTGTTAATACAACGTCATTATAGTGAACACCCCGACTCAGATTACCCCGACTCGGATAGGTTAGGTTAGAAGGCTGAGGCGGGAGCGAAGCGGAGCGGAGCTCCCGCCTTAGCCTTCGTGGTTATTTTTTTAATCACCCAGAAATAGGACCACCCAGAATCGTTTATTGTATTAATTTATCGTTATATTAAAAAAAGTATAGCTTCACCTGTAAATTATTTGACTGAAATGAACGGTATGAATTGAAACGTTTAGAAACTGTCACTTTGATAATATGTTATTCTTGGTAATAAGTTATATATTAAATAAACAATATAATGATAAAGAATATTTGATTTGTTATTCTATGATATGATTATTCTAATTTTAAACTTTATGTGAAACAAAAATCAATGATTTAAAAATCTTTAAAGTAAGTATTCTGTAAATTGATTATTCTATGAAACGAAATTATGCGAAACATTTTCTGTAAAACGAAATTATATAAAACAATTGTCTATAAAACAACGCACACCCAGTAGATATACATCGAAAAGAAAATAAGACTGAAAGTATACTTAGTGATATAAAATTTGATTCATAATGCAAAGGTCGCTTCTCAAAGCCCATTACCTCGTTTTAATAGCTTATAATATCGTTGAAACGCATTAACAGTCAAAGATTGTAATCGTATATCAACCAAATATATTTTATATATCGTAATTATTTTTTAGTGTCCCTGCCATTATACTTATTACCATCACAGTTATCTATATAGCAAACGGGCAATAAAATCTTAATTGAGTATTTCTAGACATCTTATCGGGTACAGATAGAACTTGATTGTATTATTTGAACAATTTCAGAGCACGCACTCACGGAATCAAATAGTCCGTGTATTTGAATTTTGAAGACCGCCTAGGCGTCGTTTACAAAACGTAGTTGCTTCTATCGGTAATTCCAAATTCTTTGTCCAGATTTATACTGTCGACTGTCGAAATTCTTGTGTGAGGTCTCATTCTTACATAGAAAAAAAGAACGTTCTTTTTCATTAGAACATTTGTTAGTCGAATGGTCTACCGAGGTCACAGATCACCGTTACTGTAAGGCCTTACGATGGAGAGGTCCCGATCGAAGGTTTGGATCCTGGCCATTACACTACCAACTTGAACCCACTCCTAACACAGGCAATTAAGCTTAGCTGGATAGGGTTATTATTATTTTTATTATTGCAATTGGGGACACCGGAAGCCGGACGGACGATCCACCCACGATGCTTGTGGGCCACTTCATCCATTTCCCCTGCCCTCCCGTTGGGGAGAGTGTGGTTATTCCAGCATTCACGGCGCCCCTACAAACCTTTTTGTGTCCTTGCAGAATCTTACGATCTGTTCCACCCTCAGATCCTTCAACTTCTCCATGTCCAGTGTGTCCGATCCCAGAATTTCCCATCTTATTAGTGAGTACATGGGACATTCGGCCAGCAGGTAGAAGCTGGTTTCTTCTGTCTCCATGCACTCCGGACACTTGGGGTCTTCCTTCACTCCGATCACTGTCAGGTGTCTGTTCAGTCTGCAGTGTCCTGTTATTACTTCGATGACGAGCCTCATGTTCCCTCTTGAGAGTTTGGTCAGTTGGCTTGTCTTTTTCTTATCAATGCCCTTGATAAAGATCTTCGACTGTCTTATGCCTGTCGATGATCTCCATCGTCGGTTAGTCTCGGCTATAATACTGCATCTAATTACTCCCTTGGTGATTTTGTGCGATATTGGGATCCAGGGCTCCGGCCCCACCAAGGTTTTATCGGCACCGTCTCTGGCAAGTTTGTCAGCTGTCTCGTTGCCCATGTTGCCCTCATGTCCGGGCACCCAGGCAACTGTTGAGTCGATTTTTCTTGCCAGTTTATCTAGTGACTCTTTACATTCCTTTACGATTGCTGAGGATATTGATCTATTTATCTCTGATCCGTCTTCGCACTTAATGTGTATTCCAGATCCTGATAGCTTTGTTGTTTCCTTTCTTGAGCCGTCTGTGTAGCAGACCATGCCACCGGCATCTGTCCTCCAGTCGTCTCATGGTCCTATGTGTACTTTGTACTTCTTGTCGAAGATTCTCTCTTTCCTGATCAAGCTGGATGGGGTTAGGGAGTATACTAGTAATTTCGGTTACTAAAATTCTATATGATGATAGACTCTTAGCAAATTAGACGTTAAAATTACATATCACATAATAAATTAATATGCACGGGTAGGGGTTCACTAAAGGCGTTGCAAGACCGCTTATTGTATTCAGTTGCATACTCCATATGGCTGAGACGACTATTAATTTGAACTTTTGTTCTTATGCCCCTTTCCCCCTTGTTGCCGATATCACTGAGCTCGTGTCTATGTTGTGACGTAGACAAAATGACTGCGAAGGCTTTCCTAATGAGGTTCATCTATCTTGTACCCTTAACCATAATCAAAAGATAAAGAAAACATTATATCAGCAGTAACGACCGGCCGCGTACGTCATTTACATGTAAATCAAAAACTGAATTATTGCTGCAACTTTTTTCCTAAAAATCATACAAAAAAGGTCTTGAAAGCTCTATTTCTATTCCATATTCACGCTAGCATCGAAGTCATTTTTAATTTAAAAAAAAGAAACAGCTATATGCACTAGTTTCACCTAACATTCGACTCGAATGTAGCAACAGAGCTTGATAAAAAATAACAAGTACCTACACTCTTATAGACTTTTATTTAGGCATAAGGTTTACACAAAATATCGAATGAGCAGGAAAACAATCCAGCATTTTTGGTTGCTTGATTCTTTGTCAGCATCGCTTTAGTTTATTTTTATTTTATTATAGTTTTTATTTATCTCCCAAGAAAAAGAAAGCAAAACAGAGTACGTATACTTGTGGTTTAACTCGACAAGACAATCGCCTATGTAATCTGTCTAGAAATTGTCCTAAATAAAAATATTAGTATCTGAACTATTTATAACATGTAAGTAGGTTCATTAAGCGAAAAATCAAAGACTAACACTAATTTCACGGTTTTTTTTAACATCCGAGTCACTAACATGCGGGTCTGGTACTTTATAATATTGGTGAAACACCAATCGTGTTTATTTTATATGACACAAATCCCTCGATAAACGTGGCATGAACGTTCGAAGTAATATTACAGTACCCGGCTTTTGATTTGACATGGCTTAACAAAACTGAGGGAAATCGATCTTAGCCGAACTCCCACTCTTCTTACTGATGTAGACGTGCTAAATGTAAGGTCGTACTTTGCTTTAATTTAGTGTATAAACTAAAGCTTAAAATAAAAGAGCTCCAAAAGAGAGAGATAACCTCGTATTTTGAAGTATAATGATTTTAACATGTTATTACTTAGATTAATTGTTAAGTTCAGTCTCCTGTGATAATATCAGCAGTCCTAACCACGTAAAAACTAGAAAGCTTCATTTGCGTAATTGCCACAATGTTACAAGTGCCTAAATTTCAAAGAACAAACAACGTTACGCATGTAGGCTTTTTATATAACTGTTAAAACGCGTTTACCTCATTTTAATACCATTTTCATAAAAATGATGTTTTTATTAAAATCAGCAAGGGAAGCAGCAGCAGCGTCATGTACAGCGTGTTCAGAATATTTTATCATTAATATAAATGTTTTTGGCAAACAGACCGAATTCGTGACACTGATGATAATAAAGAAATGTTATTTCTGAATTCAGTTGTAGTTTTAACTATATGTAGATGACAACTGTAACATGTTTTACAGCAACTTTGGGTAAAAAAGAGTGATATATTTTTTTAAATGAAATGATATGATAATGCAAAATTTAAGTTAAAGAACTTTCCAAAATTTATAAGTAACTTAATAAGGGTGGGTACAGCTTTAGTACACCCCAATTAGTGGCTTATCCCCAGCAGTCTACCCTTTAGTGGGTTATGGGTGATTTTTATGCCTGGTGGTCTTTAATAAATAGATATTTTATACATCATGCACGTTGAACGTTTGAATTCGATATTTTTACTCACAGAAACGCATCATCATCACGCACGCCTGCACTTTGGAACCCGCGGTCCGCTCTCCTACTCCTCTTGATTGGGTAATCTTGACTTTCAAAGGAGTGATTGCTCCTCCCCTCCCAGTAAGGACAATGGGCAAATATGTATGGAACCTGGGCGATGCGCGGCCAAACTTAAGCTATTTGTTTTTTATGTAGTTTAGTCCTACAATTACTTTGTAGACGTTTAATTGCCGCGGTATACCCACATGATAAATAAAATACATGGTTGTTGAGTACTTTTAATAGTTATAATGAATTATTTCGGAGCAACCATAAAAAAAAGTAAAACAACAAATCAGGATGATACCATTTCTTAATATTAAAGCATTTTATAACATTACATTATTGATAAATATCGACAATTATTGTACAACCGTCTTATTTTTAGTGATCATGATGACCCTTGATTCCGCTGCTACTGGTAGTGGACCGAAGCCATCAATAATGTATTGATCGATTCCGACATTTGCTTCGAATAAACCATGCGTTATCTCGAATCTTCTTCTGTTAACCGCTGGTCGATTGCACAAAACACAAAACCTCATCTTCACCATAGTCAATAAAATCCCTATCGCAAAATAGAATCAAAAGTTCAAAACCGAAAGTCAAGTTATCAGGTTGATAGTACGTAAACAAACTCCGGAATATACAGTAAAGGTAAAAACATTGAAAGGAATTAATACAAATCGCACAGTACACAACGACACAAGAGTAACCCAAGAACTGCATAGAAGCAACGCAGGAAGCAAGCGTCACGAGTTTTTCGCGCGTATTTTTTTTGGTCCTAGCTGACTGGTCCGTCCTGAACGTAGGTAAACTAATCTTGCAAACCTGTTTTGTGCCCTGTAATCGTTATCAAAAGATGTAGATTTTTTAGAGAAACGGATAAGATGCATGAAATAATTGCAATGATTATCTATACTCTACATGTAAATATATTTTTCCCCAAATGTTTTACAGTGAAACTTTCATAGTAAAAGTTGGTCCCAGTTATCACTACTTTCATTTAAAACTACTTTCATTAATGACCGCCGACCGCCCAGAAGTGCCCATTCTCCTTTATAATACACACAAATATAGCCCGTGAATTCTTGTTAAAATAGTGTTATTTTAATGTGGAGTAACCGTGTGTGAGCTTTACGTAATATCTAACAACACTATCGTTGTCGACAGGGCTTACTCATGGTATCAACATATTCGGTCGCACGGCGACGCCATTGCGAATAACTACACTTTCCACACTGTCATCACGGCGAATGACTCCGCTCCGAAACCCCTCAGGGATCTCAGGTAAGCTTTTATGTACTTTAAAATATTTTTAAATGGGAAATTTTAAGGCTTTTGATCCTACTGAGGTTAAGTCAAAAGAGGTAGGTAATGTGTGTTCACCTGTATGTAGGTATGGATATGGTTCCTAAGTTCCCTTGTAAGCATGGAACGGCTGAACTGATTTGGATGAATGTTATGTCATTAGATTTGTCTTTATTGCGCGAGTGTGGGTATATTAAAAATGTTTTTTTTATAATTTTTCAACTTGTATCTCATTTATTCACTGTAGTTTAAGCGATGGAACTGTGACGATACCACATATACCCATCTAGCCATCTAGTGACAAAAAGTTGAACTACTTCGATACTACTACGTCACTACCGATCCTGAATTGCGAAATTGAATTTCGCGCGCTGGTATAACATATATACCTACAACATCCCAACGGCAACCGTTGGGCTGCGGCCCGCCAGCCGTGATCACCTTGCCTGGTCGGAGAATCCTCTCTTTGTGTTGGAGGAACATCACACCCCGTTCCTCCACACAACCATTCAAATAGGGATGTTCTACTTTTATGACATGATTTATGATATGTGCGAGGGTATTACCTTATTTGGCCACCTTACACGCCGGTATTAGAGACCCAAGACGGCGTGCGGGTAACCGTGAGGATTACAGCAAAAAAAAACAAAGATCTTGAAAATCGGTTCACCCGTTCTCAAGATTAGTTTAGTCATTTTTACGTGAAAGATTAACATACCATCCATCCATACATCCTCATAAACTTTCACAATAAATTTATACTTAACATAAGAATAATTCTACATATATTATCGGAACGAAACGTCGAGATCAGTGTAAATAATAAAATAACACAAAATAAATCGTGATAGAATCCGTTAAAAATAGTTTTATTTCAATAAAATAAAATAAATTATAATTAAATAAATATAATAAATAAAAAAAATAAAAATAAAAAAACCCGGTAGATGGCAATAGGCTCGCCCCCTATTACCTTGGGACCTTAACATAACTGGCGAATCGTGGGTGTGTAATACACCTCTGCCTACCCCTTCGGGGATACAGGCGTGAAGTTATGTTATGTTATGTGTTTAATATTCGCGTAAACTTCTGACAATATCATTGTATCAGAATTCAGAATGTTTCTGCGCGTACTCCTGCCTCTGTACTATTAATAAAGAATGTAATGTGTTTACTGCACGATTATTTATTTCCCCCTACACTCATTTACGTAGCTGAGTGCTTGAAGTTCAGTATTATGGTACTAATGAACTGGGGGATTTATTGAATTAAACCCGCTTGTTGGACCAATGATATGAAGACGATTAAGATTCAGTTACCAGATTAATAGCTTAGAAGCAGTTGAAACATATAAGTACTACAATTTCAATTCATTTGTATTGTCAATGAAATGTAATTAATTTGTATTGTCTTCTGACCATAGAATGTTCAAATGGATTATGTACAGACAGTTTCAATAGCTGTACCTACTCGCTCTGGTCACAGTATTAATTAATATAGTCTGCCAGTAGTCCGATTCCTTTGATCTTGTTTCGCTGTCGCGAAGGTAATCACAGAAAATGTATCTGGAACCAAAAGAAAGGACTGAATTATTTCAATTTTAAACACATAAATACAAAATATCCAAATGACTTATATGATCAGCTGACAGATACTTGTGACAACTTAATGTAAGCATGTGACATTTCCAAACACCATTTAGGCTGGATTTCACTAGTGAAAATGCGTTTTAACTAAACTGAGTTTTCACATTTTATCAATGCATAAATAATACATTGAGTAAAATGTGCTCACGCAGTTTTAATTGAAAAAAACGCACGATGCGTGACGCCTTGCGTCTTTGTAAAGTCTGTAAACGAAGCCTTAGCCATATTAACGTGCTTGAGTGTTAATCACCACTAACTTACAATAATTAGGCACATATTAGCGGCACTCTTAGACTCAGCCGCTATGTTCCCCGCTTACCCTTCATCGTTATCCTGCGCCAATATATATTATGAGTCAAATGACTGTTGGTAATAATAATTATTATATAATAAGTAATAATAATTGCCTTAAGTATAAAACATTAAAAATAAATTAACTGAAAACCATCCTGATGTTTTATAAGTACGCCCCGAGTACCAAACACTGGCATTAAATAAACGGCTAGCTAGCAAGACTAACCATACATAATGTAAACGCTATTCGCTAGACATTTTCGTTTGACTTTCAAAACATTTCTAAATTTACATAACATTATCAGGATTCATATTGTTCACCTACACCAGAACGTGCTCAAACATACAAAATCCATTTAACATTAAAGTAAGCCAGTTATATTTAGGAGCATGCGCCTAAAAGATTATTGTGTACCTGACAGGGCGTCGTGAATTTATTATCAAAGATCACGCGCATTCCCCCCCGGAGTTAATGTACTGAAACAGGATTAATTGATATTCTCTTCATTTTCCACGACGCTCAACAATCATACAATTATTTTGTTTCACTTTATTCGCCGATATCGGCCTTTGTTGTCTAATTGTGGGATAATAATATATTTAATGTGCCCGGTAGATGGCAATAGGCTTGTCCCCTATGACATTGGGACCTAAACATAACTGGCGAATCGTGGGTGTTTAATACACCCTATAACTTCACGCCTACCCCTTCGAGGATACAGGCGTGTTACAGATACAGTTATGTTATGGTAATTTATTATATTTAATAACTAGCTGTTGCTCGCAGCTTCGCCAGCGTGAAACCGTTAACTGTACAGATGATCTCTTAAGGTTCAGTCAGAAATACCAATGCTATTCTGTAAGATATAAATTCGATGTCAAGTCTCGCTTCGACGCAAGAGATTCGCTTCAGGTATCACGAACGATATATGCCTCATCCCGGCCAATTTTACGCTTATGTTTGTGTGACTTAGGCCGTCTACTGCGTACGTGTGACACGCATGAGGCAGCGGATGGCGTTAATATATTTACTGTTTCATCGTGAAGGAATAACAAACATACTTGATAAGATTGGAATATGTTCTGATTGTGTAAATAACTAGGTATTCCATTAACGGATAATTGCCGTGAATTAAATATACCTACTACATTTCTAATTAGTATTTGCTTGATATTGTCGGAAATTTACACGAATAGTACACAACGAAATAAATGTGTAGTATTCGCTATTATATAGGCAGTTTATAGGTAGATAAATTATACATATAATTGTTTTTCATAATTCGGATTTTAGTACCTTTTTTTTTCGTAAGGATATCCCTTCGGATACCCCCCCCCCCCCGCCGGCCAGCGGGGGCGGTTATGTCGGGCTTGAACCGACTAAAACCGCACGCCGTCTCGGGTCTACAGACGCCGGGGTGTAAGGTTACCCATAGAGCATATCCCTCGCACCCCAACTGACCCTGGGCCATCTCCGGTTTCGCGATGGCCCCTCGGGTTTGGGAACCACGGTGTCCCCGTCTTGCCCCGGTTTGGGGGAGGGGCGCTAGTCGCCCAACCGTCCCGGCCTGCTTCTGCTGGGGTGACCGGCGGCCTCACCTGTCACCTCCAGGCCTGCGCTCATGGAGGACGAAGGTCGTTGAGCGACCTCAGGCGCCTGAGTCGCCTGCGACGCGCGGCGAGCATGTTGCGGGCTCGGCGGGCCGGGAGAGTTCTGAACCTCTTCCGGGCGCGCCCCGCCATCTCCTTCGCGAGCATCACATGCTCGCAGAAGGAGGTGGCGGCGGCCCACGCGCTCGCGCTCCGCACCATTGCCGCAATCATGCTGCCGAGCGAGAGGACTCCCACCCCGATGGCTGCCACGAGGTCACGCCTCGGCGCCTCCCTCGCCGGGCAGTTCGCCAGCGTGTGCAGCCCTGAGTCCTCGCTCGCGTCACAGTGATGACACTCAGGCGTTGGCTCCTTCCTGATCCGATGCAGGTGGTCCCCGAAGCACCCCTTCCCGGAGATCACCTGCGTTAGTCGGTACGAGAGGCTTCCGTGTCGCCTCTCTAGCCAATCCTCCATGATGGGCCTTACCGCCGCTATTGCCGGATTTTAGTACCTTTTTTTTTTGTGCGGAAATCCCTTCGGATACCCTCCCGCCGGCTAGCGGGGGTGGTTATGTCGGGCTTGAACCGACTAAAACCGCACGCCGTCTCGGGTCTACAGACGCCGGGGTGTAAGGTTACCCATAGAGCATATCCCTCGCACTCCGACTGACCCTGGGCCATTCGCAGTGTCCCCCCTGATAACAGCAGAGGGGTACCTGGAGCGACCACCCCTCCCGTGGGCCTTGCGGGCCCGCCATACCCCGACCCCCTCGTGCAATGTGGTCAGCTGGCCTTGAAAATGGCCGGTTGGTCAGTCTCTTGGCCGTTGACGTTGACGCCAGCTACTCCAGAGGAGCAATCAATGATGCGTCATCGCCCACGTTGCCCAGGGTGCACCAAACTTGGAGGTGATCCAACCAGTCACACCCCGCCGGATTTTAGTACCTAACATAGAAACTGACAAAAAATAAAACTTCAGCTAATATTGATAAGTAAATTCTATAAAAATACAAACACTAAAATAAAAAGAACATATATTTGGTGATATTTTTCCTGTAAAACATCACAAAAAGTTGCTCCCCAATTTGCCGCCCCTAAAATCTGCCGCCTTAGGTTCCAGCCTACTCATTGTGCTGATAAATCTGCCACAGCAGGAGAGTAAACCTGTCTCGTAGTTACTGTGACGTCTGGGGTCTGACTTCACAGCCTTTCGTGATAATTAAATGATAACACAAGAAATTATATATTTTATAACATTTATTTTTCACACAAAACTCCTATCAACGAGTTTTAGGGGATTTTACGCGAGATTATTTAGTTTTACTATACGAACTGAACAGGAACGCGGATTCTGCTCAGTGATTGAGCCTAAGATCACTTTTCTTGATACTCTCTTCGTACTTCGTACGAGGCCGGAGCCCCCGGTCACCCGCTGTCTCGAACCGTACGCCAACCAATTGTTTTCCTTTCTAGATAGAAAGGAAAGCAATTGGTTTTTATAAAAAATAGATATTTTAAATATTTAAAAAAAAATATTTTTAATACCGCTGACGCATGATGGCCAGGCAACTAACTATAGTGTTCGAAGGAGTCCGAACACTACATTACCTCGTCTTATTTCATTACGCTGCCTATTACGTGCGTAAATACACCATCTGACTCTGTATATTATGTGGTAGGAACCGTTGCCTGAATCCTGGAAAGTACAGCCACTATCTGGAGCGGTGGCTGGCGGAATACAGCAGTCACCAGTTACACATTATCGACGGCATGCAGTTACGTTCCGAGCCGGCAGCCGTCATGAACACGCTGCAGAAGTTCCTGAAGATACTGCCTCACATCGACTACAATAAACTGCTCAAGTAAGTTGCACAATACACTTAACAACATCAACCTGTCCTTTTAAGGGTTCCGTAACTCAAAAGGAAAAAAAGGTACCCTTATAGGATTACTTCGTTGCCCAGGTTGTTGGTTCTGGTTTATTATTAAAGTCTCTTTCATACAATCATAGCAAAGTTCGTTGTCATTGTCTTGTAAGCATGTAGCAAATTATCCCGATATTTTTCACAGCGACACAAGCCACTTTTAAAACGAAATTACTAATGCTTATCTAGAATAGGAACTTTAATATCTGCAAATCTGTTTTTGTTGTTGTTTTCAAGTTACTACTGTTTAAATGATTAAGTTAGTTTAAATAACTAAGAAAATATTTGCATACGCCTAGATAGACCAGTAACCTCTACAATTGCCGATAACTTAGTTACAATGTTCCTGTTAAACAATGCACACAACTTCGTAGATGCAACTCGCGTCGCCTAATACAGCTGCACAATACCTTATCTACCTAAAACAGCTTGTTGTAATTCTAATCCTTCTAAGAAATAGCCTTAAGCTACGCACAACTGAAGTTTAAGTATTATTCCGAAATGTTTAACCATGTACGACTTCCACTTGACATTACATTTCACTTGCTCTAATAAACTAGTCACTCTGCATCACTTCAGTGAAGGGTCATTCCATTCTTCGTATCGACATAATAGAGGCTCTGAATACTATATATAGATAACTAGGTAGAATCACAATAACAGAGAAAAGCACGCTCTGTTGGCTCAGACGTTACGAGCAAAATGGATGATGAAATTATTGAAAGACTCGGGGAATAATAGACTTGAGCTGTAGAAAGGGAATTCAAGACGAGGAATCGAGGTAAATAATATATACTCGTATGTGGCCAATCGTTCGGCTACTGCCCTGTAAATAATACCTTATTTGTGTTTGTTCAAAGACGTCTTATGCCGTTTATGATAGTAGAAACTTGTAAATATTTGTATTTTTGTTTCTTACAGGTACGACCCGAAAAAGGGATTTTTCTGTCAAGCAGTAGGAAATGATAGAACTAAATGTCTGGGTAAATCGAAGGGTCGTATATACCCGCCCATGGAGGAGCGATCCTCGAAGTTTCTGAAGCGTTACTATACGCCTCACAACACGGCGTTATCCAAACTACTAGTGCGGATAGGACGCCCCGTCCCACAGTGGCTCAAAGACGAATTGTCTAACGGATAGCATATCTTTCAACCTGTAAGGTTGGATCGAAACGAGAAATTACACGGACTGGTTAAAGTCTGTGTCATCACCGTCCCTTGACTAAGTCCAAGGGTTCGCGATGCAGACCGCAAGTTACAAACTGTGGTCGAACTCGCACGCAATGTTGTTCTTTCCAAGTGTTTCAATGTGAGAGTATTCTTGTTGAACAAAAAAAAATCGTTGTCTATCAATTCTTGTAATATATAATGTTTTAAAGAGTGATATTAAACGACTTAAAGTTCTCTGTTTAAACGAGGTGAAGAAAGATATTATGGTTTTAGTTTAATTTTTAACTACGTAGGTGTAGTGAATGACTTGTGTTTCCAGTGAAACGGTTGCGATTCGACTTTGCTTGTCTGACGTTGTTGTTTCTTAGCCATGTTTGTATGGACAGTGTGTCCGGCGCCGCGCGTGTCGGTCTAGGTGCTATTTGTTAATAGTTGCAAACGTCAAAATGTATCTTTAGTTATTTCGATACCATCCCATTTGCTTGTAGATACCATTTCTCTATTCACCTATCATAAGTTTGTTTTCTTTGTCAAAAATGCTTTATAATTAAGTATAATTAATATTGTGTTATAAATATATACTTAAAAATTGCACACGTTTCATTCCACACTGTAACCGATCATCGCTACGTTTTTATCACTTATAATATTAGTTTCTAATTATTACAATGTACGTACCTGATGCAATTTGTAAATGTGTAGTTAATTTTGTACGTTTCATATAGAATAGTTCTAATGTTATTTTACTAACCTCCTTGCCTTTCTGTGCCATAAATATGATGATATGAAAGAAATGGCACTGGAATAACTTTCCTATGTATTTTATATTTTTTTAATTCAATGGATTTGAAACTACAAATACTAGTCCTTTATTTAAAGCGGCACCATCACTTTAATTTACACACGATTAGTTCGTACGTATACCTACGAGCCATCGAAACATACCTAGCACATCCATTTAATTTTCAGTTACCGAATTAGCAATAAGAATTTTTAATATACGTATTGAAGATGTCGCATTATATTTTAAATAAATGATAACTATGACGACCCATAAATAAAACAAATGTATTTGGTATATATTTTGATATGCATAAATTTATTGGCGAGATGACTCGGCAAGGAACGATGGATGGACGTTTTTGTAAAACTGAATCACTATAGAACATTTCTTACTCTCTGTTGTAATAGATGTTGGTACTTAAAAGTTTTGTAAAAATTCTTTTCTCCTGAGAAATACATAGAAGAGTACAGAAAAATTAATATTAAAAAAATCGGTATTCGAGTATAGAGTTAAAAATTAATATTTTTATGGTACATTATTATCTTATTTAGTTAGTATTTTTGAAGGCTTCGAATTAAAATTTGTAATCGAAATTCTGATGTTCTTGATATATTGTGAAAATGTGTGTTAAGTAGAAACGGCCTTACAGTGTTTAGAGGGAGCTATCAACCTTGTTATGGTGTTGCCATTTGTGAACACGTGTAATTTGAATCGTTTACATGACTCAATGTGCAGAGAACACCTATCGTGTATCTGTGAACCCAGCTTTATGTTCCACTTTCAATTGTTTCGTTGTTACGACGCCAATATTTGTTACATCACCATTTTATTTGTTAAATATCGTTTTTAACGATTACAGCCAAGGACTGCTCTAAAATGTATTCTGTATAAGAAATTAATACATCACTTATTTTATTAAATGATTTAAACCTTAAGTATGTGTTTATTATTATAACCAGTAATGTCTATATTACTATCACCCCGTGTTTGCCTGTCTATGTACGGTATTTACGTATGTTCTACTGTAGCTCCTAAGATACTTACTCATTGTAATTAATGAGGTGTCAATCGATTCAATATCATGCTCTGGGTGCAATAGGCTACGTTTTATACGAATAGCATCAACATCACGAATGTTAGAGCCAAAAATGTGTGTTCATCCGGAGTGCTACAGAAAGGCCTTATGGGCCCACCTTACACCCGGGCGTCTGAAGACCCGAGACGGCGTGCGGTTTTAGTCGGTTCGAATCCGACATTACCACGCCCGCGGGCCGAGAAAAAAAGAAAAGAAAATCTCGAGTTTCAAAATAATAAATATATTGTAATATTATTTGATATACCAAGAGATAATAATACTATTTTAAAGTATATTTCAGCGATTTTCAATACTACTAGCGCCATCTATCGGTGGAGATCTGAGACTGAATTTTACTATTCTTGAAAAAACACTACACGTCTATATTTTTACCCTTACCGTAGTTTGGTTGTTTCTTGCAAATCCGCCGAGTTTTGATGAATTTAAACTGCTTCTGACCTACCATTTTACTATAGATCATTAATTTTGTGAAGAACTACTTGCTATTTGGCTTTATAAACTGTTATGGGAGCGAGATCTAGTGCGAGCTGGTCAATAATACAATCAGTTACTACCTGATAATAGTTTGAAGTAAATAAATTCGAATTACTTCAAACTATTACCCGTGTAATATGTAGCCTTTATAAACGGTTACACACAACTCGGCTTCTGTACCACTCAGACCGTTAAACGGAGACATTCAGATATATTGAATCGTTTAAGTATCCTTCCGTATATTTGCCGTAATATGTAACTCTAGAACGAATGCATTTCTGAAGAGATACAACGCAATGCCCCGAGAGCTTTGAAAAATGTATTACCCATTACTGGGCTTTGTCCTGTATCGGTTGCGATCAGCTGCGATACAGTGTGGAAAATATACTTGGCCATAAGTTGTGGTATCAGTATGTGCATGTTAAGCAAGCGTTAGTTCCCATATGTTATGACTTCGACTCGAAAGGAACAATGAAATGGTTACTAATTATCATCTATTGTTATCAATAAATTCAACTGTGAATGTTTTGACGAGGATCACCTAACAACCAGGTTTGGTACGTCAACGGAATATAAAATACTATCCTACTATTATTTAAATGTGAAAGTTTGTGAAGATGTTTGGATGATGTTTGACGAATAAAGTCTAGAATAACAGAAAGGTTGGAATAACAGAAAGGCTATTATTATTATTTAGTATTATTTTTTGAACGGATTTAAATTTTCTTTTAGATTTTAGATTTTCTTTTAACCGAAATTACTAGTATTCCCGTTAACCCCTGCAGCTTAGCTGAATTCCTTGTGTTTGGAGTGGGTTCATGTCGGTAGAGTAGGGGCCAGGATTTGAACCCTGTTGATCGTAAGGCTGACTCCTCAATCACTAAGCTACCGGTGCTTATGTCATATTTAAGCATTCACTTTCAGATTTGTTCTCTGCTGAGCGAAAATAAAAATAAAATAACCAAACGCCCCGCAGTTTTTTATTTTTATGGCGTTTCAGCGGTGTGAGTTAAGAAAAAGTGCCCGATTGACAGCAATAGGCTCACCCCCGACGGCGACGTACGACCGAATACAGATATTAATGAAATGTGCATGTTTATTCACCTCTGCCTTACCTTTCTGGCATAACAGACGTGACTATATGTATGTTAAAAATAGGATGGCTGAGTGTACCTTTTTTTTTTTTTTTTTATCGTGCGGAAATCCCTTCGGATACCCCCCCGCCGGCCAGCGGGGGTGGTTATGTCGGGCTTGCACCGACTAAAACCGCACGCCGTCTCGGGTCTTCAAACGCCGGGGTGTAAGGTTACCCATAGAGCATATCCCTCGCACCCCGGCTGACCCTGGGCCATCTCACCACTAACAGCATCGCTCATCCTGTCTCCTCTGAAAGCAGAGGAGTACGGAGAGCGATGTGTTCCCGCCACGTTGGGTATTGGCCGACGATCAATGCCAACCCTATGAAGGGGTGAAGGGGAAGCCATTGACCGCCGCCCAGGGTGTACCGGCCGCTCCGATTCCGTTCCCCCCGGACTGCAGCGGGATCGGAATCGGAGCGACGCTCGAGGAGGTTACCCAACACACACCCCTGGCTGAGTGTACCTACTGATTATTTTTTTTTTCTGTATATGTATGTCGCTCGATATCTTCGCCAATAGAGAAGCCATGTTGATTATTATTTTTTATTAGCTCAAATACGAGCGTGATTCGATTTCAATATCTAAATTCATCTTTAAGCGTGGTAAAGCCTACTGGCCCAATTAATTTTCAAATACCTACTACAAATTTTACGGATGTATTAGATACTTACTTATCTACTGAGATTGATAAAAAGTTTTTTTTATAGGATACCAGCTGACCCGGCAGACTTCGTACTGCTTCAATCCATAGCACCTTTTAAACCTTCTCTGGACCTCCACAAATAATTCAAGACCAAAATTAGCCAAATCGGTCCAGCCGTTCTCGAGTTTTAGCGAGACTAACGAACAGCAATTCATTTTTATATATAAGAAGAAGAAGAAGAAAGAAGATAAATAACTAAAAGTAATAGTGTAAGATCCCGGGCTTCCCAGACCTTACTTATTTTTACATATGTAAGAATAGGTACCTAAAATGTATGGAATAATGTAATAATGTAGTGTAAGTATGTACCTTGAGTGTATGCATTTTTGCTAGCTTGTCCCGGCGGCCATTTGTCAGTGATCAGGTGCTAAAGGTAGTTTAGGTTAGGTGCTAAGGGTAGGTTAGGTTAGGTGCTAAAGGTAGGTTAGGTTAGTTGCTAAAGGTTGGTTAGGTATTTTTGTTAGGGGTGTGTGTTGGGTAACCTCCTCGAGTGTCGCTCCGATTCCGATCCCGCTGCAGTCCGGGGGGAACGGAATCGGAGCGGCCGGTACACCCTGGGCGGCGGTCAATGGCTTCCCCTTCACCCCTTCATAGGGTTGGCATTGATCGTCGGCCAATACCCAACGTGGCGGGAACACATCGCTCTCCGTACTCCTCTGCTTTCAGAGGAGACAGGATGAGCGATGCTGTTAGTGGTGGGATGGCCCAGGGTCAGCCGGGGTGACCAGCACGTTATTACTTCCCAGAATTCGTTCCTTATTAGCAACACTATCGAATGGTGCGATAATACAGGTTTAATTTTTTTCCCCAAAATTAACAAGTATCGATTCCTGAATAGGAATATTGATTGTCCAGAATTCATCTCTGAGTTACAATTATTGATGAAAACATTCATTCATCAAAATCGGACTCACCAGAAAACAAAACCATTTATTTTGAAAAAAAAAAATTCCCGCCCTGTACTGCACTATCGAATGGTGTAATACCATTCGATAGTGTCACTGATAAGAAATAAATTCAGGGAAGCAATAAGATACGATCATCATCATCATCATCATAATCATCAACATAGGTACGTACAACGATGAAACGAACATTTTACGCGTTTAAACGTTATTGGATATTATACCTACCTAAGTTCCCGCCTTTTCATATGGACTGCTATTTTCGAATCTCGACTTCAATTGCACTTGTTTCTAACTTAGTATCGTAAATAAACCAATGAAGCGACATCCGCCTTCGGCAAAGTGATAGCAAGAGGCACGCATCTTATGCGCGAAGTCTCTTTGAATTTTTAAACGGTTCCAAAATAAACGTTTTAAAGAGATACAATGGTATTCTGAAGTTGCTTTGAATGTACCGCCAATTACAAAAGTAGCTTAACAAATTCTTATTCATTCATAACCTTAGCTAATAGCTTTCATGAAATACTTTATCTTCTGGTGCTTAAAAAATACGTATACATCAAATTGTAAAGGCACATATTGTGTCTATTCCAATATAAAATAGGTTTCTAAATATTTTAATGATTGGCAACTTTTGTTAAATGTTAATTAAAACATAAAAAATATTTATATGAAAATGTATTTATTGCCTTAGTAGCTAAGTTCAGCAAATAAAAAAGTCTGATGGAGCAAGCAAGTAAGTAAAAAAAACCGGCCAAGTGCGAGTCGGACTCGCACATGAAGCGTTCCGTAGCAGCAAGTAAAATTTTTAAATGTGAGTTGAAATGAATGAAATATAAATTACGGTTTACGATTTATGACGTAATAAAAAAAAACTACTTACTAGATCTCGTTCAAACCAACTTTCGGTGGAAGTTTACATGGTAATGTACATCATATATTTTTTTTAGATTTATCATTCTCTTATTTTAGAAGTGGGACACATTTTACCACTTTGAAAGTGTCTCTCGCACAAACTATTCAGTTTAGAAAAAAATGATATTAGAAACCTCAATATAATTTTTTGAAGACCTATCCATAGACACGTATGGGTATGATGAAAAAATATTTTTTGAGTTTCAGTTCTAAGTATAGGAACCCCGAAAATTTATTGCTTTTTTTCTATTTTTGTGTGAAAATCTTAATGCGGTTCACAGAATACATCTACTAACCAAGTTTCAACAGCATAGGTCTTATACTTTCGGAAAAAAGTGGCTGTGACACACGGACGGACAGACAGACAGACATGACGAATCTATAAGGGTTACGTTTTTAGCCATTTGGCTACGGAACCCTAAAAAGGTGAGTATTTTTAAGAACTTCATTTTTACGCGGAGATCTAAGTAAATACAATGCTACCAACTTTCAGTTTCAAAACGAGAACAGTAGGTAGTTGATATAGTTGGTAGGTACAATCTTTTGGCACTATCTCAATCTAAATCGTTTGGCACTACCTTAATATAACACTCCGATTTTATTTTTTTAGGCATTAATTCGGTAATTATTGCAGCGTTAGCCCAGTTGCGTACGTAACGGACTGCTGAGACGAGGTCTCGAGTTCGATCCCCAGTCGCCCCGGGCACACACCTCTGACTTTTCGTAGTTACGTGTGCATTAATAAATGATAATTATGGCTCGCTTAATTATGTGCCCGGTAGATGGCAATAGGCTCGCCCCCTATTATATTGGGACCTTACCAAACTGGCGAATCGTGGGTGTGTAATACACCTCTGCCTACCCCTTCGGGGTACAGGCGTGAAGTTATGTTATGTTATGTAAATCGATAATTAGTCATACACTTAAAAGTCTTGATAATCACAAACCGTATCCCCGTGACCATGACTACTGAAAAGCAACCACGTCGGGTTCAATGTAGATAATAAAATAACATCAAATAAATCGCGATTGAATCCGTTAAGAATAGTTTTATTTTAATGTGCGACATTCGCGTAAAGTTCCGACAATATCACAATTAGATGATATTGAAATGCAAAGAGGATATTGTCGGTGACAAAGTACTTTAGATTAAAGAATATCAGTCGAGGTACGGATGGCGTGACAAATTTCATTGAATTAGTGTCGTTAACTTCAGTGGGAAAGAAATATTATTATTACGGGGAAATACAATGCTTTTGTAACGTTTTATCTCTATTCTACAATCCGCAGTAGTTTTTTTGATGAGTAAATTGACTAGATACCTAATAAAAATCTTAACCTTATTAAAGAACTGCGTGGAAGTTAATGGAGGGTAGCATACGATCGACTTTACATCCACATCCGGTCAACAGCTGATGAATATTTATTTGATCAACATGCCTATCTGTTTATATCACTGAGTAATTTAGGATAAGGTTACCATCTATCTATTTATTTAAGTCCTAGCACTTATTGGTGTTTATTCCCAATCTACCAGTAGGTACTCTGGTTCACGCTTAACGACCTCCGTCCTCTATGAGCGCAGGCCTGGGGGTAGCAGGTAAGGCCGCCTGTCACCCCAGCAGAAGCAGGCCGGGACGGTGGGGCGACCAGTGCCCCTCCCCCAAACCGGGGCAAGACGGGGACACCGTGGTTCCCAAACCCGAGATCAGTAAGAGAGAGGTTCAGTCGGGGTGCGAGGGATTTGCTCTATGGGCAACCTTACACCCCGGCGTCTGTAGACCCGAGACGGCGTGCGGTTTTAGTCGGCTCAAGCCCGACATAACCGCCCTCGCTGGCCGGCGGGGGGGTATCCGAAGGGATTTCCGCACGAAAAAAAAAGGTAGGTACTCTGGTTCAGCGGGTGCGAGGGATATGCTCTATGGGCAACCTTACACCCCGGCGTCTGTAGACCCGAGACGGCGTGCGGTTGTAGTCGGTTCAAGTCCGACATAACCGCTCCCGCTAGCTGGGGTATCCGAGGGGATTTCCGGACCAAAAAATAGAAAAAATAGGTACTCTGGTTCAACAGTTCCCTATAAAGGTATGTAGATACTTATTTGACGCAAACCAGATATTATGGACAGCAGGTATTCGTACCTACAGTAGGCAAAGTTGAGACGTAAGAGTCGTCTCCGTACTTCTAGTTTTCTGTATGTTTTACAACGGACCCCGCCTCCGCAACGTGACTGAGTTTAATGTCCGTTATGTCTTGCTTGCGCCTTAATTCCATAACACATTATTTGTACCCACTCTCCCCACTTAGTAGTTAATACTAATAAAACATTTTATTTGTGATAACCACTAGCCCCCTCTGCCCCGGTTTTACTAGAAATGGAACAAGCAAATTCAAAGTGAAATTAAACTACCATGCAACTGTTTTGAAATAAATCCATAATAGGTATTCCACTTCGTACTAGAGCTTATAAAGCGAATAAAAATAAAGCGCAGTACATTTTTATTTTTGTTCAGTAGCGAATTCATGCGATAAATACGGATAAAGTTCAGGAAATGATTATTACGCCTATAAGCGAAGTATGTACATTAACAAGAAACTACGTAACCCGCCCTAGTTCGAAACAAGCAGTCGAGTTTCGATTCGCTACATGTGCACTAATACATATAGGTAGTTAACCTATAGATAATTATGAAGGTGTATCAGTCTCGTTTTACTTATGAGAGCAAGAAAATATATAGGTACTCGCGACTAAATCCGTAAAGGGGTAGGAAGGGGATATATTCAGTCATATTGCGGCAGTTATATATTTTAGTGGTCCTACGTTATAGGTAGAGAGCAAAAAATAACAAAGTTGGGAGTAAGTTAAGTAGTTGAAAAGGACGCTTCTACTTAATTTTTATTTCTATTTAGTTTTTGTCAAAGAATTTGAGGTAAACAAAATAGTAGGTACGTTTATAAATTGAAAAAGGAAAGGTTCTGTGCAATCTGAACTTTTTTTTAAATTTTCTTTTATATCTGTTACAAACGTGAAGAGACTAGGGGAAGTAGTGACATCACCGTCAGTCTAATTCTGCATTCCTTATAATTAGTATTTAATTAAGTTATATAGATTTCAGATTATTGTTTTAAAAGTTAATTTCAGATTAGTCATTAATAATTGATTAAGTGCTAAATTGAATAACGATGTATCGAGACATACATTTTTTTGAGTGGGTATCATTGTACGCGGTTATAAAAACACGATGTACAATCATTTGAGCTCAGTTCGCTGTAAGACGCTGAATAAACAACAACTGTATTGACGCTGCCTATTATTCCAAATATACATCTTCGCCCAATCTCGGCCTATTCCTCTTCGTTACACTTCAGAAGTGGGATAGAACAAAATAAGAATGCCACCATACTCCAGCAGTTCGAGGAAATGAATATCCAGCGAGACTTCAGCTAATACGACCAGTGAAGACGAAAATGTAAGCAATTTTTTTTTCTCTGAGTACCTACCACCATAGCATTTTAGTTCAACTAAGAAAAAGAGGGCACACATTTGGACGCTGAAATCATCCCTAAGTTTGATCCTGAACTTCTGCTTTTCTATGCACAAATGTAAAAGGTTGGTTACACAAAATCTAGTAGCTAGGAGCCTCTACGAAGTTAGTGTGACAATATTTTTTCCATACAAATTCGTCTTCGTGGCGTAGCACGAGAATAACATAACGATCTGGATGATTACGGCACCTCGTGAACTAATTGGAAAGATAGGTTAACAAAAGCATTTCCCCGTTCCACTTATTTGTTGACCGCCTACGAGAAAATGATAAAACGAAAAAAAATCCAAGGATTTTATCATCTTTTGAAAATTCTATGAAGGTAGAATAATAATAATCTCTTTATACATTTACACATCAAAAACATTGGGAGCAAAATCGACCTGGCAGTAAGGGACAGCAGCAAGCGCCGCCCGCGCCGAGGACCTGCTACAACTGGCGGGATGGCCCAGCCGCTGCCACCTGATGCTATGCAGCCGGTACTTCGCAGCCCGCTTCCAGAGCTGCGTAGTATACTACTTCTTTGCATCACGAATCACGGAGGCCCCAGCACACGCTACTGGTACGGAATGTATATTTCACTACTATTTGCATTCTAAAAACTCTATCCGCATTGTTTGTAAAATTTCTTTCGATTAATAATCGAGTGTTGGCTGATAATTACGAATACGAGAGGTCTACCTAGTTTATACTAGAGATTTAGAAATGACGGCTGTAAGTTAACCTACATACATACAAAACCTATTCTCACATATTTATTACCCGAGTTGGGCATAGAAAATTATCCAGATCCATCATCTGCTTCTGTTCTGAACACACTTCCGATTTTAAACTAGTCAAACGCTTCGAGGTTTACATACACTGTCACTAAGCAAAGTACGATTTAAACTTCATACCGACGAATGTTAATCTAAACAATATAAATAGTTATTTGACAACCATCCATCCAAAAGTGATCCAGGTACTTAGGTACCAACTTCTCAAGCGTTAAGTTCTAAGTTTGCATCTGACTACTAGCCGTTGCCCGCGGTTCCGCCCGCGTAGATGTCGATGATCGCGACCAACGAACTATGTCGTATACTAAATAAAACTAAAAACTAAAAACTATTAACGTTAAAAAATGTAAAAAAGTAGTTATATTGACATAACTACAATACGAGTAGTTGGACATAAGGTCTCGCGAAGATTTTTGTAAATATTGATATGTTCTATAATATTGTAGAACATTGCTCTATCATCAATACTTACCGCAGCGCATGCGATGAAAGATTTTAGACTAATATTTTTATACCTTAGAGTTGATTTTAGTAGGGATTTCTAAGGACCTGTAATTTTTCTAGTAGTAAAAATAGCCAATGTTACTCGTTGATAATGTCTCACTCCAACGGTAAACGAATTTTTGAAATCGGTCCAATAGTTTTTATGTTTATTCGTTACATACAACCATCCAAAATACAAATATTCTCTCTTAATAATATTAGTGTAGATGTAAAAGTGTCACTATTAACATGAGGAGCTGTTGTTGCGATGCTTGTATTTACACAGAACACTATACACCATTGAATACTTTGCTAGTTACGAGAGCAATCCTTTATTATTTTATTCATCAAACTGTTTAAACACAAAAATCGTACCAACTACGAGTGATAAACATAGGCAATACGGATTAGTACACGGTAGATACCGATAGTTAAATGTTAAAGTACCTACCCTGACAAGAAAACAAAAATTTGCTACATTTGCGAATATGGATTTTTGTGTAATAGATGAGTGTAATACGTGTCGTTAGACATAAATGTTTTCAGTTATAGAAATACGTAGTAGAAATTACGAGACTCGCAAATGCTCGGTTGTGAAGAGTTCAGTTTTTCAAATTGATTGGCAGATTTGAGTTCAACATTACATACTTGCAAGATGAACACAACACAACAAGGGATGACTAATCCAAGTATTGTAAATATTGCATTGAATGGCAAGGTGTGCTACTCTAAAACTTTCCAAATAGAATTTGTGAAAAATATTACGATCAAGTAGTCCTGTTCACTTTAATAAATGTGAATAAGCTGTCAAAGGAATGATTAATAATAATTTTTGTTATTAGAATATTGTGATTACGACCACTAAATGTCTTATGACTAGGAATAGATCTAGGTACAATAATCTATGGATTTGCCCGATTTGTTCACATTTATGTTACTGTTCCGCTCTTCTAGGTAGTAACGCGATGACATATAGCCTATAACCAAACAGAATGTAAGAATTTCTCAATTCGTACCAGTAGTTCCCGAGATTCGCGCGTCAAAACAAACAAACAAACTCTTCAGCTTTATAATATTAGTATAGATAATGAGGACCCTAAATTGTATCAGTTCCATGTCCATCATTTATCTATCGATCTATTACAACGAGTGAATGAAAAGTCCGTAATGGATTAAAACATATTTCAAGCAACCAGTCTTCTAAAATTTTATGTATCTTAAAGCTTTAACTTCACTGGGTACCTGCAGTCGCCCCCAGAAGTTGCTGAATACTAAAAAAAACTACAAACGATCTTCACATTGAAAGAAATCAATAAATAATTGATATTTATTATTTTTTAATGTACAGAGGACAACAAGTAACTGTGCTATGAGTATTGGTCAGTCAGGACAACTGCATAACCTATATCATAATGAAATGGCTGTGAGACTAAGTCTATTTATTTCATTCATGTATTAAAGCATATTAACAGCGTAAACACCAACAGTGTCAACACCAATATTGTCAGCACCAACATTATCTAGTTACAATGGAAATATGGCATGTGCTACACCAATTACAAATATTCACATCATTGACTGATTGTCTTGCAGAAGTAATAGAATAGATCATTATTAACCAATGTAAGTAGATCATACGTTGCATGTTAAGTTTGAAAAATCATTCAAATCAAAATCAAATTAAGATTGATAGAATAACAGAATAATAAAATTGTACGAAATACATTAGACATTAGAAGTCGGATTAGAATAACAAAAACAAAGTCTGTAGTGGATAGCTAAAAGGGGACGGCTGTGTGATCAAGTCCATATAAATAGGACGGCTGTGTGATCAAGTCCATATAAATAGGACGGCTGTGTGATCAAGTCCATATAAATAGGACGGCTGTGTGATCAAGTCCATATAAATAGGACGGCTGTGTGATCAAGTCCATATAAATAAGGACGGCTGTGTGATCAAGTCGATATAAATGAGGGCTGTGTGATCGAGTCTATATAAATAAGGACGGCTTTGTGATCAAGTCCATATAAATGAGGACGGCTTTGTGATCAAGTCCATATATATGAAGACGGCTATGTGATCAAGTCTATATGAATAAGGACAGTTGTGTGATCAAGTCTATATAAATGAAAGACAGCTGTGTGATGCTATATAAATAGGATGGCTGTGTGATAAAGGTCCTAATTTAATATCAACGAAGTAAGAGACTTCAATAGTAAATTTACAAGAATAATAATAATATGAAAATCAAAGAATATGGTTACATATTGGTGGTAGATGACATTAAATCGTATCCTCATATTCGCCATTGCTGGCATGTGAGACTACATGCAGAGATATTACATTTTTAAAATGAATAAACAAATTAACACAATTCTTCAAACAAAATAAAAAATGTCAAAATGAAAGGAAAATGTCGATAAATATATCAATGTTATTATTAATTATCAACTGTATGTTCATCATGTCTGAGTTATTTGCATTATTTGCTATCATAATAATGACATCTCTAGATGTTCCTGGACACTGTAGAAACACATGTCTTTCAACCAGCTAAGTTTCTGCAGAAAATATTTACAGGCAGATCTTTCATGTAATTTGGTAATTTATTAAAAATTTGATGGTCATTGGATATCAGCTTCTCGTATATTGCTCCGTTTCTATCGAAGGTATTAACAGTCGACCAGGATAACGTGTATTGAACTTATAGTGGTCTTCACATGTTTTAAATAAATATTTATGACCTTTAACGAAGTTGCAACACTCAAACATGTACATAGATGGGGCTGTTAGCAGGGTTAACTGTTTAAATAATACACAAATATATATAATTATGTAAGGCTGTGTGATACTGTAGTCTAGATCTATTTGAAACAACGTTAAAAAGTATCCTTGATACATAACAAGACATATAATACATCTATTCCACAAGGCTGTGTGATGTTGCAGTCCAGATCTGTGTGAGACGTATTTACAAATATACGTGATACATGACAAGAAACATAAATATAACATCAATTATACTATAAAGCTGTGTGATACTGTGTATAGATCTATGTGAAACGACGTTAAATTATGTGATATATATTGAAAGGAATATCAATTTAACATGTAGGTATTCTAGCTGTACATAATCTATCTATTTTACTTAGCGGTAAGGTACGGTATTCTAGATCTATGTGAACCCAAAACATAACCATATGATATTATGGTACATAAGAAATTAAACAAATATAAATTGTATTGTGATACAACAAAAGATAACAAAGAAAGATACAACAAAGCTGTGTGATACAACAAACTACATGAACACTTAAATATGTTTACCCTACTGAGTGTATCTACTAAACTATGACGGTTTACATCTGTGTATAACAGTAATATGGTGATTATCCGTAGTCTAGAAAGATCATTATACTTGGGTACCTACATAAAGCTGAAGGAGTATATCATATATGTGTGCATATACTTGGCTGCCTAGTGTCCAAAAAAATTTGTATCGAAGAACATTTTAGGATTTTAAGTTTATAAGGGCATAAACTGCGTGATATTTTTATTATTTCAGTTCCAAAAAAAAAACGACGACGACCAGAGACGGAACGATCGCCGTGAGACACGGCGTATGCAGGATGGCCGAGTGTTACAAACGTGAAGAGACTAGGGGAAGTAGTGACATCACCGTCAGTCTAATTCTGCATTCCTTATAATTAGTATTTAATTAAGTTATATAGATTTCAGATTATTGTTTTAAAAGTTAATTTCAGATTAGTCATTAATAATTGATTAAGTGCTAAATTGAATAACCATGTATCGAGACATACATTTTTTTGAGTGGGTATCATTGTACGCGGTTATAAAAACACAATGTACAATCATTTGAGCTCAGTTCGCTGTAAGACGCTGAATAAACAACAACTGTATTGACGCTGCCTATTATTCCAAATATACATCTTCGCCCAATCTCGGCCTATTCCTCTTCGTTACATATCACTGTTAAAGTATCTAAGTATGTGAGGTGAAGTCAAATTGACGCACCTAACTTAAAAAAAAGTTTCTCTCATTGTTTTTCCGACTTTACCGAACCGCGGTAAAGCCAATGACTTAGGGTTATGGATTGAATGTTACGCCTACGACTGGTCGCGTCTTCAATTATTGCATTGGTCAGATTGTTTCTATGTATCTGTTTAAGTATCCACAGAAAATAAATATGTCTAAGTATGTTTATCCGCATTCTAGATTCCATATTAGAAGCTATGCTTAATTTCAGTCTAGATAGCGTTGTGTAGTAAGTATGTCGCAGAATGTTATTATATAGCGTATATTCATGTTTTCTAATATACGAGTGGCGTAGTACCGACTAGGACTGATCTTCGTCTATCATCTCACCCCCGGGGCAAAGAATAAGTAACTATCCTTATTCTGTGCCTCCGAGCTTAATTATATTACCTTCATAATATTTACACGACTGCCCAGAAAAGGAGTGTAATGTTATCAGGGTTCATGTACAATGTCATCTTTATACTTCCATAACTTTTTAATGCCTAAACAAATCAGGAAATCAGCCGAACGAAACGAATTCACTGTTAAGCATGCTGCGTGTAGTACAAGGTAATGAAGATGAAATAAATATTCAGATACCCATAAAACAAACCAAAAATCTTTACATTATCCCTAGTGTAAAGTGAAAAGGGTAATAATTGAAAAAATTTAATGTGGTGGTATATATATATATATATATATATATATATATATATATATATATATATATATATATATATATATAATATATATATATAAGTATGTATGGTTCCACTTCCCAAAATTTGCGGCACTCTCACGGTCGCATTTTTGCCCCGATCGCTTTCAAACTGCGGTCAAAAATTGCTTGGGTGTAAACTTAGTTTAAGTTCGTGAATTGGTGGAATCCGGCTTAAGGGGACGGTAGGGCCTCACTTTTTGTGAAATCAGTTTTTCCTCAAAATTTCACGTTCCATGAAAGATATTCGAACTGTTCTAATTTTATCCCATAGTATACATGAATACCAACAACTTTTAATTATAAACCTATAAGATTAAAACTTTAACTAAAAGTGGAGGGGAGAAAAACCAAAATTTTTCGGGGAAAAAATCATAACTTCTAACCGGTGAACATTCTTGATGTCGGAAATATTTTTAATCGATAGGCCATTTTTAAGTCTAAAATAAATGTCTGAAAAGTTTTTCGCTAAAAGTTACCGTTTTCGAGAAAAAAAAATTTAACTGTTTAAAGTCCGTAGTTCTCTATATAAAATAATATTAATTGCTTCACGAAATCTACCTGTGCGTTCCCCCTGCGGGAACGGATTTTTTTTAGTTAAATCTTTTTTGGGCAGGGTAGTTGCGTTTTTTAAATTTTTGCTTATGGATAGGTACACTTACACTATACCCGAAGATTTAATGTGTCCTATTTGGCCCATATGACAAGGTAACGTCTGCCCGGGTTCACTAGTCATAGTATGGAACATATTACGTACTACATGATGTAGACTTAGGTACATAACCAACAACGTGTTATTTATCAGATGGGTGCTTTTAGGGGTTTGCATTATGGCTTTTATCTTAAAATTAACGACAGTGATGGATGATGGCTGCCTACATAATTCATTTATCTGCAATTAGGGGCGGCTGCTTGGCTTCTTCATCAAACTAACTACAAATTGACACGTTAAAACCTTGTACGCTAACGTCTTGCAACGCCGCTGTCGATATTCGTTTAGTAAGCGATGATTAATAATATAACTTTGATCGTTATAGCCAGAGAAAGATTATTATTTGTTTTGGGAAGTCAATTCAATCATCAATTAGCCTATTGCAGTCCACTGCTGGACATAGGCCTCTCCCATTGTACGCCATAGCACCCGATCCTCCACCTTGCGCATCCAGCCTATCCCAGTTACCTTTTTCAGGTCGTCCGTCCATCTTGCTGGGGGACGTCCTATCTTCCGTATACCGATTCGTGGTCTCCACTCTAGGACTCGTTTGCTCCATTGGCCATCGGTCCTTCGGCAGATGTGGCCAGCCCATTGCCACTTCTGCTTGCTTATTCTGCGAGCTATGTCGGTGACTTTAGTTCTTTGTTGGATGACCTATTTCGAATTTTATCCTTCAAAGAAACCCCAAGCATAGCTCGCTCCAAACCCGCTGCGCGACATTTAAGTCGTGGACTAGCCTCACTGTCAATATCCACGTTTCGGCACCGTGAGTCATGACAGGTAGGACGCACTGGTCGAACACCTTTGTTTTTAGGCATTGCGGTAAAGGGGAGGAGAAATCCTGACGTAGTTTGCCAAATGTTGCCCAACCTAATAGGATTATTTTGGTGACTTCTTTCTCGAAGTTGTTTCTACCGAGCTGGATAACCTGCTCATGGTAGACATACTGTTGAACAACTTCGAGTGTTGACCCTTCGATGGCAATCGGTCTCGGTGTGACATGTTCGTTGAACATAACCTTGGTTTTGGCAAAATTCACACCAAGACCGACTCGTTGAGAGGCTCCATTTAGGCTGTGCAGCATCTAGCCCAGCTGCTCCAGCGATTCCGCAACTATGACGATGTCGTCGGCGAACCGAAGATGCCAGATGTACTCGCCGTTTATGTTTATACCCCGCCCAGCCCAATCCAGAGTCTTGAAGACGTCCTCCAGAGCGTTGTTTTGGAAGATATAACAACCCCCTGTCTCACTCCATGCTGTAGGCTTATGGGGTTCGTCTTCTGGTCTTGGAGCTGGGCAGACATAGTGGCGGTCTCATATAGGCATATCAGCACTTCGATGTATCGCCAATCAACACGACACCGTTGCAGAGCATCCAGAACTGCCCAGGTCTCAATGGAGTCGAAGGCGTAGTCCACAAAAGCCATACACAACGGCTGATTGTACTCGTGAGTCTTTTGTATAATCTGCCGAAATGTATGGATGTGGTCCACGTTACTGTAGCCTTTTCGAAACTCGACTTGCTCCGGTGGCTAGAACTCGTCGAGCTTGCTCGCGAGACGATTCGTGACGACTTTCGAGAACAACTTGTAAACGTGAGTCAGGAGTGAGATGGGTCTCTAATTCTTTATCAAGGCCTACCTGTTTTGAAGAACAGCACCACCGCACTCCCACCATGCTCTAGGTGTTAAGCCTTGCGGGATGACGGAATTAAAAAGGCTCACTAGCTCTTTGAGGACACGAACCCCGCCTGCTTTTAGGAGCTCAGTAGTAATTCCGTCATCGCCAGGGCACCTGTTGTTCTTTATTTGCTTGAGAGCCTCTATCTCACACTGCTCGACATCGGGTATTTCCTCGGTGTAATGGCGCGTGTATAGGGCTCTGTGATCTTCATCGCTGAGTCCCGTCGGTTTAGTCATCCATGATGCATACAGCTGTCCATAGAACTTTTCGAAATCTCGAACCTTGATGTGATGGTTCTGCCATCCTCGGTTTTAAGTTTCGACAGATCAGAAGGCCCTTCCCAACTGCTGAGCGAACACTTTGAGGTCGCGTCTTATCAGTATTTTGATTTCTTGGTTTAAGGCTCTCTCATCTGACGATAACGACTGACTTGAGGGCTCATCACGCCTCCTCCTCATAAGTACGATAGTCTCGGGAGAGAGTTTGGACTTTAGCTCCAGCTCTAGCCGGGAAACAAGTTTCGGGACATTTCCTGCAGTTTTGGGAAGTAATATAATAATTGAGAAATTGTTCGTATTAAGAGCGTCATTTGATTGCACCCAGCCTGATGGTAAACTAAGGCGAAGTAAAAAATATGGGCCTTAATTCCAAATATATTTCCACTTTAAGATAAGACTAAATATACCATAATAAATTAATAGAAGATAAAATAAATAATGAACACAGGAATTAACGCGAACCTGATAAGTACCTTTGGATTGCCTAGCGATTCGACCAGATTACACTGGCCGTGGTCCCAGGCGCCTAGAGGGTTCCGAGATAGTTTTAATTGCCTCAGGATTCAGAGAATGATACATCAGTGTTTCAATAGTTGTTGTTGATCTTGGTTCATAGGATTCACACACACTCTTCAAAATAATCTTGATGTGTGAAGTTTTTGTTGGGCAACAACTAGTTAAATATATTCATTTTTAAGTATATTCATTTTCAAGCTCGTTTGGTTTTCTAATATTTTTAACTTATATATTAATCTTTCACAAATACTACTCTGGTTTTCCCAAGCGACTAAAATATAGGTTTCTTCGGGAAGGGCAAGTTTTTTTACAGGGTCGGCAGCGCAAGTATGACACCCGTGTGCTTGTCTGCTACCTAAGTGGTATATAACAGAAACTACCTATGTAACATACACACAACATGCCAACGTAAATAGATCTAAAAAATGGAGTCGTTTCAGTTTGATTACAGTCACCGTTTTGTGAACTAGAGTGACATCGATTTGATAGGTGTCACCGCCGGTTAACCGTATCGACGCTTTAAACTTTCATGCGGTAATCACCGCACACACGAACGGTGTATGGATCACGCGGCCAGTAGTTAATATTGAAACGCAACGGAGGGAGAGGGGGCGTATGATACTCAGCGTCATTATTGTTAGAAGTCAACAGTATTCAAAGCACGATTTGATTTTATTTTGTTGTGCTACTCGCGGAATTTTCTTTTTGAATGAATGTGCCACACTTATTTTGATTCAACTGAAAATATAAAATACTAGCTATTACCCGCGACTCCACCCGCGTGAAATTCTGATTCCTTTCCTTTCCCGCAATAAAAATGTGAAAAAATATCCTATGTGTTATTCCGGACTATAATCTATCCCTGTACCGAAGTTCAGCCAGATTCCTTCAAATTCGACAGTCGCTCCCGTAAATGCAAAAATAAACCAAATAATGCACTTGTGGGAGAGTGAACCTCGGGATCCAAAGTGCAAACTTTGGATGCATTTAACCGGGGTGTGCGCTCGAATTAATAATTAGGTTTGGTTTGTTTTGTCTTTTACGGGACTGCCTGCCATTTAACCCCCTAACCCTGATAGGAAAGCCTACGCCAGAGCCTCGTCCATGAATCAACAGGCATTCAGGCTGGTGATAGAAGTAGGTTAATATCGATAGTGAAATGGCCGGAGTTCAAACCGGCAACTTCTAGATCACCAAGTCCACCGCCTTAGTCACTACACTATCACACAAATAAGAAAATATCACACTTACAATGAGCGTCGAATGAGATGTTTTTTACAAAACAGGACTCCGACAGGAATCTTATTAAATTAACCCTGCACTACTGCATAGTTTCTAGAGACATCATCATCCGAAATAGTTCTATTAAAACTATCGAGCAACGTCTACGACGCTCGTAGACATTAATGTAGAAGCTACGAGCCGGTCGACATATCTTTACATTTAGATTTTGTTATATGAATTTAAATAAGAGCACAATTGGAGATGCTCGTAGCGTTTGTCTCGAATGAAGTCACACTTAACGACAAGTTGACATCTTTTGTGAGTATTCAAAACGACGTGAAGATGCCACTGATTTATGTGAGCCCATTATTCTTACTTAACGTGACGTAAACACATGCCGTTCATTCCACAGCCCACGTCGCATAATAAGGAAAAGTACTACTCATGCGTTCCTTTCTTTTTATATTCGAGAGATGTTTAATAGGTCCCTTTACAGGTAGCTTATATGGGGTAAGGCGATTATGGCCATTAGGTCCTCATTACATTGTTTTAAGTTCGAGACAATTGCGCACACGGCCTACATAATGGTGAAAGGTCGTCAATAAGTACTTTTGCAGTACTAGAGGTGAAATGGTAGAAAATATAGAGAATCCTACTAATATTTTGCTTCTATTAGGTGAAGCACCTAGTCACATCCTCTATACATCTTTATGGTACCCGAATTTCTTGAAATTTTCTGCCCTATGCCTTCTGGTGTCAAGATAATGTATACAAACTTAACCCTAACTTTAATATAAATGTCCCGTTAAAAAAATTGTTACAGGGTAAGGATTCCAACCCGAAACCTTTCGACCGTAACGCCGACTCCGTAACTACTTAGCTATCGATGCTTCTATTACTGCTTGTATGTACCTTCAATAGCATCAAAATTTAAAAGAAGGGAAAGGCGGTCAGTAATTCTAATGACTGTTTTTATAACAATGTCGTCAGTTCCTCGATTTAAACAGAAAATATAAAATGGGAAAGAGAAACGGTTTACGGTTTGTACGAAGGGTACCTTCGTCAGAAAACGTGAGAGCTGGAATCTTGGCAACACAAATAGTAATAAGCTCGAGAAGTCGCTCAAACTGTGCCGAGGCTTTCAGAGACTTGGCAAATATTACTACAAAGCGACACAAACTTAGATATTGTTTGTTGGACATCCTTCTCTCGTACAACTCGTAGATTACGCCACAAGACGCCCTGCGTCATACTTATTAGATAGGTATATAACTTTGAACACGGAATATTCAGATTTATGTATTTCATTTCCAATTATATTCGCGTTGCAAGCGACCGCAGCTTCGGTGACAGCTTGTGGTTGACGGTTACAACCACAAGCTACAATGCAATACTCTTCAACATGAATACCTACTTGGGGATGCCTTGGGGATTGTTAAACTGACCAAGTACTTAATTTAAATCGGAAAATCTTAACTTGCAGAACGGGACTTGAACTGGTGACGCGAGCTACCTGGACCTGTTCTGAATAGCCGAAATTCTTGTCTACATACGTCTTAGTATTCATGTTTATTATTTACAGCTATAACGTATAACCTCTGTTTAGGCAGAAATGTATTTCATTGACACAAATACAAACGGATTTTTTTCTAGCCATCGACAATCATTATTGTACCTACTTGAACTAACTCGTTCAAAGCAGTACACAATGAGACTAAAGAGCACAGAATATATATAGTGATTCATGTGTTTTAGAGACTCTACCAACTCTCCGTTGTCCATGTTATCAGTTATGTGTCAGTGTTCGACTCCAGTAGGAACCTATGGTAGGAACAAAATATCTGTCTATACCTGTGACATACAGGCCAAATCTTTCAAGAAAAAGAAGTTACATAAATCTAAAATATTCATAAAGTAAATTTAAAAGAAATACTTTTATTTTTATTTGTAAATACACTGATTCGAGATAGCTGCAAATGAAAATGCAGGTGAATATTACAAATTGATCGAAAAGCTCCCGGTACGCCGATACGCTCGTCAGAATCGCGTTAACGCCTCTGCACCAACAAATAGGACATCGACGTGGCATGCAATGCTTTCCATATAAGTTCTACTTCCAAATAGGCAACTAGGAGTATTACGAGCAGTCTCATCTCCTGTATTGCAACCCCGTAAGGTACACGGAGCCATCAACATTTAGAGCAAAGATTTCACGCTTTCGGTAATAAACTCCGCTGGCGTCGTCAGATCATAAAACAGCAAAATACATCGTCTGCATCTACATCTCGCTTCTAGCTTACTACCACCCATATAATTAGTTGATGCAAATACGCTCGCGTGCACTTCCCCAGAGATTTTATTACTTCTAGAAAAGAGTTAATATCGTTTCATGTAAAACGCTAAGCCGCTTTAATTTAATTTCATTCCGTTTTATGAAATGCGTTTATTCAAAAAAATAACTCAGTTAGAATGGGTTTCTTGGACGTCTCTCTTTGTTACAGTAAGACGGTAATATTTATTCTTTGTTACTGGTACTATTCGTACTTATTGCGTAAACAGTTAGAATTGGAAACCGTCTGGGAATTCGTGGGGAGTGATTTAGATTTCAATTTATCGGTCACGTATCGTTATAACTAAAGTTATTCTATTTACAACATAACTACGGTTAATTAGATATATATGTTTATAACGCATTTTTGTTGACTCGACTACACTGTTCAATTAACCTAAGTTTGATTAAACTAATTTTGAACGTTTGAAATACCTTTTTTTTTTTTTTTTCGTGCGGAAATCCCTACGGATACCCCCCCGCCGCTCAGCGGGGGCGGTTATGTCGGGCTTGCACTGACTAAAACCGCACGCCGTCTCGGGTCTTAAGACGCCGGGGTGTAAGGTTAACCATAGAGCATATCCCTCGCACCCCGACTGACCCTGGGCCATCTCCGGTTTCGAGATGGCCCCCTTACTTGCTCTCCACTGTGCCATCTGCTAATCAGAGGGACACGTGGAAAGCTTCCGAACAGCCCTCAACAGGGCCGTCCCCGCCTCGGTCGGAGTTGGCCGTAGGCGGCAGCGTCTCTGCCACCCTAGGAGAGAGGCGTAGCCGTCTCCGTTGCCCAGGGTGCACCGCGTGGAGGTCCCCAACCAAGCACCCCACGTTTGAAATACCTGTCGGACGACTTGCCTACGGTACGTTAATACTGCGCGCTGGATTCATTTTAAAAGTGGTGAGTATAGATATTGAAACGTTGTCAGTTGTAGCGTGTAATAGCGAACTTAACCACGAAGGTGTCTAGATTGTTGATAACATTTATGAGCTGAAATGTAAAATTCGTGATATGCTAGTAATTATTTCGAAAATAGTTATGATACGTTTAAATATTATAATATATAACCATCAGATGTTAGATAGATAGATAGATAGATAGATAATTCTTTATTGTACACCAAAAAATTACAATAAAATATAAGTAGTAGGTAGTACGTAAACAGTTGAATGTACAATGGGCGGCCTTATCGCTAAAAGCGATTTCTTCCAGGCAACCTTAGGATGGACAGTAATGTGACGGAAGCAAAATGTTATGGTGTACCTAGTTATTAAATTCAAAATGAAATATACAAATTAATCGAATAAAGAAGGAGAAAATAAAATAAACATCAAAAAATAAATAAATGCAAAAAAATAAATAAATAAAAAATAGTTTTGAAACGTAATATAGACATAATATATACTACTATAATGAATAAATAGATAGGTATATAAAATATATAGTACAAACTAATATGAACCGAAAAAGTGACGAGTGAGCATATAATTTATGACCTTTCACGGAGTACCCGATGACAGGTAATGTTCTTTAACCATTTTTTTGAAGATATTTATGGATTTTGCCCGTTTGATGTCTAATGGCAATGCATTCCATAAGCGCACAGCTTTAACTGAGAATGACTTGCCAGCATAATCAGTGGAATACCTTGGAATTTTCAGCCTCAAGTTCTCGGATGACCTCAGGCACTTTGTATGTGTGTCATGGAGGAACTTGAATCGTTCTTTCAGGTAAGAGGGAGTAGCGGGATTAAATAATACATTATATAATAATGTTACTGTTCCTGCGAAGTCGAATTGGGAGCCACTTGAGTTGTTTACGAAAATCTGAAACGTGATCATATTTGCGCAGACCAAATATGAATCGAATACAAAAAATTTGAAGTCGCTCAAGTTTATCAAGTTGCTGCTCCTTGAGATCGGGATAGCTGACATCGGCGTAGTCGAGGACAGGAAGAAGAAGCGATTGTGCGAGCGCAACTTTAGTGGGAATTGGAAGGAAGTTTCGCAGCCTCCGTAACGAACCTGCTGACGCAAAAATTTTGCGACTGGTTTCTTGTAACTGGATATTCCAAGAAAATGTCTTATCCATGTAGATACCCAAATTCTTAACGCTAGCACTAACTGGCACAACGACACCACCCATAGTAATTTGAGGGAGTTGTGACCAATCGATTAGTGAAGCCAACCTTAGACTACCAATAACAATTATTTGTGTCTTGGATGAATTTAGTGTGAGTCCATGGTTCTTGCTCCACTCACATATCCGCTCCAAGTCCCGAGCAAAAGTAAGTTGAGCAAAGTAAAGGTTTCTGATAATTTGTTTAGGGGAGCCTGTGTATAAACTTGTAGATCGTCAGCATAAAGGTGGTAGGATGAAAGTAATTTATCAGAGATTGTATTTATAAAAATAGCGAAAAGTAATGGAGATAGAACACCAACCTGCGGTACACCAGCGGTCGTATTGCACCAGGAAGAATATGATTCTTCGACGCGAACACGTTCCCGGCGACCAAACAGGTAACTACGAAACCACTCAATAGCCGTTGGAGATATGTTAATAGAGCTGAGTATACCGAGCAGGATGTGGAAGTCTACAGTATTAAAAGCGTTACTAAAGTCAAGTAAGGATAGAAGTGTAAGATTTCCACTATCCATGCCCAGTCTTATGTCTTCGGTGATATTAACCAATGCTGTCGCAGTACTGTGCCCAGGGCGGAAGCCGGATTGAAGAGTGTTTAATAGCGCATTTTTATTAAGAAAAGAGCTGAGTTGAGAGTGAATGAGACGCTCTAAGGCTTTGGAAAGAAATGGAAGGATAGATATAGGACGATAGTCAGAAAAGGAACAGGGTTTAGATTTCTTGGGTAATGGAATTATCTGGGCACTTTTCCAAGAAGATGGGAAAACAGCACAAGAAATGGAGTAGTTAAAGATATGACATAGGATAGGAAGAATTTGTTCTAAAATTGGCACAATCATATTTAATTTAATCGACAAAATGCTCTTCTTAACATCACAAGCGGTCAATTGGTTGAAAACGAAAGGTGGATGATTAGGAGTTGGAATAGATGAAAGATATTGCAGTGTGTTGGCTTTAGTAGTTCCATTAAAATTGGACGAAGCAGAGAAATGTACATTGAGTGAATCTAAGTTAACATTTTTAGGAATTGAGTCTTGTCGAGACTTTCCAACTCCTAATGTGTTCAGAAGTTTCCAGACTTTTGCTGAATCCCCGATTTCCCCAGATATTACAGATATGTTGGCGTTGTGCTTTCCTACACACCTTATTGCACCTATTTCTGAGGGCCACATACTTCTCCAAATTAGCTCGGGTAGATCTAATTTTGTATCTCGCCTTAGCTGCAGCTTTTTTCGACATCAGATCTTTGATATCAGGTGTAAGCCAAGGTGCTGGTAAATGCTTAAGTTTGATGGCACGATTCGGAGCGTGCACGTCGTACAATTGTGTTATTTTATCGGTTAAAATTTGGACTTTTGTATCTACACAGTTGGCAGATAAGAGAGGATACCAGTCAATATCTACTATTCCTGAATAATTAGGGTTAGGTTAGAACAGTTACCATTAACGCCCACCAAACACGGCTAAGCGATTAATATATAGACTAGAATAGAGTCGAGTGGAGTAGAATAACGCGCAAAGGCAAGCGAGCGGAGCGAGAGAGCTGCGGCAGCGGACGCCGAGTGCCACATCCCCTCTATTATTGGGGAATCATATGACACACCCCAAATTAAATACATAAATTTTGGTGAATCACAAATTCGCGTCAAAGGTCTAACCCAACCTGATCTACCCGTGTCCGCTCCGCTCCATTCCATTCCATTCCACTATATTCTACTGTAATTTTGAATCATCACTTGGCCGTGTTGGGTGTGTGGTCCATTTACTTGATGACATAATTACATGTTAGTATTTTTTTGTGTGTTTCTTAACATATTTAGTCTACAAATATTAACCACTGATAAATCTGCATTAAATGAATCGTTCATTATTTCAATCAACCGAAGTTGAATAAACCGTAGGTGAGTCGACCTTTAGATATTTCGTCCATTAGTTATTACAGACATGTGTGAAATGAGCGTAGGTATGAGGGATATACCTTTTAAACAGTATGTCATATGACTGTAGTTATTTTGAAAATAGTTAAAAGAATTTTAATTATAATGATATGTTACACAATTTATCTGTTACATGTTTTGTCATTAAAATTAGTCATTATCATGTGAGCGCCAATCTCGGTGACATTCAAAGCATGCACTAAGGTCCCGGGCTTCGCTACCCTACTCTTTCTCTTGATATGGCGAGAGTAAAGCCCTTGTCAGAGTCTCGTTCGTGAATCACCAGGTGTACCAGCTTGCAGGTGAGATTGGCTCGATTGGTTCGATGTTGCCGGGGGCTTTGGTGCGTAGAGGTCTTAAGTTTCATAGTAGGCCTAGATAATCCTATACATTGGTGTCTTCAATCTGTCTTCAAAATTCCTACAAATTCAATTACTTATTCCGCAAAATATGAGTGATATCCTCTTTGTACAGTGCGCGCTGACGAGAATATCCTCTAAATACTTACTACATTTGATACAGCTCATACAGATTGAAAACATTGAAAGTTTTGTACTTGTTTTTACACTAACTAATCTCCAACTCAAACGCAACACTTCCTGACCGAGGTGACGGAAAGACGGATGAAGCTTTTTGCCAAAAAGTTGTGATGAAAGTTGTTATTGTAGGTACGTCGGCCGGTCGACCAACAAAACTTGCGGGGCCTGCTAGCGTTTATTGAGCGGAAGGCGAGCGAGGCGGGCCAGTTTTCGAACGCTGAATGCTGTCTGCCGCCACCCGTCGTCAAACTTATTTGTTCGAAGTTTCGTCTGGTTTTTGAATTAATTGGTAAACAGGTAAAATTATTAGCAAGTTACGAATATTAATTGTGAATATCTATTTAATTATTAAAACAAAAGTACTTTTAACGGATTTTATCGTGTTTTATGTGGAGCTCTTTTATTATTTACACTGATCCCATTTATGTAGCCAAAACTAACAAACAACAACTAAACAAACGGAAGAACGTTTTGGTTACTTTTCAGCAGCCATGGTCATAGGGAGACGTTGGACGAGGGAGGTGTCTAATATTTGAGTAAACTTTTAGTTTTAGGTTTGTTGTTTTTGAAATTATTGATCGTTGCCCCAATATTGCAATTTGCAGTGTCAAATATAGTACTTAAAATGGAAATTTGTATACCTTGACTTGATGGTTGTGTTACCGTCTATACAATGGTATATTTTCAGAAGTGTTCGACATGATGCCCACGGCCACATTTTATCATCGCACATCTCGCCACAGACAGTAAATTCATCCTCACACGTTGCAACCGAAAACGGTGCGCACAGTGAGGTATGAAATAAATTTAATGTCGCGCACGCTTAAAGTGTGGAATGATCTCCCGGCTGTGGTTGCCCAAACGACTACAATATGTGGGCAATAATTAGAAGGTTTTTACAGGGTCGGCAGCGCGAGTGTCACGCTCCTCATGTTGCACACGTCCATAGACCACGGTAAACGCTTCCCATCAGGTGGGCCGTGTGCTTGTCATTAAATAACTATTCATTACCTAGCTAGAATAAAGCTAAACTATGGAAAGGAAAAGTAAGAGAGCGGACCCCGGTTTCTAGGCTGCAAGGATGCAACCGGGGCTGGCACTGATGAAGAAGAGTAGATGGAACATGCTTTCAGACAATAGTTCTCTTATGATTAAACATTCCTGTGAAATTTCATCACAAGCAAACATTAACGTGAAAATGTTTTACGGAACATCGAAACACAAGTACTGTTAGGAAAGAAAGCAATTTCACGCGTCCCTTTCGTAGGAGAGGACGCTTGTAAACATCAGGGCACTGGTAAACGGCTGGTGTTGTAATCTTTCGAAAACATAAAAGTGTATGAAAACTTTAGTATGCAATAAATTTTGTCAATACTGTCGAGACTAGCGCATAATGTTTCAGAAACAACGTTCAGATACCGTGTGGAAAGAGTAGGTCAATGTTTGGTCAGTGAATCCATACTTTTCTATGTATTCTTATTGAAAATATAAAGTACAATGTGTCTCTATTTATTTGTAATTTATTGCTCTTGAGGTCAATTGCTTTTTATCGATAATCATTAGTTTACTTATGGTTCAACGCCTATTCACGAGACTCAACTAAACTCAAATTCAATTTCTCAATTCAGATCCCGATGAATAGTAGGTATAATATGAACGATGTCTAGTGATTCCATTGGTGACACATTTTTCTCACTTAACTCAAAAAAAGTGTCACCAATTAAGTAGCTCTCAATGATACGTTCCAGCTATATAATATTTTAAATATAATAAGGAAATAAATATAATGATAATTATATCGACGACCTCTCTGGCGTAGCGGTAGAGCATTCGGCTGCTAAGTCAGAGGTTGCGGGTTCGGTTCCCGCTCATTGCAAATATGTATATTTGCATTGGTCTCGGTGTTTCTATGTATAATATGTATTTATTTACTAAAAAAGTATCCAATTATGTTAATCCGCATTCTAGAACCCGTCTGACAAGCTCTGCTTGATTTGGGTCTAGAGAGCGCTGTGTAATATGTCCTAGAATATTTATTTATTTACTAGCTGTCCCCCGCGGCTTCGCCCGTGGCATACTTCGCCCCGTGGCACCTATTTATCCCAAACATGCCTGTAATTTTTTTATGCAATTTTTTTAAATTTTTCTCTCCGTAAAAACCATCCTTGGACTTCTACGAACATTTAAAAAAAAGAATTGGTCAAATTGGTCCAGAAGTTGTTGAGTTATGCGCTTACCAACACATTTTGCGATTCATTTTTATATATATAGATTTATTAATATGGAACACATAGATAATAATGGAATAAGGCACTTCAGGCGCACGCATGATAATGTTATGAATATAGGTAATTAAACAAAGTGCGGTATTAAACGTGCGATATTCTGTTTTAGAGGTATAATATACTACTTTATTGAGATATAATAAGCAGAGGTATAATATGCTTTCATTAGGTTGTCGTAGAAACTGCATTGATGTATCAATCATCTTTAAAATTATAAACAATGTTATCGACGCTCCCCTATTATTGCACTCATTATCTTTTGGAGTACCTCAGCGTCGCGAACGGAGTTTTTTATTTTATTTATTTTATTTAGGAAACAGACAGTCATATACAGTTTATACACCAAGAAGAAAAAATTTATACTTATAGACTTAGAGTTCCATAATAGTTTAAGGTAGTATACGGTACATTACAATTAATACTGACACATACAAGAAAGAAAAACAAGAGTACTGGTGGTAGAAATTTGATGACACAAATTTGTCTCAAAATTTGGCCGGGTGGGTACCACCGTGCACGATTGAGAAAAACCCTCCATAGTAATCCAATTTCGGTTTGATTGCATTCAGGGGTCAGCAAGTGCATAGCCAGGCAGGGGATCGTGGTCGCAGCACTAGTGGGACCGGTGGGTGTCACGCGGTTCTGCGCCGACAATCCTCTTATGATGAGGCCGTCAACCTGAGTGCCACCATTGTTAACATGGTACGTGTATGTTATGGTGACCCTCTTTCCTGAGACTTTACCTTCAGCTTACCATCAGGCGAGGTGAAGTCAAATTGACGTGTCCTAAATATAAAAAAAAATGTTACATACAAAACATACAGTCATGCACCGAATGAAGACAACCGTCACAATTAAGTGCTAAATAACAAATATTATAATTTATGTGGTTAGGAGTTGCTTGCATAATTTTATTTTGTAAGCAGCCAAACGATTACTGAATATATCCAATTCTTTAAAATCATCATTATATGTGTCAACACTACGTCTAAAAGTTTGCTGGAACAAGCCTCTTTTTGTGATACCCCGTAGTCGTACTAGTTACCTACGCACAAAATGCTTTCATAAGACGTGCTTGCAGGTTGTGCAATGATAAACTATTACATGTCGATTTGTTTAGTGAATCTCTTGGACGTTTTAAGAGATTGGCATCGGAATGTCACAATTAATAATTATATATTTTGTGTAATTATAAAACACAGGTATGTAGTTCTTCAAATTTAAGGTTAAAATATGTTATTGGTTTTTATTAAAATAAAATTTTATACTGTAGTTTTAAAAAAATGCAGGAAACTAATACGTCTACAACTTTAAATTTGTTTCTGTATTTCCATACTTGTATTATGACTGTTTGTTTCTAAATAAATAATTAAAAAAAAACGTTAGAAGTCGTCTACGGTTTATAATATTCCGTGAAGTAGTAGTAGTTTAGGCACATGGCAGTGAGCGATTACAACAGGATGCAGTTAAAATACCAAAAAGTTGGGTACTGTTCAGATACTGGCCGTTAGCTAACGAATGGCGTGGGTATATTAGTTAGCTTCAAGGTGACTTGGCTCCCGAAGATCTTGGTGCGGCTCCATATAACCAAGTCACATAATCAGTTATACCTCCAAATTAATTTTGGTTTTAAATGAATAATTTAACTCTCTTTCCCTTTCATATGTAACTCGCTGGCCCTCCCTGGCTTCACCCGTGGCGTATTTCGAACCCCCCTTGGATCCCTTTGCCCATAGCCTATATGTAACTTATTACTTATTAGTTTTCATATAACGTATGGAAATCTACCGGATTTATTGACATTCATGATTACTGGCTAGTAGCGCGATGATATAGCCTATGGCACTCACAAATAACGTGGTAAAAAAACTTTACCTCTTTATAATAAGTAGTAATTGGTATCAGTATAGATGTAATAAAACTCAATTAGTATTACGTAACCACCGGGTTAATTTAGGAAAACAATTTTTTTTTAAATTCGTTCTTATCCTGACCCGTTTCAGCGTTAACAGAAACATAAAATGAATGGAACAACTGGTGTCAGACTGAGGCACATTGGACAGTCGGTCTGTAGTTTAGGGCAAATTTAACAATGATTTCGTTTAAGTATGTAAGTAGTAATTGGTATCAGTATAGATGTAATAAAACTCAATTAGTATTACGTAACCACCGGGTTAATTTAGGAAAACAATTTTTTTTTTAATTCGTTCTTATCCTGACCCGTTTCAGCGTTAACAGAAACATAAAATGAATGGAACAACTGGTGTCAGACTGAGGCACATTGGACAGTCGGTCTGTGTTTAGGGCAAATTTAACAATGATTTCGTTTAAGTATGTAAGTAGTAATAGGTATCAGTATAGATGTAATAAAACTCAATTAGTATTACGTAACCACCGGGTTAATTTAGGAAAACAATTTTTTTTTTAAATTCGTTCTTATCCTGATCCGTTTCAGCGTTAACAGAAACATAAAATGAATGGAACAACTGGTGTCAGACTGAGGCACATTGGACAGTCGGTCTGTAGTTTAGGGCAAATTTAACAATGATTTCGTTTCGAACATATTTGAACGACGCTGGCGTATAAGGTTCATCAAAGCCATCATTAGGCAAATATTTCCTGACAGTCAATGGCGGCAAGCGCTCACTGCACTTCATGCCTCAACAACTCGACTAATTACACTCTTGATCTAATTAACTGTTAGTGCGATCAATCAGTGCATGCGACACAGAACAATTTGGTCCTTGTAGGTATGTTGTAGGTTTTAAAACTACTTTCCTTTTTTTCGTGCGGAAATCTCCTCGGATACACAACCGCCGGCCAGCAGGTTATATCGGGCTCGAACCGACTAAAACCGCACTTAGTCTCAGGTCTTCAGACGCCGAGGTGTAAGGTGGCCTAAAAGGCATTTCCCTCGCACCCCGACTTCGAGACTCGGGTTTCGAGATCGCCCTCCTCGTTTTAACAAAAACTTCTTAAAAATAAACTTTAATTATGTTCTTGTTAAATTGTAAATAACTGGTAATTTTTTAAACGTTTGCTTTTTAATTTACAGAATAAAACATAGATAAATAGTAAAATTTTAAAAAAGAAATTGGAGACTCTAAATCAATCCTTGCCCTTTATGTATTTGAAGGTAATGTAATGAAATAATATTTCATGTAAATATAGCTACGACTACGTTTAAGGTGATCCCGTACGTGAATTTTAATAGTAAAGTAATTTTGGAATTCAAAGTCAAAGTCAAAGTCAAAGTCTTTATTTTTCAAAATAGTGCAACATAATTACATCTTTTTGACGTCAATAATTGCTTAATACTAAGTTTACCACCGCTTCCTAGGCGCTAGTGGAGAAGAAACGGCGCAACAAACTCCACTGCGGCATTTTCGAGACGTCAGCTTATAATAGTGATTTCTTAAGACTAAATATGGACGAATGTACATTTTTGTCTCGTGTCAAGATAAATAAAGGTATATAATAAAAAAACGTTATAATAAAATTTAACCCAAGTTAATCGTTCAATTAATTGAAAAAAGTTAAAATATGGTAAAAAGGTCGCGTGCCTACTACAATACTATGCTGTAGTTGTAACATTTTAGCATTTTAGGAGGAGCCTGCACCATGCTCAAACCAGACATTTTTGTCTTTAAGATAATCATCTGTCCTATAGTATGCTTTTTTACATAAGGTGGTCTTAACAAAGGTTTTAAATTTATTGTTAGGCATACCAAGGACCGATTCAGGCAATTTGTTATAAAAGCGTATACCTTTTTAATTTACTGGAACCTCTCGTTTTGGACCAGTCCACTGACCATTGGCCGCCTGAATCGTGCGATTTGACTCCGTTGCTCTTGTTTAAGCCAGGATCAATTTCAGCACTAGAAGACAACATTACACATGTTATCGGTGATGTAGCCGATATGCTCGAAAGAGTTAATTTTTCGATATTGGATTGGAAAAATGGACTTTACGTATGGATCACCTAAAACGTAGCTGTGGCCAACAATTACACGAAATAATCTTTGAAACATTTCATATCATTTTCTTGTGCTTTTTTTTAACTTAAAACTAAATGCTTAAAAATCACCCGTTATAAGGAGGAAATATGTCTCTAAGTTCTCGGTGTCGTTAGCATACTAATTGCTTAAAAATTTCATTGAATTAATGTGGCGGAGAAATAAAAAAAAACTTTAAAAATGATTGTAACATCATTGTTTGTTTCCGTAGTTCGCAGGAATTACGATAGATGGCTCGAGCCCCGACTGAGAGAGCTTCGTCGACTAGAGGATATTCGGGTACCGTTTTTTTTTTTTTTTTTTATCGTGCGGAAATCCCTTCGGATACCCCCCCGCCGGCCAGCGGGGGCGGTTATGTCGGGCTTGCACCGACTAAAACCGCACGCCGTCTCGGGTCTTCAGACGCCGGGGTGTAAGGTTACCCATAGAGCATATCCCTCGCACCCCGGCTGACCCTGGGCCATCTCACCACTAACAGCATCGCTCATCCTGTCTCCTCTGAAAGCAGAGGAGTACGGAGAGCGATGTGTTCCCGCCACGTTGGGTATTGGCCGACGATCAATGCCAACCCTATGAAGGGGTGAAGGGGAAGCCATTGACCGCCGCCCAGGGTGTACCGGCCGCTCCGATTCCGTTCCCCCCGGACTGCAGCGGGATCGGAATCGGAGCGACACTCGAGGAGGTTACCCAACACACACCCCAGGATATTCGCGTACCTCATAAATAATAGTACCTTAGACGTATTCTAAAAATAACACATAAACATAACATAACATAACATAACTTTACGCCTGTATCCCCAAAGGGGTAGGCAGAGGTGTATTACACACCCACGATTCGCCAGTTATGTTAAGGTCCCAATGTAATAGGGGTCGAGCCTATTGCCATCTACCGGGCACATTATTAAGCGAGCGATAATTAACATATATTAATGCACACTTAACTACGAAAAGTCAGAGGTGTGCGCCCGGGGCGACTGGGGATCGAACTCGAGACCTCGTCTCAGCAGTCCGTTACGTACGCCACTGGGCTATCGCCGCTTATTATAAAAATAGAACCTAGCTAATTCGATTTATCGCCCCCGAAACCGCCGCCTGCATACTAAATTTCATGAAAATCGTTGGAGCCGCTTCATAGATTCAGATTATATATATACAAAAATTGCTCATTTAAAGATTTGCCTTCATTTCGTTGTTACTCGTAGTTCCTAGAACAATTTGAGCTATATATATCGGTACTAGTATGCAGTTTATTTTAATGCGGACTAGTATTTAGTTATAGAAACTGAACACTACACTAGAACTAAACATTTGCTACTCTTTTCATCAGTCGATTTTCTTTATTTTATACCTTCAATTTCAGATTATATATATACAAATATACAAAAATTGCTCATTTAAAGATTTGCCTTCATTTCGTTGTTACTCGTAGTTCCTAGAACAATTTGAGCTATATATATCGGTACTAGTACGCAGTTTATTTTAATGCGGACTAGTATTTAGTTATAGAAACTGAACACTACACTAGAACTAAACATTTGCTACTCTTTTCATCAGTCGATTTTCTTTATTTTATACCTTCAATATGATGGAAAAAGAGAACCTCTAGGACGGAACTTGAACCCGCGACCAGTGCCTTACAGGGGGAATACTCTGACTCACTGAGCTACCTAGACACATCCCACATATTTGAAATTCTCAAATATATTATATACATCTTGGGGTCGCCACGAGCCATCTATCGTAATTCCTGCGAACTACGGAAACAAACAATGATGTTACAATCATTTTTAAAGTTTTTTTTTATTTCTCCGCCACATTAATTCAATGAAATTTTTAAGCAATTAGTATGCTAACGACACCGAGAACTTAGAGACATATTTCCTCCTTATAACGGGTGATTTTTAAGCATTTAGTTTTAAGTTAAAAAAAAGCACAAGAAAATGATATGAAATGTTTCAAAGATTATTTCGTGTAATTGTTGGCCACAGCTACGTTTTAGGTGATCCATACGTAAAGTCCATTTTTCCAATCCAATATCGAAAAATTAACTCTTTCGAGCATATCGGCTACATCACCGATAACATGTGTAATGTTGTCTTCTAGTGCTGAAATTGATCCTGGCTTAAACAAGAGCAACGGAGTCAAATCGCACGATTCAGGCGGCCAATGGTCAGTGGACTGGTCCAAAACGAGAGGTTCCAGTAAATTAAAAAGGTATACGCTTTTATAACAAATTGCCTGAATCGGTCCTTGGTATGCCTAACAATAAATTTAAAACCTTTGTTAAGACCACCTTACATCGCGGGAACACATCGCTCTCCGTACTCCTCTGCTTTCAGAGGAGACAGGATGAGCGATGCTGTTAGTGGTGAGATGGCCCAGGGTCAGCCGGGGTGCGAGGGATATGCTCTATGGGTAACCTTACACCCCGGCGTCTGAAGACCCGAGACGGCGTGCGGTTTTAGTCGGTGCAAGCCCGACATAACCGCCCCCGCTGGCCGGCGGGGGGGTATCCGAAGGGATTTCCGCACGATAAAAAAAAAAAAAAAAACGGTACGCGAATATCCTCTAGTCGACGACGCTCTCGAGCCCCGACTGAGAGAGCTTCTCAGCGCATGTTTGGAGTGGGGCCAGTTTCCGCAATTGTGGAAGACGGGGAAACTGTAATGTAATCGGTCATGGGGCATCGACGCACTATTCACGACGTTTGGGAAGCTCCAAGGGATGGTTTGGAACGAAGATTTAGAAGAGCTATTATTCAACCATTACAGTTCAGTTCTTCAGGAGTACGAGGAAAAACAAGCACTATTGGAGGAAGAGGAGGACAATATAACATCCAAGGAATCTTCATCATTGCGGATCATGAGAAACACTTGCATGTCATCCACGACTGCGCATACAGTGATTCCACATGCCGTTGCCTCCACGTCCAAAGACTTAGGGAATATACAAAAGATCAATCAGAAGCAGAAGAAATCGATTACTGGGCTCAAGCCCAAAATAGTGACATTCCAGAAGGAGAAATCTCCCTCCGGGAAGCGGAAGAGGATTATCAGTTTGGACGAAGAGGAACAAAGCGACGAAGAGACATATCACACGGGCGATCTGTTTCACTATCAGAAACAGAAGCCAGTGGAAGAGGAAAGCGAGCCAGAAATAGTGATGGAGAGCCTACCAAAGAAGAAAAAACGTACGGTGTCCACAGACAGCGAGAGCCCCAACGAAGAGGACTTTACCTCTATGGTCGCCAGTCATGCGCGAGCTCACTCCTTAGTAACGAGTACTGGCAAAATCTCACAAACTATCTTGATAAAGGACGACGACGGATTTATCAATATATCGTCGCCGGGAGAGCGTGGGTTGATGGTTATCAAGCTCGAGCTCTACCCATACAAAGATTGCGCGAAATTGCCAACTCCAGGCAGTACTATAAGCCTTTAGTGATTGACCGTAAAATTCCTGGCCACGATGACCACGCGTAACTCCACGTATAGACGGCATTGTTCGAAATAACAAGATGTATCTCTTTTTATACTATGTATGACGTCATACGAATCGAGTGTTCTTGCGAACCGAACTCGTTAAACTATTTTTTTTAACTTGCTGGATTTTCAATCTATCAATACTACACAACCGCCACCACCACTGATAAAAATTTATCGCTATATCATGGGAGGTAATCGCATCGGCATATATATTGGCATACGGCAATATTTGGGGCTCGTGCTCGACGGCCATGGGACTTCGGAGAGCACATCCGAAGTCTGGCCCCCAAATTGAAGGGCACAGCTCTCGCTCTGGCGCGGCTGCTGCCCAACATGAAGGGGCCCGATGACTCCTGCAGGAGACTACGCGGGTATCGTGTGGTCCATGGCCCTGTATGGATGCCCAATATGGACGGAGGCCCTGAAGGCCAGAAGTGTACGGATGCTGCGCGCTCCGTAGCGGGTGATGGCCAACAGGGTCATCCGCGGGTACCGCATGATCTCCTTCGAGGCGGCGAGTTTCCTTGCCGGAACTCCGCCATGGAACCTGAAGGCGAGAGCCTTTTCGCAACTGTACCAGTGGCGAAACGAGGCGCGGGAGCAGGGACGGAATCCCGAGCCTCGAGAAATCGAGGCTGTGCAGTCCCAGCTCCACCAGGCCATCGTGGTGGAGTGGAAGGAACGACTTGGACAACCAAGCGCAGGGCACGCCGCTATAGAGAAGGTGGAGGAGTGGCTAGAGAAGCGACACAGAAGCCTCTCGTACCGACTGACGCAGGTGATCTTTGGAAAGGGGGCTTCGAGGACCACCTGCATCGGAGCCAACGCCTGAGTGCCATCACTGTGACGCGAGCGAGGACTCGGGACTGCACACGTCGGCGGACTGCCCGGCGTGGGAGCGCCGAGGTGTGATCTCGTGGCAGCCATATTCATATTCATTTATTTATTCACAGAATCAGGGTGGGAGTCCCCTCGGCAGTATGATTGCTGCAATGGTGCGGAGCCCGAGCGCGTGGGCCGCCGCCACCTCCTTCTGTGAGCATGTAATGCTCGAGAAGGAGATGGCGGAGCGCACCCGGGAGAGGTTTAGAACTCTCCCAGCCCGCCGAGCCCGCAACATGCTCGCCGCGCGTCACACACAGGCAGGCGACTCAGGCGCCGGAGGTCGCTTTACGACCTCCGTCCTCCATGAGCGCAGGCCTGTGGTTGGCAGGTCAGGCCGCCTGTCACCCCAGCAGAAGCAGGCCGGGACGGTGGGGCGACTTGCGCCCCTCCCCCAAACTGGAGCAAGACGGGAACACCGTGGTTCCAAAACCCGAGGGGGCCATCTCGAAACCGGACACGGCCCAGGGTTAGCCGGGGTGCGAGGGATATGCTCTATGGGCAACCTAACCCCCCGGCGTCTGTACACCCGAGATGGCGTGCGGTTTTAGTCGGTTCAAGCCCGACATAACCGCCCCCGCTGCCCGGCGGGGGGTATCCGAGGGGATTTCCACACGAAAAAGAAAAACGGAACGCTAATATCAAATGATTTGTAACGAATACAATCTATGTACATAGGATATAAATATATTGACAGTTGTTATAACGTTTCCACACGTGTAGGTACGTGTATCAGTTTTCGGATTTTTCCGAATGAATTTCGGTGGTAGGTATATTAGCCGAAGGACAGGCACGTTCACAATTTGCGGCTGCGAATTGGCACGAATGGAGCGTGCAATATCAGAGCTGCGGCGGTATATAGATTCGAATATTGAACTCGATCACCGAATGACAGACCACCAGAGTTCAGTAACCATACGTAACTCGACCGCCGTACCGAGCCAGCCTACTCACTATGATTTGTAATTCAATTATAGAGTAGAGACCGCAATTCTTGCTACAATCGTCCGTTCTCGACCACGGCGCGCAATAAAATTCATGAGTCTGTTGTTACATTCATGAGAGGAATTGGGAAAAAATACTGTGTAAATATGTTTGTGATACACAAGAGATGTAGATTTTATGACCGCGTGTCACGAACTTGGATTTTGTAGAACACTTTGTATATATCTCGTATTTCTTCTTCATTTTATATCTCACTAAAAGTTTCTTCAACGGCATAGGTAGGTGCATAGTTATAAAAGTTTCTTCAACGGCATCGTTGAAGAAACTTTTATAACTTTTATTACGTGGCAAATACAGGTGTACTTATAATGATAACAAGATGTTGCAACATTCAGGTATTGTCTAAATGAAAGAGATTTAACGCAGCTTGAAAAATACAGTAAAAGATTTATTATTCTTATTCTTGTTTCATTATTTAATCAGGGGGCCCAACAGAAACGAGTCAGAGTTTAATTTTATTAAGTCTAGAAATAAGCATATTCTTTGTACCGCATTCGTTATTGTATTGGTACTATGACGATTTTATTTCATTTTATATTAGGATGATAATAATTATGGATTGTCTGATCAGAAACCAATATTTAATTTTCTAAAAATATAGGTACTTAGTGATCTTGACAAAAAAATTGAATTGTTTTAAATACTGATTCGGTTTACACTAAATCAAACTAACCCCTTCAAAAATGTGATTTGGATCAAAATCCAATAATTTGATATCAAAAACTGTGTAGAAAGGAATTGTATTTAGATTTTTTTGTTAAACTAATAACAATTAAAAATTTTGGCCGTTTATCAGACACATCAATTATAGACGTATGAAGCAAAAAAAATTTAAGATAAAAAGAAATGTTATAAAATCAAATTCATAAAATATTATAGTTTATATGGGGATAATATGAAATACGTAATAAAATCCTGTGAGGATTCATTGAAGCTATAAGTTTAAATGGCGTAGCTGAAACTAAAGTCCAAAGTCTGGACACAGGATTGGAATAGGCTTATAGTTCATTTATAGAACTTTGACGCAAACCATTAGAGAAAATGGATTCACCTACAAAAAATATTTTTCTCCGCACGTCCAAAATAAAGTATTCGTGAATGACAAATAAAAGGGACACACTGAAATCATCAATTATTTTTTTAAATATAATCAGGAACGGTATTATTTATTATAAGGAACTTAAACATAGCTTGAACAAAATGGCCGAAGCTCCTCGTAGTATTTCTAAAGCGGCACGTGGCAGCTTCATCGTTCGCAAGTGAATTTATTGCGTTGTATCGTATTTTAATTATGTAAGATTTATTTTTTTGCAAATTTATGGCGATAGGTACGTTTAACGAGTTTCCGAACCTTTTTGAAGTAGATTTACGTTGTTATACCTAAAAAAGGCCGTTTTTCTGGTAAGCCTTCACATTATCAGGATAATTTACATTAAAAAAGGAGCTGAGCGTGGTAATTATTATGAGATTAGAAAAATAAATGAGAGTTATTTCATTATAAAAAAGAGCCAGAAGAGTTTTATAGTAATAGTAGAAGTATTACATATTATAATGTTAACACTTTTAATTTATTAAGAAACGAAACCTGTAAATCCAATAATATTGCCGATGACGTCATTATTATTGACAATAGTTATTTTAATGATTTTTCAGACCGCACACAGAGGATATATCTACATATAGGATGGAAGGAATGCTAGAGTGAATAACTAGACGCTATGGTTAACTTTGAGAGAGGCCAATCTACAGCAAACTCGTTATAAAACTTTTTACAGTCTCTATGTTTAACTCATTTTAGTCGTAGGGCAAGCAGCAGGTTGTTAGCGTGGTATGACAGTAACCTCATATAACTCGTATCACAGCTATCTTGTCGAGCTGTATATGGATGAGAAACCTTAAATTGCTGATCCAATGTAGAAAAGCAATATATCCATTAGAGGATTGAGACAGAAGGTCAGATGAATTTATTGGTTCTGTCTATATACCAGTATCTACAATTTATTCACATAGTAATAGTAACCTTTCGACTTGGTCTGTAATTTACGTGTTTCAGCTCCATCATTAATTTTTTGTACCAACCCAAAAACGTTCATCCAAAATTGTAGATTAGTTTCTTAGTACCATGAATAGCATTTATCCAGCAATCGGGCCTGAGGACGGCGCGCGACATTTCATGCAGCCTAAATCCTATCGAAAGAAATCAGAAGTAATTTCATTTTACCTAAATAGTATGTCTTTCATACATGCGTCATTCAGGCCCGAAGTTTCGACTGTTTGTGTCACGGTAGCCCCTTGGCCGAAGTTGCGATGACGACTATGTAACTAGAGCTAAACTTATCTATTAGTCAAGGATCATAAAATAAGTCGGTTTTAGAGTTCGAATTTCGTCCATAATTCATTGCAACACAATCTTTAGAAGGCAGTTTGTATATTATAGGTAGTTATGTATAGTAACAGTCGCAGGTTTATAAGTGCCCGGTTAATGGCAATAGGCTCGCCACCTATTACATTGGTACCTAAACATAAACTGGCGAAATAGCACCTCTACCTACCCCTTCGGGGATATAGGCGTGAGTTTATGTTATGTTATGTTATGTAAATATGATAGGTATGTTATTCATTGACTGAAATGGCTGAAACTTTGCCGTAAATGGTAAATAGCATGTGGAACGCCTAAAATGAACTGACGACCTAAAAAAGGTAGCTGAAATAGACTGGGTGCGGAAGGCGGGGGGATTGAGTACTTTTTGTTATTGAAGGGCTTTATTGTTTATTGTTTATTTTGTACATAAACGACTTACCTGATGTGACTGAACATAACTGCGTACTATACGCTGATGACATTACTTTAATTATAGAAGACAACAATAAAAATGACTTAGAGCATAAGGTGAACAAAGCGTTGGATAATATAGTTAATTGGTTGGATTATAATTACTTAAAAGTTAATTTTAATAAGACACATATGGTACAATTTCAGACTTATAATAGCAAACCTATTAAGCTTAATGTACAATATAAAGAGAAAATAGTCGAAGAAGTAGAAGCAGCTTAATTTTTGGGCATAACAATTGACCAACACTGTAACTGGAAACAGCATATAGAAAATATTTGCCTAAGTTTGGAGAGGTTTGTTTATGCACTATATCGCTTGAGCCAAATATCAAGTATAGAAACTGCTCTCAGTGCATATCACGGGTATGTTTCGTCAAAATTAAGATATGCACTCATAATATGGGGCAATTCTGTAGAGGCCAACAGAGCATTCATTGTTCAGAAAAAATGTATACGAGCAATATTTGGTTTACAGCAAACAGACAGTTGTAAGGAATATTTTAAAAAGTACAATATACTACCACTGCCTAGTCTATATATTTTCGAGATTTGTGTCTTCGTACGCAGTCATTTGCATCTTTTTTGTAAGCACAATGATGCCGTAGTTCGAGCGAGTAGACACATTCATAAGCTTTTAATTCCTAAGCAAAGAGTGAATGTTTTTAGTAAAAATGTATATTGTATGGCAATACATATTTATAATAAGTTACCAAATAGCCTCAAAGAAATTAATACGATCAATGCATTTAAAAGAAAACTGTTTACACTACTAATGGATAAATGTTCTTATACTATTGACGAATTTTTAAATAATGGTAAATTGTGATCATTGTCTTTTTTTTGCATGATAATGTATATGATAATTTTAACTTTCGAATAATTTAATTTTAATTGTAAGACATATTTTTGTACGCCACACAGTGGTAGAGTATGGCTTGCACCTAAAATGCGTTCTGTACCCACTCACCCATATTCTGACAAATAAACTTTCATTTCATTTCATTTCATTTCATTTCATTTCATTTCATTTCATTTCATTTCATTTCATTTCATTTCATTTCAGTTTGCGACCAAATTGCCCCTTGAAGACATGACAATGATACACGAATCAGATAATATGATAAAGATCTACACTAAACCTAAATCCACTAATTTATATTCCGTGTGGACTTAAAACCGACACAGGGTTGGCCAGGTGACTGTTACACGTGGCAATATTCAAATCTCTCGTGACCCTGGATCATGTGCTATGGCGTGCATTGGCAAAGACCTATGGCCAGCAATAGACTGCAATAGGCTGAAATTAATGTGCTTGAAAAACCTATTTGTACGAACTACTTTGGTGAAAGAAATAGAAGCTATTTGATTTCTCATATATTTAATAGTTTGCCATTCACGATGTTAAATAGTAGTGACACAAAAAAAAAACATTTAAAAACAAGACAAAGAAGTTCTCTTGGATTTTATATTATAGATATAAACATTTATATGTAGGTGTGAAAGTGTGTGTATGTGTGTGCATGTGTATGTTCAGATTTCTCCAATCGGTTATCTTCCGAATTTCGTCCACAGTTCATTACAACACAATCTTTAGAAGGCTTTGTTTATGTTATAGGTATAAAAGTAAACGATATGTTATTTATTTATTACCCATAACGGCGCAAACTTTGCCCGTTAGCGGTACCAAAAATTAGATATTAAGGAAATTTCCTTATAAGTTACAGCTTTACCCATCTATATATCATGTGACTTCGATATTTATGTTTAATGTTTTACTTACACGCTTAATGTACCTATCGCTCCAGCGATCCTATAAGGGTTTCAATACGCTATATAAGTAGGTACGGCCCGACATAACCGCCCCCGCGTATCCGAAGGGATTTCCGCACGAAAAAAAAAAGGTACGATATGCGATTAATGTGTAAAACACAATATGTTTTTTATTTTTTCTAGCATTGAGCAGTAAAAAGTTTAGGTATCGAAGAGTTCCTCCCCATCGATGTCGACTGGTAACGTACATTTGTGGAACACCAAAACTCACTGCCGCCACATTTTATAATGGTTTAACACCAGCTTAACATTTCATTTACATTTTATTAAACACCCAATATATCAGTAACCCAACAATAATCACACAGTTGACCCCAAATGACCATTCAGAAATACCATTTATACCGGACACTTAGCAATTTTCCTTTTTGCGACAACATTTTTCCATCATAAAAGGTTTACAGGAGTGGCAGTTTATTTGGTGAAACAAAAATGGCCGCCTGTGTATGTAGCTAACTGGGATTAACAGTTGAAATATTGCAGCGAGTAATACCGCCATTACTGTGCATATTGTGCTGTTCGATACCCTTCTTCGGATGTTGTTCAAAAACATACTTTTATCATGTAGACCATTTTAGTCGAATTCGTTTCTATATTTTTTTGCAATTTGTTGATTTTTATTTTATTGGAACCAAATAACTAATAACTAACAGCAACTGACGTAAAATTAAACTGTCTTGAAACCAGTACCAAAGTTAATTAGAAGTATCTACTGCACTTCACAGAGCTGAAATTAAAACGAATTCGGTTTCGAGAATACCAACAATATAAATACATTAGATACATTATTGACATTGTACAACAAGAATTTACCAAATGGCGTTATATGAGGAAATCACGGTTTTATAATTTATTTTTGTGTAAAATTGTGTTTTTTTTTCTGGGAACATTCTAAATGGATGGACCTAAAAAGAAGAAGTTGATCTAGATAAACTATCTACTAATCACAAGTCGGTTTATGAAATAAGAAAAAGAATGCTTGAATTGCTTCTAATAAATGGTAGAGTAATATTGTGGACAGTAAAAGAGAAATAGACTTTCTGCAAACAAACGGACTCATTTTCACTACTTTGACTTCGGTAGTATCCATCCATGCCGTCTTTTTTTGGAAACTTAATCTAATTCACAAATTTAAAAAATTCTCAAATAAATTAATATGTAATGTGTATGCCTCCAAAGTTCATCAAAAATGTGACCAATTAGTACGAGATTAGTCTTGCTGAGACGATTTCTACTAGGTGGGTGGGCGCAAAATGTAATTTTCTTCCATAAATTCGGGTCAGATGACGCCCTTAGTCCGTGGAGCATTATTTTCATTATCTCAGTTACTGCTCTTCTGGTGATGTCCTCCTTCACGCACCGCTTCCATCTTTTCTATGTTCGGCTCATAAAGTTTTCCACATTCATACTTTAAATCTTTCTAATAACATTACTCTCTTCTCATAATATGTCTACATATATAATTTCAAATGTACTACGGTACACTAACCATCGGTATTAGTTAATACATTCCAAGTTATTGACCACGTTAGCTCTTAAACTTTTCATAAAGTAGCTAACCAAAAAGTTAAAAGTGTTAAACTTGTCATCTGAAGATTGAAAAATATTTTATCAAATTATTATTTTATCAATGTTGAAATGTTCGTGTTGAAATAAAACTATTTTTAACGGATTCTTTCGCGGTTTATTTGATTTTATTTTATATTTTACGTGGGATCTGTGACAAGAAACTCCTGGACGCTGAGCTACAACATGTCAAACAAGTTCTGTATGACAACAAGCACAAACAACCGCGCATCAGTCACAGATCCCGAGAAAAGCCAGCCACTGTCGAGCGCCAGCCTGCAGTCCTACCATACATAAGAGGGGTCACTGACAAGATTGGCTACATCTTGAAGCGAGCTTCAATTAACACATACTACAAGCCGCCAACGAAGATATGTAAATTTTTACCATCTGTCTATAAAATGGATTGTGACTGTGGGCTCTCTTATATTGGTCAAACCAAGCGAAGCATTGGCACTCGCGTCAAAGAACACATAGCTGACATAAAACACCAACGCTCAAAAAAGTCTGCTGTATGTGAACACGTGCAACAGGGGACCAAACATTATTTAAGATTTGATAAGCCACAGATACTCGCCAAAGAAAATCGATTCCTACCTAGGAAGCTCCGCGAAGCTATTGAAATTAAAAAACATCCTAATTTTAATAGAGAAGATGGTTGGAATGTACCACCAGCTTGGGACCCAGTCATTCACTTAATTAATTCCAAGTAAAAACAAAATACAACAAGACTTCATGACACTGTGAGCTCATTCTGCGTAAATAGTAACACCAACAATTCAACATAGTTCGGGTACTTTGGGATAACTTTCACTTCAAACTTCAAGACAACAACCATCTTTAGTCTCTCCGTGACCATGGCTGCTGAAAAGCAACCGAAACGTCGGGTTCAATGTAAAATATAAAATAACATCAAATAAACCGCGATAGAATCCGTTAAAAATAGTTTTATTTCAATGTGTAACATTCGCGTAAACTTCCGACAATATCATGTAATGTTAATTATCGTGTGTAAATCTGTTATTGTTCAGCAATTCTAAGAGCAACTATACCTATTCCTTGACTAATATCTTCAGTAATTTCTTTCAAAAGTTTAATATTTCGGCAATCGATCTATGTAGAATCATATCGCGATAACTAACTCGCAAGTCATCTTCAGTCTGTGCGCCTCCGGAGCTGCGATACATCTTATCTTAGCAATGTCATTTTTATACCGCACAGATTTAAACTTCAATATTATTAGACTAGGAATCCAGTGCAGGTTGCAACTGAAATAAATTGAGCTGAGCGAGCAGGACTCTTACTTGAAAAATAAGGCATCTTACTACAAACGCGCGCATAGCTAAGGCCACGCGGTCGTAAAACTGTTTTTCGATGATTATTCCTCAATGGTACATTGTATTTGAACCCCTCTAAACACTCAGCGGTGTCTACACTATCACCATGGCAAATTTGGTCAAGATCGGTATTGTGGTTCCGGAGGAGTACAGTCTCGACCAAACGGCTTAGCCACGTATAAGGGGACTTGTCTCGTGAAAGCACGAAAAGGGTGTGTCAGTACTAAACACAATTGAGAAGCAGTCTGGCTCACTCTCGACTTATAACATCTAGGGATCTGTTTCCACCGGACTTTCCGCTGGGTGATTTTAATTTCCGGTATGGACTTTAAATGCTAGAGAAAATAAAGTCAATAACAAACCAAACAATTAAATGAACAAACTGAAGCAGGTAAATGGGCATTATGACTAGTATTTACCCATTGATGGAAGTTTGCCCACAATCATTATCGAATATTTGAGGAGAACATGAAGGAATATGCAATACTATCTAGACCCACACTAAACATGCTAATTAAAATGCTTTCATTTTAAATTGATAACAAAAAAATCTTCAAAAGCTGCTCTACTAGGTATGCTCATTACAAGGGTTCAATAAGTTGATGAAGCAATCTCTATTTTATTTCATCCAACAGTTTTGTGGAAAGCCTGTGCTAAAGCTTCCTTCATCAAACAGGTGTACCAGCTTATAGCTAAGGTTAGCTTAGACCCGTAGATCTGTTGGTAGATTTGTTTTATTCATAACAAATAAGTCAAATAAGTCTAATGTATCCTGAATATAAACGCTCATGTGTTAAAAATTAGCTACATAATTACATAAGTGTGCTGGGTCACGAAGTCTAGAGAACTGTGCAATAATCCATGGGAGCCATAACAAGAACTTACAACGAGGCCTAATTCCAAGAGACCTCGCAAATTACAAGCACCAGGCCTCCCACATAAATCCAACCTTTTGAAGTTAATAAAAATGATTTAAGAACGCATTAAAAGGATCTTTTTCTCGCTGAGAATACGGAATTTATAATAGTAATAACTTGGCCAATTGTCCTGTAATTTTGTGTTGCACTCGTACAGCAAATATATAACATAATCTTTATTGCACATCAAGGAACTTTATATTTAATAGACACTTAAAATGTATTATACTACAAATGGCGGTCTGCGATATAAGCTCACAAGTGGTACCTAGTCGGCGAATGGTACGAGGTACTTATTTTAACGGTTTGTGCAGTTAATATCTGCAACTACAGAATTTAAAAAGTTCAGTTAACCAGTATAATATTACTTCTCGCAAATAATAGTGTACATTAGCGTTTAATCGAGTGCGCATTTATGAAATAACGCAAAGCGCGCAATGAAAATTGTGTGAAAACCATTGTTTGTTTGAAATCGAGTGGCCACAGAATAGATAATGGTACCAACGCTGGGGCTGTAACATATTGGCGCGAAACTTCTGTAGAATTAGATTTGTATGGTTGGTTTCAATAAAAATATGTTCCCTCGAGACGTAGCAATCGTTTAAAAACACTTGATAATCTTTCTTAAAGACAACACGCTTAAATTCCTTCAGATCCCGAAAGCTTTTAATTTTGTAGATTAATAACTGGGAGATAAAAGTCCTGTTAGGCGCAAACAATAGTGGGTGGCTATGCCGAGATCGTAAACCGGAGAAACATTTAGAGAATTGCGAGTGGCCGCCTATTCCCCAGATATATCCGCCGCGATTCATCCACCATCCAGAAAATACTGCTGTCCGTTCATTGTACTTTGAGTTGCTTTAGTCGGTTTTATTGAAAATTATTGTACCTACCTAAGCCATCAGTGAAGATCTTCTGAAACTTTCTATTACTGTATGGAATATTTCAAAAGTTAATGGAGAAGCTCCCTTTAGATAAGAACATACTTCAACGAATTCATTGTAGATTTTTTTTTCTTACCAGAACTCGCATCAGGCATTTTGACTGTGGTTGTACGGATGGCTCCATCCGTACTTCTAATTCTTCAAATAGTACTGGTTCAACCCCCACATACGACACTTATATATTATAATGATCTGTTGTATGTATTAACACCTTTTAGATAATTAAATAATAATTACCTACTAACATCAACATCAATCATTATATCCAGAAAATAATTACAAAGTGAATTACCAACCACCCATTTTATGACATAAATAATTTAGCACATAGATAGTAATTCAGGCAGTGTCAGGGCATGATTGAAACCAGTACGATAACAAATGAGGGTCATAATGCGCTTCGCATAAATTCATGAAGGTAATCGTCCAAATCACTGTCAATGGCTAATGACAAAATCGTTTGTTCGTCCCGACAGAGCAATTAATATGAACTAAATTTAGTATGATAAAATTTACGTACATATTTATGTTAAAACGAGTAATTTAAATACAAAATAATGACAGAAAGTTTTGATAACTTTATGATTACTGGACACGGGCTTCTTCACAGTATGTGGGTTTCAACCTTAATTACATTAAAGATGGAGCAATACGACATCTGTATATTCATTAAACACATGGGAAACTTACACTAGGGAATATCAACACATGGGAGTTCACTCTTGTATTTGAATTACAAGACTCTGTCGAAGCACGGAATAATAGGAAGACGTCCGATTTCTGGCGTTCCTAAAACAATGTGCGACGTGAACCCACTCCTAACACAAGCAATTTATCTTAACTGGAGTGATTAGAGGGAATACTACTAATTTCGGTTACTAGATGAAGAAGGAATATTATTCCTTAAAAAAATATTTAAATGATAGTAGGTAAAAAGGCGCGCTTAACTGGATAGGTACTGAGTTTTCGTCTAGCAGAATCGTATAGTGATAGAGGAGATTTAAATAAAATTAGAGAACAGAGTCAAGTATACAACAAAGTGGACATGACAGAGAAAGAAATAAAAAATACTATACATTATCGACATAATTTTCCATGAAAATAAATATATATTCTACGTTGAAAAGTGATGATGTGCCAATATGGCGAGCATTGCAACAGCTAATTAATATAACTCTTTACACCATACCGCAAGTTGCGGTACAGTTTCGAGTGACGCATAAACAAAATAAATAGGAAAGTAAGTATTGTTTGGCTACAAATATTCATCCTGTGATCTGTGTGATCGAGGATCGAATATGAAAAGTCGATGTGTGACTATTAAATAAAAATAAAAACACACTAGGCTAATAAAATAGCGGCGTTTGCTTTTCCTTCTTCTTGTATTTGAAATCTCTATCTAGTTATTAAAACACTGTGTATACTTATATAATTTACTTCTAATTTCAGACAGACAAGATTTCACTAGTAAAGGTGTTAAAGTATAAAGTGCAACGCAAATATATTTTACTTCAAGCGACGCGGCGATGCATGGACGTACTCGTAGGTATTATAACAGAATGCGATTTCCGCAAACTAAATTATGAGAGGGAATGTTTATTTTCAAATTTGCATAATCCTTACATTATGAAGATGAAATTCACACAGCGATGATTCTAGCCGCGATTCGACGACTATGATTAACGACATAATTAGCCGTTTAAATGGAATTTTCTTAAATATAATACTTAAAGTGGCGCTGCCGCTGAGAAGTGGCATTTCTTTTCTAAGATTTTTTTCATGACTGTTCAAATTTTTTCAAGGCTTTTTATATCTCCTCATTTCGTTTTCTTGTACCTATGACTTTACAACTTCTTACGTTGTATTTCACCGATAAATATATACGCGTTTTGTTTAATTTAAACTGCTAAGCACATTTTACTTTTTATTATTTGCAGATTCCCATTGCTGCAAACTAGTTTTATAAGGAAAGAAGCTGTGGGAGAATGGACTCCAGGCTCTGAAGTGCAAGCTTTGGATACAACCGGGTTTTGCGCTCGGATGATGATGTAGTTTTATAATATCCACATTATTTTTTGGTCGTTTTTATGCTGAAATTAAACTTTAGATCAAAATATATTATGATACTATAATTTCATTTCGCGTTCATTTGTACACCAGCTATTTAATGCAATTATAAGTAACAAGTCAAAGTCGTGTTGGGTGTAATATACTATACTTTGGTTAGCGATTCTGTGATCTTTACTTATTGGAAATAAACTTGCACTCGCAGAAAGAGGGCACTAAAAAATCAAACAACATATCAACAAACTATCACTATCTGACTTTTCCTCTTACACATAATTTAATCACCAATAACGATGTTATTTTAAGTCCCAATAAGTCAGGACTTTACATCTATTGCATTTCCAATGAAACTAAAACTGTGGAATAATCATGCATCTCTTAACCAGGAAATCCACTCCTATGCAAATCGCATTTAAACAGGATTTTAGAGCGTAAGTGATTTTTTGGAAATTCAGCAGCAAAATAGCAACATTTATGTACAGATGCCCCTAGTTAGGGAATGCAAGGTATAAACAGTAAGCAAGGATAGCACTGCGATAAACGCAGCCAAATTTTTAACGTACTTTTTGGTTTCGTTTGGTTTGGTATCGAATTCGATTTGAAACATTTGGTGCAAATCGAATACCTCTTTTATTGTCTTTGGCGCACAAAAAGAAACTTGTAATTCTTTACCAACACACGTGTTTCCGTCTTCACAGAACATATGTTAACCTAAAATGAACTTAATAATACCGGGTGTCTATAAAAGAACTCCGGGGTTTTAAAAATTCATATCTCACTAACTATAAAAGATAGCAAAATTTAGTCGATTTCTCTGAAAAGAGTAGCTCAAAAAGTTTTACTCATACCAATTGGGAATGTTTGTATCAACTGTTGGCGGCGCTGCAGGGCGTTGACCTTGAAATGACGTCGCGAAATTTGAAATGATGGCGACTCCGCAACAAAAGGCTCAATGTGTTATTTGGCTCATAGAAACGAAGTCTGTAGTTACCGTACAAAGAAACTTTCGACGTAACTATGGTGTTAACCCGCCTTCTGACAAAACCAATGGTTCAGTGCATTTAAGGAAACAGGAAGTGTTTTGAAGGAAAACTCGCCGGGTAGGGCGAGTGTGTCTCAAGAGAAAGTGGACAGAATCCGAGCTTCATGCCTTCGAAGCCCATCTCAGGGAACAAATAGTCAATTGTGTGGCAACCGTCCCCCCAGACATGCTCGCCAGGACATGGGAAGAGGTGGAATACCGTTTAGACATCTGCCGTGCCACTAACGGGGCTCATATAGAACTTTACTAAGTGTTAAAAAAAACTTGAAAATGTAAGCTTTTCAGTCATGTATAAAACATGTATGTATGTTTTTTATTTCATTAAAATATTTTGACTCAAAACCCCGGAGTTCTTTTATAGACACCCTGTATATATATGAGAATTAGCTATATACCAGCAGTGTGATTTAGGAACGTTAATTTTACACCATTCGTGCATTTCCGGTACAAATATTATGTGTATACAATTATGAGGTAGTAGAGTGTGTAACGTACCTTATTTGACTGCACTGTGGTACAGTATTTTATTGTACGAATGACGCAGTGGTTTGCTCGCCTTGCCAATTGCCACCGCGATGAGTGTAGTGGGTGCGTGGGTACGTGGATGTAAAGGACTTGCTCTCTGTAGTTAGGTGGCTATTGTCGATTGTGTTATGAATTCTCTTCAATGTAAGTTAAAGGAAGTATAATTATGTTACGACCTCTGTGGCGTAGCGGTAGTGCATTCGACTGCTGAGTCAAGAGTCGCGGGTTCGATTCCCGCTCAGTGCAAATATTTGTGTGCATGAATATGAACATTTGCATTGGTTTGGGTATTTCTATGTATAATATGTATGTATTTACAAAAAAAACTAAGTACCCATGTATATCCGCATTCTAGAACCCATAACACAAGCTAGATAAGCTATGCTTACTTTAGGTCTAGATAGCGCTGTGTAGAATGTCGTAGAACATTTATTTATTATTATTTATTATGTTTCTTTCGAATTCTTTTTAGTATTAATAATCTCAATTACTCTTCCGACTAAGAGCAGATTTCAACAATAATAGGAATCACGTTTTTCTCAATGAATTTCAGTGTGTAATGTGGAAACCCTGTTTAGTTGAGCGGATTTTCACTAGAGAAATCCAAGTCTAATCAAATGAAAGTCAAATGCATGTATTAGCAGTGGATTTACATAGTTAATTTACTAGTTGGAATTTGAATTCATAACCTCACGAGCCTGATGCCGGCTCTGCAATGTAACAAAATTAGTGGCGGAAGTCAGACAACAGAAAAATAAAATTATTACAGCAGATCCGCTTGCTACATCAACGACAGAGAGAAAATAAAATAAATACGAGAGCGCTTCGAATCTCATTAGAGTAAAGAAACCTTGTCACCCTCAATATCGTTTTTTAAATCGAACCATTGAAAGACTAGACTTGGCTTCTGATACACGAATGATAAACAAGTGTTATTGAGTCAAACAGTACCTTGCGCTTTGTACATTAGGCTCGAAGTGTCTTGTGTGTTGTTCGTGATTCATAGTAGTTGAGATATCGCGTGTGCAAAATAAATAATATGAACACTGAGTGTGTTCTTTTTAGCTACCACTGATGACAGATGACGTTAAGTTTTCCACGGTGCGTAATCCTGCGGTCGGACGAGGATCAACTTGCACCAACGCAGCTTGTAGACTGTCCGCTGCCTTAGCGGTACGTCGGATGCGCGGCTTTGAAATAGACCGACACGCACTGTGAAAAGCAATTGATACGTGGTGCGTGGCCGTTAGTGATAAATTTATAGAATCACGCACCGTGGAAATCTGCCTGTAAATTTTTATGATGACTGTCGACCGGCAAGGTTGAACGTAGACAACAGTAGGAGTGCGGCAAGACGTGAAAACCTGGAGTCACTGCACCAGTTTGGTGACACGTTGTGACGGACGGCTTGCGGAGTCCAAATGACTCTATATGTGTGGTGTGGTTTCCACTTTTCCATAGATTTCGAACAAATTTTATCACCGTGAAATCACATTTTAAAAATTAAAACTTCGGATAAATTTACTGGTACTCTTTTATTTAGCGCAGTTAGACAGAAAAATGCATCTTTTTTAAATGTAAACGTCATTACGTTCACTCCTCCACTCATAGATATCATAGCGCATGACCCCATGAGGGCACTACCGGTTGTTACAGCTGATTTATGAATCCATAAGTTCATATTTGACTCCAGTTCTAATATTTATTACATTTTGAAGTAAAAAAAGTGGTCAGTATAGTTCATATAGCTACCGCTATGGTGACCCTGTATCTGTTTGTGGATGAGGTACATAATACTTCTGTAAAAGCCTTCTACTTTACGCAACTATCGGCGAGCAATGACTTTTATTTACAGATTCTAAACAAGCTGAATAGCTTGTGTCGTGGTTCTACATAGCTTTGCTCGGTTTTTTTCTCCTCGACGTTTTCTAAATATGAAACCTATCTAGATTGATTTAACGCCCCCGAAACTCTTTGTATACTAAATTTCAGGAAAATCGTTGGAGCCGTTTCCGTGATTCAGATATATATATATATATCTATACAAGAATTGCTCGATGGACGTAATAATCACTGAACGGAGTTTAATGCAGTTTTTTTTCTATTAGAATGGTCTTGGTCACACTTGAAATCGGTTTGATTGCAATTAGTTAAGTATAAACGAAGATATGACCAAAAGACCGAGCAGCTAGTTTAGTAATATAGGAATAATAAAAATAAATAATAGTACATTATAATATCGCAGCACAAATTTTAACTTAATTACAGCAGAGCACAGCATAATTTTTACAGCACAGCATTATATTATAATAGCACATGCGCTTTTTGTAATATCATCTGTATGAAAGCAACAAACAGTCGCGCCTTGTTACTGTTCAAGTAGTGGTCTTTCACGATACCAAATTGTTTGTTCCTCACTGGCAGTCTAATAGTAAAAAAATTAGATGTAATATTTCAGCTCAATAATAGCCTACCAAAATTCGTACAAAATAAATTCTCCACGAAAAACAATTTTATATTGTTGCCATAAAATGTTTACGCTATAGAATTTGTCTCCTCGTGCCAAAACTTTTATGATCGAGGTTTTCCCTTGAATGCATATTTTTTAAATTATTAGACCTCATTAATTCTCCCTTTTTTTTATTTATTTATTTGTAGTTAAATAAAACGGTACATAACCAATTACATTAGATAACTTAGGTTTACATAGTATAACACAACATAACATAGTATAAGGCATGTCTCTCATATTTGTATGGAAGATTTCCTTGCATACTTACTCTCGGAAAATATACGACATACACGCATTACATCCTCCCATTCATCCGCAAACAGATCGCAATCAGGGTAAGCTGAGAGGAGATCGTTGAGCACATCCAGCGTTCGACACACTGGGGACTCAGCTCTAGCAACTGTTCGGCAAGGAGGCCGAGCAAAAAGTCTATGGCGACGGTTCTCGCGGTGTGCTAAATATTTGTTGGGGACATATAAGCGGCAGAACAGGCTATGCAGATCGGGACAGTTGATGACTCCACGAAGAGACCTACATGCAACTGTGAGCTGATCTAGGCCTCTTCTTACCTCCAGTGAGTTAAAACCCAATACGCCCAGCAGATAGTTTGTGGGGTACATGAAGGGATACAACTGGTACAATTTTTTGAAAAGAAATCGTAGGAATGTCTTCTGCACTTTTTCAAGCATCAATATTTGTTTTGCTGCATAGGGACTCCATATACAGGAGCTGGCCTCCATCTTACACCTGACTAGGGAGGTATATAAAAGAACAATAACGTCAGGGTTCTGGAAGTCGTGGGCATTCCGCAACACAAATCCCAAGCGTCTATAGGACTCCCTAGCAAGTGCAGATATATGGTCACTAAATGTTAGGCTTGGGTGAAAAGTTACGCCCAGATCCTTTACACTAAAAACTCGAGAGAGTACATCATCATAGAGATTGTACTCATAGTCAATTAATAGTAAACGACGGCTGAAGGTCATTACATGACATTTGCTGGTGTTAAAATGCAATTTATTTATAATGCTCCATTGACTGAGGGCGTCAATATCTCTTTGAAGGAGTTTACAATCTTCCTCCGCTTCTACTTCCATGATCAATTTGAGATCATCAGCGTATAAGAGGCAATTCGCTGATTTTACCGTACACACTATATCATTGATCATTATGAGAAATAGGAGCGGACCAAGAACCGATCCCTGACTAACTCCGGAGCGCGTGAAATAAGGTTTGGACTCAAAACTTCCATACCTGACAAATTGTCTACGATCACGTAAATAGTCAGCAAAAAAGTTGAGCAGTTCGGGGGAAAACCCGATATTCCCCAACTTAATGAGAAGGATGTCATTATCGACCTTGTCGAATGCCTTTCGAAAATCCAAGTAGATCACATCTACTTGCCCTCGGTTGTCCAAGCATCTCGAGACGTGGTCGACGTGGACCATTAAGTTAGAGTTGACCGAGTGACCAGGCCGAAAACCGTGTTGGGCATCGGATAAATATTTGTCAACCTGTTTGTAAAGGATGGTATGGAGTACATGCTCGAAAACCTTTGCAATGGTTGAGAGAATGGCAATAGGTCTATAATGCTCTACGGATGATCTGTCGTTTGTTTTGGGAATCGGAGCAACACGTGATAGCTTCCACTGACCCGGATAAACACCGGACTGGAGAGCCAAGTTGAAAATATGACAGAGAGGGGTCACCAAGACTTCTTTGCAAGCCTTAATGATGTAGGCAGGCACATTGTCAGGACCAATTGCGCAACGGGGACTAAGCCTGGCGATCCCATTCACTACATCCTGGGCTACCAAAGATGGGAGAGGAATGTTTCCTCCTTCACTTTCAAGATGACAGGTATTCGGGTTAAGTCTAGGTGTATCTGGTAAGAATACACTGGCGAAATATGCTGCGAATGCCTCAGCCGCCCCAACGCCCGAGTAAACCTCTCCATTGGACATAATGTTTGGAGTGAAACCACCCCTAGACCGCAGGCTAGAAATATGTTGCCAGAATTGACGTGGGTTTGACTTAATGTTATTTTCGGCTGTTCTACAGTATTCAATATAGGCTTTCTTAGTTCGATCGTTTAAATCAGACCTAAGAGCTTTGAATTCTACATAATCTGATTCGCGTTGTGATCTTTTCCATTTTTTATGAAGTTTGTTTTTACGCACTACGTCATGAATATCCATCGTAAATTTCCAAAATTAACGTGAAATTATTGTGAACCGTTCGACATAACCGCCCCCGCTGGCCGGCGGGGGGGTATCCGAAGGGATTTCCGCACGAAAAAAAAAAAAAGGTACCTACTGTTTTTTCCCCTAATGTATTTATATTGTTTTAATGGTCCCCTTTTTATGTATGTTGGTTTGGCTTCTTATGGAAAGTACTAAACTAGCTAATGCGTTCCAATGTCCATTTCAACATTTTTTTTTACTTGCTTACCAAGGTTCATTGCAATTAGCTGAATGGTATATTAATTGCATACTGAACAAACACAAAGAATCATTCCTTTGACGACCTGTGTGTGTATGGAGTTAGAGCCGAACGCTCTACTACACTACACTACACTGCACTACACTGCCAAATCATAGGTCACAGGTGCGAGACCCACTCATTGTAAATATTTGTATGCATGAACATTACATTGATCTGGGAGTCTCTAGATATAATTATTTAGGTATCACCAAAAGAGAATCAAAGTATGTTTATCCGCATTCTCGAACCCATTTTAACAGCTAGTTAAGCTACGCGTACTTTGGGTCTAAATAATGCTATATAGAAAACTTATTTATAAAAGATTATTATGCATAGATTCGTTTACAAAGATGGTTTAGTTGTCCTCCTTCACTGATTGTCCCTAGATAGATAAGTGGCTAATTTACTGCCACGTTTCGTATTTTAATTAAAAGGGGTTCCCTTATTTCAACATCGAGGTTGAGATGTACTTCAATAAATTTATGGAATAAATTAAGGTTATTTAGAGCACCAAACTTAAAATGATTTTGAAATTCTTTACATCCCAAGTACCCGTGAGAACTTATCCATAATTATTGAAAATAAAGCTTGGATGGAATTATTGTTCTAGTTTGTATTTGTATACGGCTTTGGTCCGATCTTTTACCATCATTTACATTTCACGTGATGTCCCTCACCCTGAGACCCCTCCATGCCTTACCTGTTATCATTCGAAGATCTATGGTAGTCTTTAGGGATATTTGGAGCCCTAAAAAGTCCGAGAATCGGTCTGACTACAGAACTTCGATATCGCCAATGGGTTGTGAAGGTCAGATTGCAGTTGCGTCATGGAAAATATCGAAATTTATTGTTTGAATGAAAAACCCGACCCCAACTGAGTTGGGCAAAGGCTCGTAGGATGAATCATCCTGGAAGAAAACCTGCGCTTGAGCCTCGTCCGCTACTCGACAGGTGTTGACGCTAGCAGGTGAGAACGAAAAAGAAACTTGTCTTCATACTCACCGAATAAAAATATATTACTAGATTTTTTATTGCATTTATTAAAATGCAGTCGCGTTTATTTTCTAGGACTACTTATTATTATTATTAGGGTTATCCTTTCGAGGGCTTAACCGGGGTGCCCGGCAATGAACACTTGGGGATGGCACCGTGTGGTTTTAGTTGGTCCGATTCTGACACGCCCACCCCATCGTCGGCACTGATGGGGTGAAGCCCGTGGGTTTCCACACGTAAAAAAAAGGACTACTTTGTGGGTATAAAAACTACACTCTTTCAATTTTCTTTCCTTTGATTCGTTTTTAAAGGAGGAAGAACTTAAGTCACAGTCCAGTCCAGCATGTACTGTACGAATTTAATATTAAGCTCACTTAACTTGATTAAATTTGAGGGAGTACTGTCAGGCATAAAGTTAGAAAAATATAAGAATCCGTACGTACAGTATACAAGTGCCTGAGAGAATTCACCCGGTCGCCAAGTAAACTCGCTACTTTACGTAACAACCACCTCAGTCGGCTGCTCTCATATTGGCTCTCTTATGTAAGCTAAGATAAAAGGTCACCTTTTCGTGAATGCACAACCTAAGGAGAATTTCCTTGAAGGTATTTCTCTACTAAGCCGCTTTCTTAAGAAAGTATAGAATTTACCTAAAACTTGTGATTAGTACAGAAATAAAACGCAAGTTAATGGTCTCTGGCACCAGTTTAGTTCATTTTATTCTCCGTTTTGTCTTACAATCATCTGCAATATGTTAGTGTGAGAAATAAATTTGCCAAAATGACTATATAGACTAACTATAGTTTTGTACGTTTGCTTTGGAATATTTTAGGGCGTCTGCTATTATCGATCATGCCAAAGAATGAGTTTTCAAGTGACCTAAGTAACGATATAAAGTTCCATTTCATTAGTAATAGACGATATTATTTCAGATGGTTAAAACAATGCTAATGATTCCTTAAAGCTGCGTTATGAGCAGTATATCTGTTCTAACATATCTTTTCATTCATCACGTAATGCAGGCTGCGAGCTACATGTAGTCACTCATTCTATTTATTTATCTGAGATCAAAATCAGCTAGATTCGGCGTACTTAATTGGAAATGCTATTTAAATCTTAGACCTCCGTCCTCGAAAACCCCAAAACAGCGTGTGACTTTAGTCGGTTCGAGTCCGACTTAACCTCCCCCGCTGGCCGGCGCGGCGGCGACGACGTGGTATCCGATGGAATTTCCGCAAGTAAAAAAATTGTATTTAAAGTGCTTTGAATTATGCCTTCAATAGCTTAAAAATGTACAATATGAATAATATGAATAAATTTCATCGTGTTAAATATTCCACCACAAGGGGAACCGTTATTCTTCAAAAGACGCGGTTATGTGCGTGACAAATCACAAGAAAACTGTAAGTATCAACCCAACGGAAGGATACTGCGCTAAAGTTTCGTGGGCTTTGTGTGGGAGACGGCTGATGTACCAGTTTGTAAACAACGTCAACGAACTGATGTCAACAATGTTTTGATAGAATATATTGTACCTTTTTTTCTTTTCTTTTTTCGTGCGGAAATCCCTTCGGATACCCCCCCGCCGGCCAGCGGGGGTGGTTATGTCGGGCTTGAACCGACTAAAACCGCACGCCGTCTCGGGTCTTCAGACGACGCCGGGGTGTAAGGTTGCCCATAGAGCATATCCCTAGAATATATTGTAGGTACCTATGCACAATATATTCTATCAAAACATTGTTGACAAATATTTATTCTATACTATTATAGAATGAATATTTTTAAATCAGAAAATCCAACAATAAGAATCCATTCTTAAAAAATATTAAAAATATCCCAATCGCTATATGCGCCTATAATATTTGAAGGGTACCCTCGATTTTTCTGGGATCTCATTATTAGATTCTCCTTAATTAGATCATTGTCTCATTATTAAATCACCAGGACAGTTTACAATAATCATAATACAGTCTTAGAATAATCGTGAAAGATAAATAACAATAAATCGTCAAACTGAGGACTTCCAATTTTGAGGACTACCAATTTAGCATCGATCACTGTTGACATCTATAATGACCTTCATTTAGTAAAATTTACTTACTGCTTCTTACCATCAAAAAATATCTCATCTCATGTGAGACTGAGAACCTTGTCCTTTGTTTGGACTGGGTAAAAATATTGCGACTGCCAAAAAGTCTATAGACCGGTTTCTGAATTGAGAAATTGAAGTTGAAGCTCGTCAACGCCCTTACGTACAGTGCACGGGACAACATTGTGTGTAAAAAGGTGTTCACGTGACTCAACTTCAATTTCTTAATTCAGGAACCTGTCATAATATATGATTGTTACAGCTTTAACTGACAATGTACATCATCCTACGAGCCTTCTCCCAACTCAGTTGGGATCGTCTTTTCAGTCTAACAATGAAGCGATGAAACTTCTATTCTTTCCGTGAGGTGACTGCAAACTGACCTCCACAACCCACTGGCGATATCTTAGTTCTATAGAGAGACCAGTTATCGGACTTTCTAGGGTTCCAACTACCCGTAACGACTGCTTCTGATGTGCTTGCGAGGGGTCCTAATGTGTTAAGAATGGTCACCCATTCTAAGACTGAACTGGCTAATTTTGCTAAAATGTGTAACGTGTTAACCAACTCGGTTACCACTTAGTTGTATGTAATCACGAGTGCTGGGAATTATCTAGTAGTACCGTAAGTCACACAAAACTGGTACACTCGATAATCCCTCCCACTAACCCAAATTGCTTGTGTTAAGAATGGATTTACGTCGGTAATGTATTGGGTGCGGTTGAGCACGCCACCTTTTACCATTACGAGTATACTACCGGCGTCTATATTGTTTTACAATTAAGGTCAATTACGATATTAAGATTTACCATGTTTTTATATGGATAACCAGTAAAATACACAAAATAAGTTCTGTCGTCAAGTGGACCCGCGGGTCCAACTGACTGAAGACTTTTTATTGGAGAAAATGTCTATATTTATTAAAATTTGATTACAATATAATGAATCATTTTCATTCAGATATCGACATAATATCCAACATCTTCTATTTTTTGTCGCTGACTATACCTATCATCTTCATCCCAACGTTAATCCCGCTTGTATCCAAAGCTTGCACGTTGTAGACTAGGGTCCGTTTTCCTAAGCTTTCTCCTCCCGATGTACTTAGCTCATTTTGGCCTTTACGGGAGACTGCCGACTGACCCTACAACCCCGAAAGGTAAGCCCGTACTAGAGCTTTCGTTCGTCAATCAGTAAGTGCTTGTAAAGTCAAGTCGGCTTGTAGGCGGGGTTGGCTTGGGCCTCGAAGATCTTAATCGTATCCCATGCACCCAGTGTCTTAATTGATAACCGCATATAAACAAATGCAAGTATTAATGCCAGTAGAGGAAGCTCGTGAAGTGTATAAGGACAGAAGCAGATGAGAGAAAAAGGCGTGAGCCTGTGTATGCACATATGTATGTATAGAAAGAAATTTAATATACGTCATTTGAACCAATTTGTAGCAATAAAATTATTTATTTTAAAAAAGCTTTTTACCATGCTTAAAAAATATTAGCACGGTAATCTTTACAATCCCTGAAATGCGTCGTATTGGATCATGTTTGGAATTCATGTGGAAATGTAATCTGCTGTAATCATTCGAGCTTGGTTGTTGATACACAAGCTTACGGGTTGTCCAAATAGGGGAACGTTTTTAAATACGTATGTATGGCGTGATGGCTTTGTGTAATCTCAAATGGTATTATTCTGATGCGTGTGGATTATTGTTCGTGGCAATTTTTTTATGAATCAAGTCGCAAGTTACATTTACAATTGACTGTAGACTAAAAATATGAAAGTTTTTAACGTGTTCTTTATTTGAAAAACAAAGATACATCGAATCTTATAATGGGTTGCCTTGTTCCTGCGTTGCAGTTTACGAAAATAAATCTTTTTCTATCTTTCTTTTCTTTCTAACACCATATAAATAATAATAATAATTGATTTGGTGTGGACAAATGTGCGGTCATGCATGTAAAAAGAAGTGAGATTGTGAAATCTGATGGGGTTGAGCTATCAGATTCCACAAAACTCAGTTCTCTCTCTGCAATCGACACCTATAAATACCTGAGTATGTCGCAGGCGTTAGGCATTACAGAAGCTAGCATGAAGCAATCGTTACAGGAGCGTTTCTTTGGCCGCTTGAAAAAGTTCTTAAGTCTTTTGTCAGGCGGTAATAAGGTGCGCGCCTGTTACGGTTGAATCAAGCCGGTTTTAATTAACTCCTTCGACATACTCAGGTGGACTCAGACCGAACAAGATACCTAGGAGAGTACATAGGAGAGTCCGTACACTTCTTACTGTATATCAAATGCATCATCCGCGTTAATCTGTGATGAGGTTAATCTGTGTGAGGTCGGTACATAACGCGGAAATGCGGGGGTTGTGATAATTAATGTGCACGGGGCAGGGTTCTTATAAACACCAGTTTCTTTGTATAATATTTATTTAACGTTACATGGCACAGCAACAACATCACGCCATAGCATTTTCCTTTTTGGGCAAGTCATAGAGAGGCACAGAGTAAAAAAGCATACACGGTGCATTCACAGAGACACGCATGGGTTGTAATTATTAACACTCTTCCTCAACACATACGTTTCTCTGTATCAAACCCAAATTTTGCACTATATTAACAAAAATATTTTTCCCTAGAGGCTTTGTAAAAATATCTGCCAACTGTTCTTTAGTACTAATATACTTAACACATACAATGTTTTCTTCTACCTTTTGTTTAACATAATTATATTTGATGTCCACATGTTTCAATCTTTTCTGATCAGGATTCTTTCTTAAATTTGGAACGTAATATACATTTTTAATTGTACACTTGTTTTCTTTTTTACCAACTCTACATATCACTTCTATATTTCCTATTCCAACTGCCTGTAAACATACATCATTCTTTGCTGCAGCTATTTTCCTTGGTATCTTTAACTCAACATAGTCTATAAAGTGTTCCTTAGTATTTATTAGATGATCTGAACAACCTGAATCAACACAAAATTTCAAAACTGAATGCTCACTTACTTGTTTTATTTGTCCACTAAAAAATGCACTAGATTCATATTCACTTTCCTCGGCATAGTTGATACTTCCTTGACCACGTCCTTGTCCCCTTCCATGTTCTCGTCCTGTGTAAAATCCTTGCCCTCGTCCTGTATTGAAAACTTGTCCTCGGCCTGTATCGAATCCTCGCCCTCGTCCTGAATTAAATCCTAGTCCTCGTCCTGTACTGAATCCTTGTCCTGTATTATATCCGTGTCCTCGTTCTGTATTAAATCCTTGACCTCTTCCTAAATTAAATCCTTGACCTCGTCCTGTATTAAATCCTTGTCCTCGCCCTGTATTAAATCTGCATTGATATTTTTTATGACCTTCCCTTCCACATATGTAACAACTGAATGCATTTGCTGTATTTCTATTTTCATCACTCCTGTCATAGAATCTCTTCTGTTTCTCCTCCTCCGCTAATAATCTATCCTTGACGATATTTAGGTTTAAGTCACCTATTGTTTCCAACGCTGTTACCACGGAGTCATAGGACTTAGGCATTGATAAAAGTATATAGTTCGCTTTCTCTTCTTCCGACAACGACGTCCCAGCTTCTTCTAACTGGGTACATATTTCTTGAATTTTAATAAAATGTTCTTTTAGTGAATTTTTATCGTAATATTTTATTTCACTTAGTTGTCTTCTGAGAAACAATTTGCTCCTCGTGCCTTTTTCTTTAAAAGAATCTTCTAAATTTTTAAACATTTCATATGCCGTCTTTTTGCGGATATACTCTAAATGACTATCGGCTACTGCCGATATCAAAGTCGCTTGAGCACGTGCTTCTAATTTTTTGTTGTCTTGACTTAGTCCGAAATCCTTGCTCTCTACTGCCTCCAAACACATATTTTCTTTTAATATATTTTTTACTCGAAATGACCAATTGTTAAAATTCTCACCATCAAATTGCACGATATTATATCGGCTAAAATTCTCCTTACTGACCGCCATTTTTATCTTTTTCTTTTCTGTCCGCAAGTGATAATTTATTCTTCAATAATTATTTCGTCTGGCCCCATAACTGATAATTAATGTGCACGGGGCAGGGTTCTTATAAACACCAGTTTCTTTGTATAATATTTATTTAACGTTACATGGCACAGCAACAACATCACGCCATAGCATTTTCCTTTTTGGGCAAGTCATAGAGAGGCACAGAGTAAAAAAGCATACACGGTGCATTCACAGAGACACGCATGGGTTGTAATTATTAACAGGTTGTGGTTTTTTAAATGTCAAATCCCTCAATAACCGTGAAATGTGAAACCTCAGGGAATACTTGATATGCATCGTGATGTAGTAATGGTGGATATCGGACTCATCCCGCTAGCTTTGGCTAAAGAGAATTAGCGCAAACCTGTGGTACTAATTATTAATGACCGTATGGATTTATGAAAGAGCAAAGAGTTGTATGGACGTTTCTATCGGGCTCGATATAGATTTACCAGCATCTTGGCTACGCTTTGGTGACCTATTTGGGGAAGCCGAAGGTTTTGTTTTTGCAATTATGGATGAAGTGGTGATGTCGAATAACTATCGGAGGTATATTCTAAAGGACGGTATGGTTGACATATGTCGGGCGTGCCATCGTCCCGGAGAATCCCTTAGAATTCCTGGTTGTTCTCGTCTTGCCAACCAACCAAGTAGCCAGGATTGTTCATCAACAGCTTGCTCTTAAGTAAAACCTTGTGGAATCAGAGATACCGTACTATAGGTATATACCCGACACAGTTCTCGAAAATGGGCATATCTCGTTGTACTGGGATCGATCTATCATCACTGACAGGACTATTGAAGCTAATAAACCTGACATAGTGTTGATAGATCGATCAGGGCGCCGCGCAATAATTATTGATATCACCATTCCACATGACAAGAATCTTGTGAAAGCCGAAAAAGAAAAACAAATAAAATATTTGAATTTGGCTCATGAGGTTGTCGACATGTGGAGTGTGGATTCGGCAATTTTTGTTCCGATAGTTGTATCGGTTCACGGACTGATTGCCAAGAGCCTCGATCAACATCTCAAGAGGTTCGCGTTAGGCAGTTGAGTCAAGGGCTTGATGCAGAAGGCAGTGCTCCTCGACACGGCACGTATTGTGAGGAGATTCCTCTCTCTGGAGCCCTAACCACCGGTAGCTTGGTCCCTGTACCCGATGCCGATGGGTCACTATTTTTTATATTTTTAAATATATTTGTCGTTTTTTTATAGAATGTATTTAAAAATATAATATATAATTATGTATTTCAATTTTAATAAAGGAAATAATAATAATAAATACTCTTCGACATTCACACAGCGCTTTCTAGGTTAAAATTAAGCATAGTTTAACTAGCTTGTGTAATGAGTTCTGGAATGCGCATAAACATACTTATATACTTTTTATTGTAAACACATACATATTATACATAGAAACTATAATAGATATATTCACATAACATAACATAACTTCACGCCTGTATCCCCGAAGGGGTAGGCAGAGGTGTATTACACACCCAAAAATATTTGCACTGAGCGGGAATCTAAACCGCGCCCCGTTTCGTAGCAGACGACTGCTACTTTACGTGGTGTAGCGGTATTGCCTACGAATGCAATACCGCTACACCACGTAAAGTAGCCATTACGTATCTTGTGCATGAAAATCCCTGTATTTTAGTATTTTTTAGATAATGTTTAGGTCAAATATATGTATATACTGTCAAAAATTTACATAGAGTGTATATGGCCCCAATAAGATCTGCGGGGCCCCAGCCCACCTCACCTGCTAGCCGATTTACACTTTTCGAAGGGTTTCGAAGTACAAGATGTACCCGGGTAGTAAGACGGTGATGATGATGATGACGAATATGATGAAAAAAGTTCTAATGTGACTTTTTGTTTTGTGATAATCAACTTTATCCTCTTTGGTAAAAGTTAACAATATAAATCAATTTCCGTGATACCCTTTCGTTACTTGCCTCCTTTGTTGGAATTTAATGATGGATTATAGACTTGTACCCTTTTTTTTTTTTTTTTTTTTTTCGTGCGGAAATCCCCTCGGATACCCCCCCCCCCGCCGGCCAGCGGGGGCGGTTATGTCGGGCTCGAACCGACTAAAACCGCACGCCGTCTCGGGTCTGCAGACGCCGGGGTGTAAGGTTGCCCATAGAGCATATCCCTCGCACCCCGACTGACCCTGGGCCATCTCCGGTTTCGAGATGGCCCCCTCGGGTTTGGGAACCACGGTGTCCCCGTCTTGCCCCGGTTTGGGGGAGGGGCGCTAGTCGCCCTCACCTGCCACCCCCAGGCCTGCGCTCATGGAGGACGGAGGTCGTTAAGCGACCTCCGGCGCCTGAGTCGCCTGCGACGCGAGGCGAGCGTGTTGCGGGCTCGGCGGGCCGGGAGGGTTCTGAACCTCTCCCGGGCGCGCTCCGCCATCTCCTTCGCGAGCATCACATGCTCGCAGAAGGAGGTGGCGGCGGCCCACGCGCTCGCGCTCCGCACCATTGCCGCAATCATGCTGCCGAGCGAGAGGACGAATTCATAATGCATAATGCATCTATGTGACGTGTTCAGTGTCGACAAACGGCAAACGGATCAGTGAATCCTATTCATAAGCAAGTCTGAGGTGATGTTCAACAATGTATGTATTATAGTGTGAACGTGTTTGTGACTAAGATGCCTCTGAAAATGAATGCAGTGAGAAATATCATATTTAGCATAACGTTGTTACTGTACTCATACCTATTGAAATAAATAGTTAGGATTAGGTGAACAATACACAACTCTCATAAGAATATTGATATATTCAATTGAATACATATACTGATTGGAAACGTTAGGTGTGTCTGACGATTATTTCGTCAGTTTTAAAAATATTACAAAACTTTAAATTGATATGAAATATGCATCGCTTAATCTATAAAATGCTAAAATAAAAAATGAAAAAAAAATGAGATAGTTGCAGCCTCGGCCCGATATATTCTCGCGAGTATTCTTTAATAATATTTATAGAGTCTTTCATTGGGAAAGACAACTCGACTTCAACTAATAACAAAACTGAGCGTTCAATGCTAAGCAAACCCCATTCGCGAGCTTTTAATTTCAGAATACACCTCTTACCCTCCCAAATTGTATTGGACACCCAGGTGTCGAGATCTCAAGTAAATGATTGATTGAAATGTTTGGTAACGGACTCGTTTTTTGTTTTTAATTTATGCTGATATGATTTTTTTTTTTCAAATTAATAATATATACTGAACGACCATAGATATAGAATAAGTGTTAATTTCCAGTCTTAATTTTATAATTACTAGGAACATTTTAACTTACCTCCTCCTTGTGGACTGTAAGATTGAAGTTCGAAGTTCAAACTGTTAACCTTACTAGTTAACGAGTAGGGTTAACTAGTAAATTATTATTATATTGTGTGTGTGTGTGTAGTAATTTTATTGTTCTAACTTTACTATGTTTAACTAACAACATTTTAGGCGTGATTCAGAAAATTAAGTGCAGAATTACACCACAAAATAAAACAGTATAAGTAAAATAAAACTGTTACAACATTTTAAATTCTCTCAACTGAAGTTCACGATTTCAATTTTAGTTTTTTCATTTATTGTGCGAATCATTGATAAAATAACCTCAGGCAGTGCTTTGTTTCACTGTTCTTACTCAATGATTTGCCTCTGATCTGAGCTCGAGTGTAGACTCTTATAGTCCATCAACCGTGCTCGGTATAATACCTCTTGTGGAAATTTTCCGATACAATGTGCTAGTATTTTTAGGTTCTATCATAAATTTTAGTTCTACTTTGTGCCTAATTTTGTGGTATAAATAGAAGTACCATTGAAAAACGTTTTTACCGCCAAAGTTTGCCTTGGCTAATCGTTTATAAATCACCTTCAGACAACTTTTGTTTCAGTAAATGTATTAGAAACATTTATTCCACATTTCTACATATTATCAATCTCTATTTTATTAAAAAATTAAAACAAAATATAGCAACCAGTAAAATGAATAAAAAGCGAACAACGAAATATATGATTATTTGCCAGAGAGATAGTAAAATTCGTGCGAAAGGTAAAACTTATATCAATAAAAATGGCAGCCTTGATAAAAATAACTATATCGTCTATTGATAAAAGGTATTATTATTAGTATTTCTAACGGCGACACCGGCGAGCGGACGGATGATTTACCCTGCAGGTAGAGTCATTTCATGAATTACTCTAGGTCCTCTTCAAGGAGGGATAAAAGGTAGTTTACAGAAAAAATATGGTACATGATCTCACTATCTATAGGAACCCCAATCCCAGGAACAAGTATTTGCACACTCAGTGCAAATACTTGTTCCTGGGATCTTACTCTAATACAAGGTTAGTGTTATCTATTTGTATTATTATGAGTATATACATGTATCGAACATTAATAAATAATTAAACACTTTACATAAATAAAACACTTCGTGTCTATATGAGTTTGCTTTACTCAGTGATCCCAATAAAACAAAATGAATTCAGGTACAACTTCGATCATAAAATTTCACAAGCGCTTTTACAACGGGACAAATTCTTTAGTGTGAAAAATATTTGAGAAACAATTTGGTGAATTTTCCACTGTAAATTTATATTTTATAATTTTGGATAAATTTTTACTGAGCTAACAATATTCAATCTACACAAATATTTTGACACGTAATAATATTTACGTGCATATTCTTATATATAATGTACTGAGTATTATACCAATTTTTTATTTGATTTTACGCATACTAATCACATAATAATTCTGCGATTTCATAGATCGAAGAGATAAGAGATTCCTAACAAACGCAGCATGGAGTGCAGTGCAGCAAACTGCATTCCGTGGAGGAAACAACAAACGATTCGCAAAGCGGTTCTACCACCACCAGGCGAGGCCGCGGTGGCGGCCAAAGTCCGCCGGTAACCCTGGGGTTATCCTTTCGAAGGGCTTACCCGGGGTGCCCGGCAATAGACACTTGGGGAGGACCCCGTGTGATTTTAGTCGGTCCGATTCTGACACGGCGATTCGCAAAAAAGCGATTCTATAATCCTTACTTATTTATTGGTAATAAACATGCTAGAAAGTAGGGATGGTGTGGTTGCAGGAGACTTCAGAATATGAATGTAAACTCTCTCTATGTAAAGTAGTATTAAAGTAAGTAAGTAGTATTAAAACACTCTAAAATGAAACTATCACCATTTGTCTTTCCCCCGTGCTCTATATTTTCTAAAATAAATCTCTGTTTTCCAAGTAATCCTCATCATGTAATTCATAGTCAAAACTTTCCATCTTTTTCATTCCAAATGAAAAATTTAATAGCATCATAATTCATCTCTTAAAAATGATATACCATTTTTGCAAATCGCAGTTAAATAGAATTTCTGAGCAGTATAGCAAGCCACTATTTGTAAATTCTAAGAAAAACTACGTTCTTTTCTTGCTAAATACTCATATTTGTTGGAACTTATTTATACACGCGGTAGCATGTCCAGCAAAGTTCAAAGAAAGATTAAATGGTGACGCAGCAGTCATGTGTATATTTACACGAACCATTTTGAGCTGCTTCTAGCTGTCTAGAACCTGTCTGACTACAACCTAACCCACTTCCAGATCATTTGTACTGTACTTATACTGAAACTGTACTGTACTGACTATTCTGAAATTTAGTTTCTGGTTAAAACTAGCCTAATCAAATTTTGAGCTTAAATTATATTCCAAGTGAAATAGTTGCATTTTGTAAATAACTAGCTGATGCCCGCGGCTCCACCCGCGTGAAATTCTGCTCCCGTTACCGTTACCCATGAGAACCTATTCCCGCGATAAAAGTCCGGGGAAAAACATGGAATGTGTTATTCCAGACTGTAAACTATCCCTGTGTCTAATTTCATGTGCCTAATAATGTGCCCGGTAGATGGCAATAGGCTCGCCCCCTATTACATTAGGACCTTAACATAACTGGCGAATCGTGGGTGTGTAATACACGTCTGTCTACCCTTTCAGATCGGCACGGCAGATCAGTTCAGCCGTTAGAGCGTGATTGAGTAATAAACATCTAAACATCCAAACTTTTTCACAAACTTTCACATTTATAATATTATTAGGAAGTAGTACAGTAGGATTAGATACCATGGTAAGAATATCTGTTTCAAATTATTATATTTTCATTTAAATCGGAAAAAGTCAACATCCAGGACAGGACCAGTGACCAGTCATTTTCTAGGGGAACACTCTAACCAACTGAGCTACCTGGATCTATCCTGGATTGCCGATTTAAATTTATAGGAAAAAGTTAGCATACTAATTACTTTAAATTTTTTATTCATATTACATACTTACCGTGATTACAAACGGGTTACAGAAAGTATGTATTATAGTAATGTGTATTTCGTAATTGTTTATATTATGTTAGTTACATCTATGATTAAACTATTATTTTTATGTTAATTTCTTAGTAATATATGAATTATTAAAAAAAGCTACCATTGCTATTTGCAAATCTTCTTCTTCTTCTCTTATATATAAAAATGAATTGCTGTTCGTTAGTCTCGCTAAAACTCGAGAACGGCTGGACCGATTTGGCTAATTTTGGTCTTGAATTATTTGTGGAGGTCCAGAGAAGGTTTAAAAGGTTTGTCATCGATTGAGGCAGTACGAAGTCTGCCGGGTCAGCTAGTTAATAATAATTACTACACGAGATAAAACATTCAACCATCTTCTTTTAAATATAATTTGTTGATATTCGTCTTAATCGACATGAAACTAATCACATAAAATTATCGTAACAATATCTGACGTAATGTCATAACATGATGTTATAATGTCTATGAAACATAAGTGTTTTAAACATGCAAGTTATTAGCAACTCGTGTAATAGCACTTATTTACAGTAATTTTCAAGTGTTTGTAGTAGGTTCTTGTATCCGGATTTCATAACAAAACGACGTATTTTTATTATTAGCAGAAAAACAACCAATATTGTATTCTAATAAAATGTATTCTAGAACACACTACATAGTGCTTACCAGACCCATAGGTTAACTAGCTTGTAATTGTATTCTAGAATGCGGATAAACATACATAGATGTTTGTTTTATAAATACACTATCGGACCCCAGCGGCTTGGCCTGCTTGATATCATGCATGTATTATATATATATATATATATATATAGAAACCTTGAATCATTCCATCCAATCATTCAATCATTGAATCATTTAAAAAAACCGCATCAAATTTCGTTGTGTAGTTTTAAAGATCTAGGCATACATAGGGACATACAGACGGGTAAAGCGGCGATATCACTAAAATTGTCGGTCAAGAATTAATATTACCTACAAAGTAGAAAATATTGGGGTAACACCAAGAAACAAGAAAGTCTTATTTCAATTTTTTTTAGAATGTTTTTTTTCTTGTCAGTGAAATTTTAGGATGTTCTAAACAGAACTTGGCACCCATTTAGATCTCAACTCTTAATAACATTATATAGGTGCGATAAGTTCATTTTCTTTTTCAATCCTAAACTAAACACCTACTTTGGCTACTATATACATTGTTATGTGCGCGGGGTACAATTAAATGCCGTTTATACAACGAAGAGGTTTATTTGCTCACCACAAACTAGATAACGAAATAACTAGCTCACACAGTACTCTTCAACAGTTCAAGTCGCTCAGCAGTTCACAGTAGTCCACAGTCGTTGCTTAGGTCGCAGGTATAATCCTCTTGAATCGCCTCGGCATGATGTGTCCGCTTTCGCTTCCAAAAATTAACTGACTCCGTGTCGATATCCGGGCACCTTTTATAGCTCTTAATTAGGAGGGTAGAATGTTCCAGAATCATCTAGAGATAAGGCACGTTAGGCATCTAAATAGAGCGTTCGAGAAAGGTACCTACAACAGTAGTAGGTATAGACGCGCCAACATTCAAGGTGAATATTCAAGATCGTAGGTTTTGATGCGGTTTTTTTAAATGGATGGAATGATCCGAGTTAGATGTGTCTTTGTATCGGCAATTCTAGATTTTTCTACACTAATCGGTAGAGTACTTCGACACTAGCAATGCGTATTAATTTCCTGAAGATTCGAACAGTCGTTTCGAGATATCAACGCTCGTTGTAACAATACTATTTATTTTATATATTTATCTACTAGTAGATCGGCTGCATGAAATAAAAAAATTGATCACTTACTTGAGGTTAACCCACGTCAATTTAGCTATCGTCCGTCAATCAGCAAGCAATCGGCTTGTTAGTAAGGTTGGCTTGGACCCCAACATCACACAACACCTTTAGCTTTACCTTAGTTAAAGTACTTTTATATGATTGCTCCGTTAAATTTACTTCACCCCCATACGCTAAGCTTGGGCGCGAGTTCAAAAAGTAAAGGCCACTGTTACAGATTGACAGCCTCGATTGATGTGTTTTCACGCCCTGCATGATAAGAAGAGGGTAGCCCGTGTGCGTGCTTGCGTGTGTGCGAATTGCAATTCTTTATTGTGCGCTAAAGAAAGAATGTATTGAACAGTTCGGTTCTTGAACCTTTTTGTTTTTAATTACATACAGAACAGGTTTCTTTAAATTTTAAAGCATTTAAAGTATTTTTTTATGCCGCAATTAGCTGTCCAGGTCTTAATAAGACCTGGACAGCTGATGTTGGTTATCACTTACCAAGGATTGACTATATATTATATAGTCAACAATATAAACCAACATCTGCACTTTAATACATTTTCATATTCTTTTTTCTACATTTTCAAACGATCGACATAATATACCAAATTAAAATGTAGTAAAGTGCAGATGTTGGTTATCACTTACCAAGGATTGACTATATAATATATAGTCAATCCTTGGTAAGTGATAACCAACATCTGCACTTTACTACATTTTCATATTCTTTTTTCTACATTTTCATACGACTTAAGTTTTAAATTTCTGATTTTACAATGAATCATTCAAGGTAAGTTTTCGAAATATTATAATGTGTTTTAATATGTATGTACAGTTATAACAATTCTTTAGTCCGTATATTATATGAATGTATAATAACTAAAGTGATTTTATATCATTTCTTTCTTTATATCTCTTTTATTTTATCTGTTCCTTAAAAGACGCAGAAGGAGAATACTTAGCCAATATAGAAAAATAAGCAAACAACAAGTTCCAGGCTCTATAAATTATCATCACACTAGATTTTAAGTTACCTTTTTCAGTATTTCCATGAACTCCAAGTCCGGGAATCAGCTGAAATATAACATGCAGACTTTAGAATTTCTTTCCAGAGTTGAAACTGTTGAAAGGGAGTAGCAATACTTACCGAGTTGTGGTCCTGCATCGTTCAGTCCTGTAGTCAACACCCAGATGCTACCTCGGCCGGGGCTATTCTGTGTTCACACCGCTTCATATACTGGCGTCACCTCGTGACAGGCTTCGGAGCAGATAGCCTTATGCTGCAGCATTGGCCATGGTCAGCAATGAGAGAAGGTGAAATGCCGCTACCGCATTTCAGGAGGTAGCGATGGATTCCAAAAAAATAGTGAAAAAATGAAGGGTAAAGGTTAGGCTAGTTAGCCCTGTTCCACGCCGCATTTCCTTCCTTTCCAAAAGCGCTTACCTGGTGAAAAGACGGTTCGGGCTAGTCGTTGTCCTAGCAGAAGCAGGCCTGGGTGGTGGCGCATTATAATCCACGTGTACCTCTCTATAAGGGAAAGGGAATTGATCCTCACACAATGCATAGGCTTCGCCAAGACTGACGGCCAAGGCCAGTCGGGTACCAGAGGTTCTTAGGCACATCTGTTTCCCTGTCAACGTAGGCAGATTTGAAGGTACACCGTGCACTTTCGTTTACCTCAACATCCAATGGAGCGGTTTATGTATGTCTAAAAAACTAAAGAGGCAAGGCATGATTGGTAATTATACAAGAAAATTCCGAAGAAACATCGCTGAGATTTGCAGCTATCGAGATACACAATGGAGCTGACAGTCATATGTGGCCATAGTCAAAGGTACAGTTTACAGTTTTACAGTATATCAAAATGGTTATTTAATGAAGAACAGGGAAGATTGGCAAATTTTAATACATTGAATAAAATAATAACATCCAAAAAATCATGTCCAAAGAAGGATTCGACAGAATGGAATGAATATTAAACACCTTTTTTTTTGTGCGAAAATCCCTTCGGATACCCCCTCCCCCCCGGCCAGCGGGGGCGGTTATGTCGGGCTTGAACCGACTAAAACCGCACGCCGTCTAGGGTCTACAGACGCCGGGGTGTAAGGTTACCCGTAGAGCATATCCCTCGCACTCCGACTGACCCTGAGCCATTCGCAGTGTCCCCTCTGATAATAGCAGAGCGGTACCTGGAGCGACCACGCACCCCCGCGGGCCTTGCAGGCCCGCCATACCCCGACCCCCTCGTGCAATGAAGTCAGCTGGCCCTGAAAAGGGCCGGTTGGTCAGACTCTTGGCCATTGACGTTAACGCCAGCTACTCCAGAGGAGCAATCAATGATGCGTCATCGCCCACGTTGCCCGGGGTGCACCAAACTTGGAGGTGATCCAACCAGTCGCACCCCGAATATAATAAGTACTATTTTTTGAAACCATAAATTACTTTTAATGGTTTATATAGCTTTCGTTTATCCATTGCCTGATTTATCGCGAAGCCAATTAAAATCAATACAGTAGAAGATTATAGTAGTGGATTCTCCTACTGGGTCTCTTATGACACGGTATTTTCCGACTTTCCTTGAAATGAAATATTTTTTTCATTATTTTTTATAAAATTTGTATGAGTTCAATACTACGTTTACGAAATTTTAAATCTATCGTGCAAAAAAAGTTTACTCAAGGGTAAGTGGCTTAATATAATGGTATACGACACCAATTACTAAACGGCGCTCTCTATGAAGGTAAGGTATCTCTTCTTTCTTTTAAATGTATATATATATAGATGAAGTTTTCTTAACTTATGTTATATAATTCACGGATCATTACTTAGGTTAATTATCAACGAGTGCCGTGTCCCTGTGTCTATATTTAACTAGGTAGGAACATGTATAGAAGGTGTCAAATACAATCAACGGTTCCAAGGAGCCTCGCTAATTACTTTACGTCAGTATGGCCCTAGCGTCAGCGGGCGCCCGTTTATAGCAAACAAATATACCTAGTATGAAATTACGTCACATAATTTGCCAGCAACTTCATCGAAAGTAAGCATCATATGTTTTTCCCATTAATCTCTGTCTGATGTCATAAAGTAATCCACTCGCTTTTCCTTTACTCATGTTTCACGTAATCCAACCAGCTGACGATCACGGTAGCGTGGCGGCAGACCATTCGTCTACTTCGCTATCTGTTTGTATTGGTCTGGCTCTGCTTACAAAAGAAATATATCTAAGCATTCTTATCCACATTCTAGAAACCATGGTGCATGCTAGTTCAGCTATGCTTACTCTGGGTCTAAATAATACTGTGTTGTATATCCTATGATATTATTATCTTCACCTTTAGCTACCGACGTGGATTTGTTGTCACACTACCACAACGTGGGGCCTGAGAGGCCGGTAATTTAATGCAACATGAATTTTGTGGCAAAATGTATAATATGTGTCAAATTATAGATAATATTATTTATTTGGAATCTGCAGATTGAAGAAAATATAAAAATAATTATCGACGCAATTAAACCTTGTAGGTAATTATACGAAATTATGACTATTACACAAAATTAAAATCTTCAATTAAATTTCACTTCTTAGGAACCGCAAAAAATACTTTTCCTTACACTTTAGGGTAATATCCATTGGAAAAAAAATAAACAGTATTTGGTATGCGTCACATAAAAAAGAAGTTCAACAACAAGGTAAGTCACAATCAGGATGAATTTTGTTCAGCGCACTGTTAACAAACATGTTTATTGCACGAATAATACTGTCATGTGGATATTCTATTTAGTTTAAGTGGACAAGATGCACATTTTTTTATTGTTTTTTCTTCGCTAGCTTGGCCTTGAACTGTATCTAGCATATAGAAAGGCCTAGAACTGAGTATTTGGGCCAAAAAAAGTCACTTAACTACTGACATTGGGGCTGAAAGGCCGCGTCGGAATTTTAAATCGACATAACTTACCAAATTCATTTTCGCTAGCATTACTGCCACATTAAAGGTGTTAGCCCAACTAAACTTGCAGCTACGAAAGAGTGCAGAGCTCTCCTGCGCGGGGAAGGGGTAAATCTAACAAATTGTCTTCCCGCCGCGGCCTCACAGGTCCCACGTCGGTAGTTAAAGGTTAATATTAATATAAATTAAATTTTAAAGAACCAAGATACGAATGATTAGGAGTCCAGAGATAAAACCTCTTGACAATACATGCCGCGTCAAGGAGAACTACTTTCTACATTAGGCCTTAAGCCAGTTGCCTAACGAGAACCTCCTAAGATGTTTGTCGAGGCTCCTAGCAATCAATTCGTGGATCGATAAGACTATCCGAACAATGATCACCGAATCAACACTCCACATGTCGAGAGCTTCATGTGCGTAATCCAATTATTATTATTGTCTTTACTTCGGTCATCCTCCAACCTCTGACCCGCTAACATTAATACACATCACTCTTTTAGTCACATTGTTGTCATCGCTTGTCAAGGCAAGTACATACGGAAGGTAAACGAATTCCTTTTTTTTCCGTCACCGGAGGCACTTTTATGCTCCCTCTTACGTATATCTTCATTTCTTATCTTGTCTGTTTCCGTCACCCTACATATCTTACTTAACATGCTCATCTCCGTTACGCGCAATCGACTTTCGTTCATCTTCTTAACAGTTTAGTATTCCAATTCTTAAAGTGTGATAAGCCTTGTCACGTTTTCGTAAATTTTTCCCTTCAATTAATGTTTTGATTATTATTTTATGAAAGGTTGAGAGCTAAGGTGATCAATCCTACTTCCTACTATCCTACTAATCCTACTTATATTATAAATGTGAAAGTTTGTGAAGATGTTGGGATGTTTATTACTCATTCACGCTCTAACGGCTGAACAGATCTAGTTAATATTTAGTACATAAAAAGACTATAGTCTATAATAACACATACGCTTTTTATCCCTGGAATAGGTTCCAATGGGTTGCAGGAACAGGAACAGAATTCTACGCAGACTAAGCCGTAGGTAACAACTAGTAAATTATTATGTGTTAAGCTACTTTTGTCGTTGACTGTACTTGTTTGCGACATTACAGTAAACTTTCGCTATCGAGAAAGTGCTCGGGACACTTGAAGGGTAATTAAAGTCAATGGACCTCAATCCCGCGTATTTATTTACCTCAAATATACCTAATTTAAAACAAAGGGTCTTGACCCTTTATCTTTGTGTTCATTTATATTTCACCATTTCGTCCAAGTGAAGTCAGTTATCGCAAACGCGACAAAAGTTGAAACCAAAAACACTATAGATATGCTCAAGCTTAGCACAGGCAAATCTTAGCTGAGTATTAGCTGAGCATATTCTAAATTTTGAAATTTATAGACAATTCAAATTCTTACATTGATGGCAACTAGGCCCAATTTTTTTGTATCAATTTGACTGAAATTATTAGATTTACGTCACATAAAATTAAAATTATATTTAGGTCATATGAAATTAAAATAATATTATATTAGTCCTTTTTATAAATTAAATGAATACAGGTAAATACATGTAAGACTAAGCTTTGCTATTTGCTAAGACTCGCAACGTCAATATACAAATTATAGGCAGCGTTTGCATTATGGAGAACATAGAAATATTGCTTAACATTATTGATAACAAAGACAGGTTCCATACCTACTAAAGTTTATGTACCTTTTCCGAGAATACTCAAATTATATATTTTGTGCTACTAAAATAATTAATAAAGTCATTACCACATTTGTTCAGATTTCTATAGGATACCTTGAATTTAAAATAACACCATGTTCCTAGGTAACACCATGTTCCGTAAAACTAATAATTTAAACAGTGGTTTAAAGATAGTGGTTTAATTATAAAGTAAAGATTGATTCGTTGTTTTGTTGGTTTTTATTCTGAGTTTTTGATAAGTTGACTATTTCGTGAACTTAGACTTTACTAACATTACACTTAGAGATATTCAAAGACTGCACTATAGTTATTGATTTTGTGTTAAGTCAGAGTAAAGGCTCTTTAAAGTCAAAGTATCCTCTACTGATCTCACCCTAACACTCCCAGAGAATATGACGAGCAAATCGTTTGCAGTATGAACCAGGTATTGAATATTAGCATAATGGGGGCTCAATTAACCTAAATACCACCGTTTGCTCTTAAAGTTAAAAGTTGAAATTCCAGTTTAAGTCTCAACAGCCGCTTGTGACGTTATAAATAAAAGTAAAGGTATATAAATCAAATAGTTGTTACATATAAGACCTATATAGACTATCAGACTGTTACTAAAATAGTCTAATAATAGCATCCGTAGAGTACGTCTATCTCTAGCCCAGTTCAAAATGGCGAACCTCTTAGTGCGTTAATATCTAATTTACCACTCCAAAGGCTCGCATCTTAAGGGTAATTTAATTGACTTCGCGATATAATTGAATGAAAGCTTTAGTAGCACAATTATAGCACTCGATATTGGTCTCAACAAAGATTTCATTAAAAGTAATTACGAAAAAGTGAATGCGATCAAAAGTTTCACGACACCTGTAAAAGTACAGAGCGGCCAATAAAATTTTAGAAGCCACAAGACAGGCATAGAAATGACGGTAATTGAGCCAGGCAGGATTTTCAGAGGCGACTGTACAATAGAGGCGAGCAAAAAATCGGATAAAAGTTCCGAACATGAATTTCATCAAAGCACTTTGGCTGTTTTTGAAGTGTTCTGGCATAACGAAGGCTCCTTCATTGGTTCAATAAAAATAACGCTTAGCTGAGTAGGCGTTTTTAGAATATTTTGCGAATAATCATCTAAGTATTCGTTTCATTACGGATAGTCAACTCATTTTTTTTTTTCGCGTCTCGATTTTTTTTAATGGATACCTTTGCCACGATTATATTGCTTTGCTAATGTCGGTTGCAACGCAATAGCGTAAAGCATGCCATGCGCCTATCAACATTAAAATTTGTTTTGAGCTAGGTGTACTTTTTCCAGTGTGAACGACCGAGAAAATATTTACCTATTCTTTATTTTCAACTTTAAGTAGCAGAACGCTACATTTCGTGTGAGAGTTTTTGTGTTATCTCCCTGTTTTATTTCCTTTCCCAATTGTTCTCTTTTCCTTGTCCGTTCGGCTGTATAGCAGTGATACCTTTCGTATTGCAAGCATTCATAATCAATAGGAACCATTTATCATTGCGTTGGGTATGCTGTTTGCTTATTTGCTACTTTAAAGTGTAAAATAAAAAGAAATGTATTTTTACTATCCATTCGGGCCCGGCGGCATTTCGAACCAATTGATGGTAATTGTACGATTAGAAAAGCGGCGGTAGCCCAGTGGCATACGTAACTGACTGCTGAGACGAGGTCTCGAATTCGATCCCCAGTTGCCCGGGCACACACCTCTGACTTTTCGTAGTTATGTGTGCATTAATAAATGATAATTATCGCTCGCTTAATAATGTGCCCGGTAGATGGCAGTAGGCTCGCCCCCTATACATTGGGACCTCAACATAACTGGCGAATCGTGGGTGTGTAATACACCTCTACCTACCCCTTCGGGGATATAGGCGTGAAGTTATGTTATGTTATATGATGTATGATTTTATACATTACTAGTGATGCCCGCGGCTCTGCCCAGACAGAGGTTGGTTATCGTTTTTTTGTCATATCTCCGGTTCTACTTAACCAATTGCAATCCAGCAGATTTGAAGTCTAACCAAGACCTTTCTAACAGAAAATATCGCATCAAAATCACTTCAGTAGTTTCTGCGTCCATCGCGACAAAACAGACAAACGGACAAGTGTTAAAAAAAAGTTGGCTCAAGGATCGTTCCTTTAACATAACCCAATTTTTTTTTATAAATATCTCCAATGTACAGACACAACTAACTTACCATTTTCTAATAGTAGGTAGGTGTAGATACGAGTGGCATGTTTAATTAAAGAGTAATTTCACGTTAAATTACTTGCCTAGCTATTTATTTATTTATTTATAAAACTTCATGCACAAGTACATAGGCGGACTTAATCAAACAGCTTAGAAAATGACTTATTTCTGCATGGTTATAAAAAAAATAACCACGAAGGTTTAATGCGGGAGCTACGCTCCACTCCACTCCGCTCCGCTCCCGCATTAGTCTTCTAACCTAAACTATCCAAGTCGGATACTAAATATTGATTATACACATACTTATACTGATTTGACACATATGTACTTTTTATTTTGAGAAAGATTAGAGAGAATGACCAGTCTGCGCAATTCGGGTTATGATAGGAACGAGACGTCGGGTCAGGTTAGGAAGAGGGTTACGTTCGGAACAAATATTACTTTTTTTTTTCAAGTTTCTAACCTAACCCGCGACCGGGTAAGGTTTTCGGGTCAGGTTCGGAACAATCACTCTATTCCACTTCAAAAGCAAATAATTTAACATTTGCACTTAAAGGTCGAAAGGTGATAGTATGAAAAGATCGTATATATAAGAAATGTGGACAGTTAGGAGCAACCGACATCGGTGTTCAATGTTGTACGTAATCTGGGATAAGCCTCTAATATTCTACCGGTCGCGATTTACGCCCTCGACCTTCGTAAAAAATACCCAGTATTTCAAGAAAATAATTAACTATTTGCCGTTATAAAAATGGCTTATTCTCCTTTCAGAAATATAAAAGACAATGTTGACTTAGCCATTTCAAAAGCTTTATATCACAGCTAATCTAAACAAATATGTAGTAATCTGAAATACGGGCAGTACTTGTGGAAACAGCAACATTCGTAATTGAATTCTGGTGCAATATTTTATACCAGCATTTACAACGAATAATCTAAGCAGACAGATCTTTTTGATTTATTATTACTTGAGTTGGTAGAAAGTTCTGTGATTCTTATAAGTACGGTATTCTAAAATTAACCACAGCGGCGGCCCAAAACTTTTCACAAAAGCTAAATAATAGGAGGTACGCGTCGGAATAAAAGTTACCCTTTTTATAAAATGAAACCGGGCACAAATTTTCTTATTGGCAGTCATGTATGTGATTCGTTTGGGGTTCCAACACTGCGGTCTCTGGGGTCCGTGTTCCCGTTATCTTTTAAGGAAGATACTAAAATAGACAACAGATCTCTTAACCAGAGGGATGGCTTCCAATAGCAAGCTCTAGATGCAAAAAAAAAACAAGTTTCGTAACCAGTAGGAACGAAATCAAATTATTTTTAACGGATTCTGTCGGAACGATTTATTTCATGTTATTTTATTATTACCATTGACCATGGCTGCTGAATAGCAACCGAAACTTCGGATTCAATGTAAATGATAAAACAGCATCAAATAAGCACGATAGAATCCGTTAAAAATAGTTTATTTCAATCAGTAGGAACGAATTTAAGGTCAAAATTTAAGTCTAGCCCAACCGCGTCACGAAAATGCCATAAACCGCCTCATACCAAGCGGTTACGGTAACAAATGAACGCATACACCATAAAATATACTTCTCTTGATGCAAATAAATAATTACAAGAAGCATAAAAGTTGTAAAAACCGTATAATTTTTTTGTCACCTTGTGCTTGTGCTCTTAGAAACCTTTTTCACCGCAAGTTCTAAACACTGGGTAATTTTGAAGATAAATTCTTAGCCGTTCGGATCCGAATAAATCAAAATTCGATTTTTTCAGTTTTACTTTGACATAATCTCTAGTGTCCTTTAGTCCTTTTAGGTTTTAGTCGGTCCCATTACAATACGCCCACTCCATCGTTGTCACCGATGGGGTGAAGCCCGTGGGGGTTTCCACACGTTAAAAAAAAATTCTTGGGGCCCACCAACCTTACCTGCTAGCCGGTACACCTGCTGATGTACATATGTCCATATGAGCTCATATGAGCCTCTGGTGCAGGCATTAATTTCGGGATTGGGAGGTCAGACAGCAGTCACTTCCAAAAAAGCCGTATAAGCCATATCAAAAAGCCGTATAAGCCATATCAAAAAGCCGTATAAGCCATATCAAAAAGAGGAGAAGGAGTAAGCGGACTCCGGACTCAGATGTAGAAGCCTCGGATGTAACTGTGAACAACGCTTCGATGTTGATAAGTTTCACATAATGTAATAATAAAATAAAGTTTTCCATCAAATAAAACTGTGCTTCAGTGGAAATTGATCATAATAAGTGTTATATGACTTCGTATTCTAAAGTTATACGGCGACTGCGAAATTGACTCGAAATTCCTTCGCCGCGTGGAAAATTAACGGGCCATTCCAACTAAAACTATTTCCCGGTAGACATTTCAAAGACTCAAATTCCAAAGGCACGTACACGTGTACCGAGCAGGGACCAATAAAACTCAATAATTAAATAATTGGCAACTTTTTTGTTTGTTTCTAAGAGGCCGTCTGGGTATTCGGAGTAAAAAAAATATTGATATGTGTTCCAGGAGAGATATCGACGTCAATAATGTAATTTTTAGAATGTTGTTTTTCTACTGGTTATTATCAATCTATGACCATCACTTGAAAATCGCTGAACAGATTCAGCTGAAATTTTGCAAGAACATTCTTGTAGGGTATGGTCATCAACTGCGCTATATATCATCACGCTATTAGAAGTGGCATAATAGCAGCAGAGCAAAATCGACCTAAACTATATAAATTATAACTTAATTATCATTAGGCAGATCACGAAATTTAGTTCAGTTTGGTATCACTTGGACATGGGCATAATCCGGATTTTAAAACATCACGCTATACCTTACAGGTGCAAAACATCGAAACTCTATAGAGTTATCTACGTGTAAAAGATAGTTGATTAGAGACTCATAAACCTTTGATTATTAGAGAACCGGCAAAATTTATTTCGATGTTACCCGCGTTCCATGGGAAGCTATTCCAGGGATAAAAAACAATAACATTAGTAGGAGTAGGATATTAGCAGGATTAGAAATGTGAAAGTTTGTGAAGATGTTAGCATATTTGTAAGTCAAACACGCTCAAACGACTGAACGCATCTGGCTGTAAATTGGTACAGTGATATATTTTAGTCTGGAATAACACATTGGCTACATTTTTGTATCTGGAATAGTTTCCCATGTGTTACGGGAACTAGGTCAGAATCGTGTTATTCTGATCCCATTCCCGGGCGAAGCAACGGGCAACAGCTAATTACTTATAAGAGGGACTTCCGCACGTAAAAAAAAATACTTTCTATAATAATACAAATACTGCTAACAAGCGGGGGTGGTTGTGTCGGATTCGAACTGACTAAAACCGCACGCTGTCTCGGGTATTCACACGCTGGGATGTAAGTTGGGGCCAATAAGGTATTTCCCTCGCACCTCGGCTGACTTTCCAGTTGTACCTGGGAATTCGAGAACTCGAACAAAGTTAATTTAATAACAGAGTTAAGGCAATCGGGTACTTAATGTATTTATTTTAATATTCTACTGGCATTTATATTTTTATGTATATAAGATCCCATCAAGATCTTCTTGGCCCAAGTCAACCTCACCTGTACACCTGCTGATTGACGGACGAGGCTCTGGTGCAGGCTTTCCTCTTGGGTTGGAGGGTCAGACAGCAGTCGCTCCCGGTAAAACCAAGGAAACCAAATTATGGAGGAGTAGGAGAGCGAGCCCTGGGCTTCAAATTGCAAGCTTTGGATGCAACTGGGATTGCCACTCGGATGATATGATGATAAAGTATCCTATATAATGTGCGTGTTCTTAATAAATATGTTTACTTTCTTTCTTCTTTTTAGGGTTCCGTAGCCAAATGGCAAAAAACGGATATAGATTCGTCATATCTGTCTGTCTGTCCGTCCGCATGTCACAGCCACTTTTTTCATAAACTATAACAACTATGCTGTTGAAACTTGGTAAGTCGCTGTATTCTGAAACAGTTTTTTAATACGTCATAAACCGCCACCACCAACCACCGTGCACGATTGCGAAAAACCCTCCATAGTAATCCAATTTCGGTTTGATTGCGTTCAGGGGTCAGCAAGTGCATAGCCGAGCAGGGGGATTGTGGTCGCAGCACTAGTGGGACCGGTGAGAGTCACGCGGTGCTGCGACGACAATCCTCTTCTGATGAGGCCGTCAAGCTGAGTGCCACCATTGTTAACATGGTACGTGTATGTAATGGTGCCCCTCTTTCCTGAGACTTTACCTTCAGCTTACAATCAGGCGAGGTGAAGTCAAATTGACGTGTCCTAAATATAAAAAAAAACAAAGAAAAGTCGGGACTCATGACTGAGTATAGTTCTAGAATATGGGCCTTAATCAACCAAATTACGTAGACAGCTATTCAATACTAGCCATTAATACTATAATTAAACATAAACTCTAAATAAGCTACGCGCTATCATATTAAATATTCTAGGACATTTTACACAGCACAATCTAGACCTAAATTAAGCATAGATTCTAATGTAAGTTCCGGAATGCGGACAAGCTTAGAAACTTAGGTATATACTTTTTTTTTGTAAATACGTACACATACTCTACATAGACACACCCAAACTAATAGATATAGGTACTCATGCATAGAGCAGAAATTGAACCCTCAAGTAGTAGTTGAATGCACTATCGCCACGCGACAGAAGTCAAATGTGAATAAAATATGTGACCTACTTTTAAACTAAGTGTAAATATAAAATAAAAAGGAGCGAAGTACTATTGTTGCCTTTAAACCCAATGAAAAGGCTCATTACACATGAAATAGGCGGCTCACCCACACAACAATAATGGGTACGATGAATAAATTGAACATAACTCATATATGATGGTTCCATAATCCTTTCCGGGCGTCCGATGGGACGTAGGGCGGTACATTTCTGGGGCAAAGTTACCGAACTGTGAAAGAGTCGAACGTGACTAGACAACAGTACAAAACTCCATGCGTTTTTACGTTTGATTTCCTTGGATTTGTGAATAGAATAACTTATTGAGATGTATATGATGATTTGGCGCCATAAATCATTTAGGTATGCGTATCATAAAAAAAATATATTTCACGCAACAAATATAGTTGTAACCTAGTAACCTATTTTTAAAGGTACCTTTTTTTTTTTTTTATCCTGCGGAAATCCCTTCGGATACCCCCCCGCCGGCCAGCGGGGGCCGTTATGTCGGGCTTACACCGACTAAAACCGCACGCCGTCTCGAGTCTTCAGACGCCGGGGTGTAAGGTTACCCATAGAGCATATCCCTCGCACCCCGGCTGACCCTGGGCCATCTCACCACTAACAGCATCGCTCATCTTGTCTCCTCTGAAAGCAGAGGAGTACGGAGAGCGATGTGTTCCCGCCATGTTGGGTATTGGCCGACGATCAATGCCAACCCTCCGCCGCCCAGGATGTACCGGCCGCTCCGATTCCGTTCCCCCCGGACTGCAGCGGAATCGGAATCGGGGCGACTCGAGGAGGTTACCCAACACACACCCCAGAGGTATTGTACCTATTAAAATTAATATTCAACAATGAAGTCGGCAACTTCTCGCAGCTCTGAAAAAATCTAACTTCTTAGTCAATACAATCAGAAGAAACAGCATAATTTAAACTAAGATTAACATATTAGGGGCCCTTACCAACCAGACCGCAGTCATTCTCACAATAGCCAAAATGAGCGAAACATAAAATGGGAAGCCGATTCCAGGTTTCGAAGTGAATCATACGACGATGATTTATAAGGTGTTTGAAGTTCTAACCTAACCTAACCTAGACCTAACTAACCTAGAAAATTATTTCAACTGTGAAGACCCTTCCTCAGTATGTAAAATGTACCTATGTTAACATGATGTGTGTCATTACAATCTCTTGGCCCAAATATGTCACAATAAAGACAGTTCTGTGATCAAATTGCTCTCTATAAAACACGAACATACGAAATGTGGTGTGTTCCAGTTTAGATTCTGAGTAATAGTCATAGTGTATCACTATAAGTACAAATTATAAAACAAAGTGTTTCACCGCGTCTGTCTGTTCAAGATGACCTAGAAAACTACTGGATGGATTTTCATGCAGTTTTCACCAATAGATAAAGTGATTCGCGTGGAAGGTTTAAAAGTATTATTTAACAAGGTTAATAAGGTGTAAATTAGTTGAAATATACCGATAATTGTGGGAAGTATCGGAAAAAGTCAAGCCATCTGGGAGCTTTTACCGACAAAGCTGTCCTTTAAATGATTAATTAATCTCGGAAATAGGTTCCTGTATACTGCGGCAAAAGGTTAAGTATAACAAGCAGGCGGAGCTGCGGGCAAAAGCTATTTTATGTAAATAGTTTACTTAACACGATTGGGTTAACTACACTATAAACACACATTTCCACACGTCACCCAACAACTATACTGTCTTTATAGCCGTCATAAATCAACGGAGGCTTGTTATGCGCGCCCATCAAACGATCAAACTTCCAAAACTTATGGTTCTAATCTATTCTTCTGTATATACGCTTTTACTACGTAAATCAAACTGAACAACATATCTTTTTGTGTAATTAATAACATACATACATACATATAGTCACGCCTCTTTCCTATTGGTGACGGCAGAGACCACATCTTTTCTCTTGCTACTATCTTGGCATACGCCTTTCGCTTCATTTCCTCCAATACTTTCAACTATCTGTTCAACCAATTGAACATTTTGGAAGATTTGTTTATTTTTTTCAACTTTTAAAATATTGAACTATTTGGAAAGAAAAGTGTAAAAATACGCCAGAATCTGGTCCGTAAATCATAATCTTAACGTTAATTGGGCCCCATACACCAATTGAAAGTCTTTTAATACATGAATAAAACCTGAATTATAATAATATATTTCATAACACTCAATATATCTTATATTGTTCTGTGTAAATGAGGCATTTCGCATTAATACAACCCCTAAAGCCTCAACATCAACGTAAATCAAAAAGCTTCCAACTTATATTTCAAAAACACAAGCTTTTAACTAGCTTTGCCTAATGTTCACATAATATGCTTTCATTAGGTTGTCATCGAAACTGCATTAATGTATCAATCATCTTTAAAATTATCAACAATTTTATCATATTCCCCTATTACTGCACTCATTATCTTTTGGAGTACCTCAGCGTCACAAATGGAGTTGCTGGAACAAGCCTCTCTTTGTAATACCCCGTAGTCGCACTAGTTACGCACAAAATGCTTTCATAAGACGTGCTTGCAGGTTGTACAATGAAAGGCTATGAAAGACATGTAGATTTGTTTATTGAATCTCTTGGACGTTTTAAGAGATTAGCTTCGGAATGTCTCCATAAATGATTATATTTTTGTGTAATTATGAAATACAGATATGTAGTTTCTCAAAATTAAGTTTATAATATGGAATTGGATTTTTTATTACAATAAAATTTTATACTGTAGTTCTTAAGAAATGCAGGAAACTTTAGGTTTACGATTTTAAATTTGTTTCTTTCTAAATATTTTTTTTAAAGTGACGTAACGACGGGATGTTACTTAAACGTAGCCTTTTCCTTATCACACATGTTTTAAAAGGTTTGTGTATAGAGAGGTTGTTGCCAGGATTTGCATAGAGATGTTATATGAAAATCTCACTCTCTATCATGAGCGAAATAATGACAGGAACTTCCGAAAAAAAAAATGTTTACACTTATCAACTGTCTGTCTCTTTGCACTTTTTACACTCTCGTACAAAATCAATCGTTATACAAACAAACTCGGCTAAGAGGCACACGTTAATGCAGCATAATTTTGACAATATTAACATATTCGGAGCCCTAACCAAGCAGATTGCAGTCATTCTCACAATAGCCAAAATGAGTGAAACATAAAGTGGGAAGCGGATTCCGGAAGTGAACATCTCGGACGCAACTGGAATCATATGATGATGTTTTATGGTAGGTGATTGAAGTTCTAACAATAAGCTTTAGAAAATTATTTCAACTGTGAAGACCCGCCCCAGTATGAAAGAGGTATCAATGTTAACATAATGTTTGTCATTAACATCGGTTGACCCAAATTTTATTACAGATGATTGTAACGTCAGGGTGAACTGAGATTGATTAATTGTCATTGTTTCGGCTATAGAGGGAAATTCCAGAGAGAGATAAGTATAAATGTTATGTAGTCATATCAGTGAGCACTCAAATGATGACTACGGTGTCCACACAGTTGGTCGTAGTAAATCATATCGTGCCAATTTGCACATAACCATGCAATAAAATGTATTCAAACGTGAAAATACGGTGTTGGCAATTTAATAACAACAAAGTTATACTTCGGAACAGCACTAACAAACTTGTTACAATCCCCGCTGTTTTTATCAGTTCGCATATTTTCATTTTAATTACTCAACTGGTGATGAAAAAATATTAGCCATTTTCAAAGCACCGCACCGCGCCGCGCCGGTCCAAGAGCCGTGAACGTCAGTCCTACGTCAAACTATAAAGGCTATTTTTTTGTGAAAGTATATTTTAATAGAAAAGAACGGTATATAGCACGCGCTACAGGTTTATGAGTTTACAAAATCCGAGGACCGGCAACTGTGACCGGATTTCTATTTCAAGCTCACAAAATATTGCTTCATATAAAAATGTGTATTTTTAACAAACAAATTGAATGAGCTCCAGTGGACTTCAATCGGTTTAGTAGATCTCCGATAAATTGCGTAAAACTTTGAAATTTTTCGCGCGCAAATTTGAAAGTCTATATATAACTTAAATTTTGATTAAGAGTTGAAACAGTTGAGTTGGAATGTTATAGCTTTTGTGGGCCTTTCCATTTAAGTTTCCTGTAAGTTTTAATAAAAATCGATCCTGAGTTTTCGTGTAAAAAATAACTTTTGTAAAATGGGCAAAAAAAAGTTTTGGAATAACCTGCGATGATCGTTGGTGGTTGGTGATGGTCGTTGTCGTAGAGCAACCGAAAGTATCGAAAAGATTGAAAAAAAATTGGCAGAAAGACACCATCACACCAGGCAGTAAGGTGTGTTTTGTAGTTATTTGGTTTCTCAGTAAAAGGAATCCGGTCAGTTGCCGGTCCTCACGTTTTTCAAACTCATAAACCTGTAGCGTCTGCTCTAGTAGATTATTATGCACCTTAAAAGTGGAATAATTTTTATTTTACTTATTTTTAAGTAATAATAATAATTTTAAGTAATAAGGTAGTAGAAATTTGAGGACCCAAATTTGTCCCTAAATTCGGCCGGGTGGGTACCACAGTGTGCGATTGCGAAAAATTCTCCATAGTAATCCAATTACGGTTTGATTGCGTTCAGGGGTTAGCAAGTGCATAGCCGGGCAGGGGGATTTTGGTCGCAGCACTAGTGGGACCGGTGGGTGTCACGCGGTGCTGCGATGACAATCCTCTTCTGATGTGGCCGTGAAGCTGAGTGCCACCATTGTTAACATGGTACGTGTATGTAATGGTGACCCTCTTTCCTGAGACTTTACCTTCAGCTTACCATCAGGCGAGGTGAAGTCAAATTGACGTGTCCTATATATATACATATATTTAAAAAAAGACCTCCCACCACAAGCTAGGGAGAAGGCCGAAAAAGTAAAGTCCAACATTCTAAATGCTATCGATTCTGTAATGGTTAGTCTCTACTTAGTCTCTACTCTAACGGAGTTGACAGCTGACGCTTTTTTACGCTCCGCTTGGGTGGCAGACACGCTATGAGAAATCGTTACAATTGCACTATACCGTTTAAACTGCACTAATAAATAGATGCGTGTGTGCTTGAAAAAATCTTAAAACTGTACAGTATTTATCACACACACCTCACCCATTAAAGATCCAAATTGTAAAAAATAAACACGTGTACGGGAAGACCTTTACCGCTGATACATATTATTAGAAATTAGGATTTTTTTTTTAATTCTTGTCTGTTTGTCTATTATCTATTTGTCTGTTTGTTCGTAATAGACGTAAACACTACTGTATGGATTTTAATGCGGTTATTTCTATTAGAAAGGTCTTAGTAAGACTTAAATTCTGCTGTATGTTTAATGCAATTGGTTAAGTAGAACCGGAGATATGACCAAAAAATTATAACCGACCTCCACGAGGACGGAGCCGCGGGCATCAGCCAATCACATATAAACATTAAGGGACTGAATGAAGACACTGTGCAAACGTTAAATTTGCATAATTTATCATCTAATAGTTTGGATAGGTTTAGGAGGATTAGATCCCCAAAAACGCGTCGGGATGGCCAGTGCTGGCGACCAAAGCCGGTCGGGGTCTCTAGGATATCCTTTCTAGGGCACACCAGATTCCCTGTACCACATGGCTAACGCAAGAGACCCCGTACGGTTTTAGTCGGTTCAAGTTCGACATACCCATCGCACCGTTAGCTACGGCGCGGCGGGATGAACACCGTGGAGGTTTCATGTAAAAAAAAAATCACACATAGCCCGTTACTTACAGGATACCCGTTATACATCTGAAAGGAAATAACGGACTCTAGTCTCTGCCTACCTCAGAGGGAAAAAGGCATGAGTAAAAGTAACTATGTATCTCTATGGCGTGACAGTAGAGCGTTCGACTGCTGCGTCGGAGGTCTTGGAAATGATTCCCTCTCAGTGCAATATTATTCTATTTGTACTAGTCTGGGTGTTACTATATGTATGTATTTACAAAAAAAGGCTTTAAGCAGGCATGTTTTCACGTATTCTAGGACCCATATTACAAGCCATGTAGCGCTGTGTAGTTTGTCCCGGAATATTTAAAAAGAAAAAAGGTCAGTGCTCACAAAGGTTTCCATTACAACAAATGTTTCACGGTAGTAAATTCAGACTAATGCCCATAGTTGACGTTGTAAGAGGGGTTTAACATCCAAACTTTGTTTTTGTTCCAAGAAATGAGACGAGGTTAATCATTAGTTAGTAAACGTCGCCCTCACTGAGGAGTTAAAGTTTAAAGAACGTCGTGAGGATCAATGGGAATTTTATCACACGGCCGACCAAAAAGGATTTGTAACGTTTTCAGGATTCAAAGGTTATGTAGGTATATATGTATAGTACTAGCATTTTGATTTGGAACATCTTTTGTATAAAGAATAATGAGAATCCGGTTAAGATCCTTCGATTTTATTGTGCTTTCTTTCTCTGTATCTTATATCGGAGTACCAGTTCAATACATTCAGTTCATAGAATTGATAAAACTGTTTCTATTTATAAAATAGCCAGCTGCGCGCTCTGGCATCGCTCCGCTGCGATAATAGCACCTTATCCATGGACTTTTGAAAATTTTTCTTTCATACAAACCTTGTCCTGACGATAACGAACACGAAAAAAACTATTTATACATGCGCGTACATACATTTCGGCGATTATTTTTTATTTATATCGATTAAAACCTGATAGATTAGAACCTTAGAGGTTTGGTTTTAACTACTCTTAAAAGTTATCCGGCTGTAGACGTGAGCTGTGCGATAGAGACCAAAGAGAGAAGCCAAAACAAACCAATAAAAGTAGGAACACAAAAGCGGTCCCGGGCTCCAGAGCACGAGCTTTGGTTGCGACTGGGATTGGCGCTCAGATGAAGAAGAACTTATCTAACGACCATAGGATCCTCATGATGATAAAGGGTCACTATCATACTAATATCCATATTAACAAATATATGTTTACACTAGCTTCACCCGCATGGTATTCTGTTCCCGATCTCGCTTCCCATGGGAACCTATTCCAGGGATAAAAAGCCTATGTGTTATTCCAGATATTATTATCTATTCCTGTACCAAATTTCAGCCAGATACGTTCAGCCGTTTTTTCGTGAAAGAGTAACATCCATTCATCCAAACTTTCACGTTTATAATATTAGTGGGATAAGTAGGAAATAGGATAAACTAATTAATATTTATATAATATAACTAGCTGTTGCCCGCGACTGAGTCCACGTTAAGTTCGGAATAGATCAAGTATGTTTACTTCTGCAGTTTCGAACCCAACATGTACCTATTAGGTTACCTATTTCATCGTTATATTTTCAACATTTATCATGAAGAAATAGATATTTACATGTAACGTCGAAATAAATTCTACCGGTTCCCTAATATAATAAGCGTGATGAACTATCTTTTACGCGTAGGTAACTCTGTAGTTTCGAGATTTCATATTATACTGCTCATCACCTTTAGCCATAGCGTGATGATTTATAGTCCGAACATTGACCATGTCCGAGTTCTATCGAACTGCAGAATTTCGTGATGATCTGCTTTACAATAATAAAGGAAGGATCAATAATAGATTTGGTCGATTTTACCCTGCACTACCCTTTTTATTACACTTATAATAGCGGGATGATATAAAGTGCAGTTTATGACCATACCCTAGAAGAATATTCATGCAAAATTCCAATGAATCAATGCAATGCTGAATCTGTTCAGCGGTTTTCAAGTGATGCTCAGATATCGATAATAAAAGCAGATAAACAGAAAACAAACATTTAAAAAATCACATGTTTGGCATCGATATCGTTCATAGAACACAAAGCAATTATTCTTTTGAAAAAATATACAAAATACAGTTTTCACCACGTTACGATTTTATTATATGTATAGATAACCATTTAACAATTGCCGCATTTTCATCAAATTCAACCCTATTTCCTCAAACATTATTTACAATTTCCCGAAATTCCTGGCAGTTGTCTTTCCAACTATAGGTAAACTCCTTACAGTAGCGTAAGAGGATGCCTTTAAGGTTCTGTTTACATTGACCATTTACAATAGATATTCTGATCGCACCTCTCTGAAGTTAATCCGAAAGCTTATTCCTACCAATGTCAACTTACTGATTGATTTACATTCAATCACGTTAGTATAATTTGTGGAAATGGATTTGATATGTTTGGGTCGGTTGACTCTTGTCACAAAGGATACGATGAATATTAGATCATCCTGAGTAATATTATAAATGCAAAAGTGAGTTTGGTTACAGAAAAGGATATAGCGCATCTTTCATTCAGCGAGAAGTATTGTTTCTTAGGAATATAAAATTCAATTTTAGATTGTCGTATTAATTATAACACAAAAGAAAACGCGAAAAAAACTTATTTGAGCTACGCTACACTCCCGCTCCCGTTATTTTTAATATTTGGTTCTATTCCGTAATTAAACTTTGCCTTTTTTTCTAAGGTAATTTAATCGTAAGTGAGCTACTTTATGAATATATTTATAGTATGTGCGGTGTCTCCGAGCTCATTACGATCGTTCCCACGGTGAGGCTAAGCTTTTCGTGTTCTGTTGATCCCTCAAACTACAACACTCGGTAACCTACTTTTCATGGTTACACCAGTATATATACCCAATCACTAGAGGCAAAGTTGAGTGGGCGCTGCAAGAGAGTGAACCACGTGTGCCGATGACAACATGGTTTTTTATATAACCGAAGGTCTCCGATGCACAAATGGCAAAACATTTTGCGGCCTGCATATTTGCAAACGAAACGCCCATAGGAGCTTCGCCTACTTCACCAATAATTAGTTTTAATTGGCGCTCTTATATAGCCAAAACTACTTTTGATCAGTCAAAAGCAATTGAGACATTTAATACGTATACTATGTTGGAGTTAATTCCCGTAAACATAAACATATTATTGTATAGATGAATATATGGTATTTTAGGGAAGTTTTGTTGTTGTCTGAATAATCTCTAGATATTATAATCCTTTTACAAACGTGAACAATGGTAAGATGGGTCAACTTTTATAGGTGAATAGAATAATAAAACATGATTTACAAAATCCTATAAATAGAAACACAAAATTGACTTTGGTAAATGCCATCAAATGACCTTAACACGCAACGTATGAGTACAAATGAAATGACCTTTCTTAATAAATAATGATGTGTTTGGACTACATCATGTAACTTCTTTGGTCAATTCTATATTTTAGTTTTACTTGTAGACCTAAGAATATTATGAATAACGAGTTAAGTAAGGTCAATGTTAAGTTTTATTATGTATTTACAGGGTAGTTGATATTCATATTAGCTTTGTAAATACGAAAGGAAGTAATACGTGTAATTTATGAGGATGTAAAGTCGGACGTCTTTCCGCTGACAGACGGAAAGACGTCCGACTGCTGGAAAGACAGCCGAGGGTGAAGTCCTAGCAAGCCAAACCCTAGAATTTAATCGCGCTAAAAGTCCGAATAAGAAAAATACCCCCAGGACAGTCCGAGAGGGGGGCGGAAGATCTGTCCACCGAAAGGAAAAAACGACGACTCTGGCGATAATACGGATTTGAAATGCCCCACGTGCGGGAAACAATACAAGAGGCGAGCTTGGTACATCAAACATTTGAATACACATGGTGTTGAAGCACGACAGCCGTCGGTAAGAACTTCATCACTACGGATAGAGTTGACCCTCATACATTCCATAGTGAACCATCGTGTCAAAGTAACCAGGATTACATAAATATCTGGACACGTCTTAGCATTCCGAGCCTTCAAAACTCAACCTGGAAAGTGCACGACGAAAATTTGGCCATTCTGCTAGAACATCCAGGCAAGAAACAAGATCTAAATAGCCAAGTAAACACTTTCCAAGATACAATTTATACGTATTTTAGTGAGCATTATCCACCACCAAACTACCATGCTCCTAAAATTAAAGAAAACTCTTTTAAAACTGAATTGCGGAGAAAGAAAAGGGAATTAAAGAAAAAACTTCGAGATGCCAAAGCCTTGGGCGATTATCATCTTAGTCACCAACTGTCTAGGGCATTAAGATCAATTCTTAAACTAATATAACAAATAGCAAACAATTGCGATAGTTACGATAGGGCAAGGCATGAAGTAAATTTTGATAAAAACCCTTTTCAGTACTCAAAAAACATCTTTAAAAGCCAAAATGGTAAACTTCTTTTGACCAAAGAACAAACTTACGAACATTACAAAAACACTTACGAAATACTTAAATGCAGAACACCATACAATCAACCGGAAACCCAAAGACCCCACGACCCTCTAGTACAATTCCAAGGAAATGCACCTACCATAGAGGAAATAGAGATACAGAGGGCCCTGATGGGGTTCCATATATAGTGTATAAAAAATGTCCAACAGTTCGTAAACATTTTTTCTAAAGATTTAGATCGGAAAAAGAGAACATCTAGGACGGGACGTGAACCCGCGACCAGTCCCTTACAGGGGGAATGCTCTGACCAACTGAGCCACCTAGACACGTCCCAGATATTCGAAATTCTCCGATACATTATTACGTATTAAGGCGACGTTGGAGCCATCTACCGTAATTCTTGCGAACTACGGAAACAATGAACAACTTTACAGTCATTTTTAAACATTGTTTTTTGATGACTCCGCCTAAATTATTCAATTAAATTTTTAAGCATTTTGTATGCTTACTTTTTTCTAAAGATTTAGATCGGAAAAAGAGAACATCTAGGACGGGACTTGAACCCGCGACCAGTCCCTTACAGGGGGAATGCTCTGACCAACTGAGCCACCTAGACACGTCCCAGATATTCGAAATTCTGCGATACATTATTACGTATTAAGGCGACGTTGGAGCCATCTACCGTAATTCTTGCGAACTACGGAAACAATGAACAACTTTACAGTCATTTTTAAACATTGTTTTTTGATGACTCCGCCTAAATTATTCAATTAAATTTTTTAGCATTTTGTATGCTTACTTTTTTCTAAACATTTAGATCGGAAAAAGAGAACATCTAGGACGGGACTTGAACCCGCGACCAGTCCCTTACAGGGTGAATGCTCTGACCAACTGAGCCACCTAGACACGTCCCAGATATTCGAAATTCTCCGATACATTATTACGTATTAAGGCGACGTTTCCGTAGTTCGCAAGAATTACGGTAGATGGCTCCAACGTTGCCTTAATACGTAACGCCGGCCCTGTTAAAATTCTATCTTAACGCCTTTCAGATGACCCTCCCAGACCAGAGTAATCTGGTAAGGTGTGGGAAGGCCACAGAAAAACAATGTTATACTTGTGGTGAGGCAATAGGGACGGCTAGACACATATTAGTAGGATGTAGGGTGCTTCTCGATAGAGGCTAATACTCACGCCACCACGATAAGGTGCTTATCATCATACGTGAAGCAATGAGTCTTGCAGTAGCTAGAGCCCAAAAAGGATTGACAACTAACAGACGTCATATCAACTTTGTGTCTGGAGATTCATCCATAACATCCAGGAACAAACCTTATTGAATCTTAGATACTGCCCCAGATTGGACTCTCTTAATCGACACGTATGAAAAGCACTATAAAATTCCCGAGGATGTTGGGGTTTCGTCATCTAGACCTGACATATTCCTTTATTCTAAGAGGTTAAAACATGTTGTTCTTGTGGAACTTACTGTACCGTGGGAAACAAATATACCGAAGGACCACACAATGAAGAAATATAAATACTATGATCTCACAAACCAATTAGTCAAAAACAGTTACGTGGTTAATTTGTATGCAGCGGAAGTGGGAGCGAGAGGTATACCAGCAAAATCTCTCTATAACCTACTTAAAGATCTAGGCCTATCGAGAGCTACAATAAGCTCATTACTAGGACGAATGTCTAAAGCGGCACTAGTAGGTTCATATCAAATTTGGTTAGGCAGGGAGGGGAACTTGTGTAGTGAAGGTGAGTGTTGATGTACATCAACAAAAGGGGCCCCTTCTAAACCTACACTTGGGTTGCAAGTCCCAGGCACTGTCCCGAGTTCCCAACTCAGCAACGCGATGGACCCGGCACCCGCACAGACAACAACAGAATCCATGGATTGCTAAGAATATCGGTCTGCCCTACAAACATCCTTGAGGCCCAATGTGAGTCAGTGTACCTACTAATCAATGAACGAGGCAATCTTTCCTATCAGGGTGGGGGGAGGCCAGATGGTAGACGCTCCCGGACAGCCGACATACCTATCAAACTTTGGACACAACTGGAAATCGCATTGAGGATGATGATAACGTGCAATTTATAAATTATGCTTCGGAGGCGATATTTTAATGACTAATACTAAAAATACGAACAAACTATCTGATACGCATCCTTCATAAAATTCGCACGTCTTTCATAAAATTTCCAAAAATACTATGAACTTACCCGTAAATAAATTCAAATCCTTTTTATTTCTAAATATTAATGTACCTACCTCATTTGTTATGACTATTAATTAGTCTATATAGATCACACATTTCTGAAATACATTAAAAAAGGACTAGTTTGTAAACACATAAAACTTGAATGAGTAGCAAGCAAAATACTATTAAAAAGTCAAAGACAAAACTTGATGAATTAATTTATTGTGCGCGAGCTGCCGTGCAACGTGCGCCATCTATTGTACAAGTTGAAAGTGTTTACAACGCGAAAGTTTGGTAAGCACCTCACAGTTGGCTAGTTGCGGAAGTAAAAAGTTCTCACCTGTGCCATTAAACCTGAAACAGATTATAGCAGTAAGATATTAATGATAAACTTTTAGAAGGCGTACAATGTATTCATTATTCACTTACAAAAGATTTACCAGTTAAGGAGTAAACTTTCAACTAAATGTTTGGTTTCTACCGCCTATAACCGCTAAAAATTTACATCCATTTATACATACGCAGAGCTGCACTCCACCATGGGACCTGGGCCTGTAGACAAAGTGACATTCTACTAGTGGAATCGCTTCAAAGCGAACCTTCAAAAGTTCAAAATGTATGGGAGTGGCATTATTTGTTACACGTGACATGCCGACCAATAATGTCTGTTTAATACCTTTTGGACTTTTGAAGGTTCGCTTCGAAGCGATTCCACTAGTAGAATGTCACTTTGTCTAGGCCCCCTGGAGGCAAGAGCCCTTTCGCAACTGTACTAGTGGCGAAAGTACCCTCAGCCTCGAGAAATCGAGGTCGTGCAGTCCGCCAGGACATCGTGGGGGAGTGGAAGGAACGTCTTGGGCGACCAAGCGCAGGGCACGCCGGAATAGCGGCGGTAAGGTCCATCATAGAGGATCGGCTAGAGAGGCGACACGAAAACCTATCGTACCGACTGATGCAGGTGATCTCCGGTAAGGGGAGCTTCTAAGAACACCTGCATCGGATCAGGAAGGAGGCAATCTCGAAACCGGAGATGGCCCTGGGTTAGTCAGGGTACGAGGGAAATACCTTATGGGTGACCTTACACCCCGGCGTCTGAAGACCCGAGACGGCGTGCTATTTAAGTCGGTTCAACCCCGACATAACCACCCCCGCTGGCCGGCGGGGGGTATCCGAGGAGATTTCCGCACGGAAAAAAAAGGTATCACACGTTGTATGGTTGCTAGGGGAGCTCCATGTGTCATGAATAGTTACCCATCCTAAGACTGACTGTGTCCGTGTGTCTGTGTATGACTAACTATGTTTGTTACTAGTATTGAAACGACGAGACAAACTTAGATTTCAAAGGCAAAGTCAAGTCCTCAACTAAGGACACAAAAAAAAACATATCTTGACTAAGGTACATCTAACCGCAACTTAACATAGCTTTGATCAAATCTCTCTTCAAAATAAAATTACTGTGTGAAAATGACCTCAAGCGGTAGAAATCGTTCAAAAGTTATTCTAACAATAACACTACAATAAAATCACTTTCGTTCCTGCCGAGCTTTGTGTCGGAGCTCTGACAAGTTCCAATTAAATAGTTCACTAGGTTTTTCATCTCTTTACGAACATCACGATTGTAGTTGGCAATAAAGTGTCTGAAGTCTCAAGTCTGCTGTTCAGTATTGTATAGCGAATGATATTGAAAATCAAATCACACAACCGCAATAAATAGTAAGCCTACGAGTACCTTTTTTTTTTTTTTTTTTCGTGCGGAAATCCCCTCGGATACCCCCCCGCCGGCCAGTGGGGGCGGTTATGTCGGGCTTGAACCGACTAAAACCGCACGCCGTCTCGGGTCGGCAGACGCCGGGGTGTAAGGTTGCCCATAGAGCATATATCCCTCGCACCCCGACTGACCCTGGGCCAACTCCGGTTTCGAGATGGCCCCCTCGGGTTTGGGAACCACGGTGTCCCCGTCTTGCCCCGGTTTGAGGGAGGGGCGCTAGTCGCCCCACCGTCCCGGCCTGCTTCTGCTGGGGTGACAGGCGGCCTCACCTGCCACCCCCAGGCCTGCGCTCATGGAGGACGGAGGTCGTTAAGCGACCTCCGGCGCCTGAGTCACCTGCGACGCGCGGCGAGCATGTTGCGGGCTCGGCGGGCCGGGAGAGTTCTGAACCTCTCCCGGGCGCGCTCCACCATCTCCTTCGCGAGCATCACATGCTCGCAGAAGGAGGTGACGGCGGCCCACGCGCTCGCGCTCCGCACCATTGCCGCAATCATGCTGCCGAGCGAGAGGACTCCCACCCCGTTGGCTGCCACGAGGTCACGCCTCGGCACCTCCCACGCCGGGCAGTCCGCCAGCGTGTGCAGCCCTGAGTCCTCGCTCGCGTCACAGTGATGACACTCAGGCGTTGGCTCCTTCCAGCCTACGAGTACCTAATCATACACAAAGTATCTCGCGTATAAACATCATACATTATTTATGGGACACACGGGCCCTCGGTTGCTGCCAAAACTGGCGCACAGTAGCAAGGTTAGTAGGCCACCAAAGTTTTTTGCGATGCACAATTGCACATGAAGGAGTGTGAGATTATGTCCGTATGATGTGCGGATGCAGCAGCTGGAGTACCGCCAAATCTAAGCGCCCCAGGGAACAACGTTTTGCTGCCAAAATCTAACTGATCGATGGCCTTAGGAATTTGCAAGCGGATTTTCAAGCTAAAGATAATGTTCTGAGGGCAATAATATACAGCTTTGAGATATACAGTTTACTTTTGTCGATTTGAAGTCTTCTTTTGTTACAAAATGTAGTCTTTGGATTTTCTAAAGGTTGACTTGGACCCCCAAGTTCTTGGTAGGGCCCACATACACTTCTGTCTATGAATAAAAATCTAGAGTTATAAATTTTATTTTATTTGCAATTCACTCTTGTATCACATATCTATTTCGTCAGTCTCCCCTCATCAGTCATACTACTTACAGCGCAAAATAAAATTCCTTCGCGTTCTTTTATTGCTTGAATGAAAATATAAGGATTTTCACAGAGACAGATACCTATCACGCAGTCTTGGATTATTCAAAGGAATTAATTCACTCGCGAACGAGTCCGTCAGTAAGCAAAGGTAAGATAAGGCACTTAAAATATTCACGAGGGCCTGGAATCCAATATTCCTGTTATCTAGTTAGCAGGAGCTCAAGTATCTCGCGATATAGTACCTTAAGTATACAGGAAAAGCAATAAACATTTATGATCCTTTATTGTGATACACTGAAACCTGTGTTTGTTGCTGGTTTTGTTTGTATATTCTTGGATGTAATGTATGGTAATGGATAATGTAAATGAAACGGCGTGCAGCGGTAGTGTAATGACCCTTTTATCATTAGTAATAAATCTTTCGGACTAAATTTAGATACAGTGATTATTTTCTTACATAATTTCTTGTATTATTTATTCTACAGAAACTTAGAACATCTTATAAAATATAAGGACGTAGCATGTTCCAACTAAAGCGACCGTTCAGTAAAGAAAAAATACATATATGTATGTATATATATAAGTATAAACATATTAATATATGTTATTGTAGTATATAAATTGCATGGGTTTCTCAGCATTTCCCAAAGTTTCAGAAAGGTTACACCAGATTTTCGAAAAATTTACAACTTAACAAACCTCAAAAATGAAATTCTTTATTTAAAAAAAAAATATATATATATTAATCCTAATACGTAGCTAGTTACATTTCTTAGTACATATGTCTACATTTACATTTGTTATTGCCAAACACATGTAAAAAGTTTACACTATTTCCGAAATGTTAAAGGCCGACGTCGTAAGAGGACCCTCACGGTGACGATAAAATTTAACGACTGCGATGTTCTACAAGGTGACAGATACACTCGCTCATAAATTACATGCGTTCCGCATATACAATATGTCCTGTATTTGTTACATTTAGCTCGAATATGATATTTTACATAACAACACTCTATACTTGACGTTTTGAAAAAAGAACAGTCAAAACATTATAATAGAACAGAAAAGTGTAAAAATAAACATAACAATCACAAGACTTGATTAAAAAGTCCAAATAAAGAGTGTTAATAAAATAAATCTTGATTAGGATTTTCGTTTTAATTTAGGAGCTTGGATTTTATCTGGCTTAAAGGATGAGGCCTACAGTTAGCGGCCATTTCACAGATTAAAGGTCATCACTTATAACATGGGTACGTCTATTATGAAATATGTCTATATATGAAATTAAGTGGTATATTTTAACTCAGAGTCTGAGAGTCATACGAGTCGGATACTTGTTTTTTAGGGTTCCGTTGCCAAGTGGCAAAAAACGGAACCCTAATAGATTCGTCATGTCTGTCTGTCTGTCCGTCCGTATGTCACAGCCACTTTTTTCCGAAACTATAAAAACGATGCTGTTGAAACTTGGTAAGCAGATGTATTCTGTGAACCGCATTAAGATTTTCACACAAAAATAGAAAAAAAAACATTAAACATTGGGGGTCTCCCCATACTTAGAACTGAAACTCAAAAATTTTTTTTTTATCACACCTATGGATAGGTCTTCAAAAATGATATTGAGGTTTCTAATATATTTTTTCTCTAAACCGAATAGTTTGCACGAGAGACACTTTCAAAGTGGTAAAATGTGTGTTTTTTTTCAAATTTGAATGTCATTGAATACATTTAATTTTTAAAGTAGTCGTCTAAAGAATAAAATGATTTTTCTAAGAGCCATAATTTAAATTTTCTACAAAACCTATTTGTGGGTAAACATTTTACCACCACCTATATGTTTGTTTGTATGTTTGTTTGTAACCGACTCCTTTAGGCGCGATTTTGACCAACTTTGTAGATTTATCGAGGACCGATGACAATACACTAATTTGATAAAATTATTCCAAAGATTTTAGATCGGAAAAAGAGAACATCTAGGACGGGACTTGAACCCGCGACCAGTCCGATCTAAAATCTTTAGAAAAAAGTAAGCATACAAAATGCTTAAAAATTTAATTGAAAATTATTCCATTTTTCAATTTGCAAAATAAGATTTTTGTTAATTTATATAGTTTTCATCTAGCTTCATCTTCATCGAGCTTCATCGAACTTTTTAAGATATTATCTACTCATGTCTGTCAATAAAATATTTATATCTACCCATGCACACCAAGTTTTTGTTAACATGAAATACATTTTTTTTTATTTACACTATTATTAATTTATATTTATTGAATTTTTTAACACTATTCTTAATTTAAATTTATTAAGACTTATTTTCTATTTTTTTAGTTCAGTTTTCTATAAAAAGCGTGGTTTTTAGTTTATTAAACTATTATTTATTTCCTACTTTTTATTTTTGATTTTTATAAGCACGCAAAAAATAACTCGACTTACAACTTCAAAATTACTACAATTTTTTTATCCATAAATTAATTTTAAGTAACTTCAGTGGTATCTACATATAAACGATTTCAAAATAGAGGTATATGTAAGTTATATTTAATGCTTCATATATTTACTTTATATGTTAATATAAATTATTGTATTATATCTGGTACATAATTGGGTACTTACTCCTGGTAACACATACCTACTGGTTTTCAGCCTAGCCGTACATTACCATCAGAAAAATCACACTCGTAATTGCTACGAACTTCTACTGTAGAACTGTAAGCTAGCATAGATAATAAATTGTGTGATAGTAGTGTAGATGGTAAATTACTGTAGCTTTACTGTCAATACTGTCGGAGGTTATGTAAAATATTACGCAGTGAATTAAAATTATATTTATCGTAGGTAATTGATATGGCCAAAACCGAAACGTCAGGATCAGTGTAAATAAGAAATAAGAAATGAATTGCGATAGAATCAGTTAAAAATAGTTTTATTCCAATTAACTGCTGCGAAATAGAATTTTATTAGGTAGACGCTGGCGGACTGCCCGGCGTGGGAGGCACCGAGGCGTGACCTCGTGGCAGCCATCGGGGTGGGAGTCGTCTCTTTCGGCAGCATGATTGCGGCAATGGTGCGGACCGCGAGCGCGTGGGCCGCCGCCACCTCCTTCTGCGAGCATGTGATGCTCGCGAAGGAGATGGTGGAGCGCGCCCGGGAGAGGTTCAGAACTCTCCCGGCCCGCCGAGCCCGCAACATGCTCGCCGCGCGTCGCAGGCGACTCAGGCGCCGGAGGTCGCTTAACGACCTCCGTCCTCCATGAGCGCAGGCCTGGGGGTGGCAGGTGAGGCCGCCTGTCACCCCAGCAGAAGCAGGCCGGGACGGTGGGGCGACTAGCGCCCCTCCCCCAAACCGGGGCAAGACGGGGACACCGTGGTTACCAAACCCGAGGGGGCCATCTCGAAACCGGAGATGGCCCAGGGTCAGTCGGGGTGCGAGGGATATGCTCTATGGGCAACCTTACACCCCGGCGTCTGCAGACCCGAGACGGCGTGCGGTTTTAGTCGGTTCAAGCCCGGCATAACCGCCCCCGCTGACCGGCGGGGGGGTATCCGAAGGGATTTCCGCACGAAAAAAAAAAGGTACATCAATTATTTTTATGTTCTTGAACAGTTTGACATCTTAAACTCATTTTAATGAACTTCAAAAAAAGAAAATGTCTTTTAATATCAATATCATTGATGCTAATAGTCTAACTTTAATGTCAAGTAAGTTTTATTTAAGTACCTAAGTATGAAGCTTGACTTTTAGTACCTTACCTACCTACGACCACCTATTGCCTTGCGAATCTAGTTGTTAATATATATTTTTTTTTTTTAGTCCGTCAAATTGATTGCACCCCGCTTGATGGTAAGCTAAGCTGAGGTGAAGTCCAAAAAGTAGTGGCCACCATTTCTAGAGATAGTCCCTAGAATGGTGGCCCCTACCTATACGGCCTCAACAGATGTGTTTTCACGCCCTGCTTAAAGAGCCCAGGATTGTAGGTAGAAGGTAAAAAAACGTGTGTGGGTAAAGCGTTCCAGTGCTTTATGGTCCGACAAAAAAAGCAGTCACCAAACCGCATAGTTCGCGATGGTATCGATTTTACTGTATGAGGATGACACCTAAGTCCTGCACGTGTCGTTCGGGACTAGAAGGGAGAAGGAGGAATCAATTGGAATAGCTCATCGGAACATTCACCATGGTATATGCGATAGAATACTGCCAAGGAGGATATATCACTACGCAGCTGCAGAGGGTCTAGAGTACTGGTGACCTCAGTACTATCAATGATCCGGACTACCCGTGGCTGCAATCTATCGAGAGCGTCTAACAAGTACTGAGCGGAGCCATCCCACAGGTGAGAACAGTATTCCAGGCAGGGACGAACCTGAGTCTTATATTAAAGACACCTCTGCTCCGGCGTGAAAAACCGCCTCACCCTGTTCAGCACTCCGAGTTTGCGTGAAGCTGTTTTAATAACGCTCTCGATAAAAAATTTGTTGTTAAGTTTGCAGCGAACGTCCATACCGAGCATATTGATATTGTCCTGTAATAGTAGTGGTGTGTTCCGAAGAGTTGGAAGGGGAAGGAAAGGAGATAACTTTGCTGTAAACGCGCATGCCTGTGTTTGCTTGGCATTGAACTCGACCAGGTTCTCAAATCCCCATTGGGAAATGTGGTCTAGGTCCCGATCGAGCTCAATGACAAGTTGCCGTCTTCTCTCCTCAATGTCAGTTGGCTTGGCCGCTGAATGTCCGAGATAACGCCCATGCAAAGTACTGTCATCTGCATAGCAATGTATGCTGCCCACGGACAGCATATCATTGATATGCAGAAGAAAGAGAGAGGGCGATAAGACGGACCCCTGAGGCACACTAGCATTAACCTGCATGAACTCAGAAGCCCGGCCGTCACAAAGGACTCGGATGCTGTGCTCATGCCGAAAACTGGCAACCCAGCTGCACAGTCGAAACGGCAGACCATAGGCCCGGAGCTTGGCAAGAAGCGAACTGTGCCAGACCCTATCGAAAGCTTTAACGATGTCAAGGCTGATAGCCAGATCACCCGTTGAAAGTTTTGGCCTAAAGCCATATTGCCAGTCGATAATCGTGGACTGATCTTCTAGGTAACGTATGAGCTGTGCGTGAATAATGTGTTCAAATACCTTGATGAGAACTGAGGTGACAGCAGGCTATGGGTTGATAGTTGCCCAGATCGGACCGATCTCCTTTTTTGGGGACCGGTTGTACGTTCGCCTCTTTCTAAGCCCCCGGGACCAATTCCGAGGAATAAGACAAGGGATACAGTCGCGTCAGCGTTGGAGCTAACTCCGCTGCGCATTTTTTAAGTACCACCGCTGGGATACAGTCAGATCCACTGGCTTTCCGGACGTCGAGTGACTGTAGTGCAGCGCGAACGTCGCATTGCCTGATACGGATATCAAAGCCAAAGTCATCGATTCGGGAGTTAGCCGCAAAGAGGTTAACCAGCATATCTGCTTGCTCTTGTGGCTCGTGAGCCAGTGAACCATCAGGGTAACATCAGCGGGGGCATTGCACGGCTATGGCCAGTCACCAGTACCCACGGCTACCCGCGGGTCGTGACATGAGTTGCTGACTAAGCCGTGCTGTGCGCTGGGCATCCGCTCTGACGTATGCCCTCTTGCAGTCCTTAGTGGACCTGTTATACGCTGCCTTGAGGTCCCCCGCATTCGGAGCGCTCTCGACTCGTGCCCTAGTCCACGCGCGGTACTCCGACCGTTTTCGTTGAACAGCATCAGCGCACTCGCGCTCAAACTAAGGCCGAGTTCTGCGGGCACTGGTGACCTCAGTGTGTGAAATATAATATTCCATACCCAAGCTGATTTCACCAGCGACGGCAGAAGCCCAATCCGATGGGTCCTTTCCATCAAAGCAGCGCTCAGTCCACGGAACGAATGCGAAATAATCTTGCATGCCATTCCAATCCGCTGACGAATAATGCCATAGCCGTCGCTTTATCTCCACAGGTTGTGGAGTAAAGTAACAGTAACTGGCACGTTGGCGTTGGCAGTGGTCGGAGAAACCCATTGGGGCTCGTACCGAAACACTGTACTGGGCTGGGTGGGTCGTCAGCAGAGGCTCTAGCAAAGAGGGCTCATGACTTGCTATGTCTGGTATCCGGGTGGTCTGTTGTACCAGTTGAGTCAAGTCATGCGTCAGTGTGAATGCGTGGGCGACCCGTCCCGCAAGGTCAGTTTTGAGAGTGCCCAGCCAGGTCTCTAGGCAGCGCAAGCGATGACAACAAACATCCGCCCTGATATACATGCACACCCCGGCTTTTGTAAGGAAATTTTCCTCTACCACATAGCCGGGGTAGAGTAAGTAAGATGTATCATCAGGGCGGCGTATTTGCGTCTTGGTGAGAAAAAACAGTGCCGGCCGCACCGTCTCAAGGTGCTGATGAACGGCTTGGAGGTTTGTATGGAGCCCACGAATATTCGTGAACTCCATCTCAAAACTGGTGGGGCGGAAATCACACAGTGATTGTCAAACTTCGGGCCAAACTTAGATAATTTTAGGGACAATTTGTATGGTAGGTACCCGAAAACTTGTACGTACAAACCCCAAAATCTAATCAGTTCTTCCCATTAACCAAGCAAGATGATTGGCGAAAGAATTTTTTAAATCGTATAAGTGGTTCTTGAGTTATTGCGTAAACAGACATCCAGACATCCAGACCAACAGACAGACCGACCCAAAAAAATTATTTTGCTTAATTAGACTTAGAATCATGTGAAACGTCGAGAAAAGTGATAAAAAGTGGGTGTAACATTCGGTGTCCACCTTGTTGGTGGCCCGAAGTAAACTGATGTGTTGGTGGAAAAAGAGTATGCCGCTGTATTATGTGCTCCATTTCTTATTTACGCTGCCATAATTATTTTAAGTGGCGTGAAAAAAAAAGAGGAGACAGACGCCACAGCAGAGTTTGACAAAGCGCAGGGTTTGGTTTCGCCTTTGGATGCATGGCATGGCGGTAGCCGACCCGCCGAACGGAAGGGCACCCGTACCCTCTCGAGTGTGATCGCCGGACCCACCATCCGGTCACCAACCGGTACGACGAATCACATCGGGATTATGCGCGATCTGGTGGGGCAGCCTCCCGGGTTGGTTAGCCCCGGTTGGGCCCCTGTACTATGCGGCGGGCGGCCAGCGGCACCACCGTTTCTACGGGTCATCCGGGTCAGGCGGGTCATCCCACGCCAGCCACACTAGACTCCGCCAATACCTCACTGGTCTCACAACTGCTGTGTTGGCTGGGTACTCATCCCCGGCTGTGCAGCTGCTGAACCCTGAACACTATCCAACCAATGTTGGGCTATTTGGAGGGTTTTCCGCAGATGCATGGTGGTACCAACCCGGACCATAATTGTGCCACCAGTTTCCAGAACCATGTTGGCCGCGCCAGTGCTTAGTAGGTTGCGTGTCCGCTCTCCACGTGGGTCAGGTGTCCGACCCGGACGTATGGTTGAATTATTATTATAGAAGCAATAATCTTGACGTTCATAAGTGTTATTTGTGAGATATACTCGAACGAATAACAATATTGGACTTGATTTGAAAATAAATTAGATTTATTTTCACACAAGTAGTTGCAAATTCACTTATACCTATAACAAAGTAAATCATTGTCCGAATATTAAAGCTCTATCTAATAGTAATAAAACGGATTAGGTTAGAATGAAGATGGATTATTTTCGCAGTGTTGGCTTAATGAGTAATTTTCATGGTTAGCGGCAAAAAGTTGATGGAAACTATTTTCGATTATTATAACTACCCAAGTAGTTAATATCAGACCGATTCTGTTAAAATATTTTCATAAATTTTATTTGTAACCTTATTTAATAAGAATAAAGAAATATTCATGTTCGTGACACGTTTCTCCTTCAGTAAATATAGTCATCTATCTATACTATCCTAGGTATTATTATAATATTTTTTTTATGTTGTCTTTACATTCGAGAAAACTTGATACTTGAATAGTAAATGAAATATTGAGCCATTTTTTTAAATTCTTTTTTGATTGTCTGTTTGTTTGCGATAGACGCAAAATTAGATTTTGAAGCGGTTTTTTTTTAATTTCGATTTTTCTAAAAGTCTCGTTCAAACTTAAAATCTGCCGTATGTTTGATTGCAATTGGTTAAGTAGAACTAAAGCTTTGATCAAAAAACGATAGCCGGTCACCACGCGAGCGAGCCGCGGGTATCAGCTAGTCGTAAATAAAATCGTCTCGGACCAACCTTCCTTCCAAGCTTCTGTCCAGTTGCATCCAAAGCATGTACCTTGGAGCCTGGTGGCCTCTCTCCTACTTCCCTTTCGAGGATTCAGGACGGAGTGACTACCGTCTTGCCCCAACCCCGAAAGTAAAATACTCTAGCGCAGGCTAGAGCCTCGTCTGTCATTCAGCAGGTGTACTGGCTGTTTTTTATTTTTTTTTGTACCACTAAGGTGGCAGACAAGCACACGGCCCACCTGATGGGAAGCGGTTACCGCGGCCTATGGACGTGTGCAACACCAGTGGCGGCACACTCGCGCTGCCGACCATGTAAAGGAAAGGGGATGGGAAAGGAGTTTGGGAGGGGATGGGAAAGGAGTTTGGGCTCCGGCACTCTCCACCTCACCAAACGGAACGCAGCAGTACAAATACTGTTACTTGACGTCGATATTCTGTGAGAGGGTGGTGCTTCCCCGGTCGAGTCGGCCCATTCATGCAGGCCAAAATGACTGTTGCTTGACTCTACCACTACCTGGCTTGTTCGATCTTGGAGGGGAAAAATGTATGGGACATTTTTACGACTCGATTCTCCCAAAAACCGTTTAGAACCAACGTTTAGATTTAGTTATGGTCTAGATAGCGCTGTGTAGTATGTTTTAGAATGTGATCATTTATTATAGTTGTAAGACACCACACACTTGGTGTCCATGTTTATAGCATAACAAAATTCTTAATTAGAAATTTCTACAAGTATCTCATTCGCTAAGAACGATTTTTGCGAGAGCGACGTCTAAACATAAGAAAGGTATAATTCAATAAATAGTCATTTAATACAATTGTGACGAATGCGAAAAGCAATTTAGCTTCCATTTTCTGACGCAAAATAAAAGTGCTTTTGTTCGACGACTTTTGGGAATTCATAATAAAAATATGAATCGTACAATAGTCGTAACAAATCGAGTGTTTTCTTGGAAAAGTTTCATGGATTAATCTATAGAAATGTTAGGGTAGACGCAATTTTAGAAACCTGTTGATAGCAAGTTAAATTTTAAGTTCTTCTATAAAAGTTTTTTGAATGATAGATAATCAGCTTAATGTGCAAATTTTTTGTGTAAATTTTTATTTTAATCTAAGTTTGCTAAAAGATAAGTGGTTTTTTTACAAAGTTGCTGTACTTAACAATAACAAGTGTTTTTTTTTGTTTTCAGTTACCTTCCCAACTCCGAGAGGAAAGCCTGTGCCAGAGCCTAGTGCGTCCATCAACAGGTATACCGGCCTGGTAGTGAGGTTCGCTTGAACCTGGAAGGTCTTGGTGACCGTACACATCCAAAGTTCATTTCTAAAAAGTAACATAGTCACGCTTGTCTTGTGTGGAATTCAGATATGATTGAGCTGAGTGAGACGAAGTCGAGCGAAAGCTGTTCATACTAGACTTCAGGATTTTCTTTGTCACAGGTCTCCTCCTAAACTACTAATCCAATCAGAACCAAATTTGGCATGATTAAAGAGGTCAATCAGAGGAAGGTTTATGGATATATTTTGAAAAAATTAATGCTACCACAGAGGAATGATCACCGTTAAAAATATTCCAGATGGAATTACATAATAACCGCTCGAGACACTGTGACCAAACTTTACACGCTCAGAAAGCATGTCCAGAGTTGTGACTTTCAAAAAGAATTTTCAAAATCGGACTTGCCACGGAGCAATGATCACTGTTCAAAATTTTCAAAATCTGATTCACGATGTCTCACTCAGCTCAACATTGCAAGCAGCGATTCGCCTTGCAGACCTAGTTTATTTAGACATTAGTAATATAGACATCAATGGATATTAATATGATGAACTTCTTCTACTAGTTCAACATAGGCCTCATTACGCATTACCAAATATTGTAAAAATATATCACTAGTAACATAACTATAACAAGATAATATGATCACATAAGGACCATCAAATTGATGAGTAGGCACATACTTACCTAAACTCCAGTATGATAAATGTATGGAACCGCTTCGGCTACTGAAAGAGATCAACAAACGTATCTGTCTGGGCCGTGAGTCCGCATTTGTATGCCTTAAGATTTACACAGCTTATCTCTAGCTCCCTTTGTGTCTTGTTTGGCTCTATGAAGCCACTGGATATACAAGCCATTTGATCGGAAACAAACTGACGTTCCGTATTGATATGAAAGATCGTTCTTTAGGATTACGTTGTTTGAGCCGTATTATGGGCTCAGAGATACCAAGCTCTAGTTTATTCTATATTATCAATGATGCAAAAGTAAATCAGTATCTGATTCGGAACAAAGTACGTCAGCATTATGTTGTTACAATTTTGGATAAAGCTGGGGTAGGGTACATAAATAAAGACATTTCGATATCTACCTCTCAATAGTTTCTATTCTATGACATATAGACATCGTATCTAGACTTAAAGTAGGCCTAGCTTAACTAGCTTGTACTATGGGTTCTAGAATGCAGATTTATATATTTATTGCAGAATTATTAACCATAAAAAACCACATATTGATGCATACAAATAATTGCACAGCGTGGGAATCGAATCCGCGACCAGGAGACGTAACAGACGAAGCCTCTATCGCCATGTCACACATAATACTTATTTTATTATAGCAGCAGGAAATTCCCAAAAGCTAACTTTATGGAGAGTTGATCGTTTGGTCTTTCGAATGACTAAAATAAACCAAATGTATTTTATAAGGATTCTCTATCCAAGAACTTAACTTTTGTTGATAGTGTTGGATCACGTGTTGTTAACTCTAGTAGACATTTTGCATTACAATAAGTAGATATAATTTTATTATCCTTAAAATTCTTTATTGCACGACGAAATGTCTTTTATTTTATCATCCTATCCTTGTCTGTATCTTATTTATTTTATGAAAGATTCTATAAAAACACAGTAGCTCTTTAGAAAAAATCTCTGCTATAATCCATTCATAAATAGCGATAAGAATCAGTATAAAAATTTTAAGGTTATTTTATGGTGCAGAATATAGATACGTGTTTGCTTTGACACATGAAAAAATACTGCCCATTTCGTTTATTGTGTTCTATGTTTTATAGCAAAGTAAAATGCAAGACACGATCAGTACGATACATTTATTATATACAGCGTGATTTTATAGTCGTTTTAAAATCGGAAATAACTTTAAATCAATAATAGTGTATGGTTTCAACATACATGCTTCATATGTTTTACCCAATCGGCAACCTAATTGAGCTGCGCGCAGCAATTGTTATTAATAAGTCATATAAATAATTCCTATACAAGAATTAGAGTAGTACGTAAAAGAAGATTCACTACATGGTGTCATGTTTATTTGTATTAAGTTAAGTTTAGACACAGAGTTCTATTGGCAAATCTTTCCTTGTATAGTGTACTGAGTCACTGTTCGTACGTACTACTCTAATTTTTGTATAGGAATTATTTATATGACTTATTAATAACAATTGCTGCGCGTAGCTCAATTAGGTTGCCGATTGGGTAAAACATATTAAGCATGTATGTTGATACCATACGAATAGATTCATATATTCATAATAGATCAAAATTAGTCACGGCCGACTATCTACAGGAACCATAGTCGTCAATTTCTTTCCTTCTCTCTCTACGTCTTCCTTATTTATTCTAAACTGTGTCTTAATTATACGTATAAATGGTATATGTGATGTACCTAAAAATAGGTACTGTTCCATTATATATTATATGTATAGTGATAAGTTTATGTATTTATAATTTTATATTTAAATGTCAGAGTACTCCAAAAACTGCCCTATATCTTCTGTGTTTTCTCCATCCAATAGTTGCCTGTAAGAGATTGCCCTGTGCGATAATGCCGCCAATTGTATATGCCTCAAATCTGTACCAGCTTATGTTGTGTATGGAGTATTTTTGTATATATACAATAAAGAGATTTACTACTACTACTACATAGATTCGGAAAAAATACCTGTAAGTTCGAAATAAAAATATATATTTAAGAAAGATTAAAATTCGGTCCTATAAATTAGAGGTGGCTGAAGTGAGAAATAAGAGCTTGCGAAACTTGACGTTTTAGTCGGTTCAAGCCCGACATAACCACCTCCGCTGACCGGTGGGGGGGTATCCGTATGGATTTCCGCACTATAAAAAAAAGGTATTCACGCATCAATATAATGAGTGCGAATGCGTCTTATACTGCGTACGGCCAAGGAAGGGCCAAGGAAGGATATTCAGCATTAGCTACTACACGCTCGTTGGTTGTCGACGGTAGTCTCTAAGTTTACTGTCGGATAGAGAACATCTCTAAAACCGTAGTCGTCTTGTATGATATGATTGAGTGATTCTTGTATTAAACTGCACCAGGAAGCTGCCATTGCCACCATATGACAGTTAATCAAATATTCCAAAAACTACATGGCAGTATTTCCATTTCACATATCCAGGTTATAGTTACACAACTAACCACCCATTTATTTTACCATGATTTTACCTATTATACAATAAAACGTTTTTACTCCCCTAAACTTCTAATCGAGTTATAAAAATAGAATACGAACAATATGCGTTCTAAATATATCGTTACGTGTACCTCGTGAATAATAAAAGCAATAGTTTCTAAACTTATAAGAACAAAGGCGTCCGAAATACCTTCAGAGTACGCCCCTGTACTATCAAATATCTTGGCTCCAAAAAGCCATCAAGAACTTCAAGTTGTGGTTCGTGCTCTGAACGACTAAACAGCAACACGCCAAATACACTCATTGCAAATCACTCCGTTTTCATATTAAGCGATTTATGCATACTACTTAAGAAGTGCTAAGAAGGCGTAAAACTTAAAACACTTACCGTCTCAAAATAGGTTCTGAAAATCACTTAATGTCTGAAACAGAAGGTAAAATAATATTTATTTAAATATTTTTTGTAGTTTTATGTGTAGTAATAGTCTCTTTATTGTGGTAAAGAGACTGTTCCTATCCTAATACCGTTAAAGTAATATATAACCGTACAGTACAGTACAGTATCTCTAAAGGCGAATCCTTGAAGTACTAAGGAAGTATTGCAATAAAATTTAACTGTAACTATCTGCAGAGTGGATGAACTACCTATACCAATACTATAGATTACTTACTAACTTACAGCTATAAGTTTTCACATAGGTACATATAGATTCGCTTAACGACCTCCGTCCTCCATGAGCGCAGGCCTGGGGGTGGCAAGTGAGACCGCCTGTCACCCCAGCAGAAGCAGGCCGGGACGGTGGGGCGACTAGCGCCCCTCCCCCAAACCGGGGCAAGAACCACGGTCGGGACACCGTGGTTCCCAAACCCGAGGGGGCCATCTCGAAACCAGAGATGGCCCAGGGTCAGTCGGGGTGCGAGGGATATGCTCTATGGGCAACCTTACACCCCGGCGTCTGTAGACCCGAGACGGCGTGCGGTTTTAGTCGGTTCAAGCCCGACATAACCGCCCCCGCTGGCCGGCGGGGGGGTATCCGAAGGGATTTCCGCACGAAGAAAAAAAAAACGGTACATATAGATTTAGAACTCGCCCGGCCCGCTGAGCCCGCAACATGCTCGGGATTGAATATATATAACAGCAAAAACCTAAAATGATATTATCATTTGAAAAAGTTAGTACAAGTTAAACATTAAAATATTCATTGCTTCTACATGATGTCTCCGAAAGACAAATTACTGGAGAGCTCTGGGAATTTTTATTAATATATTAAAAATACATCTAAAGCTTTTTGCTGGTAATACTTTTACCATTTTTTGTTAATAAATGTAGTAAACGAATCTGTGAATGAAACACATATTTATCTCGAAATTCTATGATTTATCCCATTGAGACAAACGGGCATAGAATGTTACACTGAAGCACCCAGTTTTATAACTGAATAACAAACTACTTAGTTGTATAAAAATATTTTATTTTTGGTTTGGATATTCTCACTGTAATAATAATATTTTAATTACGTCAGTACTATTTATCTATCGTGTGCGTTAGAATAATAACTAGAGGATGTCAATATACAACTTGGAACCCGATTTTTTTTGTCAGTATCATATGGGCGAAACAAGATAACACAGATGGGCGGGCAACCCGGTAAAGGTCGTGTCGCCACCGTGATTCCTAAACCATTCAAACCATGTTAAAACCGGAGATGGCCCGGGGTCGAGAGAAATGCCTTATGGGGCCACCGTACACCCCGGCGTCTGAAGACCCGAGACGGCGTGTTAGTCCATTGAAAAGTTACATTTGGGGTTGCGTTTTTTAGAGGACGCAATTTTATTTTTTTGACGTGTAGAGGGGGTCAGTGTAAAGCTAAAACGAAGTTTGTGGGGTCGCCACCCTTGTCCTACGGCCGCCATCTTGAAAATAGGGGCTGAAATGGTTTTTACCATATTTATAGATCTCTTAAACTATTTATCAGATAAAAAAAATTGTAAACATTTTTTGTTGCACATCAAAAAAATAAAATTGCCTCCTCTAAAAAACGCAAGGTAAGGCCTAAAAAAATGTAACATTTCAATGGACTATGTGGTCTCATTCAGTTTAAGTCCGACATAGCGCTGGCCGATGGGTGGTATCCGGCGTGCATATAATATGAGAATAAATATGAAAGTAGAATAATAATCGTCCAAGTGCGAGTCAGACTCGCGCAAGAAGGGTTCCGTACCATTATCTGTACAATGGGAGGCCCCCTTAATTTATTTCTAAATATTCTGTGAATGTTTCAAGCATCTACCTATTACAATTATTAGTATCGAGTAAAAAAACGGCAAAAAAAACCCGTTTCTTGTATTGGAGCCCCCCTTAAATATATGTTTTATTTTAATTTAATTATGTATGTGTTTTATTTTAATCAAATTTTTAATTATATTTTAATTTTAATATTAATTTCTAAAATTAATATATAACTAAATATTCTGTGTATATTTGAAGTATATAATATATATAATACCTGTTGCCGTTGTAAATATCGAGCAAAACAGTAAAAAAATCACGTTTGTTGGTGAAAATTTCAACTGTCTAGCTATCATGGGTATTAGATACCGCCTAGTGACAGGACAGAGAGACAGTGGAGCTTTAGGAATGGGATACGCTTTGGGTACGGAACCCTAAAAAACGAAAGGCGTATGCCAGAATGTTGTCTTTGCCTACCCCAATGAGAAAGAGCCCCTTTATAAGATAAATCAGGTCTATAACGTTGTCTCAAACTGTAAAGTCTCACAAAATAAACAAACTTCTCCATTTATTAATATTGGAAGGTTGGTTTCGTATTCGGTAACGAGGGTAATACGTGTATATTAGAATTCTTTACCGTCTTTGATACTGGGTAATTTCGCAGAAGCTCCTTCACATAATTTCATACGACTGAAATCTCACCATTATTCATACGTAAAATTTATAAATTTTCAATGAATATATACACGGTACTTACAACAAAAAAACATTTTTTGAAAATTTTGTCTGTCTGTCTGTTTGAAAAGGTAACCTCTGTAACGGCTGGGCCGATTTTGACAGGACTTTCACTGATAGATAGCTAATTCTACAAGGCGTAAAATAGACTATTTTACATTTAGAAAAAGAATGGGTCCCACGCAAAAACATAATATCCATTGAAGTGGGCATAGCTAGCCTATCCATACTAATAATAAGGGTTTTGTTTGTTTGGACGTTCTAATCTCTGGTTCTTGCTACATGTGCGAATTGCAAAATCTTTTTGTATTTGCTCAGCCCCGTCCATAAGGATGGTTATAGGCCATATAACATCACGGGGTTCACACCTAAGGGAACCTAGTAGTCCTACTTCCTACTAACCCAACTATCCTACTAATGTTATAAATGTGAAAGTTTGTGAGAATGTTTGTATGTTTGGATGTTTGTTACTCAATGACGCTCTAACAGCTTAACGGATCTGGCTGAAATTTGGTACAGTGATAGATTATAGCCTGGAAAACCACATAGTCTTACTTGTTATTCCTTGAATAGGTTCCTAGGGGTTATGGGACGGGATCAAAATTCGAAGCGGATGAAGCCGCGGGCACCAGCCCGAACCGAGTACAGCGGTTGCAACCGTGGGGCACAGCTAATTTATGTAATAAAGAAAATGACATTTTGTGACAAGCGTGAGAATACCCATTATTATTTATTATTTCCAACGGGGACGCCGGTGACCTGGCGGGTGATCAACCTTACCTTAGTGGGTCATTTCACCCATTTCCCCTGATCCTCCCTTTTGGGGAGGATATGGTTACCCGGCAATCACGGCGTTCCGTCGAACCTACCTGTATCCTTGCAAAATCTTACGATCTGATCCACCTTCAGATCCTCCAGGTTTTCTGTGTCCAGTGTATCCAACCCCATTGTCTCCCATCTTATCAGTGAGTACATGGGGCATTCGGCGAGCAGGTGGAAGCTGGTCTCGTCACCATCCATGCACTCTGGGCATTTGGGGTCGGTTTTCACGCCTATCAGTGTCAGGTGCCTGTTCAGTCGGCTGTGTCCTGTTAGCACTTCTATGACGAGCCTCATGCTTACTCTGGAGAGTTTTATCAGTTGGCTCGTTCTTTTTTTGTCTATGCCTTTTATGAATATCTTCGACTGTCTCATGCCTGTCGATGATCTCCATCTCCGGTTGGTCTCTGCTTCAATGCTTCGGCTGATTACTCCCTTGGTTATTTTATGGGCAATTGGGAGCCCAGGCTCCGGGCCAACCAGGTTTTCATCAGCCCCTTTCCTGGCCAGTTCATCTGCTAGTTCGTTGCCTGTGTTGCCCTCGTGTCCGGGTACCCAGACAATCGTCACATCAGCTGTTCTGGATAGCCTTTCCAATAACTTTTTGCACTCTTTGACAACTGCTGATGTTGTCTCTACTTTTCCAAGTGCCTTCAGCGCTGCCTGGCTGTCGCTGTAGATGGTGACCTTTCCCGTGTTATTTAGGTGGCCTGCCATTTCCGCGCATTCCATGATAGCGAAGATTTCTGCTTGGAAGACACTTGCAAACTTTCCTAGGGGTATTGACCTATTTATCTCTGTACCGTCTGCGCACTTGATGTGTACTCCTGAGCCAGAGAGCTTTGTTGTCTCCTTCCTGGAGCCGTCTGTGTAACAGATGGTGCCATTGGTGTTCATCTGCCAGTCGTCTCTCGGTCCTATGTGTATTCTATATTTCTTGTCAAAGGTCCTTTCTTTCCTTATCAGATCGTTGTTTGAAAAGATCATTGATAGTCTTTCTTCATAGTCTTGACTGATCGTGGCATGGCACTCATCTAGTGTGTTGCCAGTCCATTGACCAGTGCTTTTCAGTTTGAACCACTGTTCAATCGCTCTCTTTTTCGTTTCCAAGTCTAAGGGGTTTAGGCCTAGTATGATCTCGAGCGCGGCCGTGGGTGTTGTCCTCATCGCGCCGGTGGTCATCAAGGCCGCCAGTCTTTGAACTTTTTCTAGTTCTTGTTTATTTCTTCCTACGTTGGCTTTATGCCACCATACTAGGGCGCCATGTAGGATTCTCGGCATGATGATTGCCTTGTAGATCCAGAGTACTGTGGCTGGCTTTATTCCCCAGCTTCTTCCTATTGCACTTTTATATTGCATCATGGCCATTTTCGCCTTCGAGCATGTGTTGCTTATATGAGCCTTGAAGGTCAGCTTGTTGTCCAGTGTGACTCCCAGATATTTGACTTCCTTCACTATTTCCAAGTCAAGGTTATCTAGTCGTACCGGTTCAGCACTTCCGATTTTCCTTTTGTTGGTGAAAAGAACTAGTTTGGTTTTGTCAGGATTGAGATTAAGGCCTTTGCTCCTGCACCATCCTAGTGCTTCTTTCAAACCTCTGTTCATGATGTTGCACATGACACTAAGGACTTTACCTGTGATTAGGAGCACACCGTCATCAGAGTATACCTGTGTGTATATGTGCATCCTGTTTATCTTGTTAACTAACTCGTCTATTAGCAGGCACCACAGTAGTGGCGATAGGCATCCACCTTGAGGGAAGCCTCTCCTGGCTATCACCGTACGCTTTGCTCCTGCTATCTCTGCTTGTATCAGTCGGTGTTTTAGCATGTTTTTCACCCATTCTGATATGTCTTTGTCTATGCCTTCGCGATTTAGGGTGTTCTCTATTGAGGCCGGGGTTGCCTTGTCGAAGGCGCCCTCAACATCGAAGAAGCAGCCCAGTGCATATTCTTTGTTGCTCATGGATCTTTGCACTTTGTTTACCAAGTTATGGAGTGCGGTCTCAGTTGACTTGCCTTCCATGTATGCATGTTGGTTATGGTAAAGTGGAGATCCGCTTTTGACTATTTGTTCTCTAATTATTCTGTCTAGTATTTTCTCTAGTATCTTGAGTAAGAATGAGGAAAGAGTAATACATCTAAAGGCTTTAGCCTCTTGGTACGTAGCCTTGCCAGGTTTAGGTATAAAGACCGCTCTTACTTCTCTCCATTTCTTTGGGATGTATTTCATTCTGATGCTGCTATTGTATAGAGCCAGAAGATCGTCACTAATGTACTTAATTGCTATTTGTAGCATTTTTGGGAAGATCTCGTCCGGTCCAGCGGCTTTGTAGGGCTGGAATGACCGGACACTCCACGTTATGTGCTCTTTTGTGATTAGTGCCTTCTCCACCGTCTCCATTCTGGGATTCGTATCAGTTGGCGTTTCATCACCTTTGTATTCTTCACTTTCTGGAAAGTGTGTTTCCATCATCACTTCTAGTATCTTTTCCGGGTCGGTTATTAGTTCGTCTCCGCTCTTGATGCTTCCTAGTTTGCAGGTATTGGTTTTAGAGAACATTTTTACCAGACGTGCTGCGTCAGGGTATTTCTCTACTCCTTCGCAGAAAGCTTTCCAGCTATTCCTGTTCTCTCTTCTGCATTCTTTTTTGAATATGTTTCTTTCTCTCTTATATATGAGCCAGCTTTCCTCATCGCCCTTTTTTAGGGCTTTTCTGAGAGCTCGTCTGGTCATTTTCCTTTTCTTCTCTAGTGCCCTTGTCCACCAGGGTTGTCCTTTGCCTGGTTTGATCTCTTTGAGTGGGCATGCCCTGTGGTATGCTTCTCTCAGAGCTTCGTCCAGTCTGTTGGCTTCTCTTTCAATCTCTCCGGTGTCTTTTAGCGAGGTGTGGTTGCCTGGGCTCCATTTCTCAATATGGTATACATATGTGTTCCAGTCGGTTTTCCTCGCGTTTCTGACTAAAGTTTTCTCAACTTTGGCTCCCAGACTGAAGGTTATTCGTCTGTGATCCGATTTTGAGTCGCTTTCGTCTACTTTCCAGTCTGTTATGAGCCTGCTTATCCTTTCTGTGGCAATTGTAATATCCAGCACTTCTCTTCTTGTTTTGGTAACGAATGTTGGCGTGTTGCCTTCATTTATTATGTCAAAACCTGTAGCGCTAATAAAATCCAATAGTAAGTCACCTTTTTTATTGCAGTCCGTGCTGCCCCACACCACGTGGTGGGCGTTGGCATCACAACCTAGAATAATCGGAATGTTCTTACCTTGGTATTTTCTTGTTATGTCTTCCATTTCTTGTGATGGTGGTTTGAAGTCTGCCTCGCTGGGTATATATGCGGAGACTAAAAGCACCCTCTCTTTGTTGCCTGTGTTCGTCTGTATTGTCACTGTGGCGCTAGCAAGGTCACTGTAACAATCTGTCTTTTTTATTCCTAACGATCTTACCCTACTGCTGGCATATATGCATGCCCTAGGAGTTGACTCACCCATTTCGTGGTAGATGATTTCTCCTCCCAGGGAGCCGAGCCCTGACTCACGTCTTTTTATGACGTATGGTTCTTGCAGTAGAGCAATGTCTATTTTCTCATCCACCACGTATCTGCAAAACTCGATCATAGCGTCGCGGCAGTGGTGTAGATTTACTTGAACTATTCTTATTTTTTGTGTGTGTGTTTGTGGTGTGTTATTGTATTTGTGCATGTATAGTGTTATTGTGCCTGTGTGTTTATGAGTGTTAATGCTCCCTCCCTATTCTTCGTCACGTTGGTGGACTCTTGCCCAGCCAAGACGGTTGCAATAATGCAACGCTTGGTGGGGGAGTCCGGTCACTCCGTGTCGTAGGGAGGCGGTGTGCTGTGTGTTGTTCTGGGCGTATCTGTTGGTGGGGCGTTTGGTTTGCGGTCGTCACCCCATTTGAGGCTCTCTTCCGCGCCCCATCTTCCCCTCCTTCAGGCCCAGAGCTGTGTGTGTCTTGCGCCTGTTGTGTGCTGCTTGGGATCGAGCGCTGTTGGTGCGGCCTGCCTTCGTCAGTGGTTCCCCTCTGCGGGGCTGTGGACTGGACGTTACTACCGCATTCGACAGGTTCTTCTCCCGATGTCTTTGTGTGGAGGTTGGTCGGATGTACTTGGCATGTACACTTTTCTGGAGCTTGAGTTGGTCCTTTTCCCAGGACCCGGGCATACACCTGTGTGGCTTGATAATTAAGCCACACGTGAGCTTTCGTGACTTCCTCGGGGACTCCCACCACAAGTCGTACTCCCAGAGGCAGTACTTCCTTGCGGATGAGAGTCCACTCCGATAACTTAAGTTCCTCCCTGTAACTGTTCTGGATCTTGATGAGATCCAGTGGGTCGATGCGTCGGCCTCCGGTGCTACCAGGGAGCCAGATGGATAACTTATGAATGTCTAGCTTTCTGGGCTTTAACGGGACGCCGTTCCACTCACCAAAGTCGCAGTTCAGAAGCCAGGTCATCGCTTCCTCGGTGTTCGGGCTCACGAGGAAATATCCCTCGGCTACTAGCCCCGATGCCGCGAATGATAGGTTTCTGCCACTTACCCCGTCTAAGGCAGCTTCCTCGATCTTATCGTCTAACCTAGTTCTTATTTCAGCGGCCGTAGCATCGTCCATCGCCGCGCCGTCTCCCCGGTGAATAATGATTGAGAGAGCACTTTGGCCCGTATTGGGCCGCCGTGGTTCCTCACTCCGTGGGGCCAGTTGTGGTTTTGGACGCTTCGGTGGACGCTGCTGCGTTCGCTCCTCAGGGTCTGTGCCCTGCCTTTTCATTTTTGGTGCTCTTGGCCTGCTGACCTCTCCGCTTGGTGTAGTCGTCTCCCTACTGGTTGACGCACCGGGATTGGTTTTGCTGGTCCCTACCTGTTCCTTTTGCCGGCGCGTTCTCTCCCTCCTCCTTTTGGATCTGGTGATCCACGCGCCTTCTGCCTGCTGGGAGCTTGTTTCCCCGATGGTCATATTTATGAGGCCGTCTCCGAGAGATTCCGAGATGGATCTCACGTGTCGGCCGGGGGTCTTGTCGGTGCTTTTTGTTTTGTTTGTTTGCGCTAATGTGCCCCCCCCCCCCAGAATACGAGGGGCTGCCTGTATCACTGAGTGATACAGGGAGGGATTCTCCGGCGTTGCCGGTACCCTCCTGGGGTAGTGTTTCTTTTTTATTTGCGCTCATTTTTTTTTGACGTATCCGGGATTGCCGGATTTGGGTTCAGGTTGGGGGATAGGATGAGTGGGAAGGAGATGCCACGGCCCTGCGCACTACGCACACACGCATGCGAGCTGACTCGCGTTGCGGGTGCGTGCAATGCACAGGCTCGGGCATAAGGATGGGATTTGGGGAGGGTGGGAGGTAGCCCGGCTAGAGGTTTTTGTTATGTCTGTTTCTTAGGGAATCAGACCAATAACAGGCGGCAACCTCGTGAAGGCTAACTCTCTAGCCTTGCCCTGAGGATCCTAGCGACTTGCGCTCTCCCCAAGACCACACCAAACTCTTCACCGGAAAAGGTGTCGAGAATAGGGGTTCTCCAACCAGACGCACATTCCGCAGGTTGAATCCGCCCCGCCCGAGAATACCCATACTCAGATTATTTCTTTCTAGGAACAGAACGAAGACAGTTGGTTTAACTTCTGCAAGCGTCGGATAGTTCGTGTTAAAAGTTCCGCACGTGTCTTGCATCCGCTTTGGCTTAGTCCGATTCCATTCGACTGAATACTAGGATGCTGGGGTATTACTAAAATACATTAAACTAGCTCTTAAGTAGCCTATTTGTTATTCCAGACTATAATATATCCCTGAACCCAATTTCAGCCTAATCCATTGAATCGTTTTTGTGTGAAAAGTAACAAGCAATCAGATATCCATCCATCCAAAATTTTCACATTTATAATATTAGTGGGATTACTAGGATAGGATAGGAGGATTAGTCTGGTAAAATTTACCCACCTTTTGTTCATTGAAATTACTAAGCACATTGATAGAAAAGTTGATACGCACCGTAACGATATAGGGATTTCCAATAAGTGCTGACAAAGGTTACAGAAATATTCGTATTTCAACAGGGCATGTTAAATCACATAATACCCTTGCTAACAAAAAGTACGTTTCAGGGAAGGGAGCTGTCAACTTGCTTTCATAATATGATAACGCAAATGTTACTAAGTATTATGTTAGAGGATTGTTACGACATTTAGAATCTAGCAAAGGGAATATAATATGAGCTCTTATATTTCAGAAATTTATTGAAACTATTATTACAGTTTTTGAACTAGTTTCAAATATTCTGACACAACACAATCTAGACCCAAACTAAGCTAAATTTACAGAACATCATTACGTCTACTAATTAATTCTAAGATTTGTTAAGCATATGTGAACTACTTTACATTCAGCTTTCACCAGAAATTTTACCCTAACATCCCACTCAGGTCGTTAAGCTTTGAGGGACTCGGCTAGTTTTCTAATTACTAGACAACTAAGATGAAGTTGTCGCGTTACAATGTAACGCAACCTGCTGGTACATTTGCAAACTTATCTAATTACAGCTACCAAAAGACCTACTCCTCTCGACTATCCTTAAGAGTATAGTTCTATATAAACTGGGCTAGGCACATTATATTGCTCACTCAATACTTGACTATTGTTATAACAGAGTGGTCGTACAGCTGCTTACAAAATACATTCGTGGTGATAGTTATCTCGTATGTCTCTTGTTACTGTTCAGATATATGAGCGCCAACAGTCTGCCTTACAAGAAGATAACAAAAACTAATTATGGGTGAATGGGAGCCCAAGTCAACGTCATATGCAAGTTGGTACTATTGCTGATTGCGTACTGCTGATTGACGGCTCTCTCGCTCTCTCTTTTCTTTTAAATATTTTAGGACAAAGTACACAACGCCATCTGACTCAAACTAAGCAGAGCTTATCATATGGGTTTTAGAATGCGGATAAACATACTTAAATACTTTTTTTGTAAATAAATACATATTTTACATAGAAACACCCAGACCAATGCAAATATATATATTTGCACTGAGCGGGAATCGAACCCGCGATCACTTTCCGCTTGAACCCTCAATGCGACTTCTGTGGCGTAGCGGTAGTGTGTTCGACTGCTAAGCCAGAGATCGCGGGTTCTGTAGAATTTAAGATAAAGCAAAATTATGACAAGGTGGAGAGTGAATGTCGTAGATCTTCACTTAGATTTGGATGCAAATGCGATTGGCGCTCGGATGGAATATCATAATGATGGAACATTCTGATGATAGCCTAAATTACACTCTTATTGGGACTGAGACATAAACTGAGCCCTATGGGCATCTGAAATCCTTCTAGTCTAATATTTTACTGTCTTGTTAGATTCGGGTGCTAATCTAACAAGACTCAATATTGTAGAGCCTAGTAAGGGAAGATCAGATCAATACACCGATATTATTCACTTTTTATAATTATTATAAAGAATTGCAAATAAGATTCCTGGAACCTACAATCGAAACTTCTCGAAGTCTAATCTTACTCCGACATTTATTATTGTAGTAGTTTTAAATAACTGTAAGACCTTTTTTTTTACGTGTACGTGCGTTTTTTTAACTGCAAGACCTGGGTTAGATTCTTGCGTCGGACAGTGTTCTTGTTTTTTTTCTGTAAGGAAGGCTGCCTTCGATTACGTGGGACTAGAAATATAGTAGGTAAAATGTAGGTGCAATATAAGTACAACACCCTCTACCTGCTCCTTCGAGAATAAACAGGCCTGAATATATCTGCCCTCATGGTGTAGTTTTCCCGTTACCGTTCCCTATAGGCATTTGTTCCCGGAATGAGTATCCCATGTGTTAACCCAGGAAATATAAACACCTCAAAACCGTCTAGGGATATTTTACATTTATACATGTAATTTGAAAAAATATAAATGCTTGAAATTAATATTTCATTAATAACATCTATAAATGTAAAATATCTCTCGACAGTTTTGAGGTTTGGATGTATCAATTTTCATTCAAATCTGCTCAACGGTTTAGGCATGATTGAGTAACAAACATCCAAACATGTATAGTAGGATTAGTAGGTTTTTCAAACACGCGAATCTTGTACGTATTACATTTAGGGAAATACATATTACATTTAGGGAAGGGAATTTAGGGAATGCACCTACCATAGAGGAAATAGAGATATAAATACAAAAGAAATCATCTAAATCGGCTCCGGGCCCTGATGGGGTTCCATATATAGTGTATAAAAAATGTCCAACAGTTCGTAAACATCTCACAAATATATTCAGTAAAATCTGGTCAGAAAAGAATATACCAGTCGCCTTTGGCGAAGCGGTTTTTGTTCTTATTCCAAAAAAACATGAAGTGACCCATCCTAAAGATACTAGACCGATAGCACTAACTAACACAACATTTTTCTCAATTCTACAAACAAAATGTGTCATTTTATGATTAACAATAGGTATTTCGGACCTAACCACCAGAAAGGGTTTTTACCCGGCATTTCTGGTTGTCTGGAACACAATAGTCTGCCAGATGCCAGAAAATACGAAAGACAGATAACGGTATGTTGGATAGACCTAGAAAATGCATTTGACTCAATTCCACATTACCTTATGGTATACGCGTTGCAATGGTATAATTTTCCACCCGTGGTCTTAGAGATAATCGAGTCGTATTACTCGCAGCTAAAATTTGCTATAAGCTTCCAAAAAGTACACACAGAACCATTACGGTATAATGTGGGACTGTTTCAGGGATGCTGCTTGTCGCCAATAGCATTTAACATAGTAATTGATATCTTAATTACCAAGTTAATACGTCACGAAAAGATATGGGTTTAAAGTAAATAACATATACTCAGAGTCCATCTTAGCTTTTGCTGACGATCTCGCAATACTGACGCGTAATCCAAAACAATGTCAGGAACTATTAAAGGAAGTCGATGAGTTTTGTTCGTGGACAAATGGACTGAGGACGAAGCCCAGTAAGTGTCACTGTCTGTGTCTGGGTAGACGGGACACCAAATTTACCTCCTACGACCCGGGACTCTTCATTGGGGGTAAACCAGTTTCCGTAGTCGCGGAATCGGTGCCATTTAAATTTCTTGGGAGAATGATAGACTATAAAAGACGCACACCATCCTTAGATGAAGTTGTCGATACGTTTATAAATGACCTAAATAAGATAGATCAGCTACCACTGAACAATATCAAAAAAGCTTGGATAACATCACGTCTGACTTGGCCTTTTCTGGTGTATGAATTCGGTAAAACCTTAATGGCGAAAATAGATGTAACTGTCATAAAATCGCTAAAATTGTGGCTTGGACTAGCACACTCTGCTGATTCCTCTACTCTATTTAGGGATCAAAATAACTTTGGGATGAAACTTAAGAAACCATCGGAGCTCTAGAATCTGACAGAAGACACCTTAGAGTTACCAAAGCCCACATCTTAGGTAAATCCCAAGATGACACAGTCAGGGCACTCCCGAAAGATAATAACGCGTCCGAGCTTGAATCTAGACTCCTATTCCATAAACGATTTATGATAGGGGCCCAGTCGAACAGAGTGGGGTTGGGAGTACGAGAGCCAGAAAGGGACCAGGATATACTTAAGTCCTTTCTAAAACAGGACGAAAATGATAAATATCGAGTGCACGCGATGAATTTGGAAATCCAAAATGAATGGTTGACAATGGGAGAGTTCTGCATACCGATGGTGTAACGGGCTACCGAAGTAATAAAAAATAAATAAATTATATAACAATACGATTTTATATTAGAGAGTCATCTAGTGGCCGGCGATGCGAAATTCATAATTCGATTGAACGGGAAGAGGATTGAATTAGTTGAGTAATTCCGACATAGGTGGCGGTAAATTATATGAAATTATCGGTCGCCAGAAAATAGAAATAATTACGGAAAACTAATTAAAAATAGTGTCTAATATGGTAAATTATAGTTGTGAATATATGTTTATGTATATATAAATGTATTTATATGTAAATATTAATCGTTGTGGGAAAATAATATTTATAATTGTATCGATTATAGTGAAATTTGATTATCAATATAATGTTACATGGCAACTATTTGGTTTAGGATAGTCGTTTAGGTATTATTTATCTAGAGAAAATTTAATACAAAGTTTAATCAATAATATCTAAGTAAAAGGAAACATTTAAATAATATCACAAATAATTATATGGATGTATGTATATAATACATTCTAATGATGAGATAGTATTATTTGAAACGCAAAAATGCCGGAAGATAAATTTCGTATTTTAGAAAGAAATATGAATTATTTAGTTTACATATTTTAATTTGGACTTTTAATTAAGTTATCAGGATTAATCAAGGGGTGAGGACAAAATCTTGAGGAATTAGAATGTCATAGAGGTTAATAATAATTATAATTGGATGGGTAATTGCTTATATATAGCGGCGATAGTCCAGTGGCATACGTAACGGACTGCTGACACGAAGTCTCGAGTTCGATCCCAAGTCGCCCTGGACACACACCTCTGACTTTTCGTAGTTATGTGTGCATTAATAAATGGTAATTATCGCACGCTTAATAATGTGCCCGGTAGATGGCAATAAGCTCGCCCCCTATTACATTGAGACCTTAACATAACTGGCGAATCGTGGGTGTGTAATACATCTCTGCCTACCCCTTCGGGGATACAGGCGTGAAGTTATGTTATGTTATGTCATTTTAATTGGTTAAGGTGGGTTAAAAGAAAGGAGACTGCAACGCCTCCGGGTGGGAGAATTAGGAATTAATTAAGCTTTGGCGGACTAAAGGGTTTAATAAGATATATACAGAATTACTTGGGTATGTCGTTCGTAATTATTGAAATCCCTTGTTGAAAGGATTAGAGAAAAGATTTCAATACTTTAAATTATGCGTGGCCATTGCAAAAAGTAGAAATTCGTGTTATTTGGGGGATTTGAATTGTGCGGTTGGCACTACGGGGCTGCTGTTGATTGTACCCCATCCATGGGACAGGAGCGCGGATGGCGGGGGATAAATACGGAAGGCGCGCAAAACATTTTCACTTTTTTGGGAATCTCGTCTGGGGTGAAGGTGACGTCGTATATTTCTGGTGAGACTGTATTTTAGAGCATTTATATCGTGCGGTTCTAGTCGGTTCAAAAAGGCCCCATATGAATTATCCGATGGTATGTAGGTAAGCTACTATTGCTGTAGGTCACGTAAGAATGGTGATACAGTGTGTAAAATTGTGGAAGTGAATCCTTAGAGTGAAATTCTAGTGATTCTTTTAAGAAGTGTTGATTGTGTACAGAGCCTGATTATGAACAATTAAAAGGTAACCACACCCGAAACTAAATAGTAATTACACAAAAGCCTAGGTAATAACACCTACGATATCTGCTAGTATCTGATTGACCAAGAGTGATAATATTTATAATTAAATTCAGTGATCTCTCATTGCATGTGTTCGAATCAGGGTTCAAAGAAGTTGGGAAACTTATCCAAGTGGATACTGCTCGAATCTAGAACCCCGGGAGTGTAATTCCTGTATATTTAAGTCCTTTATCATGGGTCAGTTATACCAATTAGATTATGTGATCAGAGAGTGTATTATATCTTACAATAAACCTTTGAAACCACACCATTCTGAAGTGAATTGGTTACTAGCGTAGTCAAAATATTACGACAATAGGAAAAGAATATTCCTCTGTTAGTTTCGTAATAAAACAGTTTGTGTTAATATCCGAGCTGTCTACAGATTCAATTTATCGTTTAACATTCTAAAAACAAGTGAAGTATCACACCAAAATCCATGTTATTCGTGAACAGTATTTAAAGCGGCTTGAGCGAGGGGCGCTGTAGTTTGCTACAAAAGCTAGCGTAGTCAAAATATTACGACAGTAGGAAAAGAATATTCCTCTGTTAGTTTCGTAATAAAACAGTTTGTATTAATGTTCGAGCTGTGTACCGATTCAATTTGTCCTTTGGCATTCTAGGGACAAGTGAAGTATCACACCAGAATCCATGTTATTCGTAAACAGTATTTAAAGCGACTTGAGCGAGGGGCGCTGTAGTTTGCTACGGCGTAGTCAAAATAATACGACAGTAGGAAAAGAATATTGCTCTGTTAGTTTCGTAATAAAACAGTTTGTGTTAATATCCGAGCTGAGTACAGACTCAATTTATCGTCTAACATTTTAAAAACAAGTGAAGTATCACACCAAAAACCATTTTATTCGTGAACAGTATTAAAGCGGTTTAAGCGTGGCGCTGTAAGTTACTACGGAAACTATTATAATCAAAACATTATGGCAGTAAGATATGTATGTTCTTCATATTTGCCCTGAGTAGTGTGAGGAGTTTTATTTACCGGATGTCTCGGTGTAGTGGGGGGAAGATGTTATGAGAATCTTTCAATACCTATTTAGACATAGGAAGGACTGTGATATATACAATACAAGTGGAAGGGTCCTACTGGGCATGGCGAGTAAGGGGCCAGCACCTCGGGTAGAAAACCTCAGAATAGGTAGGTGCCTTTGTGTAGGAAAGCGAACATCAATGAAATTGTAGTCTAATTGAAGTTATTAAAAGCGTCTAGATATAACCTACATATTCTTGTCGTTCAAAGTACTAGTTTAAAGTAGTAAGCATTATAGGAAGAAGAATTAGTAAGTTCTGGTCCACTGATATTACTATAATAAAATCGTTATGAAAGAGGTAGTGAATGATTAAAGCGGTGAACTGCGGATACCTACATAGTTGCAAGTGGTTATGGGTATCTAAATAAAAGAGGTAAGTGACCGGAATGCTTCAGTTCCTAATAGATACTTTCTAGTATAGGTTGTTTCCAGCTGCTCCCATAAAAGTCACTAAAAGACATTACAGAGATTATGGAGGGAGAGACTTGTTTATTACATGTTAAAGTGAGGCGAATGAGTTGGTAAAGGTAGTTTCCATCCGCTCCCATAAAAGCCACAGAAGGGTATTATAGAGATTATAGAGGAAGGACTTGGTTTGTTGCATGTTAGATTGAGGCGAATGGATTAGTATAGGTTATTTCCATCCGCTCCCGTCAAAGCCGCTGAGGACATTAGGTTAATCCGGAAGGTTTTTTTTTTTTTTAGCAATATACAAAATTTATTAAAGATAAACAAAACTAAATTAATAAATAAAAATATTTACAAGATTAAAAAAAAGGAAGGGAAAGGAAAAAGGGGTCAGGTGTCGAAGAATTCCTCCCCATCGATGTCGACTGGCAACGTACCCAAAAGGCTGGCGGCATTACCCCGTTGGATGGCAATGCCAATCCTTTGGGCAAAATACAGGCCAGCCCTTTGGTCACGCGAAGCATCGACCAGTCGCTTTGCAATTTCCGTGTAAAGCGACCGTGCGCTCGGACCCCACGAACCCAACGTTTCGACCCCAAACGGCTCAAATATATAATTGTTGGTTGTATTATCATATTTGCGCCGTTTGAGGGTCTCCGCAGATGCCGCAGCAGCACAGGCGCAGCCCGTCGTACTTGGAAGATGGGAAGGCGCAAGGGTGTCGACGCATGTTGCGTCCCACACCAAAGGCCTGCCCATCTTCCAAGGCACCAAAGACATACCATCCGGTCTCTTGCCATCATCGCGCACCAAAAGTAAGTAAGAAGTTCAGGGATGGCTGGGACGCCGACGGTGACAAGAGCCCGGCGGATTAAATCATTTAAATGTGCATGACGTGACATGCGTCTTGCGCTCTTGCTGCATGATAGGCCCGAGACTGTCGACTGCTTCTCCGCAGTGACAACGATGAGGAGCAACACAGGGAGCACCTAAACGAAGACAGGCTGCAATTCTGAATGTCGTGTCGTCCAACATGGTGCGAATGTTGGACGACGGAAGAGCCTGAAGCCACACACCAGACTCCCATTCTCCCACAGCCAAAAGGCGAGCACGCTCTGCAACATTAGAGGACGTATTAATTAATTGCTGTCTTAAAATGTTGCAAAGCGGCTCATCCCACTGTCTCTGGGAGCATAAGTTGGTGGGCAAAACAGAATTTGGGCAAAACATTTTCCAAGCATTTATGGCCTCGGCTTTGCCCGGCACTTCAGAATTAACCAGTGTGGGTAATAATATTTTCCTGGTTAATTCCTCTGTGCCATGGATCGAAGCCAAAAATGCTGGTAAGCTCACGTCGGAAATTTTACGAACGCCGAGCCCACCCAGGCGAACCGGGAGAGATGCTTGGAGCCAGGCTCGGTCGTTCAAAACGGCGTTTAAAATTTTGCATAGGGTATTTTGAATAATTTTATCCATCTTGTTTAAAAGTGCCAAATGTTTAAAAAATTGAGATGAGCGAAGAGCATGTGTGAATTTGGGGACGAAAAGGCAATATCTGACAATTGTAAAAGCCGAATGTATGTTAATTTGGAGGAGACGGTCCGAAACTTCATTAAAATTTTGTATTCTTTCTTCAATGAAGGCATCATAGGCATCTTCGAAAATCGGGCACCCTAGGAGCCGGAGTGTACTTTTATCTTGAACTTTTAAATTTGGGGCCAAAGCGTTAAATTTCGAAAATGCCAAAGATTTGTCAATATTATCGTTAAGGTAAATTTCACATTTTGAGGGATTTAGTTCTAAACCAATAGTCTTAAATTTAACTTTCAGAAAAGTCAAATCTTGAAGTACTGTGTCTATATCTCCTCCTAGAGTACCGTCATCTAGATACCAGATGTTAAATTTCGAATTTAGCTGTCTAATGATTGGATGTATTGATAAGCTGAAAATGAGTGGCCCAAGCGGGTCACCTTGTTGACACCCGACCGCTGACTCTAAAATATTTTCCTTAAAAACCAATTTAGAAGGGTGTCTGTAGCACTGCCAAAGAAACTTAAAAATTTTGGGAGTTTCTAGCTTGGCCTGTGTCAACAATGTGTCCCTGTTAACTGAATTGAAGGCGTTCTTCAAGTCAACCTTGAGAATGACCTCCCCTTCACCGCAGCCAAGGTACGTGGACAGGGCATGTACGGCCGCCTCACAGCCCCCTCTAGACCCAAAGCCTAGTTGTAGGGGCTGGAATTTACTTGAAATATCTGTGCTGTAAAATTTACAGCACATTTTGGCTGCCATACGCCTGTAAGTACAGCCTACAGCAATGGGACGAAGGCCACCATCCTTTTTCCGCAATGCGCATAAATTTGCGCCACATAGGATATCAATGATGGCTTCATCCACATTGCCGGATAGCATGAGGTTCATCAAACCTGTGAGCTCCTTCAAAAGCGCTCCGCAAGCATCGCCGACGGCCGGACTCAGGAGGTCTTTGAAATGTTGTGGAGTCAAGCCATCGAGACCGCCAGCAGAACCACTCCGGAAGGAGCCCACAGTGGATAACACGTCCTTGGCTGTTACGGTCAGAAAATCGGAGTCAAAATTTGGAGCATCGGGGAAGGAAAGGTCATCTGGCGCTGGGTGCTTGCTCTTCAGATCTGCAAGAGTATCTGGAGAGCAAGGCGCCACTACGTCACTGCTAAATAATAACCTAGCTGCTCCACTAATGTTTCATGGTTTAATATAGTATCATTAGAAGTTTGTGTAGATTGGATAGAAATGAAATAGGTACGTAATGGGTAGGTTGGAAGGTAGGTTCTAAGGAAAGGTTATTGATGAATTTATATGATAATGTTTCGAACAAAATAGGTTTAAAGTTTAATGTGGAAGAGTAAATTAATTGGGGTTTGCGATTACATATAGTTGGAATTAGGTTATCGTAGGTTTAAAATAGGAGTCAGCATTCTTCACCTTTATAGAACTAGGGATACTAGGTATCATGATAAGGGTTCCTTTAAACCGCTAGATTGATCACAGGCCAAGTTTATTAGAAATAAGTACAATTATTCAGTGAGTTTAAGTAGGTTAGTGAGTTATTTGAATGAATAATACATAACAACAAGTAGGTGGAATAGGAATTAGGATAGCTGTAAGAGAGGAGTGAGTGAGTGGCAGGTATAGGTATCTCTAGTATCTCGATAGAGGCCAATACTCACGCCGCCACGATAAGGTGCTTATCATCATACGTAAAGCAATGAGTCTGGCAGTAGCTAGAGCCCAAAAAGGATTGACTACTAACAGACGTCATATCAACTTTGTGTCTGAAGGTTCATCCATAACATCCAGGAACAAACCTTATTCAATCTTAGATACTGCTACAGATTGGACTCTCCTAATCGACACGTATGAAAAGCACTATAAAATTCCTGAGGATGTTGGGGTTTCGTCATCAAGACCTGACATATTCCTTTATTCTAAGAGGTTAAAACATGTGGTTCTTGTGGAACTTACTGTACCGTGGGAAACAAATATACCGAAGGACCACACAATAAAGAAAAGTAAATACTATGATCTCACAAACGAATTAATCAAAAACGGTTACGTGGTTAATTTGTATGCAGTGGAAGTGGGAGCGAGAGGTATACCAGCAAAATCTCTCTATAACCTACTTAAAGATCTAGGCCTATCGAGAGCTACAATAAGCTCATTACTAGGATGAATGTCTAAAGCGGCACTAGTAGGTTCGTATCAAATTTGGTTAGGCAGGGAGGGGAACTTGGGTAGTGAAGGTGAGTGTTGATGTACATCAACAAAAGGGGCCCCCCAGGCACTGTCCCGAGCTCCCAACTCAGCAACGCGATGGACCCGGCACCCGCACGGAGAATCCATGGATTGCTAAGAATATCGGTCTCCTTCATATATTGCAATTTCAAAAACCGCTTTGCTCTTAAGTTTATCTGTACCTTTACAGCAATATTCAGACATTTATGTACGTCTATTCTTATTTGCATGTTTCCCGTTGTTTCTGATTGTATTTTTGATGTCGACCGTACACGATTTCAAAAGAAATTTTCAGGTAGCATGCAATGCGAACATTTATGAATGAAGTCGAAATATTTCATAACTCCCATCGAAAACAATACCCAGATGAAATGAAGCTCGAAATGTAATATTGCACGTTTGAAAAACAATGGCTACTGTGAAAATATATTATGACTTTTATTGTAATTAAAACGTTTAGCTATAGGAAGAACATTGTTTATTACACATACAGGCATGTGTGCCAATGGTATCACTACCATAGATGCCCGAGACCGTGCGAAGTTGACGAGTGAGGCAGACGGACCCCGGACGATGATGATGATTATTTATAACACATAATAATGGTACTATGAATTGAGATAATTAAAATAAATATTCTACGACATTCTAAACAGCGTTTTATAGACCCAAAGTAAGGATAGTTTAACTAGCTTGTGTTATGGGTTCCAGATTGCGGATAAACATGCTTGTATATTACTTTTGTAAGTACATACATATTATACATAGAAACACCCAGCCCAATACAAATAGACATATTCAAGCATACAAATATTTTCACTGAGCGAGAATCGAACCTGCACCCCCTGTCAAAATTTTAATTATTCTAGGCAGTCATTATTGAAGTGGTACTTGTTGGTACATGCAGTTGAAATGTAATAATTGCGCAGTATTTCTAGAGTAAGGCGGGCTGATAGGAAGAAGAATACAGATAATAATGGTGTAACCTAAAGGGAACGATATTTTGCTTGCAAGTTTCGGTCGGTTTCGGAGCCCCGGATCTGGCACACCGCTACAGGATTATCAGTGCTTCCGCATGGCTTCCGCTAAGGACACCACGCGGCAGCACATCGGTGCTGGTTGATCCGCGTCCGTCCGTAGAATTATGCACCATGGAAAGCCACCTTTATGACTGTAGTATTCTTTGTTTCAATTGTACATTATTGAAATAATCATAAATTAAGTACTTTAACATTAAACTTTAACTGACGTAAACTTATAAGTAAGTACTTACCGCGTATTACCATAACCAGAAAAAAAAATCCTTTACCACTTAGGGGCAAAATTTAAAGGGGCAAAGCACATGGCACACCTGATGGGAAGCGGTTACCGCCGGCCGCCCACGCCAGGGCATCACACTCGCGCTGCCGATTCAATAAAACCTTCTAATGCCCTTCTTACAGAACCCCATATTGTATTCGCTTGAGAAAACTACAGCAGGGGGATCATTCCACAGCGTGAGCTCCTTTCATACCTTACCGTGCGCACCGTTTCCGGTTGCAATATGTGAGGATGGAATCACCTGTCTGTGGCGAGTGGTGCGATGATAGAATGTGGCCCTGGGCATCATGTCAAACAATTCTTCTGAACACACACCATTATAAAGGCGGTAGAACACACACAGAGAGGCGAATTCTCTTCTAAAGCTGAGAAGTTCCACACTGCTTGTGAGTATGAGATTGTCGACGATCTGCAGCGACGGTCTTTGCACTCCAGGCTTGACCATTGTTTTTGACTGGTGTTGGCTTTTGCGGGGGCGACTGCCGTCTGACGTCCCTCCAAGAGGGACCTCTTATTTAACCGGTGTACCGACTTGCAGGTGGGGATGGTAGGATCCTGCTCAAGGATGTTGGTAGGGCCCTGTGCACCCTAAATACAGTTGATTAATTACTACATATTACTTATACTTATACCTTATTACTACGTATTTTCAACGGGTTTATTAATCCGATTTTATTACTTGAAATTCTATCCTCATAGTAGTAATATTATTATTTCTACTTACCTATGAGGAAAATTACAATTTTGTTTGATAATAACGTCTCAACCCTTCTTCTCTTTCTGTCATAGGGTATCTTAAAATAAAGAGAAGGACACAAAATACATACCATTGAGTTCACAGCTCTATGTTTATTTATTAGTACAAATATTGTTATTGTTATAGACGGCAGCCAAATCTGAGACTGATCACTAAGTAAATAATATTACAGTGTTTATAAAATGGCTGCCGGTGCTTTAATACTTGTGGTGTTGTTCACTATTTTATTATTATTTATTTATAGTAGAGGTATGTATTTTTATATTATATCGTCACATTGATAGAACTCCAAACAATGACTTCTACATACGTTATATATTACTAGACAAGCTATTTAGAACAAAAAGCTAATCACGGATCCTAAATGTCATGCAAGACCGGAGTTAATGAATATTGACATCTATCTGTATAGTTATAGCACAGAATATAGCAATTACGGTATAGCGCGCCTTTTTGTAATGTAATCTGTATGTACTGAAAATTGGCGTATTGTTACTGGTTAAGTAGTGGTCTTAAATCAAAAGCGTTACTCTGCACAGTACATTATCTAATACCATCTTCATCATCATCATCTGAGCGTTGTTGCTGCGTTGTATCCGGGGCTTTCACCGTTTTGAGGTGGACTTGGCCCCGAAGGACTTGAAGAGGCCCAATACATCCCATACTATGTGCTTATTCAAGCAAGGTCCTGTACTAGTTATTGACCGAATGTATTCACATTCGGTCAATAACTAGTACAGGGCCTACCAACAACTTAAGGGCCCATCCCAACCTCACCTGCTAGTCAGTGCATCTGCTAAACAACGGACGAGACTCTGGCGCAGGTTCAGACGAAAACCTGCACCAGAGCCTGAAGCACTTGCTCCTGGATAAGCCGACATACCAATAAAGAAACAATTATCAGAAACCTGGCTCTAAAGTGCAAATTGCAATAACTTTTATTTTTCTTTAAGGCCTTGCAATAATGGCATCTATGCTGGGGGGTTGCATAGTGGGTATTACTATAGCAGCTCTCATTCTGAGCTCCGTGATGTACTGCTACAAAAGAACCAGGGAAACTGTCATTCGTGAGGTACGTATGTATGGGATTATTTCTTTACTATAAAACGAGATGAGATAGAAGTCAAACGTGAGCCTATCATTCTTAAAAAAGAAAAAAAAAACATGTGGAAGGAAGGCATATGAAATCAAGAGCAGAGTGCCTTTAGATTAGTATGAACACTAGAGTCGCCAAACTCTCACAGGTAATGATCAACCACGTCTCGCTAAATGGTGATGGTTATTTTTTCTTGAAACTTTAACTGCTTTAAAACACTGTCTGTCATAATATCTAGAATATTCGAAATTTCAAGGTAACATTACGATCATTTGTAACGAGAAAAATATTATCCGACTATGTTATTGTAGAAGCTCAACTCTTAGTATTATAGATTAACTTAAGATAAATTGTTTAAATCTGATTTGTAGTTTGTGTCTATTTCGTTAAATTTCATTAGAATTGTTACACTTCATTTCTATAGTAACCATATTAACGACAGATAAAACTGAAGCAAAGAAGGTCGGGATATTGATGTGGCAACGGTTTGAATACGAGAAAACTGCGCGATACTTTAAAAAAAGCGGCCAATTGCGAGTCGGACTCGCCCATGAAGGGTTCCGTAGCAGCAAGTAACATGATAATGATTTTTTATAAATTTTATAGTTGAGTTAATTAAATGAAAGGTAAATTGCGGTTTACGATTTATGACGTATTAAAAACTAACTAAACTACTTAATAGATCTCGTTCAAAGCAATTTTCGGTGGAAGTTTACATGGTAATGTACATGATATATTTTTATTAGTTTTATCATTCTCTTATTTTAGAAGTTACAGGGGGGGGACACACACATTTTACCACTTTGGAAGGATCTCTCACGCAAACTATTCAGTTTACAGGAAAATGATATTAGAAACCTCAATATCATTTTTGATAAACTATCCATAGATAGCCCACACATATGGGTTTGATGAAAAAAAAAAATGGTGAGTTTCAGTTCTAAGTATGGGGTGCCACAAAATTAATTGTTTTTTTTTTTTTTTTTTTGTGTGTAAATCTTAATGCGGTTCACAGAATACATCTACTTACCAAGTTTCAACAGCATAGTTCTAATAGTTTTGGAAAAAAGTGGCTGTGACATACGGACGGACAGACAGACAGACATGACGAATCTCTATGGGTTCCGTTTTTTGCCATTTGGCAACGGAACCCTAAAAAGGAACGCGGAGGCCGGTGGCTTCCTAGGCAGTATTCCTAAGGGGACTTATTTATTATATTATACTAAGTCAAAGCTTATTGATTATGACGTATATTATCCAAATTATTTGAACTTTTTTGCTCTCAGGCACCATCTGATATAATATTAATGTTTTGGCTCAGTAGTATAACATAACAAATAAACTTTGTGAGATACTGATGTGGTTATTTCGAAGATATCTTATAATTCGTTTCAATTTTAGCATGCCTGGAAGATTTTTTCACTAGCTGCTGACAATCCAGTATTAAATGTTTCAAGTTCCAGTATACACACAAACAATCTTCTGTCACAAGTACCACATGCTTCCCAGCAGAAAAATCTCAGGGCGACTCAATACCGCACTCAAATGGATGTGGATGAGCGGCAGCACAGAGAGGTGATTGGATTTTTTTAAACATTATATTAATTTCTCGTAAACGGAGCAAATATACAGGGCTTTTATTTATTCATTTAGGCTTTATGGACAGGGTTCAATGGTGGACTTAACGCCGTACCATAAGCATTCTCTACCAGTCGACCATAGGGACATGCAGAGCTACAACGAGGTAGGCGCAGTAAATTAAGTACAAATTTCGGTTCATTTTCATTCAGACAAATCAATAATAATAAACCGTGTTATTGATCAGACATCTCTTTATATATAAAAATGTTAAGCTGGTTTGTGGACGCTTAAAAATCTCAAAAAATTCTGAGTAAAATCAAATTTTCCATAACCTGCTTTTTCAAACCCTGCTTCAAAAATTGTTTTTATCTGTTCTTCGCGTCGGTACATTGCTCTACAATCGGGTCATAGGGTTTTTTACTCTCACTCTCCTCCCCGACGAACGTGCCAAATTATAGACCGGATACTGTAGATTATTTTAATTAATATGCGCAATAGAATCTGCATCACATAATAAGCCATTTCCATTCGATTCCAAGTTCCTAATTTACCGTATTGTTTTTCAGCCTCAAGCAGTCAAAACACAAGAAAACTCCACTATTGTAGCAGTTGACGTACAAGTAAATATTTCAAGTTCTGTTTATTTCTTAAAATCTGGAATCAAAATCGAATTATTAACTCAATAAAGTCTAAAAAGGTTTAAGTAGGTAGCTAGTACAGGTAGTCCATGTTGCATTTGCTCTCTTGTTCAATGTGCCCCTCCACCTGTAGGTACTACCTTTCTTTTTCCTTTCGGAAATCCTTTCGGATACCGAAACTTCAGGCAGACCGTCGGTTTGAGACGAATTACAATATAGACTAAAAAACTGAAACTGAAAGAAAAATAAACTGCAGATTTACTTAAACAATCTTAAACTTGCAAATAGCTTACGATAACCTAATAGTTTAGTCTTTACATCATTACCCGGGAGGGCTCGTGGCTAAATGGTAACCCATTGCGAGGATTAGCAATACCAGGCTAGTTAGTCTTAGGATGGGTGACCATTCTTAAAACAGTGAGACCTCCGCGCCTCGGAGAGCATCGGTCCAGGTTACGACCCGGATACGAACATGTTTGGCATGAGTTACGGGTGGCTAGAGCCCTAAAAAGTCCGACAACCTGGTCTTACTACAGAACTAAATTTTAAGTACCTTCGTGCGGAAATCCCTTCGGATACCCCCCCGCCGGCCAGCGGGGGCGGTTATGTCGGGCTTGCACCGACTAAAACCGCACGCCGTCTCGGGTCTTCAGACGCCGGGGTGTAAGCTTGAACTTTGCCATCGTCAGGGGGTTGTGGAGGTCTGATGTTTTAAATAGTTTTTTTGACCAATATTTCAGATCCACACTGAACAAATCAGGGTGTCGCCACAAAGGACCACAAGTCAACTAGAGAGCTATTGCTGAAGCTGTTGAAACCCATTATTTTTTATAGTACTAAGGTGGTAGATGAGCACATGGCGCACCTGATGGGAAGCGGTTACCGTGGCTTGTAGACGTGAGCAACACCAGGAGCGTCTCGCTCGCGCTGCCGACTGTTTTTAAAAAGACTTTTATTCCGAAGGATCTAGTGATGAAATTAAAAAGTTTAAGTGCAAATAAAGAAAAATGAAAACATTGATAAATTATAGGATACCTTTTTTTTTTTTTTTTTTTTTTATCGTGCGGAAATCCCTTCGGATACCCCCCCGCCATACAGCGGGGGTGGTTATGTCGGGCTTGCACCGACTAAAACCGCACGCCGTCTCGGGTCTTCAGACGCCGGGGTGTAAGGTTACCCATAGAGCATATCCCTCGCACCCCGGCAGACCCTGGGCCATCTCACCACTAACAGCATCGCTCATCCTGTCTCCTCTGAAAGCAGAGGAGTATGGAAAGCGATGTGTTCCCGCCACGTTGGGTATTGGCCGACGATCAATGCCAACCCTATGAAGGGGTGAAGGGGAAGCCATTGACCGCCGCCCAGGGTGTACCGGCCGCTCCGATTCCGTTCCCCCCGGACTGCAGCGGGATCGGAATCGGAGCGACACTCGAGGAGGTTACCCAACACACACCCCAATTATAGGATACCTAAACAAGTTTAGTGGTATTAAATTGTATTGGTATTAAATACGCACCACGTATTGGTTGTTCTATGGAGCGCGGAAAAACAGCATAGGTATCACACATTCTTTTAGGTCATGACGTCAGAGAGGGGAAGTGGATCAAATTAAACTGCGTTACTACATTTTTTTCTAGATGAAATTAATTGAAGAATACGTTAAGCGGATTTTACTGTTGAAAAGTCTTATATTTACATTAATTTACTTTAACTTTTCCTACAAAAAATATAGATATTATATTATAATTAAATAATGAAACACCTAAATTTAAGGTATTTAGTAAGTAAATTAGTTTAGTTATTATTTAAAATACATATATATATATATCATTTCGTTTTTACTATGATGACTTGAGGTATATTGTAAAATATTATTATGAATTTATTGTAAGGAATAAAAATAAAATAAACCTTTGCATGCCTAAAACCGATGAAAAATGCATACATAAAAATATAACAGTTTTTGTTTTATTGCAGTTTTACATAAAGTCACGCCTCGGTCCCATTTTGGCAGGCAGAGATAACGTTTTTCACTGGCTACGATTCCAGCATACGTCTTTCGCTTCTTCTACTTTCATAATTGTTTTGAAACATGCGTAAAACATCTTCGATCTCATTAACATACGTAAGCCTAGGTCGACGTTTACCGAGTTGCCCTTTATTGCCCATTATTGAGGCGAGGGTGAACCCCTCGCCTCAATAATCTGTTTCCTCAATCTTCTTTCATTCATCCACTCTACGTGTCCGAACCATCTAAGCATCCCTTTCTCTATCTTTGTCACCACACCTACAACCATAATACAACGTTCCGTTATCACGCTATTCCTTATTCGATCCATCAATATCACTCCTCAGACGCTATACTCCTCAGACTTCTTATTTCGACAGCATTCAGTTTACTCTGCACCTTCTGTCATACCCAACATTCACTACCAGATATAAGTGTGGGGACGAGCGCTTCTTTATGTACAGTCAGACGTGCCTCTTTAGATACGTTCTGGCTATTCTTGAAGTTATGCATCGCCCTGTTCAATATCACTGTCATACTTTCCATCCATCGTAAACTTAGAACCCAAATACACAAACTCTTTCACTTGTTCCACTCTTTCTCCTTCAATCGGGACTGTGCAATTTGTCATACTTTCAAAAACCATCACTTTGGTCTTACTTATATTCGCTTTAATTACTTTGTTTTTTAGGGCAGCATGCATAAATATTGACCATTGCCTCCTAGCAGTTTTATATTAAGTATAATAGACTTATTGAGATGCATGAAATTTTTTCATCCGAAATATTGTGTAAAATACATGTCTATTTTGTAAAAACATTGTATTAAATTTTCGGTGGAAGGAATAATATCGATAAACTTTGGAAAATATATTAAAAAAAAAGTGGTTGGAAAATTTTTGACCCCGCTGTCAATTAAGGCTATAGTCCAAATTAAAAGAATATATGTTTTGTAAATAATACTTACTGGCAATATTTTTCTTATTCTTGTAAATGATCATTATCGTCTTAGCGATCATCTTCGTGTCGTCTTCAGAACCCAGAGAGGAAAGGCTGCGCCAGAGCCTCATACATTCATTGCAGGAGCTAGCAGGTGAGCTTGACTTGGGTCCCGAACATATTATAGAACCCCGTACACGCTATTAAATTGCTTTGTATTTGAAAAAAAGAAAAACGGGCTTTATTAGGCAGGTCATTTTTGGTAGGGCAGATAGTATCAAGTGTAAATCAAATACAAATGATTTTAATAGTGTCACAAATAACTAACTAAGATCGGCATGTTTTGTTATAAGGAAAAAGACATTATTTTCCTCATATTGATAGAAGTACAGTTTATTATGTGAGTTCGCTACCAGTTATAAGTCAAACATAAGAGTTGTTACTTGGTCTTAGCACAGTAACAGCAATTGAAATACATGTCTGCTAGTATAGTAATGTCATCCTTGTACATTTTTAATGCGCATTTTTAAACGCAATTGTTTTGCCGGTACGTATTTTTTTAAAGTAAACGAGTCCGCACTTTGTGTTTCTTAGCTTCAATATAGTGGAGTTATAGTACCTATATAGTAAGATATTTTCATATATTTTTTGAACTTTCATATTATTTGTTTTTATGGCTTAGTGCGGATACGTGCAATAACGTTCCGATAGCGTTACTGATCAGTAGCACTATTTTGTTTTGTTTCCTGCTAATATTATGTGCGTGTGCATGCATTATTATTATTATTTCAAAAGGGGACGCTGGAAGACGGATAGAGAATCCACCAACGACGTTTGCGCGCCACTTCATCCATTTCTCCAACCCACCCGTTGAGGAGAACTTGGTTAATCTAGCTTTCACAGCGCCCCTTCTAATGTTTCGTTTTCTGGCTGAATCTTGTGATCTGTTCTACCTTCAAATCCTCCGTGCCCAGTGTGTTCGATCCCAGAAGTTCCCATCTATTTTTTATTTTTTTTTAAAAAGAATATTAGTAACCGAAATTACTAATATCCCCCCTAACCCCTCCAGCTAAGCTAAATTGCTTGTGTTAGGAGTGGGTTCACGTGGGTAGTGTAATGGCCAGGATTCGAACCCGGGACCTCTCGATCGTAAGGTTGACTCCTTAACCACTAAGCTACCGACGTACATGGGACCCTCGGCACTGTCACTGTCACTCGTTTCACGCAATAACGGCTGAACGAATTTAGAGGAATTTGGCGTAAACGTAATATATATTTATGTAATGCATAATGTACTTTTATCAAAAGAATTGGCTCGTGTGGCTCGCGGGTCAGAATTCCGAGAGGGCAGAGCCGCGGATAACAACAAATATAATAATGGTGTGACTACAGTATGCTATTTATATTACAGGTTTATTTAAAGAATGGTTTCATATTATTATGGGCCAATGTACATCTCAATTTATTTTCTCATTGGCATGTTGATCGGTATCGCAGCGATCGCTATAACAGCAGTACTAGTGATATTATGCACTAGTAAACACAAAAACGCTATCACTAACGAAGTAAGTAGTCCAAGGCTATCGATTTATCGACATACCATCAGGGGAAATGAAGTCCATTCACAGTTAAAGAATGAATTCAAAATATATTTTATTAATTTACACTGTTGTTATCAAATACGGTTTGATGTCGGTTAGTTTACCTTATCTTGGAATTCGATTGTAATCATCATCGCACTTTCACTTAGGAGTCCGGAGTTCGAGTAACTCCATGTCCTCCTTTTGGCAAACCAAAAGAAGAACATGGAGTAAGTCGTAATCACTCCCATTACGACCCCATTTATGGGAGTGACTGCTATCTGACCTCCCTACCCCAAGAGGAAAACCTCCGCCAGAGCCTCGTACGTCAATCGGCAGGTGTACTGAGGTCTTAGTGGAGCTAATACACCCCTCATCATTTAATTGTAATCGACATATGTAACTTGATCATATTAAAGTATAAATATATAAAAAGATAAATCATAATAATAATATATATAATCATATAATCTTATCCAATCATTGACTCCATAATGCATACCTAATTCAAGCATATTTTATTTAAGAACGGCTTTAAAATTCAGACACAAAGAAACTGTAGACCAGCAGCAGAAATTATGTGTCATACGAGCAATCCCAACACCTATATAAAAAGCAAAGAAATGGTTGCATCAGTGCCCCCCGCCTGTGCCTCTCAGAACAAGTCACCAACATCCCAGCAAAGAAGAGCCAGTATTTCTAGTGACTACACAGAATCTCACTACTACACTGAAATAGACGAATATTTTATTAACAAAAGAAAAGTAAAGGAGCAAAGAAAGGTAAAAAAGTAGGTTTTTTTTTAAATTTCGTTGTATTTGTTAATGATTTTATTTATACACGACTTCACCGAGTTAGGGATATAATTCCGTGAATAAACGCAATTACACGACCTAGTTTATCTTTTAGCACATCGGGAAGAAGGGACTGAGAGTCTGGCTTGCTTCGGTTTTGTAAAGCATTTTCTCTATCTACATCGGACTGATACATTTGTACCTATATAGTTAAAACCATAGAAGAAGCGAGCTCAACAAAACCGAAGCGAGCCTATCTTAGTCGGACTCTCAACCTTCTTCCTGACGTTACAAAAGTTAACCTAGCCTCGTTCGTTAAGGGAGACAATGCTCCCACTAGGAGACTGTACCTAGGGATCGTGCGAAGCATGGCCATATATATTTACTTCCAATGCCAAATAGAATGAAGGTAGGATGATAGTTAAATAGTATTTTCACTAAGAATATATTTCTTAATTGTAATCGTAATTAAATTACTTTGCTCAAAAAGGAATCTTCAAAAAATTGAAAATGATTGTCTACTTTTCTCGCTGACCGTACATATACTCAAAAAAATATATTTTCACTGTATATTTATCTATAATGTAGCGTATTTACCGATCGTTATACTATATCTTGAAATTTATGTGTATTATATACCATTTTTACCCAGTATAACTGGTATTTTTCTTAGTTACAGCACTGCTATCATAATAATGCATTTGAGGAACATCCCGTACCAGCAAATATACTTCAATTAGGTAACAGTTCTTCTGAATACGAGTATGCTTACGGTCTAAATCCGCACAAATAAACACATTGTTTGTATTCAAAAAACTCCGACCATCGAGTATTTGTCAAAAGGTACATACAATTTTTTTTTTCTACCTACTACTTAAATGACAAAAATCAGGTGCATTATAATTAATAAAAAAAAAATCAATCAGAATATTCTTTTTTTTAAAGCAAACTTGTCTTTTTTTTTCAAACATTTTACTTAAGGAATAAAGTTGCTTTCACGTAGAGGACTACTTTAGCAGTAACGACGGGGGGGGGGGTATCCGAAGGGATTTCCGCATGTTAAAAAAGAGACACTTGGCTTGGATGGCCTACAGAGCAAATACAGAGGGAAGGCGGCTTAAATAACTGTGCACTATAATTCTTAACTAGGTCCTGACGATATGATAGTAGGTGTGGCCTTAGTCATTGTACTGTCGGTGTTCGTCCTGTGCACAGCTCTCTTAACCTCAGTGTCTCCAATTATAATTCTACTCGATGTTAGATGGCGACACTTTGTGTTTGAGTATGTCTCTGTTAGATTTAGTATTTTGCTATTGACCGTAAGATAGAAAATAAAAAATTGGGCGGATCCTCCCTCCTGCAAAGAGTCACATTCTTCCATAGGGAAATCAAATTACAACACCTCTCTGTATTTACTCTGTGATGGGGCCCCACTAAGATCTTCGGGATCCAACCAACGTCACCTGTATACCGGTACCTACTGGCTGACGGACGAGTCTCTAGCCCAGGACTTCCTATCGGGGTTGGGGGACAGACGGCAGTCGCTCACGTAAAAGCCAAAATAAAGGAGAAGGGGAGCGAACCTCGGGCGCTAAATTACAAGCTATGAATGCAACTGGAACTGGTGCTCGGATGAAGAAGAGGCTTGCATTGTAGTGAATGAGTTAAATCATTCGTGAGAGTGCATGGCGGCTGTTTCCGCATTATACATTTTAAGAAAATCGGACTAGCCTCATGAGTTATGAGACTGTTGAATTGTAGACACATGTCTCTCAAAGTCTACGAGAAGTTTTTTTACTCTTTAAAAAAACGTGATAAAGCATGGGCTTTATCACGCAGCGACGATGTTGCCCCTAAAGGGAAATACTAAAAACAATTCTATGATTTTTTATACGCACATCGCATTATGACAAAATGTAAAGATTTTAATATAATGTGATATATCTTCCTTAACGTTATAAACTGTACAGTTCGGGGAAGATTTCTTTTTTCATCATATATAGAAGAAGGCATGTGTCCAGAACGGAGTCTTAAGGCAGTTAATGAAATGAAATGAAATCTTTATTTGCAAGAAACATGGTTCAACAATGTATAATAGGTAAATTTTAATAAGTGCAGCATGTTTCACCGTATTCGGTGTGCAAAAATAAAGTTTAGGTTTAAACTTCGTTTAAGTTAAACTAATTTCTTAGTAAGTTTGCATGCAATAATATGTTTTTTCCTTATAACACACATCTAGTCAATTTTAAATAAAATATGATACATTTTACCTCATTATATAATTATTATACATTTTTAGTTACTGAATTACAATTATAAAATTGCATTGTTAAATTACATTATTAGATGACATTTTTTAATTGTGTTATTAAATTCTATCATGAACTTCCATTAGGTACTAAATTGCATTACAAAATTACATTAATCAAATTACATTATTCAAGCTACATTTATTATTATCACAGACATGTCAAAATTTAATTCGATGAATAGAATAAAATAATAAATAACATGCAAATTATAGAAATACAAATTATGAATCTCCCATGTAGATATGTAAAGCTAGAAATTAAATCAGTCAATTTAAATTATTTTAAAAATATTGTTTTCCTTACCAGTATTAGGTACCTATTTGATTAGTTTATTTTTTTCTACCAGTCTTGTATTATACCAATTCTTGTATTGTGTAGAAGCCCTTATCAATAAGCCACTTTTTTAGTGTAGATGAGAAGCGACTTATTGGCAGTTCCCTAATATCTCTAGGTATTTTATTGAACACCCGTATACACATACAAAAACTGTTACAACATCTTGTCTCTTTCACAAGACAAGTAAAACGGGGTAACGTTCAATTTGAATTAATTTCGGTTTGTATAAGCGGAGAAATCATCTCTAAGGCTATTGATGAACACACACTGATGAACACATGTAAACAAGTTCTTTTTTAAATTAAACTGCGTTAGCAAATATAAACAATGAATTTCACTAAGTATAAAACATGAAACAGTTAAAAGGATTAAGTATATTTCAAGAGGAAATAACACTTATTGGCGTATTTGTATGTCCCTCCATATTAAGACATGGTGATGTTAGTGCTATAGCTTCATTTATCATAGATGGATGTATTAGTAAACTTTCATATTTTCCTTATATGATGCACATAATAAACCGTTTGTCTGCTGTATTAATACACAGTTGAAGTCATTCCAGACCATTTAGTTACGGACATTGTAGCTTGTGGTCACTATTTAGAGATTATTTAAAATATGACTACACAAAACTTAGTATTATGTATTGTGCTAATTTGGTTTGTAAGTTCAGTACATCTTGCTTTCAAGACTTGCTGTAAGTTATTAATTCCTTAATTTTGCATTATGATACTTTATAATCGTAATGTATAATCGTAAGTGACGGATGTCTGAAGTCCGAGACAGTAATAGGCGGTAATAATGGTCTAGCCATTTCCATTTTACGCGATAAAGGTAGTTGTAGTTTGATTCTGACCTCAGGCTTTTCATTTCTTTTTCTTCATCCTATCGCCAATCCCGGTTGCATCCAAAGCTTGCACCTTGGAGGCTTCACGCTAGACGCAGAGGTCCCCTCTCATATTCCTTGCCATGATTTGGGTGGGTAGGATTTTATGGGAGCGACTATCGTTGACTTGAAGTCTCGCCCGTCAATCAGCATGCGTACCGGCTTGCAAGTAAGGTTGACTTGGGCACTGAAGATCAAAATCTCCGATGCCCCAAGGTGGGCCCCGAAAACACCCAGACCATCTGGTTTTCCATTTATAATGTGTTTTACAATGAAGGAGAGAAGGAGAGTTCTTCAAAATGTTATCGAAGGTTTATGTAACCTGCCAAACCAGACTAGAGCCCTTTATTCGGATTGACAAACCGTAACGTTTAAGTTGGTTTAGGCAAATTCTTTCTTTTATGTTATCCAATTGAAATTCACCGACTACTACTTTCAAGATACATTTAGGGGTCTTTATTTCTGATGGAATGTGTCAATCCCATTATGCTCTTAATCATCCTTTTGTCAAAGAAGGAAAGGGAGAGAATCTCTGCGTGAAGTCCTTGACTAACCGACATAAGTCTCTAGCCATTCCACTGTGATTAAAACTCGCTGTCAAACAGAATAATGTCCCAGGTGGACAATGGTCTAATAAATTCAATTACATCAATTTTCTTATTAAGATAAGTACACATTGAACATACTGACCGGTTCGTGACCCTTAAGCTTGCCATACTCTCTATTGTATCTCTCCACCGCAGGTAGACATCATGCTACTCTTTATTTGAATTGGAGTATAGTTGATAATTCAACATCACCTTTACATCAGTACCATTCCGGCGAAGCATTTGACCTTGTAAGAAAACACTCCGTCAAGATTATTTTAGAAAACGTAAAGATTCAGGCTCAGAACATCACGTAAGTTTATTTCATGTTTTAATTAATTTCAATGTAAAAGTCTAAAATAAAAGTGATATTAAAAAATAATGATAATAGTAAACATAATTATATATTTTTACAGATGCAAAGTGGATCTCCTCGGCTCCACGGCTGCTAAGAGGTATCACTCAGAATCAGAGGCCACTATCAAAGTAAGTCTGTCTATCCCCCTTAGGAGGTACGCTATTTAAGTTGTTGTGAAAACGTTATTTAAATTATAATCTATTTTATAGCTGTGACCTCATTACGGTCCAATGCATTTTCTTGTGACATGTACTCATACTTATCACATTTATGTGTTCATTTGTTAGTTCATACATTCATTTTAATTTTTCCTATAACATTCTTTTAGAGAACGGCTATTTATGTATTTACTTACTTCAAAACTTGATTAACATTTTTTTCAAAACCTAGAAATGTGGAAAATTATCAAAAAATAGTTAAGACGACTCGTAAGGAGTCCGAGGTGTTAGAACTATTATTAGTTCACAGACACATGAGTAAAATCCATAGCTTCATTACTATTATAAAATTTTGAATTAGTAGTATCTGTACATTGGAGATATTTAAAAAAAACTTGGGTTATGTTAAATGAACGATTCCGAAGACTATTTTTTTTTAAATTGAATTCCTGTCTGTTTGTTCGCGGTGGACGCAGAAACTACTGAACGGATTTTGATGCAGTTTTTTTTGGTGGTCTGACTAAAAATCTGCGGTATGTTTGATTGCAACTAGTTAAGAAGAACCGAACTTATGAAAAAAAAACGTTAACCAACCTACGCGCGGGCGTAGCCGCGGGCATCAGCTAGTGTTTTTCAAATGTAACCACAGGACGATTTAACGAAAGAATTCAGAGGCGATATAAGTCACAACTAAATAGAACCCAAATAAAATAATCATTTATTTCAGACCACATGCATTACCGACACGATGAGCACCAGATGGAAATGTGACGTCTTTAACCTGAATCATCCAAAAATAGTAATATTTTTTGAATTAAAGGTTAAGGGTGCAGGTTAGTACGTTTTTAAACATATAGTTACATAATATACTGCTGTCCTATAAATAAAAGGTGGGCAAGTGACTTCTGATTAATATCACTCAATAGCAACTTTATTCTCGTAAAAGCTCAAAAAATATCCATCTTTGGATAAATGACAACGTTATTCAAGATTTATAGAAAATACTTGCGACGGTTTAAAAACACTAGTGACCCCGTGGGATGGCCGAAATGACCTTTTTTGAGGTTGTCAGAAAGTTATACTTCATTGCATTTCTTTTAAATTTTGTTATTTACGTCAGTTGTGAACATTATGGCGAGACCACACTTCGCTTTTCGTTATTCGCCTTATTCGCCCGCAAACGACGAAGTGTAGAGGGCTTATTCGTCTATATTTGCTTTATTCGTACGCATAACGCATAAGCGCGAATAGTGTATACGAATAAGGCGAATATTCGTGTGTCCACTCAACAGAGTAAACAATATACTCTCATTAATAAGCGACTTTGAGTAGTCTGTGCACATGTCGAAGGTCTAACAGACAAACGTGCTAAGCGCAAGTTAATATAATTATATTTTTGTAAATACTCTGTGAATTATTTAAATCATTTATTTCACTAAATCCTCTTAAATGCCTACCATATAGAGCATTATGGTTGTTGTAAACTCAATGTCATTTTGTCTGATGTGGTAGACTTTCTCATAAATAATAACATTATAATTCGTATTATATACACATATACACACCGCGGCAAATATTCGTTATCCGCTTATATAGACGAATATTTACACGAATATAGCATAAGCGAATAACGAATAGCGAAGTGTGGTGCCGCTATTGTACAATATGTCATAATACGTGCGGCCTCCGGCGGGGGGGTATCCGAAGGGATATCCGCACGAAAAAAAAAAGGTATGGATAACATGGTCTTATTTTGATCGATATTTCTATCAAATTTAAAAATGTAAAAAAGTAGTTATACAAAACAAAGAACTACAATCAATAATATAATATAACATTATAATCAACAATAATTAACAATAAATATATAAAACTACAATAGTTGGACATATGGTCTCCCGAAGTTTTTTGTAGATATTGATATGTTTTATAATGTTATAGAAGATTTTTTTGTACTATCATCAAAACTTTCCACTGGCAGAACGTCTGACGGCCCGCAACGTGGCTGTTCTACACAGCCCTTAAAAATGATGGCCGTCAGAGTTATAAAGGGATATCGCACGGTCTCCGTCGAGGCGGCATGTCTCCTAGAGTCTCCATGAGACCTGGAAGCGTGGTCCCTTGCGTCATTGTACCAATAGCGCAAGGAGGCGCTGGAGCGTGGCCAAAGGCCGGGGCCCCGAGAAATCAGGACTCACTGCTCCCAGCTCCGATAGGAACTTATGGAGTCATTGAAGGTGCGACTTGAGTAACCAAGGTGGGGAGAATCCACCATCGCGGCGGTGAGGCCTTTCATGGAGGAGTGGGTGGAGAGGCACCACGGTGACCTCTCCTGCCGAATGTCCCAGATGGTTACCGGACACGGGTGCTTCGGTAAGTATCTGTGTGTCTCCACACATTGGTTAAGTTCCCAGCGTGGGCGAGTCACCGCCGGGATCTCGTTGCGGTCCTGGGCGTGGACGTTCTCTCGCTGGAGACAAAGGTGAGAGCCGTGGTCTCCGCCGGGAACAAGATTGTGGCACGCCGCCGCTTCTTACTGCGAGCAGGTCGAAAGAGGCGGCGGAGAGGGAGCGGAAAAGAACCCTGCCCCCTGAGATCCGCAGTCTACAGTGAGGATGCCGCAGACTTGTCTACGCCCGGGACTACCGACCTTCTTGATCGGGACCTGAGGACGGCAGTTGGCCGACTCGCTGTCGAGGTGAACCCATAGGCGAGGCCGCGATGGTGGCCAAAGTTCGCCGGTAACTCTGGGTTTATCCTTTCGAGGGCTTACCCGGGGTGCCCGGCAATGGCCACTCGGAGAGGACACCATGTAATTTTGATTTTAGTCGGTCCGATTCCAATACGCCCATCCTATCGTTGGTACTTATGAGGTTAAGCCCGTGGGGGTAACCATACGTCAAAAAAAAAGTATACATGTAGATTATATATATCGTCGTTTTTCAGCTCTAGCTCGAAATTTGCTTTTTGACTTAGCCGCTTTTTAGCTTGAGGACGGCAGTATACGTGACCAGATATTGTCTATTAGATTAACTTATAATCACCTCCGACATTATCATCCAAGCATTAATCTCGGTTGCATCCAAAGCTTGCACTTAGGAATGTCCACTCACATAGATGGCAGTCTAGATAACCCAGTAATGAAACACAGTCATCATCACTACACCCCAGCTGGGGTGCGTGGAGTCGTGTTATCAGGCGCTAGGCCTCTGCCACGAGGAATTCTTCTCCTCCTCTCAATAGAGGAGGGTCGTTGGGCCGGGTTGTAGTCCCAAATGGTGCGTGGGCCGGAATTCCCTCTTCACGCCGCTTCGGCGGACGCCCCAGCCAGGTGAGATGACCGGCTACCCGGTCAAAGCCTAGCTGAGGGCGTACCTGAGACAGAAGCGGCGGCTGCTCGGGGTCCCGGCGCCTTGGTTTGTCTTCTGTTTTGATCGTCTGCCTGCTCGCCCGCCCGCGCTAGCCACATAGCGCAGGTATCGCAGGGGAGTACCCGCGAATGTCGGCTGCGGAGGATGGGCTCACTGAGGACAGACGATCGGGTTATGTGTACACACAATGATATATATATATATACAAGTATAAAATAGATAAGTAGGACGCATTATGATGAGGTGTGGCCGCCCGCTCTGCGAACCGGCTAGGTATCGATTCGCAGAGCGCGGCGGGCCCTAACCCAGTAATGAAGGCGTTCATTACTGGGTTATCTAGACTGCCATCTGACCCCCTCTACTCGACATGAAAATTTGCGCCAGAGCCTCATCCCTCAATCAGCAGGTGTACCGGTTTGGGGCTTACCGGACGAGGCTCTGGCGCAAGTTTTCCTCTTAGGGTTGGGGGGTCAGATTACAGTCACTCCTGTAAAAGTAAAAATAAACCAAATAATGAAATTGTTGGAGAGCACATCCCAGGCTCCGAAGTGTAAGTTTCGGACGCAACCGGAATTGGCGTTCGGTTTTTTTTTTTTTTTAATATTTAGGACTCGTCAATTTGACTTCACCTCGCCTGATGGTAAGCTGAAGGTAAAGTCTCAGGAAAGAGGGTCACCATGTTAACAATGGTGGCACTCAGCTTGACGGCCTCATCAGATGAGGATTGTCGTCGCAGCACCGCGTGACACCCACCGGTCCCACTAGTGCTGCGACCACAATCCCCCTCGATTTAAGAGAAGTCTCCAATTTGAATCTTAAATTAGATTAATTGACTTGTTTCACTGATCTTTATTAATTGCCCATTTGAACTATTATTTTTTTTTTACAGAATGCGTAAATATGAAAATCAATGGCAACAAAACGTCCTTTACGATAACAGGTCTGGAAGGAAGAAAGAAAAAGTGCAAGCATAATAAAGGCGATGTAACACTCATGTTCCATTCGTATATAGATTGTGGTAAGACTTTAATATATACCTAGTACCTGGGTGACCGAGCTTCACTTGGGTTTTGTTGTTTTTTCAGGAAAGATACCTTTTCTTAATACTAAATTCCCTTCAAATCGTTGGAGTGGTTTCCGAGATAGTAGCGTGTAAATACTTATAATAAATATATATCTGTAAATATACTTAAGAATATTTATCTGCTTCTGGAGACGATGAAAGGATGTGTGTATATGTGATGTGTGTATGCTATATAATGTGGGTTTTTGGTGAGACTGTAATACTAGTAATAATAGTACTTAGTTTTTATCTTATGTCTTTGTTAGTTTTAAACGCGTGACTACAATTGGGGTAGTAAGGAGGTCTTCTGTACCCGAATTGTCTTGATCATATAACCAGCGTTTCAGTTTGACTTTAAGTTCATGCTTTTTTAGATTATATATTTGAATTTATTTGCTTATTTGTCTGTATATCAATGAATTTATTACATAAAACTGACGACTAGCGAAGGTGGTTCTATGTGGTACTGGTGGGCAAGTAATTATGTGCTTCCTCTTGCTGGTATCTAGTACAGGAATCTGACTGTGTTTCCGGAGGGTGGCCTGCAGCACAAAGAGCTGCCGCACAGTTAGAACCTCACAGTCTCGATATAATTCGGTGGTGGGCGATGTAAATGGCCTACCACACAGCTCTCTGTGCTCGTTCCAACCTGAGTAACTATTGTATCACTGAGTACAGGGATACAATAATTGATGACCAATTCGCAAAGTGCTAGATAAACCATTTTTTAGAATATGTAGAATATACTGCTTCCGGGCTGTTTGGCCGTAGTCCATATGAAACTTGTGTTCCAAACGTTTCGAAGGGAAGGAACTTTTCGAAAGGTTCTGAGGAAATTCCTTTAGCTATGGACGCGTTTATTAAATGTGTAATTAATGACACAAGAGTTTTACGACAATTGAATAGAAGAAGAGTTTATATGTCATCGCAACCAATGGAAGAATCGTGCCTCAGAATTGAGATCTAGAGACCTCTAGAATAGCAAAGTAATGCTAGGCAATTCAGTGTTTGTGCTACAACATCATCATCTTACCAGTGTTAATCACGACCGCATCCAAAGTTTGGACTTCGGTCCATGCTCTTATGTGTCTTATCTTGGCTTTTACCGGCCCTCTGAACCCTGAACCTTGAGAGGTAAGCCTTCGCCAGTGCACACCCGTTAATCCCCAGGTGAGGTTGGCTTAGGCTCCTAACAACTTGGTGGCCTCTGTACGTGGTTGTTGATATGATTTTTTGAGGTAAGGCTTAGTGTAGTGTTTCTCTAGAGATTGATGGAGGAGGTACCCTGACCTTATAAATAGTTGCAGCTTTGTGATCTTTAGAAGTAGGGTTTACTTTTCAAATATTTACAGACAGCCTCAAACTGTATAATTATTTTGTTACCTTAGCAGTATATAACATGAGTATCATGTTTGGGGATCATTATCTTTAAGGTCACAAATGAAGATAAGGTGGACGGGCGGCGGAGATCATAGAACAATATCCGTATTCCATGAGCCCGGGCCTTTTTATTTTTCGTGCGGAAATCCCTTCGGATACCCACCCGCCGGCCAGCGGGGGCGGTTATGTCGGGCTTGAACCGACTAAAACCGCACGCCGTCGACGGTTCGGGCTAGCTGTCGCTCATAGATAAGGATATTATTTGAGCCATCTCCCTAGTAAAACGGATGCCACGTATGTCCATGTGTGCCTCTCCAGGCGAGTAGGAATTCGATCCCCAATATTCCGTCAGCGTCGCTGTTGGCGGCCAAGGCCAGTCGGGGTGTATTCCCTGGCAAACAGGTAGATATGACGAAATGACGAGAAGTGTTTTAGTCCGACATATCTACCTTAATGTTAGCTCAGGTGAAGTGAAACCTGAAGGAGTCTCCACACGTGAAAAGTCCTAATTTGTTTTTCTATAAATCTCATTATAAAAAAATCCTTAAAATAGTTTTAATCATTAAGAATTTAAATCATTTTAATAGTAATGGTCTTCTATTTTAGGTAATAAACTATGCATTAAGGATAAAAATATAAATGTTTGGCTAAGTCACAACGACAGAAAGAAGCAAACTTTTATTTACAGATATATTTTTAAATTTGATGGAAAGGAACGTGACACTACATCCACGAGTAAGTTGAATTTATTAAACTATCAAATTCAGTAATGAAATTAAAATACTGAGCGCAACCGGCAACGGTAGCCGCTACCATAAAAGTCAAAACAAACTATTTAAAAGGAGAAGCATGAGAGCCGACCCCGGGCTCTATAAAGTATGAACTTTGGATGTGACTGGAATGGGAGCTCGGATGAAGAAGGTTAATGATCCAAAGGATGAATTTGTTTGTTTTGAATTTGTTTGTGGTTGTTGTAGTCTGCGGCTCTACCGCAGACTACTTACAACAACCACAACAGAAAGTCCAGGTTACACAAATCGGTACAAACAGTTCAACGAGAATCCGACTGAGGTTTATATACGGCCAACAATTTATAGCAGAATGCCTGAAAGTATGTATATTCCATTTATACATACATACATTTATTCACACTATAATGGTGCCGATTATGTCATAACAAAGATTAAATTGTAGGTTATTTTCTTCTGTGGAATATTTTGAAATTACTTTAATTATTTGAACTCTTACGACTTGTATAATTTCATCCGCCCGCATGCAGAAGTAATTTATTTTTCATTCAGAGCGTGATCCTAAGATTCTGATATAGGTACCTACTTTTCTAAATATATAGTGGTCCACTTTTATCTTATATGTATGTATTGAATTAAGTACTATATTATATTAGTATACTTTATAACGTTTCATATTGTTGAAAGTAGGGAAAGAGCTTATTAATTAGTGACGATAGAAGGCTGGACCTGAGATCAAACTACAAAGGATGGTGTGTTGACGTCGTAATCCGACCGAGAACTATTCGGGGATTTATTTTATTTTATAAAGAGTACTAGTAATAGGTATATATGAGTTTTTACCATCACTTAATTTTAGCTGCGGCGATAGCCTAGCGGCGATAGCCTAGTGGTGTACGTAACGGACTGCTGAGACGAGGTCTCGAGTTCGATCCCCAGTCGCCCCGGGTACACACCTCTGACTTTTCGTAGTTATGTGTGTATTAAAAATGTTGATTATCGCTCGCTTAGTAATGTGCCCGGTAGATGGCAATAGGCTCGCCCCCTATTACATTGGGACCTAAACATAACTGGCGAATCGTGGGTGTGTAATACACCTCTGCCTACCCCTTCGGGGATACAGGCGTGAAGTTATGTTATGTTATGTTATGTTTAATTTTAGCTCAAGCCATCATAATTTACACATAATATAGCCTATGTCTATCGAGGATAATGTAACTTTCAGCTGCTGAAAGAATTTCGTCAATAATTTAGTACTTACATGTAATAATAGTAATGTTGGGAACCACTGCAAGTTTCGAACATTACCCCAGATATTTAAACTAACTCACAAAATTTTGCCTCGCTCTTAATAATATTATTATAGATTTATAATCGTACAACTACACACAAGTGATACACAATTTCAGACAGAAACCTAACGGTTAAGCTCATCTTACGCAGCAGCTATAATGCATAATAATGTACCTACTTTACATCCCGGGATATATAGCTTTAAATTTACTTAAAGTATTACATACACAGTAGAGATAAAAAATATTATATTAGCTAAAATATACCATTGCAAGGTAATTCCTTATTTTATATCCTTTTTAAAGCACAATTATGCCAGGAGTGACTGTAAAATTAGTGATAATATAATTATATATTTCAGTGGAACTGCCAATAGGCGACGATTGTACTAATATTCGTTGCGGTTCCAACGCTGAGTGTTTAAATGATCAATGATCAATTTTCCTGATCTATTGCTAAAAATATAATATACTTAGTAATGACTATACACTCTAGCTGACAGTTGAAATATGGATCACCATGATAATCCGGTACATTGCTTACCGGATCAAACAAGAAAAAAACAATTTGAAAAGTACATCACCAAACGTCTGTCCAACTCGAGCGCTGCCGTGCAAATGCGCCCGACCAACGAGGTCTTCGCCCCCATCCCTAGGGACGGGCGGAATCGCCTTTTGGGCATAGTGCCCCCTGGGCGAGATGCTCCATCGCAGCCTGCGTGAGCGCAGGCCGGTGGTTGGGGTGGGCATATAGCCCTTTTCATTCCGACGAGTTTGAAGGCGGCGGCAAGATAGGAGAGAACAACGGGGTGTCTTCTTGTTGATTTGGGGTCGGGATCGCGCTTCACGTCCCCTGGGCAGTCTACCCGAGCCAGGTGAGATCTCCGGTTACCCGGAGAAGGCCCAGCTCCGAGTGACACGCGTCCTGGGAGACGACTGATGCGATCACCGACCCCGTAGGTTTTCATGGGAGCGGCTGTGGAGGCCGCAGATGTCAGGTGTGCGGCCCTCGTGGTCGCTAACGCTGCCCTAGCAGGTTTGCGATGCCCACGAGGACCGTACGGACGATGCTCATGGGCTCTTCGCCTGCACGAAGAGCGATGAGCACCTCCTGCAGCACGTCGACGGCGGCCTCGATGATAGCGGCCTTGTCCGCGCTCGTGCAAGAGGCTGGCGGCTTGCTGGGTGCTCCCTGCACCTTTTGCACCGCATCTGGGGCTTGTGGGCGGGAGTTGGCTTTTACGGGAGCGACTGCCCCCGTGGTGTTTTCGGGGTTCTCACCCTCTGCTGCTGCTTGTGAGGCCTTCTGCCTGCGATTTCGCCTCCCCCGGCGTCTCCTGCGGTTGCCCGCGGCTCCGCGGGGGGTGGGGTCGTTTGCTGCAGCCATCAGCGAGCCTCCAGTTTGTTGTTCCCCTTCTGGGATGGGGTTTACCGGTGTCGGCCTCTCGGTGACAGGGGGCTGTCGGCGCGAGCTACCTCCGGTGATGGCTACTGTCCCGGCTTTCCTGTTCCGGCCCTCTCTCCGGAACACGGGACAGTTGATGTGGTTGGCGGGGTGAGGGCCACCGCAGTTAATGCAGGTGGCTGGCTCCTCCCTCGGTCGAGGGCACTGTGCCGCCCTGTGCTCGCCCCCGCAGCGAACACACGCCAGAGTCCTGTGGCACGCATGGCTGCTGTGCCGGAAGCTCTGGCATCGGTGGCACTGTGCGGGCTTCCTCTTCCCTCGCCAGGCCTCTACGATGACTCCGGGAACTCCGAGCATCTCGCTCACTTCCCAGATTGCTGGTACGGTCGTGGGGGTCCTCCTCAGGACTGCATGTAGAATGCAGCCCGGTCGGTCTCCTCGAGCCCGAATATTACGAACATATTCGGACTCGAATCCGAGGCTCGATAGTTCTTCCCCCACTTCCTCCGGGGTCGCATCGCATGGGAGGCCTCTGATGGCCACCTTCAAGCTTCGCTCCGCAGGCATGGAGTAGCAGAACCACGGGACGGTCTCTGTTTTGTTCAACTCGGTTAGGTACCTTTGTACCACCCGGTATTCGTTCTCATCCGTCGGCGAGAACCGTACGCCCTTCCCGTAGGGGCGGACGCTCACGGTTCTCCCGAGGAGCCTTTTTAGCTCCTTGAGATGGTGAGCCCAATTCGGCAGTCTCTCGACGACGATGGGCGGACATCTGATCTTCTTTGCCGCGGGCACGCCGCTCAGAGAGGGGCACGAGCGGGCGGCCGGCTGCGAAGCTGCGGGAGTGGGCGGCGCTTGCGCAGCGCCGGCGTAAGACTGCAGATTGGGCGTGGCTTGCGTAGTCGATGACGCCCGCCTATCTGTAGACGGACGCCTACGTTTTGCCAAATCGTCTTGTCCTTCGTCCGAAGAGCGGTGGCGGCGCGCGTTCCTCAGCGGAGCGGCATCCACCTCCATAGCGGCGTCCGCATGAACTTGCGGGGCCGGGGGAGGGGGGAGCTCGGCTGGGTCGTCGACGGGGGTTGTTGGCTGCGATGCGGAGGTGGCGGCGGCGGCGTCATCACGTTCCGGGCTGAGGCCCGTGATCCGAATGATCTTTACCAGCCGCTTCTTCTTTTTCTTGACGCCCGCGTCCTTGGCGAGTCCATCCGAGCCGTACGAGCAGAGGGAGACCAAGGAGGCCTCAGACTCTGCGTCGGACGCCGCGGAGGACCGCAGAAGGGCGGGCGAGTCCAGGTGGGCAGGGTCCATCCGGGGGGCCGCCGAGAATCTCGACGGGGGTGTGCGGTTCGTCCCCGGAGGGGGGGGGCGCCGGTCGTAACGGCGGCATTCCGCGCGCGAGGACTCGCGACGCGAGCGCCTGCATCGGCGCGGCGCGGGACGTGCTCGGCACGGGCGGCACCGACGGGAGCGGCCGTCTGGGAACCGCGGCGGGGACCGCACTCCGGGGAGCGGATGATGCGGCCGCGCTCGCGGGCAAGCGGCTTCTTACCGGGCCGGACGCATTCGCCACGTGCGTCGGCTCCGGAGACTTTGCTACCCGTCCAGGATTGGCAGCGGCGGCTGCCGAGCCCTGAGAAGGGCTGTTTCTTCGCTCTTCCGGACTCTTTGCAGAGCCGGAAGCGCGGATGATGCGGGGTTGCGCGCTTGGAGGGCTGCGCCACGACGACATCTTGATGTTGATGTTAGGTAGGCTTGAGCTTGAGCGAGCTGCACGGCCGCGACCCAACGTCGTAACACGACGAGAAGTCCGGCGGCGCGCGGCGCTAGTCGGCGAGTACGGCTGTGTCCAAACGCGGACACAAGCGCAGTCGCCGAGAGCGCGCGCGCGCGAGTGAGGTCCGTACGGCGATCGAGTGCGGTGCGAGGCGAGGCTTGCGACTACACCCGACGGCAGCTCGGGCAGTCCAATGCGCCCGAACAATGGCGCGACTACTATTTATAGACAAGGTAGTGAACGTTATTTTTAAAAATTAACGGAAAATAAGCGTCTCTGCTTATAATATAATAGTAATGACTAATAGACATTACTATTATATAACTCTAAGGCTTGCGTGCAAAAGAAATGCGTCCCGTTCACCTAGGGGTATAAAGGTGGTTTTCGTCGATCCAATTAGGACACGCCCATCCCATCGTTGGCACCGATGAGGTGAAGTCCGTGTGGGGTCGCCCATGAACGGTTCCGTAGCAGCAAGTAATTTTTTTATATTTGAGTGATTGAATGAAAGGTAAATTGCGATTTACGATATATGTAGTATTACAAAAAAAACTAATTACTAGATCTCGTTCAAACCAATTTTCGGTGGAAGTTTACATGGTATTTTGAAATAAAACTATTTTTAACGGATTCTATCGCGGTTTATTTGATGTTATTTTATATTTTACATTGATCCCGACGTTTCGGTTGGGATCAATGGGGGACAAACATTTTACCACTTTGGAAGTGTCTCTCGCTCAAACTATTCAGTTTAGAAAAAAAATATATTGGAAACCTCAATATCATTTTTGAAGACCTATCCATAGATATCCCACACGTATGGGTTTGATGGAAAAAAATGTTGAGTTTCAGTTTTAAGTATTTATCTCCAAAATTTATTGTTTTTTTTTCTCTTTTGTGTGAAAATCTTAATGCGGTTCACAGAATACATCTACTTACTAAGTTTCAACAGCATAGTTCTTATAGTTTCGAAAAAGTGGCTGTGACATACGGACGGACAGACAGACAGACATGACGAATCTATAAGGGTTCCGTTTTTTGCCATTTGGCTACGGAACCCTAAAAAGGGGTATAAAAATAGCCTATAACCTGTTCTCACACCTACCAAATATACACAAAACATGGCATAAGAATCAGTCAAGCCGCTTCGGAGGAGTTCGATAACAAACACTATGACATGAGATTTTAATATTTTAGATATCCATGGATCTGGAGTCAAATCTCATCGTAATCGTTGACGATAAGAATGACTTTTATAATACTAGAGAAGCTGTTTAGAATATACATTGTGTCACGGTTCCGGGGTAAGGCGGAAGTGGCGTGTTTTGACGTTTTGCAAGTCCCTCTTTAATGGTCTATACAGAATAATTATTTTTGACTTAAACTTTCCTTTCTTTTTGCAATCATCTGTATGCCAGCTACAAAACGTGGTATTTGGCCTTATGCGATACCATTTTTTTGGATTCAGTGAAGCCAGTCTAGTAGTATATATAATAGAAGTCATTAGGTGAAAATGCACCACTACAAAAATGCGTTCCGTCAATTAAATCTCTTCAGATTTTACTTGGTATTAAATTAGTAAACTATTTACAGATACAGAAGAGACAAAAAAGCTTTTACCCGCAGAGGCGCAAGAGATTGAATACGAATATGATCCTACAATTTTGGTCATCGGTTGTGGGGCTGGAATTATTGCAATAGGTGTCATAGCTTGCTGCACGGCCTTTTGGTGTAGAAGAAAAATAATCGCCAACGCTTTAAAGGTATACTTTTATAACCTAGAGGGTTTTTGGGGCTCCACCAAGACCTTGCTAGCCGGTACACTTGCTAATTGACGGACCGAGTACTTTGCAGGCTTTCCTGTCGGGATTCGGAGATCAGACATCAGTCGCTCCCATAAAATAAGTATAAACCAAATAAAAAATAAGAAAATAGGTAACGGGCCCCGGGCTACAAGATGAAAGCCTCGGATATAACCAGGAACAACGCTAAGATGAAAATGATTTATAGGACCGACGATTGCTCTAACGTCGCTATCCTTGACGTCAACGGTTGCCTATTTAGAGTTTGAGTTGAGTGATAACACATGACAACATCTTCGAATCTACTAGATATAGTTAAAGCCATTATTTTGAATTTATTATATTAATAGTAGTGGATCATTACTCGCCTTTTGATTTCTTTCATCAGATATAGTAAGATTGTATCATTAATTTTTCTGTTCTTTCCTTTTTCCACTTTGCTTTGTCTCCGTCATCTGAACTTTCACTCCTTTGACACGTATATTATATTTACGCAATTCATCCATTTATTTTGTGGTGGGTAGCTTATCCCGATTTCGCTACTCACGAGGACAACTCCTTTATTTTTCAGTAGAGATTGTGTTATTTAAGTTAAAACTATTTTTCTAAAATCTTAATTTCTTGTGCTTATTTATCATGCTTTGTAAATCTTTTTGAACAAGTTACGACACAACACCCACCATATTCATTAACCAGTTATTATAGAAATATAGCGTTAAACATTTAAAATTTATAATATAACTAAATAAGTTATTTTATAGATATGGCGAGCATAATAACTAGAGCTAGCAATCAACTCTCGTTTGATCAAATATTCTCTTCTCATAGACCTGAAAAAAAATAGTTTTGAAATATTAGACGCGGTCCTATGTTTGGAAAATACTCATAGAGTGTTCCTTTTCAGGACAAGTTACGTTTTTAAGTATGCTGATTGTAAAAAATATAGATAAGAAATTGGAACCTTTGCCTTATACTTCCAGAATCTAATGGAGTTGTCTTTCAAAGAAAAAACTGCCGAACCGCAACCGCAGAATCAAGTTAATAATTATCTGTACGATTACGCATTTAACATAAGTAATAATAGCATTGCAACGCGCCCACTGCCACCGTGTCCCGGCCAAAAGTCATTTGCATCTCAATTAAAAAAAGACAGTATACCCAGTGACAGAGAGTCTAATTACTACAGTGAAATAGATGAATACTTTATTACTAAAAGAAATGCTATTGGGCATAGAAAAATAAGAATGTAATGAATTACATCTACAAGATATAGTGTGATTCAATTACTTGAAAAGACTTACAGTAAGGGCGTAATTATGAAGAGCGGAATCGAAGAAGAATATGCATAACATATTAGAAAAAAGGAAGCGCATTACGTGCGTACCAACATCACCAATCACACTGAGTTACATTGCCAGCAGGCACAACTACGAACATCTTAATCACTACACAGTAGGTTATGAACTTATCGAATCTATTGATTATGAAATTACATCAAGCGGCACAAAAGAACAACGATGTACAGGGCCCTACTAACACCTTCGGGGTCCAAGTCGACCTCATCTGCTAGTCCCTGCCACCTGCTAAAGCCAACCTGCTAAAAAACGGAAGATGCTCTGATGCAGGCTCTCTTTTCGAGTTGGGGGAGGTCTTAAAAGCCAACAAACTCATCAAGAATAATAAGCGAACCCCGGGGTCCAACACCGCAAAAAGAAATAATTCCGACAGATTAAGTATGAAATACATGTGCATGTTTAGTGTAACTCAGCTACATACTAACTACTATACATTAAGCTATACATAAGGATAATTTTGTATATAAAATGCGAAATTAATATTAACATAGTATTTTAAGTAGAGCTTGTTACTAACAAAAAGAGTCCTGGTTACTTAATAGATCCTATTGTTATTAAAAACATCATAATAAATTTTCGTTTTAATCATCATATTAAAATATACAGATACTTCAGGAATCTTAAAAATAAAATCCTACCTGCAAATCTTCTGTCACAAGAGAAAAACGCGAGGTCAGGTCATCAGTCAAGCAGCGTTGACTGAAATTAAATGAAATGTAGTGACTTTCTAGAATATATTGTAGTATAATAGTCTCGATAAAGACCAATAAATTACTTTGATCCTATCCTACTATATGTGTATCTATATATTTAAAAATGAATTCCTATTTTCCTTGATCACGCCATCACGGGTGAACAGCTGGATTGATTTCGCTACTTGTGTTTGTTAATGTCAGGGGACGGTTCTTGTGGAAGAAAATGTTAAGAAAGTGCGACAAGAAACCATATTGACTTTTATAATGTAACCTTATGGCGTTTGACATACCTATCAGTCGTTTGTAATTGGCGCGATTGACATATTAACTGACACATTAACAGATGCATCGATCGGAATTTATAAAGCATTACAATATATATATATACAATATATATGTATACAATATATATGTATTTTTTTTTGTAGAATAATATAACATAACATAACATAACTTCACGCCTGTATCCCCGAAGGGGTAGGCAGAGGTATATTACACACCCACGATTCGCCAGTTATGTTAAGGTCCCAATGTAATAGGGGGCGAGCCTATTGTCATCTACCGGGCACATTATTAAGCGAGCGATAATTAACATTTATTAATGCACACATAACTACGAAAAGTCAGAGGTGTGTGCCCGGGGCGACTGGGGATCGAACTCGAGACCTCGTCTCAGCAGTCCGTTACTTAGATTTTTTTTTCAATAATTTATGTATACCAATCGAAATATGAATAGTCAATATAACGCCTGTGGGGTCAGTTAGTAATATTATAAATATGAAAGTTTGTGAAGATGTTTATATGTTTGCATGTTTGTTACTCAATCACGCTCTAACGGCTGAACAGTTTTGGCAGAAATTTGGTACATGGATAGATACACATAGGAAATATATTCCTGGAATAGGTTGAGAACGCAAGTGGTAACTCTATTGGTAAGGTGTAAGTCAGGTGAAGTAGTATTAATGCTCATATTCTTTCTCTTCTTTATAATATTTTGTTTTATCCTTGTACTCCCACCTACCTAAAGAGCGCTTAGCGTTCCTAAGTGACACACATTCTAGGTCCTTAAGATCAGCGGAGAACCTACGTCTGAAGATACCTTTGCATTCTACAATATTTTTACACAAGTCTTTCACACTACAAGCTGTACGCCTGCGTCTATAATTTTTAATTACCTGCGCCTTTAAGATGGGCAAAATCCCTCAATATCTTTAAAAGTGTTGTTATTTAAATAAACATATAATAAATAGGTATGTGTGTATTTATATAGCGCAGGCCTGGGGGTGGCGGGTGAGGCCACCTGTCACCCCAGCAGAAGCAAGCCGGGACGGTGGGGCGACTAGCGCCCCTCCCCCAAACCGGGGCAAGACGGGGACACCGTGGTTCCCAAACCCGAGGGGGCCATCTCGAAACCGGAGATGGCCCAGGATCAGTCGGGGTGCGAGGGATATGCTCTATGGGCAACCTTACACCCCGGCGTCTGTAGACCCGAGACGGCGTGCGGTTTTAGTCGGTTCAAGCACGACATAACCGCCCCCGCTGGCACGCGGGAGGGTATCCGAAGGGATTTCCGCACGATAAAAAAAAAAAAAAAAAAGGTACTTATCTATTATGTGCACCCGTTAATTGCCCATACATAAATCCATTGCACACATCTCCATTTAAAGGTTGTCTGGAAGAAATTGCGCCTAGCGATAAGACCACCGATTGTACTGCCTATTTTTGTATCTGTTTTAACATTACTAGTTATAAATTGTTGTTTATGGTGTACAAAAAAGAATATTAATAAATAAATAGTTTTAATACCAATTACTGAAAAAATAAATATTATTCACAAGGATAGCGAATGATTGATTGATTGACGTTAATTTTGTAAATAAAACATTTTCACTTTGTTTTGTTTATTGCTTTATATTTATTAAGTGTATATTCATATGAGTTTATCATATAAAGTACATTATTCCTTAAATTTTACAGTTTTAAATCTTAGTTTGTTTTTTACAGTCAGGCTATAGGTGAGTTCTTGTAAATAAATAAATAAAATTGGCTTTGTTCCTTATCAACTGTTACTAAATTATGAAAGTCTTACATCAATTTAACAGCAATTTCAGGAGTATCATAAACTACTCTCAGTACACAACAAGATACTCGTCGAGAAAATTATCATAAATTTTGAATCGGCTGAAAAAGGATCTGCTTTTTGCGGAAATAAAGTCATCGATGTTCTTTTTCTGAAATCTTCAATGAAATTATAATTATCATCATGAATTGATGATAACTATAATTTCATTGAAGATTTTTTCGTGAAGTTTGTTTCTGGTAAAAAAGGCTTTTTCAAAACCAGTTCGTAGATGTGATGGCGGCAAGCAAAAATCAACATTTTTCAATTCAATTTCTGTTCGTAAAGCACACATGCACTATTAATTCGTCCTGTATTTGAAGCAATAGTGCCACAACATAGAATCTGTGCCATTCCATACAACAATAGCGTTCCAAACAGTCTGTGCCGTGCCGGTTCACTTCCCGACGAGTTATCTAATTTTGGCACAACGATTAGTTGTTCCTTATTGTCGTATGATATAACTATAGGAAGTCGTTCCTCTTCAGATTTGAGTGCATGTAAAGTCGGTAATAGTTTGCCATCCCAGTGGACAATTACATTTTTGGAAATTAACTTTTTTGACTTCTGCACGGTGTTTTTGCTTTTTGAAATGCGTCAGTGTAATGTAAAAGGGCTTCAATAGTTGCTTCAATAATAATTACAGAATCTCTCATACGTAACTGATACCGGTCTAATGCTGCCATGGGATATCAGCTGTAATGGGAAAAGTTTCTTGAAAAGCTGTTATTTCAGAATCAGAAGAAGAACTTTCTTGGTTCATAAGAAGAAGATAAGAAGAGGTCGAGAGAGTTCAGGATGTTAAATATTTACCCCGCCGCTTTTGCTCCTGAATATTTCTAATGCACGATTTAAGATTCGAAACGCGGTTTTAAATTAAAAAATATTTATTAATTTTGACAGAATGACAACTTATGATTAAATACAAAATGGTAATTAAATTAATTATAAAAATTATGGTCTTATATACTAAAATAATGCTTAGCTAAGTGCCTCGTGTTGTGGCGTGTGTCCCAGATTTGGATGTGCTGACAAAGCGAATGTCTGTTGTTTGGGGTTCCTTAACTCCTCCCTCCCCAAGAGAGAAATTATCTGAGTGAGAAGAATTGGAATTCAGATAATTTCGACAAACAAAATAATTTTTAAATCTAACAATTATAAAGGTTGTTACAGCTATGATTAATATTATGTATAAACAGATGGTCCAAATGCTTGTCTGAAAAGTTACTATTTGGTATATTATTGGATCGTCACTGTCACTGACTTTAGCACTTTGTAGCACTTCTTTTACATCACTGAAGTCTACGTTTCTTAGATCCAGCTTAATTGACTTGACTTCAATGTTGTTCCTCAGCTCTGGCATCTGAATGAGAGGTTGTTGTAGTCTTACATCGGTGGTGTTTGTGGCCGCGTTGATCAGAATGTCTCCCATAAACGTTTCACAGTGAGGTATAGATGTTGCAATCTATGTTCCCTGGATACTGTATTTACGCACCTCGCTGTTGCAGGTTTCACTAATAAAGACCTTATCTTCTGAATAGATCATCCAATCGTAGTCAGATATTATTTGAATCTTCGTGTTTTTCAAAACTTGTAGTCTATTCAATATTCGCCATACATTTTCTATAGAAAAATAAATTCCGCCATCTTGAATTTTTTTTCTATTCATCGAGTAGACCTTTGGATCCTGATCGTCTTTTGCGAAGAAACTACTCTTCCATCTTTTATACTCTCCGAGGTGGACACCGACGAAATTTGTATGGCGGCCATTTATTTTTCGCCATTTTGAATTTTTTTTCAAGTCAATGGCAATTGAATGACGTTTCGAGTGACATTTGCTCAAGCACCCCCAACCTATCTTCAATACCGTAAGCGTGCTCTTCACCCGTCTCCGAAATCCTCAATCATCAGCTCTCTCCGTATTTTTCTTCCGAATGAATTTTTATCCTCTATACGAAACCATCAGTGAAAAAAAAATTTTCATACAAAATTGTTCAGGAGAGGTGATCAATGAGTCAGTGAATCAGCACGAGCAGCTACCAGGCCACTCAGAAAGTATTGCGAAAAAAAGTTTTTATATATGAGAGACTGGTCAGTTATAATCTATTTCTAAAATATGATTATTTATGAGTAAAAATAAGTACGTTCCAATTTCAAAATTTCTCTCTGCATTTTTTGCAAGATAATTTCAATTATTGTGTCTCATTGAAAAATGGATCTGCGTCGGGAACATTTTCGCGCTATGATTTTCTACGATTTCAAGTGTCGCCTGAAACCAGACGAATCGTACGATAGACTTCGAATGGCATTCATGGATGAAGGCCCTTCCAAGGCGACCGTGTATCGTTGGTATAACGAATTCAAGCGCGGTCGACTGACTTTGGAGGATGAAGAAAGAAGTGGTCGCCCTTTGACGGCTGTTACGGAAGAAAACGTGCTAGCAGCGAAAAATTTAATCCAAGATAATAGACGAGTCACATATCAAGAGATTCAGCACATTCTTCAGATTGGATCGGGAAGCCTTCACGAGATTCTACACGTGCATCTTCGTGTGAGAAGGATAGTTTCACGCTGGGTGCCGCACAATCTCACCGATGCTCAGAAGCAGGCCCGGGTGGAATGGTGTCGTGATATGATAAACAAGTTTGAAGCAGGCGCGTCTCGGCGTGTTTATGACATCATTACAGGTCGTGGATTTATCAGTATGATCCAGAAACAAAACGCCAGTCGACGGTTTGGGTGTTTCAAAACTAATCAACACCTACCAAAGTGAAGCGATCTAGAAGCGGAGGGAAGATTTTGATCGCGAGTTTTTTCAATTTGTCTGGCTACTTGTTATCAATCCTTTTACGAAATCAAAGAAGCATCAACGCTGAATGGTACAACTACCAAATGCTTGGCAGAAGTTTTCTCTGTAGTGAGCTACAAGCGACCAAACACAGGGCTCCGCGGGATACTACTCCACCATGACAACGCGCCCGCACACACCGCGCTTAAAACGAGGGACTTCCTGGACAGCACTCCGGTTAAACTCCTAGGTCACCCTCCTTACAGCCCTGACCTTGCACCGTGCGACTTCTTTTTATTCCCGAAAATAAAAAATCAGTTCAAAGGGATACAATTTTCGTCGCCGGAAGATGCGCTGTCAACGTTTGAGCAGGCTGTAAACGAGGTATCTGCGGCGGATTGGAAAAAGTGTTTTGAAAACTGGTTCAAACGCATGAAACTTTGTATAGAGGCTGGTGGAGAGTACTTTGAAAAGATTTAATAATAAAATATTTACCTGTAGAACACTTTTTTTTATTTTCGCAAAACTTTCTGAGTGTCCCACGTATATATATATTAATAATAATAACATCCATGAAGGCTTCTTGAAATGGAGCGTTCTGGCTTTGTGTAAGTTGAATCTGTGGTTTAATGGGTTTCCTATCTGTCAGTATAGGTGTCTCCACAAACTCTCCCCTTTACTAGCTACACAAACACGCCAGACCTTGTGCAATGTCATGTCATGTCTGTATGTATGTACCTATTACCTATGGCTATTCTCTCTGTAATTTATCAACAGTGGTTTTATAGTAAAACAACACATTATTATCCAAGGTGTTCTTTATTAGTTACGTTACCAGACGTAAAGTATTTACATGGTGCCGAAACCTCGCGTGAAATAAATGCCGGATGACGACGCTAAGAAAGTAAACAACATGTCGGAAGCCGCCGAAATACTTTGCAACCAACACGGAAAACGTTGCAATGGCTTGGAAATTGTGGCTACAGCAGTTCGAGTGGTATTCTATAGCGACGGGCCTAGAAAATAAGAGTGCCGTTGTTCAAGTTGCCACCTTTATGAGCTGTATTGGACCGGACGCCGCCATTATTTACAACACCTTTAGTTTATCGGCTGAAGAAAGCAAAAAACTTAACAAGGTCAAGGAACGATTCAGTAACTATTTTACACCTAAAATCAATTAAACGTACGAGAGATACGTCTTCAATCAAATCAAACAGGAAGAGGGCCAAAATTTCGACGAGTTCGTAACTAACCTAAAAAGCAAAGTAAAAAATTGTGGTTATTCGACTCTCGAGAGCAGCATAATAAGAGACAGGATAGTAATAGGCATAGCGAGCGATGTAACTAGAGAGAGGCTCCTCGCAGAAGATGACCTTACTTTGGAAAAGTCAATATCCATTTGCCACTCAGCAGAGCAAGTTAAAAATCACATGGAATTGATGAAAGCGCCGAACGCCGTACACGCCGTCACCACCTGTAAAAGAAAAAAAGATATGAAAAGAATGAAAAACAAGGAAGAAGAATTTTACTGTAAAAGATGTGACAGCAAACATGGATGTAGAGCATGCCCAGCCTTTGGTAAGATTTGTAAAAGCTGTAATAAGAAGAATCACTTCACAAAGTGCTGTAAGAGAAAGATAGTCAACGCCTTAACAGAGGAAAGAGACGAGTCTAGCGAGGATGAAGATCTCGGTACAATGAGAGTTTCTACAGTAGAAACCGACGTAGATACTGAAGATTGGCTCGAAACGGCATACCTGGAAAATAAAATAAAGGTTAGTTTCAAGCTGGATTCTGGCAGTCAATGCAACGTGCTAAATAAAACTATTGCTAACATGTGCAAGGTTGAAATAAAACCTTGCAGCACCAAATACTTGACGTCTTTCTCTGGACATAAGATAGAAGTTATAGGAGAAGCCAAATTAAACACCAAAATTAAAATCAGTACACAAGAGATAAAGTACATCATAGTTGACGCAGAAGTCACACCTATTTTAGGAAATGCCACAGGAGTCAAGCTCAACCTAATTAAAAGAGTTGAAGCATTGGACATGGTGGATGATGACCTCTATGATGGAATAGGATGCCTATAAAATTTTGTTTATGATATTGATCTAATCGATGAGCCCAAACTGCCATTCTGTCCTGCAAGGAAAGTACCCCACATACTAAGAGACGAAATCAAGGCAGAGCTTGAGGCCATGGTCAAACAAAAATCGGTCTAGCATCGGCCCCGGAAGTATTTCAACAAGTTATGAGCTCACTTCTATCAGATATTGAGAAAGTGGAAGTCTCAATGGACTACATCCTAATCCATGGAGCTACCAAGGAGCAACTAGAAGCAACAACTAAAAAAGTCATAAATAAATTAAGGGACTCAGGACTTAAACTGAACAAAGCAAAGTGCACATTCTGCTCCCAGGAGATTAAATTCCTTGGGCATATTGTATCCAAAGATGGACTCAAACCAGATCCGGAAAAACAGAATACAATAAACAAAATCAAAAGACCCGAAAATGTAAAGGAGCTGCAAAGATTCCTTGAGCTAATTACCTACCTATCCAAGTTTATAAAAAACATGGCAGAAATTACAGCACCCTTGAGAACCCTGCTACAGAAGGAAGTGGAATGGGTGTGGGATAATGACCAAGAACAAGCGTTCATTCAGCTGAAAAAAATTATACAAAAGTCCACCAGTTCTTGGTTTCTATGACACGAAAGCTCCCATATTATTGTCAGTGGATGCAAGCAGCTATGCCTGCGGAGGAGTACTCATCCAGAAAGGAAAACCTATAGCCTATTGTGCTAAGTCATTCACTAAGACCGAACAAGGATATAGTCAACTAGAAAAGGAGACAAACGCCATATTGGTGGCATGTAAAAAATTTCACAATTATATTTGGGAGTGTAAGGATTTAACAATAGAAAGTGATCACAAACCGTTGCAAACGATATTCAAAAAACCTTTACCCGACGCACCTCCCAGATTACAAAGAATGTTCCTACAGATATTGCCATACAACCCTAAAATAGTGTACAAGAAAGGAACTGAAATGTTTGTAGCAGATACTCTAAGTAGAGATTGCAGGAATGTAAGCCAAGAAGAAATAGATGATGGAACTCTGACCATTTGTGCATTATTACTATTTTCACCAAAAAGAAAACAAGAATTGAGAAGAGAATTGGAACAAAATGAAGAATTAATAGAACTAAAGAAAGCTATACTAGAAGGATGGCCAAACACCATTAAAGAAGTCAAAGAAAACATAAAAAAATATTGGTACTTTCGTGAATCACTGAGTGTCTATGATGGAATAATTTTCAAAGACAGAAGAACTCTAGTTCCAGAGAAAATGATACCAATTGTCATGAAATGCTCGCACCTGAGTCATAAAGGGATTCAAGGTACAATTCAATTGGCTAGAGACAGTGTATTCTGGCCAAACATGACCAGAGATCTGACACAATATGTCAAAAACTGCAAAATTTGTGCACAAGTTCAAAAAGACAATCCTATGGAACCTATACTACAACAAGAGGCGCCAGAAAGGCCATGGAGTATAATAGGTTCAGATATTTTCCACTTTAAAGGACATGATTATATCTTGTTAGCAGACGCTTACTCTGGATATTTTGATTTCTTTGAACTGCCTAATCTTACATGTACAGCAGTAATCAAATGTATGAAATACTGGTTTGCTACATTTGGCATACCTGACATGTTAAAAACGGATGGAGGAAAGCAATACAATGCAGAAGAGTTTAGAAAATTCAAAGAGGATTGGAAGTTTGAACACCAATTTTCAAGCCCATATTTCCCGCGTTCCAATGGACTAGCTGAACGCTATGTGCAAGAAGCAAAAAGCCTATTGCGAAAATGCCATGAAGAAAAGGCTGACATACAACTTGCCCTACTTCACCATAGAAATACACCACGGAATGACCTTGGCTCACCTGTCCAGCGCCTGATGAGCCGAAGGACAAAGACACTTCTTCCAGTCGATGACACACTGCTACAACCTGAAATCAGAAAAAATGTTAAAGAAATTTAAACAAGAAGAAAGAAAATGAAAAAAGATTCAGTGATAGAGGAAAACAAGAATTAAAAGAATATAAAAAAGGAGACAAAATATACATAAGAAAAGATCATAGAAATTGGATTCCAGCATCAATAGTAACACCAACACCAGAACCCAGATCTTACATAGTAAAAACCAAAGATGGTACTTACCGTAGAAACTCGTGGCATATTAAAGCCGATAAGCAGTCGAGCTCGCCAGACGACGAGCATTCCCTTTCAGGTATACTCCACAAAGAGCCTGTTCCTGGACCGCCGAAGGCTGAGCCCAGTAGTCAGAGCCCAGTGAAGCAACCTACTATCCAGAAGTCCCCGGCTAGAGCTGTATCTACACCAGTTCAACTGAAGTCCCCGGGCAGTACCGAAATTGAACAGTGTGTGGCTCCAGACCCTGTACACCTACCGAGGACCACCAGAAGTGAGTCGAGTGATTACGATCCCGACCAGATATCTCGAGTAAAAAGGGGGGATATCAGTATAGGTGTCTCCACAAACTCTCCCCTTTACTAGCTACACAAACACGCCAGACCTTGTGCAATGTCATGTCATGTCTGTATGTATGTACCTATACCTATGGCTATTCTCTCTGTAATTTATCAACAGTGGTTTTATAATAAAACAACACATTATTATCCAAGGTGTTCTTTATTAGTTACGTTACCAGACGTAAAGTATTTACACTATCATACTTCATTTTTTGACATGGTTCGCAGCTGTTTATGATTACTGAAACCATTTCTTTCATATTATGCCACCAATAGTGTCTCTTAAGTTTAGTAAGAGTTTCTTTAATCGCTCTATGACATGTCTTGCCCTCATGATATTTTAAAACTACAACTCTTTGATCTACTTCTGAGTCTGTTAAGTTTACTATTCGTTCAGTACACTCGGTTATTTTAATCGCGCCCTTTTTAAATAGTTTAATCACTACGCTTGAAAAAGTTTTCCTAAACAATGGATTTTCGAAGTAAATGAAATACTAATTTTTAGGGTCAATGTATTCCTTTAAAAAGTCTTTTATAATGCTTTCGTTATTTATAGGTATATGAACTTAACTTCTAGAATCTTCTTAACTTTCTTAACTTCTAGAACTTCTAGAATCTTCTGTTTTTTATTTGACATATCTTTAACCGCTAACTTATCTTTAAGCCAAGAAAATACTAATATTTGACTAGGTTTTGAGTCTATGGCTTCATTCAAGATGGGTATCCCATCGTGTTCTCTATTAGAAACTGAATTGGCCGTAACCCCGTCATCAGAGTCTGAGATTTCTATAGTCTCAATAGCGGGTTCGCTCAAAGCAAGGTTATGTTCTAGTTCCTCTACGATTCTTTGGATACGCTTTTGCCTATCACCTAAGTTCACAAATATCGAGTCTTAGTCATCGTCAATCGCGTTTATCTTAACTCTCGATAAGGCATCTGCGTTTGTATTTGTATTTTGGGGTTTTGGGTTTTTATACTGGACCTGAAAATGATACTCTTCTAACCTTAGTCGCCCACGAGTTAGCTTACTATTGGGCTCCTTAAGTGAATATAACCATGCTAAAGGTCTATGATCAGCAAAAATAGTAAACTTATTACAATAGAGATATGGTCTAAAATGTTTAACAGCCCAGATTATAGCTAGAAGTTCCTTTTCTATGGTGCTATATCTTGTTTCTGTGTCACATACGGTTCTACTAGCATAAGCAATCGGTTTATCTGCGCCTAGCGCTCCTTGTGACAATACAGCCCCAATTGCATAGTTTGATGCATCAGTGGTAAGAATAAAAGGTTTACTGAAATCAGGGTTTTTTTTTACGTGCGGAAATCCCTTCGGATACCCCCCCACCGGCCAGCGGGGGAGGTTATGTCGTGCATCGACTAAAACCGCAAGGTGTCCTGCCCAAGTGTCCCTTGCCGGGCACCCCGGGTAAGCCCTCGAAAGGATAACCCCAGGGACTGAAATCAGGGTACTGTACTATTACAGTACCCTGATTTCAGTAAACCCTTTTAATTGTTTCGAGTTAAAAATTACTAACTAATGCACCCCTATGGGTGCATTAGTTAGTAATTTTTTACATGACTCGAAACAATTTCTATACTCGTCATCAATAACTATTTTTCGGCCCTTCTTCAAACATTGTGTCAAAGGTCTAGTTATTTAAGCAAAGTCTTTTATGAATTTTCTGTAATATCCTATGAGACCTAGAAAGCTCTTTATTTGAGTTACCGTCTCAGGAATAGGGTACTTTAAAATAGTATCTATTTTATCGTTGTTTGGTTCGCTCGTTATTGTATGTCCAAGATAGAGGACTTCTTTCCTAAGAAAATGCGACTTGTCAATGAGAGAGAAACCTTCGAAAACAATTTTTAGTTTTTCAACGTGTTCCGGTAGACTTTTAGAGAATATGATGACGTCATCAAAGTATACCAGGCAATGCAAGCCCTGTAACCCTCGTAGGACGTTGTCCACAGCTCTCTGAAATGTTGCTGGGGCCGTCTTGAGCCCAAATGGGAGGCGATTGTAACGATAATGCCCTGATAATGTACTAAACGCTGTCTTGTCCCTATCCTCCTCAGCTACTTCTATCTGATGGTAGCCACTGGCGAGGTCAAGGGTGGTAAAATAGGTAGGTTTCCCTAACATATCGAATAAGTCGTTTATGTTGGGTGGGGATACTTATCATCAACCGTAATTTCGTTAAAGCGCCTATAATCTACCACCATCCTCCATTTTTGCTGTCCCGATGCGTCAGCTTTTTTTGGAACTAGATGTACGGGGGCACTCCAGGCAGAGTGAGATTCCTGAATGATATTGTCCCTTAGCATTTTCTCTACTTGATTCCTAATTTCAGCACTTTGTGCGGGAGGCAACCTGTATGACTTAACATTAATAGGGTCCTCGTTTTTAGTACGAATCCGGTGTTTCACCTGGTTCGTAAAGGATAACGGGATACCCTCACAATAGAATATATCTCTATATTCTCTACAAATTATTTCTATAGCTTCTCGTTCCTCTGAATTTATATGATCTAACTTAATGTTATTTAAATTTTCTATTAGTAAATGGTCCAAGTCCCGGTTATTTTCTGAGAAGTTAACGGTGTTTAACGGACTGGAATAAGGCTCTACCTTAAAAGGTGCTGTTACCATTAAATCAGCAACTTCATTCGTATAATTTTGAATGGCAGTTGACGCAAAACCCTTAATGCATTGAACTAAGGCGGAGGGTTTTCGAATCCCTTCCTTGAATTGCTTGAACTCTAATATTGCTTGCCCATTCAGTTGGTTAACTGGGATTTTTACTCTTGTTTTGCTCCGGGGTGGTAAATGGTATACTTCCCTTGTGGGCGGTGAGTAAATAATAGGTATATTGGTATTTTTCAGATGCAAAACCTGGCTATCCATATTGATTTTGGTCTGCAATTGTTTTAGTAGATTACTACCAATAAGACCGTCATACCTTTCGTCTACGCTATACACATAAAACTTATGATATTCGTTGCTTCTAAATATTTTCAGTAACGGGATAACTGCCGTTTCACTATGACAGCTCGAAGCGTGAGTGCTAACAACTTCGAACGGTTCGTGTTGTACGTAGTTCCTATAGTACCTATTTGCAATATTAGGGCTTATAAAAAACCTACAACTACCCGTATCTGGCATAAAAATTGCTTTTAGTCTGGCATGTGAATTATTTGCAGAGTTTGTATTTTCATTTGACGGAAACGGTGACCTACTTGACTGCGGTTGTACAAAATAACGATTCGAGTGATTAGAGTTATGATTATTAAAATTATCAGAATTATGTCTACTACTTCTAGACTGATTCGAGTTATTTGAATTATTTTGGGGCGGCATACTATTATTCCTACTGTTATTCGGCGTAGGTATATCGAATGTATTACGAGGATTGAAATGGTGACTATTGTTGCTAAGGTTAGGCTTCGCCGTCCTATTTGAGGTGCGAGAATCCTGTATTCTAGCCTCGTAAACAGTTTGGAAGTTTTGTTCTTCAAGCACTATCTTTAAAGCATCCTCAAATGTCATAACATCACGCATACGAACTTTTCTAACCAAAAATGATGGTAAACTATAAAGGAAAATATGAAGCTATCTGTTACTGTAAATGTTTTGCTTTATTCTACGTGAAATTTCATCCTTGTCTGTTTCTGCATCAATTTTAGAAAATAGAACACTCCTCAAGTGTTGTAACCTACGACAAAAATCTAAATAACTTTCGTTCCTATTAATCCAGCTTTCTAATTCTAAGGCTAAACACTCTTCCCTAAATCCTTTGCTTAATAAAGCCTTCAACTGGCCCCAAGTGGTTATGGAGTCCCTTTCTCCTACTAGATTGACTGCTTCGCCACCTAATCTTAGTAGAACTAACTTAACTTACTATTATTAACTTAACTAGTGTTAAAATGTGGAAAAGATATTCGTTCTGTATTACTTCCCCCTGATATCGGGCAATAATATATTCACATTTTTTGAGATACAATGGTAAGGTTCTGGGCCCCCCTGTAAATACGGGAATACCCTTGATTATCTCCTGTGAAATTCTATTTGGAGGGTCCATTGTATCTGAGTATATTTATAAATCACGTTAAATAAAATAAAATAATGTGAAATAGCTTATTCAACAAGCACTAGGATATAAGAATCTATGTGGATACTATCTAAGCGTTTTCTAATCCCAATAGTACACGAAACACAGACTTATTAAAAGATAAGGAACACAAATTGGAGAACTGAAAGGAAGGTGAAAAGATCTACTCACAATTCCACAGCGTTTTCCATCGTCCCTGAATGACCGGTTGTCAGCTGGCCCTCTTTCTAGTACCGGAGTTGGTTCTTAAAAAATTTCTTTGTTCGGCGATATCTGCTAAACCGTAGAAACGGACGTCGGCTTCCCGTAGATTTTATACGTATGGCAGACTACAGATATCCTACCGATTAAGATTCGAAACTCGGTTTTAAATAAAAAATAATTATTAATTTTGACAGAGTGACAACTTATGATTAAATACAAAATGATAATTAAATTAATTATAAAAATTAACATAATATAACTTCACGCCTGTATCCCCGAAGGGGTAAGCAGAAGTGTATTGTATATTATAAAAATTATGGTCTTATATACTAAAATAATGCTTAGCTAAGTGCCTCGTGTTGTGGCGTGTGTCCCAGATTTGGATGTGCTGACAAAGCGAATGTCTGTTGTTTGGGGTTCCTTAACTCACGCCTGTTCTTCTTTTTCAGTAAATTTTTTGTCCACTCCAGCTGAGTGGCAAGGTCGTCCTGGCTCTCTCTACCTTTGCAAGAAGATATTATCTTCATTTATCTTGATAAATTGAAGTGCATTGGTATGTGCAATATCAAACAAATTGGTTTAATTTGTCACAAATTTCTGTAGACGCTGCTACGACAAAATATATCGAATTTAGGTGTAAGGTTACTAGTACTTTTCCCAATAAATAATGCACTCACGAATAGTAAGGTTCGTATTTTCATTGTCACCTAAATCCACTTCGCAAGTATTATTGAACAAAACTGCCAGCACTTGTTCATTTGAGGGAAGGTTGTTTGTGTTTGGGAAGGGAAGTTGTGTTTTACTTCCCCGATAAAAAATATTTTCTTTTTAAAACTGCGTTACTTCAATGACATGTTGAAACAACCCGAAGAATGCGTTCACTAATAAAATAAGCAAGTAATAACAAGCACATCGAACACTTAGTTGCGCGGTTGCGCGCGTCCAACTACACCGTGTAGTTAGACGCGCGATGCAAGTCGGCAAGGGCTGCGGTGATTTGAATTAGGTACATGAAATTTGACCGAAACGGCAGGGTGACTAGACTTTATAAAAAAATAGAACCTACTTCAAAAGCCAATAAGAGACTAAAAAGTGAAAAATTACTGAATTATTATTAATAGAATCAAAGGCAAAATACGCATAAGACTTTTCTGCTGAAGTTGGTGCAGAAACCAAAGAGGTATAAGGTAGAAATGTAGCGTACGATCCACTCGGGTAGTCCTGCCACATCATAAGTCTCCCCGCGCCAACAAATGAAATGTATAACCGTAGTCACAAACATATGGGTTGACGTCATTGTCAGATGTCAAGTCCATCAAGATTTGGCACCGACGTCAACAGAAAAGTCTTATGCGCATTTTTCCCTTTAGAATTAAACCTGTAATTCAGATATTTTTCACTATTTACTCCATTCTTGGTTTTAGAAGTCGGTGGAATTCTTTTATAAAAAAAATATATTTATTTCTTCCTTTTTAGTGAGCGTAATTTATTGAATGATTGAACACTAAAACTAGAAACTACTTGTTAAAAAACCGCATCAACAACAAAAAATCGATCGAGTTGAACTAATATATCGCCGAATCCATGTCACGGGTATCCATTTGTATAGAAAACCTTCTCCAAAATGTAACAAATACATTTCTGAAAATCGCATCAATATCGGTTTGACCAAAGGCAAGATAATCGCGGACTTACTCCTTTTTTAAGTCGCTTGAGTACACCAAAACCTTCTACAGAAACTCCCACGCCGGGGAAAACGCGAGATACCTAATTACGAACAGACATACTTCCTTTTTAAGTCGGTTAAGTATACTAAAGCCTTCTCCAGAATGTAACGAATACTTTTCTGAAAACCGCATCAAATTCGGTTCAACGAAACGAGAGAAAACTGTGGACAAATATACATACATACAGGAGTAAAACAAAAGCATCCAATACCGTTCAAAGCGAACAGGAAAGGCAACAAAAACAACGATATATGACGTCATCGCTTCCAGAAATTCCGCTAACAATGAGTTCTCGAAAAATCTGAAAAACGTTCAAGTCTCATGTGCGCGGGAACGTGTTGTCATGACAGAAAAAGCCCTCCATCAATTTCCCGCAAACCTATTTCCTAACACATTCCCGTCGGCGTCCTTTCATATCACGCCATAGCTTGGCATTTCAGATATTGGCGAACGTATTACGACTATATTCAACACTTTTTAGGGACAGAATAAGGTGGGTATTTTTCCTCTAATGCAAAATAATGTTTTTCGCGAGAACTGTCTCACCTGTAATAGTGAGAAATGATTTCGTGAATTAGCTGCGTCATCTCACATATGATCTTGTGTGGACTGTATCGAAATAAAGAATACTAGTGACTCGCCCTTGCATCGCTTCGGTGTTACTATAGTTTTCTATCTCTATTTATTTTCGCCCAATAAACTTTCCACCCCTATTTAATAGCCTTAATTGATAAATTTTGATTAATTCTAATACATGTGTTTAACTATCTTTATTAAGACGCCTAAATATAAAATTTTTGTCTATTGTTTTTTCACTCACCGCATTCCATCTTTCAACACCTATTTTACACCCTTACAGGTTGAAATTTCTATAACTCTTTATTATTGCTTGCCTAGGCCAACAGGAACCTACTGGTAATGCTTTGGGAGTTTCGGGTCTGCGTTGATGAATCTTAATCACGTTGTAAGTATCCCTTGTTACTCTTTCATGCAAAATAAAATCTGGAACAACACATAGGCTACTTTTTAACCCGGGAATAGTTTCCTGTGTGACGTGACAAAGTTGACTGCAATAGCCTCGTCACCGCGGCCTATGGACGTGTGCAACACCAGAGCGCGCCGACGAAGTATAACATTAGATTGCCCTTCTTGAACACCACAGCAGAGAGATCATTCCACTGCCTTTCATACCTCACTGTACGATGTTTACAATGTTTCCAGTCGCAACATGTGATTATGAATTCCCTGTCTGTGGCAGTGGTGCGAAGATAGAATGTGGCCGTGGGCATCATATCAAACAATTCTTCTGAACAAACACTATTATATAGGCGGTAGAACACGCGTAGAGAGGCAAAATCTCGTCTGAGGTTAACGTTCACACTATTTGCCATAAATTTACTTCCCATAAATCACACTGAAATAGTAGTTTAAAAATAACTTGATTGACATCACGTTGTCTATGTGACTCTACGCTTTATGGCCGCATTCGCTACACGCCACTCACGGAGGTAGGTGCCTGACGTAATATATGGAGCAAAAATAGTATATGGCACCTGAGGGAGATCGATGAGAACAAACAGAAGTGTTCGGAGCACAAATGACGTTACGCGAAAGGAACTGAGACTGCCTATGATATAAGGTCTACAAATGCACGGATAACCTACATAATCAACCAATCAATCAGCAATCAAGTCGGGAGCGACGAATTTACGGCTTACACAATTTGACCAATGCTCTGACTCATTACATTTCATTTGATTTTTAAAACGAAGTAAAGAAGATGGGGTTTATTTTATATTACTACTGTTACTGAGGTAGCAAATTAATACGCGGCACATCTGATGGTAAGTGGTTATTGGTGTATTACGCTCGATGCTTGATGACAATAAGGTTTTATTGTTAAAGCACTTAAGCCGATTCATAATTCGTTCAGTTTAAAATTGCGTTTCGATAAGACGGCTGAACGTTTTCTGGTTGATTTTTGTTGTTTTATGCGAAATATATTTATTTATTTATATATTATACACTTTATTGTACACCGGGTAAACATAATATACATAAGTACTATAAAATTAGAGGAGGAAGCAGTACAATGGGCGGCCTTATCGCTTGAAGCGATATACCGTTTAAATGAGATATTTATCTCAAAGTCAAAGTCAAAGTCTTTATTTTTCAAAATAGTGCAACGTAATTACATCTTTTTGACGTCAAAATCTGCTTAAAACTAAGTTTACCACCGCTTCCTAGGCCCTAGTGGAGAAGAAACGGCGCAACAAACTCCACTGCGGCATTTTCGAGACGTCATATTACAAATAGTGATTTCTTAAGACTAAATATGGACGAATGTACATTTTTGTCTCGTGTCAAAATAAATAAAGGTATTTTTAAAAAATTAACCTAAGTTAAACGTTAAAATAATTTAAAAAAGTTAAAATATGGTAAAAAAAGGTTGCCTACTACAATATTATGCTGTAGTTGTAGCATTAAGAGGGGCCTGCACCATGCTCAAGCCAGACATTTTTGTCTTTAAGGTAATCATCTGTCCTATAGTATGCTTTTTTACATAAGGTGGTCTTAACAAAGGTTTTAAATTTATTGTCAGGCATACCAAGGACCGATTCAGGTAATTTATTATAAATAATAATATACCTTCCCCCCTAAAAGAATCACTAACTTTGCTGAGCCGATAACATGGAAGGATCAGTTTATTTTTATTGCGCAGATTTCTTTCTGTAATGTCACTTACTTTTGTAAAATTGGATATATTGTTCCTGACATACAGTATGTTCTCGAATATATATTGGGAAGCTACAGTTAAAATATTAATATTTTTGAATCGTTCCCTAAGAGAATCTCTCTTACCTAAACAATAAATGGCACGAATTGCCCTTTTTTGTAATATAAAGATAGTTTCTAAATCTGCTGCATTCCCCCAAAGTAGTATTCCATAGGACATCAGACTATGGAAGTAACTAAAGTATACCAGCCTAGCAGTAGATTCATCTGTCAACTGCCTAATCCGTCTGACAGCGTAAGCAGCAGAGCTGAGTTTATTGGCCAAAATAGTAATATGGTCACCCCATTGCAATTTCGAATCCATTGTTATTCCTAGAAAGATAGTGCTATTTACAAATTCCAACCTTTGCCCCCCCAGCTTGATATCAACGTGTGTTTGCCTCACATTAGGCAGTGTAAACCTAATGCATTTGGTCTTTTCTGCATTCAACAATAGGTTGTTTGCAGAAAACCAATTTGAAATAGCGTTCAAAATATTATTAACATTATTTGCATTTGTATTACGCCGATCCACTTTGAATATTAGCGACATATCATCCGCAAACAATACTATGCCAGCTTGTGCTTCAATTATATAAGGCAGGTCATAAAGCCATACTGTTGGCTGTGGAAAAGATTGTTGGTTTTGAAATGTAGTTGCATTTGATTGAGCATCACTCTTTCAAACACCTTACTCAAAGCTGGCAAAATAGAGATAGGGCGGTAGTTTCCAAGTTCTGACTTAGATCCTTTCTTAAATAGTGGTATTATTTTACTATGTTTTATTAAATTAGGAAATGTGCCTTCATCTATACATTCATTAAAAATGAGTGCTAAATCAGGTGCAATAATATTAATTACATGACTAATTAAAGTAACTGACATGCCCCAGTAATCTTTAGACTTTTTCATTTTGAGATTTTTAAATGCTTTTAATATGTCAAGGGGGTCAATATGTTTGAAATTAAATTTGGAAGAACTGATATTACTCTCAAGAAGGGCACTCTCGGCACTTTGAGCGTTAGAATTAATAGAGGATGTGAGTTTCAATGGGATATTAGTAAAATAATCTTCAAACGCATTTACAATATCTTTTGGAGAGGTTATATCCCTGTTTTCTAATTTAATTTTAGTAATACTATCCCTAATTTTACATTTACCAGACTCTTTGTGAAAAACTTTCCAAGTTTCCTTCATTTTATTAGGAGCCTCAAGTATTTATATATATATGTAATGTGAATGGCTTTTGCTTGTCTACATACTTTTTTGAATAACTTGGAGTAGTTTTTAACATAGTCAACTTCGTCTACTTTTATATATGCCTACAGTAGCCCATTCACAGAATTTAGATTTAGTACTGTGCTTTTTACATTTTTGTTTGAATGTATGTGAAAAAGCATTAGTTAATGTAGTAAATAAACTATTGTAATGAACATCAGGATTATTGCCTAGGTAAGCTACAGTATTAAGCTTGTTCTCTAACAAGTTTTTGAATTCTCTAATTTTGTTAGAGGTTATGGGCCTACACATAATTTTCTCTTTAGGTTGATTATTATTTCCCTTGGAAAACGATACTATTTGACCACAGTGATCTGAGGGCAACGCACTTATTACCGACTTACTTAAGTATACACTGTCACTAAAAAAATTATCTAAACAACTGGCAGTTGTAGCAGTGATTCTAGTTGGTTCACAAAATATATTTTCAAGATTATAACTCTTGAACATGTTTAAAAATTGGGTACTTTTCCTACACTGTTCTAATATTTTTATATTAAAGTCTCCACACACTATTAGATTCCTTTTGTTGCTTAATGCTATCCCAAGAATTTGGTCCATGACCCCAATAAACGTTCCAAAATCACTACTAGGTGGAATGTATACGCAGACTACTATATAACTATCAAGCTCGGCACAGGCCACCTCAGCACATCGCTCAACAGAAAGTCTACCAATGTCAATCCGCTCTTTACTGCGGACACCATTTTTTATTAATACCATGGAGCCACCTCTGATAGCAGACTTTCTGTTAAAGCAACTTTCAATATTGTAATTGTCTATACTGAACATCATCTCACTCTCCTTGAGCCAATGCTCAGTCAAACACAAAATATCTACATTTAATTTCTCTAGAAATAATTCAATTACTAATTCCTTGCCGGGAAGACCTTGTATGTTTTGATGAGCTATCTTTAGCTCTGACATTCCTGTTGTCTGAACGCTTAGTTTAAATTATTACTATCAGTTAAAAATACAGAATTACCACTACAAGTACCTGGCAAGTATCTACATTTCTTGTCTTTATTTCAAATTCTTGATTAAAAAAGCTTATCACTAAAGATACAGAAATCGGACGTCAAAGTTTTATTTTTGCAATGTACTTTGTTGTTTCTAAATTAAAACTTAATAGCCATACCATGTTGAATTCGCGGCACTATATTTTCGTTTAACAATATTTTTCTATGCATTGGTACTATTGATATCGGATATTTGCATATATTCCACATTCAGTGTCCACATTCAGTGATTACAGCCGTCAATGTCCTTGAGCATTTGACCGCTTCCGAGCGCTTGGGATAACCACTGCACTTATTGGAAAAGAATATTCACGATTTGGAAGGTACATTATTCCCGATGGACATATAAATCACAATAAAAAATATATATATACAAAACAGAAGCGAAGGCGGGTTGCCAGTACAAATATAAAACAACAATATAAATCTGTATATATAAAAATGAATCTCTATTTTTTTTTTATTTCTTTAATGGATGATGGCTCACGTTTGACCTCTATCTCACCTGATCGTAAGTGACGATTTGGTCTACGATGGATCACGTTTGCTTAGAAGGAACCTATTCACTCGAGACTTGAAGATTCCGAGGTTATAGCTTTCCGGAAACATATATATTATATATTTCTCTTGGTCACGGCATCACGCGTGAATTGCTGGACCGATTACGCTAATTCTTTTTGTCTTGTGTTTGTTATTGTCAAGAGAAGGTTCTTATGAAAGAAAAAGTTCAGAAAGTTGCGCGGCAAATAATGCGCGACCATATTAACTTTTATAATGTAATCTTATGGCGTTTGACATACCTGTAAGTCGATAATAATTCCAAATTCAATGTTCATAGTTAAGGCAGGATAACATCAGTCGGGTCAGCTAGTAAATAATAGTTTTGCATTTTCTTATCAGGTTTCTCTTCACTGTGGCTCCAAATCGATACACGACCATTAACACCGAAACGAACGTTATTCAAGATAAACAATGCAAATGCAACCACAATAGGGGTACATATCGGTTAACGTTTCTCATGCAAAACAAAAAAACCGTTTTACAACAGTGTTGCGTTGTGAAACTATGTGCGTTATTTTTTTAAATGTAGTTGTTAAGCTAGTGATAGTTAAGTCACGTTGTTCGTTTTGTTGACTTGTTCACAAAGAGTCTATAGGGCAAAGCGGATATGTGGTACGCTTTTAAACCAGTAGTGAATGTCGTGCATGCAGAACTTTATTATTCAAAAAGTTTTCTATTCACGTTGGGAGAAGGAAGCAATTGAAACTTTTTCGAAGTTTAAGGTAATATTTGACATAAATAAAGTACTTTGAGGGGTTTTTTGGATATGTATATCTGAGATGTCAGCCACTAAAGTAAAACAACCTTTACAGTTAGAAGCTAGTTTATTAATTAGATCACAAAACAAATGCATATCATAAGTGCACATAAAACTCGGTGCTGGGGCCGGTAAACAATGCGCGTACTTAGACGCACCCATACACACCAATAACTCTGTGTTATTAACCAAATTACGGATAACCGTAATTCGTTTAGTACATGTCAGATGTGACATAAGTAGGAATTAAGGACTGCCTCTGTGGCGTAGCGGTAGTGCATTCGACTGCTACGACAGGGGGCGCGGGTTCGATTCCCGCTCAGTGCAAATATTTGTATGCATGAATATGTCTATTTGCATTGGTCTGGGTGTTTCTATGTATTATATGTATATATTTACAAAAAAAAGTATATAAATATGTCTATCCGCTTTCTGGAACCCATAACACAAGCTAGTTAAACTATGCTAACTTTGGGTCTAAAAAGCTCTGTGTAGAATGTCGTAGAATATTTATTTATTATTTATTTATTATTAAACGGACTGAATGGAAATAGTGTTCCTTGATTACGATGTATGGTACTGGTAACCCGAAGATCTACAGGGCCCAAGCCAATTACGAGTTACCTAACCCCCCAACCCCAAGAGGATGTCTGCGCCAAAGCCTCGTCTATCAATCAGTAGGTGTACCGGCATACAGGTGAGGTTGACTGCAGTCCCGAAGATCATGGTTGGGAGCCATACATTATGGAAACGGATATCTACCGTTAAGCAAAGTCAAGTAAAACATACGAAATCTAAATTGATATTGTAATGCATAAACAAATAGTGCTTTTAAAAGTTGAGTGAGATTATTAAAATAAAAAACTACATTTAAAAGATACAGCTTTCCTCATTTTTTTTTATTACTTTATATATAAATATTATACTATTTACACTGAAGTTTTTTTTTTCGTAGAATTGCATACGGCTTCAGTGTAGCTGCTATACTATAAGTCGTCGTAGCACCGCTACACGCATCGCTGACGTCATACGCGTCACCGGAACATGACTCAAAGCCCAGAGCCCTGTCGGCCTGCCTACCTTTTGTGGCAGCGACATCAGATGGCTAATTACAAACGACGTGTGTTTGTCATGGTGCAGATTACCTGCCGTGTGTCGCATTGTCCCTGTCAGACAATATTGTACGCCTCACAATACTTCATTTAAAATATCTCCGTATGTAATACAGTATGCTTGTATCATACAAGATCAATAAATAATATGTACATCTTTTCTGATAAGGAAAAGATAATCGAAGTAAATGCGATAATAAAAACTAAAGTCATGACAGGGGTTAAGACAAAAGTTGCTGAATATTAATAAATTTTGATAAGATCAGTACATTGAAAAGTAATAATAACATATAATTTAAGTAAGATGTATAAGTATTTCTATAATTCTCCGAGGAAAACGTTAATGTATATCATGTTAGAGTTGTTATTTTACAACAAGTTTTAGGGCGATTTTCACAAAGCTCAAAGTCAAAAAGACAGCATTAGAACAATGTTACACGTCTACGTTAGCTGTACAACAGCAGTCTAGAAGTTGTGAGGCTAGGACTAGAACAATAATTAATGGCTAGGAATATTACCCATGTAGAATGATGTCAGGTTTTGGTTTGGTTATCAATACTAAGTCTCAGGCATTCCCTCAATGGAATTGAATTTAAGTGAGTTTCCATTTCGATACAAATCGTTATACCTTTTTTGTTTTTTTATCGTGCGGAAATCCCTTCGGATACCCCCCCGCCGGCCAGCGGGGGCGATTATGTCGGGCTTGCACCGACTAAAACCGCACGCCGTCTCGGGTCTTCAGACGCCGGGGTGTAAGGTTACCCATAGAGCATATCCCTCGCACCCCGGCTGACCCTGGGCCATCTCACCACTAACAGCATCGCTCATCCTGTCTCCTCTGAAAGCAGAGGAGTACGGAGAGCGACGTGTTCCCGCCACGTTGGGTATTGGCCGACGATCAATGCCAACCCTATGAAGGGGTGAAGGGGAAGCCATTGACCGCCGCCCAGGGTGTACCGGCCGCTCCGATTCCGTTCCCCCCGGACTGCAGCGGGATCGGAATCGGAGCGACACTCGAGGAGGTTACCCAACACACACCCCACAAATCGTTATACCTGTCGCAACCTTATGCCTCCTACATAAGATCGCTTTTACGTTGAATTTCATTCTGATCCGAGCAGGCATAGATTGTAAGGTGTCTTAGGTTCACACGCACACATCACACATTGCGCGCGAGGCGAGAAGAATGATTTTTCTGCCCGAAGCTGTTCTCCACAATAATGAGTCACTTGACGTATTGTCCCGCGGGCGCCATCTCGTTCAAATTACGAAGCCATTGTTACTGAGATATTGTTCATAGCCTCGTGAATATGTGCGAAAGGAAATGAAACTGTTCCCCCGAAGCCGTCACTGTTTGTTGGCTTCCCCGCCGACACACATAGCTATATTTCTGTTACGCTTGAGATCGCGTGCTAAATGAGACAGGTGATAATATACCTCGGTATGGTAATATCTCACTTAGGAAATACAATATTCAGTAGCTAGGTATCATACAGATTTATTTTCTGCGTATTATCTTTATGTAATCTTTAATTTTTACCATGTGTGCATTACACATAGTAGATGATCATCATTATCTTAGCGTTAGTCCCGATCGCATCCGAGGCTCTCATCCCGAAGTCCGCTTACCGGCTTTTGCTCCTCCACTTCGCACGGCCTTGGGCATCCATGATAGAGAGACTATTGACACGCTTGTCATCTTCTACGACGCCAAGCCAGCACTTCTTGGGTCTCCCATAGTAGTAGGCAAGTATTCAAATCTACACCAATATTATAAAAATGGAGGCCGAGTTTTGTTTTTTTATATGTCTGGGGTAATTAGGAACCACTACACTTATTGGAAAAATTCTTTCAACATTTGAAAGGTGCATTATTCCCGATGTACCGAGGCTTATATTTTAGGTGTAAATTACGGTGGCTTGAATAAGAAAGACTCATATAAACCGAAGCGAAGCGAAGGCAGATTGCTAGTTAAATATAAATTAGTAAGCAAAATAATGTTATGTAGAATGTGGGCTCACAAATCAATTCACAAGACCTTTTTAAACCGCCACCCTATAGGGAGGTGTAGATGTTAAATTAAAAAAAACTTTTAACAAGGAACATTTTTTTTATTACATCATTCTAATCACCAACATTTGCCTTTGTAAATCCAAAGAAAAGTTCATAAAGAAATATTTTTATACTACCCACAAAAAAATATTCCAAACAATTTTCTTTGATTACGAACCTTGTTATAAGCCATATTTTTTCATATTTTCCTTATAAACAATTTATGTTTTCGCTATACTTCAATCAAAGTCGATGTAAAAATGTAGAAATATGTATTTTTCTTATTATTTATTAAACAACTGATAAGATTTGTATTTCTATGTCATCATATTTGAATGCCGCCTTCGACCTGCGTTTGGGTTCTTACGAGTATAATATACTAAAACAAAAATAACATTATATAATACTCAAATAGAAATACTAAAATTTAATAAGCAAGTTCTAAACTAAGTAAATATTCTAGGACATTCTACACACCGCTCTCTAGACCTTAAGTAAGCATAGCTTAACTAGCTTATGTTATGGGTTCTAGAATGCGGATAAACATACTTAGATATATTTTTTAAATAAATTCATATTAAACATACAAATATTTGCACTGCGCGGGAATCGATCCTGTCATCAATGACTTAGCAGTCGAACGCTCTACCGCTACGGCACGGAAGTCTTCAAGTTTAAAACGTGAGTTTATGCGTCGATAGCTAAGTGGTTAAGGAGGTGTCTTAACGATCGAGAGGTTCCTCGAATCGTGGATAGTACATCATCGATGTGAACCATTATTTTAATTGAGGCGGCTCTTTCTAAAAAAACGAAGCATTTACTTATAAGATTTCAGTATCCGCAGACTCTTGATGCCGAATTTATTACTAGTGATTGATAGTTAATATCAACTCCACTAACAAATTCGATAGAACTTTTAAGCCACCTTCATCGGGCGTCCTTCAGGCTCGTCTAAATTACGAAAATATTGATGTAAGTAAAGTCTTACATCGTTCCCATCGTCATCGTCATCAGCACCAGCGTAATATTCTCGGAAAAGTACCACTCTCTCACATAAAATGTTGTATTTATTGCAGCTTTTAAGAGTGCCGGCAGGCTTACCTCCTATACTTCCCCTTTCCCATTACAGGTGGCATGGTGCAAGTGGTACAACTCTAGTGTTTCATACGCTCAATCATCGTTTCTAACACTTCTCATAGTTATAAGTCAAATATCGGGTGCGTCGGAATCATTGCAAACAAACGAAATGTTCATTAATCCTATTACAATGCCCGTTGGCGTGGTAATACCTACTAGTTACTTTGTAACCTTTTTTTTGTTATGCTTTAATTTGTAAAATAATCATATATAGGTACGTGTGATCTTTCCGCACGATGAAAAAAAAAAAAAAGGAACGTGTGATCTATATATATCTACACACTTACCAATATTATGAGAAATGAACTTATTTTAAGCGAATAATTAAAATTTAACCTCACAGCTCCAGACTTTGGCCTGTCCTGTCCATCAATACAGTAAGAAATTCAATCACAATTTTTTACAGCTTGTCTGCCAATTGAACTAAAAAATTATCTTCCAACGACGTAATTTCTTCAAGATTGACATGTCACATGGCCAGACTGGTCAGATGTTGCGGACAGGCAGAGTTCATGTTCTCTTTGTACATTTCATTTTATAACGATTGGATTGGGTTGACATGCTGTATCTAGATTTTAAAAAAATATTCATATTAGTCGTAGAACTAACACGTAACACTAAAAATTATATGAAATGTGAGTTCTTCATAATAGAATGGCAATAAATCTTCTAGAGGTATATTGTCATTGATCATTTGAATTTCATCTGCTCTAATAGATAATTAAATTGAGAGGAAATAACGATTGCTTATAAATAAATAGGTATATAATCTGAATCTCGGAAACGGCTCCAACGATTTCATAAAATTTTGTATGCAGGGTCTTGGTTATTTTTGGGATTTCCACACGAAAAAAAAAAGGTATTTTTGTATTTAAGGCATTTTTAGAAAACTTCTTCAACCGACTTTAATAACCAAAAAGGTACTGAAAAATGTAAAATTACTGAATTACAGATTTAATTCTAAAGATAAAAAGACACGTAGGACTTTTCTGTTGAAGTCGGTGCCAAGCCAAATAGGGTAGATCCACTTCCGCTAAATGATGAGCCTCCCCGTGCAAGCGATAAAAATGTAAAAAAACTCGAGCACAATTTTTGGAGGCGTGCCGGGGTATGCTTGTACGTCCGGGATGATATTTGTTGCCGCCGTCTTAATGGCCTTGAAGACAGGGATCTGTCTATTTTGTGGGTACGTATAGATCACGGTGGCCACACCCGTATCTATGCGTGCCTATACAGGTCTCATAGCGGTGACTTGGGAACGAGCCAACTGTTTGAGTACCTGCAGCGGTCGGCAGACAAGGCAATTGAGTACTACCCCACCGCGGACTTAGTGTTCTTGGGGGACTTCAACGCTCATCACATTGAGTGGCTGACTCCTCGAGCACTGATTTTGCGGCAAGGGCTGCTCACAAATTTGCCCTGACCTATGGGTTCTCGCAAGTGGTTCACTCTATCACTAGAATACCAGGTATCGAGACCCATAGAAGCTCTCTACTGGACCTTCAGCTGACTATGCGTCCGAATGAATACTCCATAACTGTGGAAGCACCACTTGGTAAGTCAGACCATTGCCTCGTCCGGGCGCAAGTGCCTTTCTCACGGCCACAACCACCTCGGCCATCCGAATGGCGGCATGTTTGGCACTATAAATCGGCAGACTGGGATGGATTGCGAGAATTCTTCGCTTCGTACCCGTGGAGGCGGCTCTGCTTCACTTCAGAAGATCCTAGCTCCTGTGCAACAGCAGTTACTGAGGCACTTCTAGCAGGCATGAAATACTACATTCCCAACCGCTGAATCGCAACAGAAGCAAGTAAGCGCCCGTGGTTTAATCGGCCTTGCAGAGAAGCAAGACTGCACAAGCAATCTGCTTATAAGGCTTGGACCACGGCTCTTGCTAACAAGGATCCGAATATCACTGAAGTGAAGCGGAAATTGAATGTCGCCTCGAGATCCAGTAAAAGAGCAACCCGCAGGGCGAAGTATGAATTCTTGGCTGGCGCGGTACCCGTCTGGTAGTCAAGCATTCTGGTCGCTTGCCAAAGCTGCCGAGGGAAATTTCTGTGAGTCTTCTCTGCCGCCGCTGCAAAAACCCGATGGCAGTCTGGCCCATGGCGCTAAGAAGAAAGCCGATCTTTTAGGTGACCTCTTTGCGTCAAACTCGACCATGAACGATGGGAATGCTGAGCCACCGTGTGATGTTTCTATGCCAGAAATAAAAATCACACAACGGGTGATCCAGCGAGAACTGAAGTCCTTAGATGTCCGCAAGTTGAGTGGGCCTGACGGCATATCGGCGATGGTGCTTAAGCAGTGTGCTCCAGAGTTGTGCCCTGTACTTACACAGCTTTTTGCGCTCCCTTACTCCACGAGACAAGTCCCAGCTTTGTGGAAAACCGCATTCGTGCATCCTGTGCCTAAGAAAGGCGTAGAACAGACCCGTCCAATTACAGGCCTGGCGCTATCACCTCCCTTCTCTCGAAGGTAATGGAGTGTGTAATTAACGTACAGCTCCTGAAATACCTTGAAGGAAACGATCTCTTGAGCGACCGACAGTACGGCTTCCGCCACAGTCGCTCTACCGGTGACCTTCTTGGTATCTCACACACCGCTGGGCGCAAGCCATCGAGAGTCAAGGTGAGGCACTGGCGGTCAGCCTTGATATGGCGAAGGCCTTCGATCGGGTCTGGCACAGAGGTCTTCTTGCGAAGTTGCCGTCTTATGGACTGCCCGAGGGACTTTGCGAATAGATCGCCAGCTTTTTGTCCAATAGAAGCATCCAAGTCATCGTTGACGGCAGCTGCTCGGACCGCATGGACATAAACGCTGGTGTTCCACAAGACTCCGTGCTGTCTCCGACTCTGTTCCTCCTGCAGAGACATGCTGTCTGATGACTCCATTCATTGCTATGCGGACGACAGTACTGGGGACGCATTTTATACGGGCCGGACTAACATCCCTCGGTCCGCAGTGGAAGAAAGTCGCGAACAACTTGTGTCTGAAATCGAGACTACTCTCACAAGAGTGTTCGATTGGGGTGGACTAAACCTAGTCCAATTCAACCCCACTAAGACACAAGTACTAATGTGCATTCACCGCTAAAAAAAACCGCATTTATTGTAGCGCCACAATTCCTGGACACACCCCTTAAAATCTCCAAAAGTATCGGGATCCTCGGTGTTGACATCTCCAGCGAGGTCCAGTACCGTAGTCACCTGGAAGACAAGGTCAAGTTGGCATCTAAGAAACTTGGAGTGCTCAACAGGGCGAAGCAGTACTTCACTGCGGAGCAAAGACTTCGTCTTTATAAGTCGCAAGTCCGGCCCCAGATGGAGTGCTGCTGTCACCTTTTTGCCGGAGCACCCAGATACCAACTTGACCCGTTCGACTCGGTGCAAAGACGGGCGCTGAGGAACGTCGACAATCCCATACTTACAGGCAGTGTAGAACCTCTTTACCTTACGAGAAATTTCGCCTCCCTGTTCGTTTTCTACCGCTTTAATAATGGGTTGTGTTCAGAAGAATTACGTGATATGATGCCCACGCCCACATTCTATCATCGCACCGCGCGCCACAGACAGGGAATTCATCCTCACACGTTGCGACTGGAAACGGTGCGTACAGTTAGGTATGAAAGGCACTTTATTACGCGCACCCTCAGGCTGTGGAATGATCTCCCTGCTGTGGTTTTCCCAAGCGACTACAATATGGGGTCCT